>OY728156.1:480739087-481989087 GCA_963277665.1 Viscum album | reverse complement strand
ACCATGATGATGCAGCGATTACCTCATTAATGAACGATTTAAATAAAATGAAAAGATAAGGTAAACTATAAGACTTAAACTTGTATAAAACCTATTTTATGGGTTTATTTAAAACCCTTATCACCTTAGAATCTAAATATATCTTTGTGAGACCTTTAAAATCCGAAAAAAAAACATTTCATAATAAAGTAACATTTCATGACCTTCCAAGAGTGCCCCTCCTCCCTCTTATAAAAGGCCCCCACCACTAGCCCATTACCCACACCTCTCAAGCCATTGGCTCATCCAACCCCTACTCATATTATCTCTCCACATCCATATCTTCATCCTAGAAGCCTTACCGTATGTAGAAATATCTTCAAGAAACCCTATTGGTTCAAACCAAGGGGAGTTACCTGATTTAAAGGTAATGTATTCTCTTATGTTCTTTTGTTTTATTCTGCTTCTCCAACCCCCTAAACCCTTTTTATTACTTTATTTTGTAAAAAAAAGTATCTTAAATATACTAGGATGTTTTTATGAGAATTATTAGAGCTACCCTTACACACACCTCCTTCTAATGGTTAAATAACATATTGTTTCCGTGGATGGAGAATTACTCCCTCACGAAATGATGATTGTTCAATCTTCTCCTACCACCTCTAATGGTTGTCATTATGATGGAGATATTTTTTTATATGTTATATATTATATTTATGTCCTCTCTATGCTTCTGTATTTTATATTTAATACATATCTTTATTCTTTGCAAGTTGTGCAATTGCGATAATTTCATTTGAGGAAGTGTGGACTACCGCCCCTCAAGTGTTGTGACTCGTTCATGCAATAAATGGAATGTATAAAGAATGAAATTAAGTAACTTTTGTTAAATATATAAAATATATATTATACTATAATTATAATATATATATATCTAATTTATTTTTAATTCCATTAATATGACAAAGAAATGAAAGTAGCATTCATGCATACGTACGGCCTACCGTCTCCATGAATGATGCATTTCATTTTTTATCTCCAAATATTATATAATAGTATAAAATGAATATATACTGGTTATATATGATATTTAAACCATTAATACAATTCTGGAGATGATGTAATTATAACTACATGGACATTTCTCTTCAAACAAGTTCATTTTTGACTCATTTACCAAACATCAACAAAAATGTTTGATATGAACTAACATAATCATATAATTATTATAACATGATAATATGTGATATGAATTGAATAATAAAACTTAAATTATGTTCTTATGAAATTATAAATTGACCAATGTTTATTATTTAGGAATATAAAGAAACTAACAAGACAAGTTGGACTCGAGGTAAGGGATCCTACCTCTCTTTTTTTTAAGTACTCTCTTTTATGTCATTCCTTTTAAGATAATATTTCTTATGTTGGGGGATGTTATTTTATATTAATCTTACTGTAATTTTATGTACATATTATTAGAGACCCTATTTGATCTCATCAATATTTTTTTAGAAGTTTTAAGTGGCGCCGTTAGGCTGCCGAATTTTCGTAAGGGATTCCTTATCTCACTTTTAATTCCATGAGATTTACATTGTTCGCCACTTATTTATTGCATGTGGTGTATTTTGTACTTCCATAATATCATGATTATATTTATATTCTTGGTATTATGTTATTCATTTGGTGTTTATTATCTTTTGGTCATACGACTCGATTGATCACAACGAGGTAAGGGGTTTTTATCTCACTTTTTGTTCCCGTGAGATTCATGCTACATTTGGAACTATTTTCTTTTGTGTGGTGTATTTACTACCCATGATTTTATTTCTTTTGTAATATAATTTAATTTATGGGTATTTACATCTTCATTATTTGACCCCTCTTTCATGGGGTGTATGTTTGGAAAGTTACCCAAATTGGTAAGAGAACCTTTCACCCTCTTCTTTTAAAAAAAAAGACTTCTTTCTGTTATGTCTTTTAATTTACATCTTCTTATATTGGTATATGTTCCTCTATATCCTTATTACTGTAAATTTTATGACCAAGTGATGAGATACCCTTTTTTATCTCTCATCATATCATTTTCTGAGTTCTAATGTGATGCTGTTAGGCTGTCGAATTTCTGTAAGGGAACTTCTGAACCCAATTTCAATTCTTTGGGTTAAACCCCTAATTCTTGATTATGTCATGCTATGAATATGTGTGGATGACCTATAATTATTTTAAACTTAATATCAACTTATATTGGGTGTATTTATATTTGTCACAAATAATTATGTAATTGATTTATCCTTAATCGAAGGATACCGTATTTGTAAGGGACTTCGTCTCAATATCCTTTCATTGAGGCATAATTTGTTCTAATACAAGACTTTGTTTTATAAGTTTTATAAACACCTTTGAAGTTTCATTTCATTCAAAGGGAATCTTTTTCCATGAATCATTTTACTAAACGACAAAAAGGATTATTTATTTTAACGTACGCGGTGACAACGACCTTTCCGCCACCGTAAGTATTATTTGATCTTTGGCTTCCTCAACAAGCCATAATGTTTTTGAAAGAAAATAAATACCATATACTCTTTTATGTATATTGGTATTAAAAATGGTTTTGATAATGGATTGGTTATGTCAATAAATTTAAGTGATATATTGTGATTGAAATGTGGAAATGTTTTCTTTCCTTTATATTTGTTTTATGTCATATGATTTTATAATGGTACTTGGACATTTGACGGGTGGTTATGTGATAAACCAAATGATAGGTCGTGCCGTGAATACAAGGACGAGTGGTTACGTTATACCCTCCAATGCATTGGGTTTGGAAGTCGGCTGAATGGCTATTCCATTTAGTGATATGTGTGGAAGTCGAAAATATGGTTATTCCATTTATACATGTTTATGTCCCAAGTTACCTTTATATGTTAGGTGTTCTTTATATGGGTTTTATGGTAATCTTTTTCTTACGAAAGGTTAAGTAATGATATTTTATTCATTAAAGAGTATTTTATACTTCATAAAGGTGAAAAGTATTACTTATTATAAAGTATTCATGATTTACTTATTGTTTTTAAGAACTAACAGTTTTCTTTCTTTGTGTATCCATTACTGAGCTTTTTATGCTCATCCCAAGTTTTTGAAATATTTTACACATGAATTAAAGATGAATAGGGTCAAGGTTGGGATCAAGGAAAGACATGCTATCTAAAACATGTAACAAGACATATTTCTTTTTAAGAGTTTTTATTTTATGAAAAAAATGGAAAATTAGTAGAAGTGTCTACTTTTTAATATTTTGAGATGTAATAGTTATGTCCTAATTCTCTAAAACTCTAAACTTGAAAAGATCCTCTATGTGAATTATTCATTTAATGCATGATTATGTAATGTTTTAAGGCCGGGACCTTATATAGATGCTCGATGCCATTATCAGTTGTGAAACTAAACCCTCTGTTATAAAAGGAAATTTAAGCATTGAAAATTGTTAACCAATCTATACCTAGGATTAGGCCCTATACATCCATCTTAATCATAGATAAATCCAAAATAAACTCCTCCTCATCAATAGTTATTGAATATTTTTTTCACATAAAGACCCAAAATTCTATTTCTCCAAGAGGAGTTTGAAGTTTCAAAACAAAAGGAATCATATCAACATGAAAACCAAGAATATAAACATCATGGGAAGAAATTAATGAATGAGATGAACTCATATCAAAATAATCTTGTATAAGGGTTGAACTCAAAATAATCATCCCCCTCATCATCAACGGCACATATTGATCATCCATGATCATTTTATTATGACCATATAATTTATTACTCACCAAACATTGGTCATTATTACCATGTTTATATTTTACTCATTGATGAGTCATGGTATTTTTATAATCACCATGGATTTCATGATTCTTTTTATGATTATTACTTTGATGCATTCGCTCCATGGAAGTTATAGGATACCTACGAAGCTTGAGATGTGTCCCTAGAACCTGAACTTGGAGCACTGTGACAATAGTGCTAAAGGTTCCCCATCTGGTTTAAATTGTGACATGCTATAGGTGGTGTTGTAGAATTGTAATATCAAAATATTTTTGAGGGAAATACTATGTTCCAAAGAGAACAAGATACAAAAAACTTAGTTCAGACAAACAACAAAATATTATTATGTGATTGTTATAACCTATCCTATAAATTGGTAAGTGTCCACAGGGATAACTAATTTATGAAATATATAATGGTCATACTCATTTCTAATTTATTTATTTTTTGTTTGTTAATAAGTACTATATTTTTAGAAAAGTCAGCTTATTCTTAAAAAATTATGTTTTCTTCAAAAATAATTTTTATTGCCTTATATGTACAAATAATATAATTAATTTCTAGAGTATTTAGAAAATGTATTTGATAAATTTAACTTAATTTTAGAAATCATTATATAAAATTTTTTCTACAGTGAAAGTTTAATAATTTTCAAAAAATATTGATTTTTCAATAAATAGTAAAAATACATATATTTATTAAAAATTATATTTTTTAATTACATACAATATAAAATTATGTTTTGGATTAGTTTTAAATCATAATTTCTTTAATTAGATTTATAATATTTCAATTATTGTATTTTAAAAGGATTTTATAATTAACTTTATTATACTAAGATTTTATATTTAAAAAGAAATTTTTTCGAAAAATTATTTTTCATTGTATTTTTCTAGTTTAATTTAAAATTTAATTTTAAAGCTTAGTTATTTTGGATTTTGAAAAATGGATTTCATATTTAGAATCAGTGGGTCTAAATTTAGTAATTATAACCTTTTTTTTGAAAATATAAATAGTAATATTGGTAAACTTTGTTTAAACGTAATGGGTAAATCATGTAATTAAGGGTAACAATAATATTATATGGACTATTAAATGACCCTTACACTTTCGAAAAATTTATTTTATGATTAATTTTCATCGATAATCATTCACGTATCGAATATATGTTATTTTTTTGTTTGTAAGAGATTATTATGTTTATAATATCCTATTTAGAGAAAGGTTGAAGATGTCATGATCATATTTTTAATAAATATAACATTTTTATTCTAGTTTTATCAAAAGGATATATTTTACTCAAAATCATAATTTTTAATCTAAAATATTTTTCTTCATCATGGTAATTTTTATTAAATTTTATTGAATGAATGGTAACCTTAAATTCTTACACAACTATGATGAAGTATTTTTTTAATTAATAAAAATAACAAATAAATGTTTTTTTAATAATTCTTAAATAAATATAATTTTCGATAATTAATGTGATAAAAAGTTTTTTATAGAATACCCTGACATTTTATAGATGTAATAAAATTTTTGGATCAAATTATAAGAGTTATATTGATATTATTAAAGCCAATGTAATTAATAGTTTTTAAAATTGACATTATGAATATTTTATAGTAAATAATATTTAATTAAATTATATAAAATTTGAAAGGATAATAATATCGACTAAATACTTAATATATTGTTGGAAATTTTTTAAATGCTCCAATTAATGATCTTTTGGAATTTCATAGTAACTATAATAACCCTCAAAGTGTAAAATTTCATATTGCCACAATAAGAGTTAAAGAGGTTAAATAAGGGTTAAAACCAAATGATACAGGTATAAATAGAGGAAAATATTATATAAATTTTATAGTATGTCTATATTTCTATTAAATATCATTTTTTTAAATTAATAATTTTGTATCCATTTTGAAGTGAAAACTAATTTATATTATTGTATTTTTTTTGAATTTCCATGTGTGCCCCTCTCCTCTCTTATAAAAGGTCATCACATATTAAAATTTATTCACATTTCAAAACCCATTTTTGTTGAAAAAAATACATGGCCAAATATTTTACTAGAATTAATCCCCACATTTTATTGAATTATTTTTGGTATAACACCACCCTTATGGGTCTTAAGGTGTTAAGAAATGGATATTTTCCAAAGAAGCAATATCATTTTTAATCGAGCATTTCAGATTTTTTTATTCTTCCACATACATCAAAACTTCTTAAAAAATGGTCAAATAATAACAAAAATATAATAAATATAATAATATTTTATTATTTCATTAGAATGACCCATATCCATCTCCTCTTCCATTAAATGAGATATATATTTATCATCCCTTTGAACAGCGGAGTACCGCCTCACGAACCGATGTAAATCATTTTCCATCACCATCTCTAAATATTACTCTTAATAATGGAATTAATTTATATATATTATATTAATGATTTATTTATCATTATTAAAGTATAGTATTTAATTTAAGTTATTACCTATCTATTTATAGAAATTTTTTAATGTCATTTGTGTGTACGTATGGACTAACACCTCTAAGAAGCGATGTGATTCATTTCTCATCACCACGTCACATAGATGATTTATATAAGTATATTTCAGTATTTAATATTTTATATATGATATTATTATAATTATTTAAAGATAAAATAATACTTACCTTCTTTCTATAATGATCATTTAATAATGTAAACGTTACTGATGCATACGTACGACCTACCGTATCCATGATTGTAACATAGTTCATTTTCCATAATGATCATTGCATAATGGTGTTTTTATAGTCTAATAATTAAATTTGAGTGCCCAATTAATTTTTATCATTATTTTTTTATTTCTTATTGACATTTGGATGATCAATTTGGAATTTTTAGAGGACATCAGTTAGCTGCTTCCTTGATTTTATCTTTTCCTTGAGGAGATTGTAATTTGGATTTATGGTGTGAGCTCCCCTTTCTTATCGGTTTCCTCATGTTATTAATTAGCATAGATCTAAGTGGTTAATATAGTATTAATCAAGGTATAATTGAGATGTATTATTATGGTATGTTGACATGATATTGGTTGATTATGGATTTATTTTCTTGTGGTTAGTCAGGTAATCTTTTCATCCACCCCTTTTCTCATGTGGTGATTTACAATGATCCGATTGAGGTAAGGGATCTAAGTTATATATTTTTTTAATAAATCTATGGATTTAGAATTATCTTGTTTTCAATTTAGTGAATATTAAAATTTTAACTAATAAGAAAATGAAAGGGATCATTTTTAAATAAATGGTAATTCTTGTATTTTTTCATTTATTATTATCTATTTCTTTTTTATCCTCACCTTACCATTATATTAGAATTGATATTGTATTTAATATGGATTTTTGCTAATATATTTTTTTCCATGAAATATTTAATTTCCTGATATCACTATTCATGGATGATTAGATATATATATATATATATATTTTATTAATTATTTGTGTTCTTATTTGGATTTTTTTTCAAAATACCCATGATAGAATTGGTGAAATATGATATAATATAAATTTAATGATTAAATTTAATTATTTTGATTAATGTGATAGTGAAATATATTTTCATTCATTAATAGTGTTTTTTATTTCAAAAATTATTTGCATCATGTTGATTTTGAAAAATGTAGTTGGTGATTGATATGGGTTAATAATCTCTAGGATATTGGTGTTGTGAGTGATTTTACACGAGCTATATTCAATTCGTAATGGTAGTGATTGGTATATGACTATTCCATAAACATGGTGTGAAAATTATTTTTTATATAATAAAATAGTGTTTTTTGCCAGAGGGTTGGGTTGTAATTTTCAAGATTTTGGTTGTTGTGATTATGTAGTATTTTGATGTGATTTATAATGATGTAATGGAAATGACATGGGATTGAAATTTACTGACCGTTAATTTTTTTTAAAAAAATGAATGTTGATAAATTAATGGGAATAAAATTCTATAATGTCTATAGTGGTTTTTCACTAAATTTTAAATTGTATTGATAAAAAAATGGAACTTGGTAGGAAATTAAAAAATATAGAAATTGACATAGTTTTAAATTAAAAGTATATTTTTGGGTCGAATGTTGTTATAGGGTTAGCGAGTTACATTTAGCTGTGGTAGCAATTGGATGAAAATATTGTGGGATTATATAGTAGTTTTGTGGTTTATTCTAGTTCTGATAGTTGTTAATCCTCAGAATTAATTTTTTTTGTTATCTATAGTCCTTGTATTTTCACTTTACATTAATACACACACATATACTATTTAGTATTACTTACTGATACAAAATGTTTTTAGGGGAGTGTTTTCCTGAAATTCCAAGATGTTGAGTGAGATTTATGTGTGGAAAGTATAGACCAATAACATTATAGTTTTTAATTATGAATGTTTATAAGGTGATGTGATATGTGGTGGAGTCATGAATGGGATATGTAGGCTATGAGGTTTATGTATTTCACATTCATGATACCCATATTCCTTGATTTTTACATTATGTTTGGATATGTGATGGGATGAATGATTTTATGTATGTGGTTTGATATTTGATGATGTTGATTAATTCCAGTATAAGTTATTGGGATCTATGGGAGGCTATTGTAGGCGGGGTTATAAACTATCCCACATCAGACATGTCATGATACATGATTAGTAGTATAAATGGAAGGGATCAGAATATATGATTTTGGATATGGGGTAGGAAAATAGTGTAACACCCCTATAAAAGTAATACTTAAAAGGAAATAAGTTTCTACACATTTCAACAAGGTGAAACATTATTTTTGGTATCCTTCCTAATTATATATCCAAAGTTAATCATTCTTGTCCTAAAGTAGTGATCAAGATGGATGAAATTCTATGAATTTTTCCAAGGTGTCTGTGAATAAGGACAAAACACACTGAAAGAACATGTGTTGCCATGTGGGGATAATCACTAGTCTAATAAGATAACCCAATGAGTAATATCATATGGTGTGATAGAAATACATAAAAGTTATTACAAAAGATCAATGGGTTCATATTACTAATTTTGTGCCATGAGGAAGGATGATTCATGAAAAAATGGAATCAGAGCCAATACCCAACTTGAAGTGCAGAGGCACTGCTTGAGTTTGAGGTTTGGGGTGTACAGTGAGGGCATTGTGATTTAAAAGGATGGAGAGTGTAACACACCTAGAAAAGTGATTCATAAAAGGATAAATGTTACTATAAATATTACAAAAGTACCACCATTATTTTTGGAGACTACTTTATTTCACCTCTATAGTTATGCATTCTTGGCCTAGAGTAGTGATCAATATGGGTGAAATTCTAAGATGTTTCCTAGGGTGTGTTTGAGTGAGGACAAAAAAAACTGAAATAAAAAATTTTAGCCTGAGGGAATTATACTTTAAAGGGGTGGAGTGTGTAAACCCATATAAAAGTGAGACTTAAAAGGATAAATTTTACAAAAAATTTCAAAAAGGTATACCTTTATTTTTGGGAGCCTACCTAATTAGAAATCCCCAGTTAAGTGTACTTTTCCTAGAGTAGTGATCAATAGGGGTGACCTTCTGGGATGTTTCCTAGGGTGTATGTTTTTTAGGACAAAACACACTAAAATAAAATATATTGGCTTGTGTGGACATTTATTAGTATAATAAGATAACCCTCTCAATTTTTTTTAGTTTTATCATTTTCCCAACCTTCAATCATTGATATCCTCTCTGATATTGATCAGATTAACACACTGTCAATGTCATTTGGTCCATATCCACTAGTGTAATTTTAAACCTAGTTTTTTATGAAAGTAATGAGTCTAGTATGGTTCTATTAAACTTGGATGTCAAGAATCATCACCTATCATCATTTAAAAGAAGTATGAATTTCTTGATATTAGATAATTATTTATATAGGTTATTGAAATGTTTTTTTCATTAATATGTGGCCTATGAGACCTATGTTTGTTGTTTGATAACATGATATGTGTGTGTATAACCTTTTAAATGTTATTATTAAGTTTTCATATAGATTGTGATGACTGTTATCATAATATGGTTTGAATTGATGTGATGTTTGTTCTATATTTTTCATTATGTATTACAAATATTTAATTTCTATCTACTGTTGCTTACTATGAATATTTGGTTTATTGGTCACCATGTGTGATATGACACTTGTTAAGTCAACATGGACAACAAGTGAGATGTGGCACAAGCATGGAACCCTCATATGAGTGGAATATGATATAAATTTTGTTTGCATGTACATTTTGGATATTCTAGTTGGAGGGATGTGTCACATAATTTGTGGCTATCCTTCGAGTGGGATGTGTTTAACGTTGGTCGACATCTGACATTTGACTCATTCTTGTAGACTATCAATAAAGATGAATATGATTGATATTTTTTGGTATGTACTTGGGATATCTCTACCAATGAGAGTTTATCATACATGCCTTTAGGATATTCCTCATAGGGTACGTGTCAGGCGAGTTACTGATGTTATTTCCAACATTGTGTCGAAGTATTTATGTGTCTCCTAGACCAGTGTCAAAGTAGGTAGAGATGATCCCTGAGGACCTGGAATGTGTTTGATACTTGTGTTATATATATATATATATATTTATATTTGTACCCTATTTATTTCTATTCACTGCACTTTTATATTTTATACACTAATGATAAGGGATGTTAGTGGTGTCTCCCAAATTCTTATAGTCACACCCTACTCTGAAATTTCAGTGTACTTTTAGAATTCATGACCAGAGACCAGATGAAGGGAAAATGATCTATAATGAATGGTTTTTAGGAGGATAAAGTCAATATTGTACATAGTTCAGAAATATTCTGCTACTTCCTTTAATTATTCAATTTTACTATACTAGATATCCTTGTTTTGTTTTGGTTATTGTATCATGTATCCCATCTTTTAGTTTCCTCATGTATTTTTCTGATTATTTATATTATTTATAAAATTATGTTATTATATATCAGTAATATAACATGATATGGATTGTATAGTATCCCCATGGATCCACTCGAGACCCTCTCTTATAGTCACCAATCTCTGGTGTACAGGGTAAGGTGTATGAGTTCATATGGAATTCTAGCATGGACCCAATGGTTCAGGTCGGGATATTAGAAACATAATATCCATGGGGATTTAGATTTGGGGTACCGTTATAGACATTCAGTTGATATTATTTTACAAGTATGTATAAACTATTTGATGGGTGAGTGTTATTCATTTTGTGATGGTCAGTTCACATATTCTGGTGTATGGTAGTTATGTTGTTTATTCACTGGTGTATCAGTATAACCATTTCACATTTCAATGAGAGGCTGTGTGTTTTTTATAATATATTATACATTATATTTTTATTATATGTATTTATATAAACTAATTTAAAGGTTTCTAGTATGGTTTTATAGTTTGGGAAAGAATATACTAGCTTGGAGGATGGAATCACCATGTAGTTATTGGTTTTATAATTCTATCAGTGTTCTTTCATTTTGGTGAATTTTATTTAAATAATTTTACATATATTATGATATTATAGATATTTTATAATATTGTAAAGATATTTTGTTATTATTTTTCTTATCTCATGATCCCACTTAATATATTTGGTTTAATGCCTCTCATTTATGTGTTTTACATGTTAAGTGGTAGTCACCGACCAGGGGCACAATGGAGGTGGGAATCAAGGGTCCCTCCTTCACTAAATTTAGAACCCATGAGAAGTTTTAGTGGATGGGGTAATGATATATTTGTATAAATACTGATGTTCAATATATATATTGGATATTTTATTTTGGAACTTTGAGTACTACATGGGTTTATAGGCCAGTGGTGCTGGTTGAGATTTTTGTGTGACATAGTCCAAGGAGATCAGTTATTTCCTGGGATTTTTAGGGGAATCGAGTTCTATTGTATGAAAAAATAGTCTACAAAATAACCAAGTTAATGGATACTATTTATAAGGTATATTAATAATTGAGGTATGTGGGTAATGATTTTTTACACTTATGATTGAATGACATGATATTATGAATTAATTAAATTAAGAAAAATGATTTTGAAGGAATTCAATGCTACCCCACTTAGGGGTTTCTCATTTGTGGGAAATTCATAGATCCATTCATAAAAAGTGTGTGAAAGACATCCACCATCAAGAAATATTCATTTCAAAATAGGCTTTAAATACTTTATTGTGAGTTATGACCTTTTATAGTGGAATATATCTTTGTATTGTCGATGATTTCCCATTATTTAAATATCTTCAACATTTCTATCTATACTAATAATGGTGATTTTATATTTTTAAGAAATGTAATGTTTTGTTGACATTAAACTATTATAATCAATGAATTTTTTTGATAATTAAAATTTGAAATGGAAAAATATATTTCTTTTTTAGCATTTACTTCGATATTTTCATTAAAATTTTAGATTTTTTAATAAATCAGAAGGATAATTAAGAATGATAATGTAAATTGTTCCAAATTCAGGTTTTATGAATATTGTTAGGTGTTAATTTTGATTCCCTAGTTTTTACGTTCAGAAAATAGACATGAATATAAAAAATTCCATTATTGAGATTCATTTTTCGATGATGAGGAGTATGATAAAAGAATGATAAGTATTTGTTATATTGACAGCTGGAATATCATTTACCATCATAACATGATAAGTTATGAAGGATAAAATAATTAGTAAGTACTATTTGACTTTCTATAAATAATAATATTCCCCTTTCTTCAATTAGTAAATGTTTCCTTAAATTCATACTTATAATGTTATTCAGAGTAATATTGTAACTAGTTTAAAGTTATTTAAAAATGGGTTTTTATTTTTTTTTACTTTAAATAAAATTTAATCAATTTAGTTAAAATTGTTTAAAAAGATAACCTAAAAATTTAACAGTATAATTTTTTATAATTTCGTATAAATAATTTGATTCATTCATTAATGGAATAGTTTTCATTTTTATAAAATAAATTTTAATTTTATTTCCTTTTCATGCATTCTCTTTGGGATTAAAATTCTATATGGTCCCTTAACCCTTGTCATAGTTCAATTTTGGATTTGATTTGTGAAAATGTTTTATGTGATTACTCATTCTAATGTTTATTCATGTGGTGTGGTCAATTTTTTTTGAATTAATTCTTACTAAACCGATTCAAAACTATTAAAATCATGCATCATTAATGTTTTTAAAATTTTTGGTTGCTTAAATTAATTTAAAAATAGAATTTTTTTTAAAATATTGAAATTTTTATTACCAAACCTGTGAGAGAAATTTATAAATTTTAAATTCAAATAAGTTTCGTTTTATTTTTTAATAAGAAATCACTATAAAATGATCATAATTTCCCTGAAAAACATTTTATATAGACTTATACATTATTGAATGTACATTATTGGTAATTTTTTATTTTAACATTAATTAGGAAATATGATTTATATTTTGATGTTCTTTATTTTGAGAGGATATTTCATGGGTTTATATAAATTGATAATTATTAATTTCATGATTTAATTATGGTTCATTTATAGAATGACAATTCCAAAGTTTACTAATTAAGGTAATTTAGTATATATTACATAAATAAAAAAAGTAATGCATCCTTAATGATTATTTTAGATGAAATAGAACCGGTGAAAAATTATTTAAATTGATAAATGATGTTGTAAACATTATTAACAAGATCTAAAATTAGATTACAATATGGGAATTGTATCTTATTACTAATATTATTTCTTCCATATAATGAATGATATGATTAAAATGTTATGAATTAAACTTTTTTGTGTGATTTATATTGTTGTGTTTATATTATATATAAGGAATGAAATAAGAACAGATAGAGATTATGAGATGAATTAAAATCAAGACTGAAAATTAATAATATAGATGATATAATTATAATATTATTTTGTTACCATTTTAAGTGTTTTTTAATAATAAAAAAACTAAATATAAAACATGCTAGAAGATGACACATAAGATTTAGTTGTAAAGTATTGTATTAGATGTTGATTCCATGATTCATATATAATTTTATCTCTAAATATAATTCCAATATTTTTGTTAAAATTCATAACATGTTAAATCAATTTAATGATAGTAATGTATTTTTAAAGTAACCATGATGTGTGATTTTTGGTCCTTTATAAAAGAAGTTACTTTTAATAACTTTTATATTAATAGGATAAAATGGATTGTTCTGGGGGATGTGATCAAGAGTACATAAATTTATTTATAAGTTGTTTTACTATTTGGTACCTATCATTCATGATATGTTATATAAATGTTCTAATCACATATTAAAAGATAATATTTTAGTTATTTATTTCATAATTTTTGGAAGAATATAAACATTATTAGAAATAATCCATTAAAAATATAGAAACATTAACTTGATTGGAACTAATTAATCTCTTTAAAAATGGATATGTCTTTTTTGATATGGATTTGTTTTGTCAAACATTATTTATATGCAATGAAAGTTTATTGAAATATAGATGAGTATGTGTAAGGGTAATATATCAATAGTTAAATGTCAATTCATGTATAGAGTCTAGTAATGGTTATTTTTATTTTTATGGAAGATATGTGACCTATTTTCCAAGAATTTTATGGGTTGGGAGATTTATATATAAATAAGGGAGTTATAATATCCCACCCTATCATAAAATGAAGGCACGTTTCTATGATTTTTGAATTTATAACATGATTTAAAAAATATGAAATCTAAATATAAGTCTTGTATAGTTTTGATTAGTTAATTTGAAATAATATAACTTTTATTTTTGAATGTTTAGGTTGATGATAACATTCCTTATTGAGGCTGATTTTAATGGATTTTCATTTATTGAACAAAATAAAATGGAGGATAAAATCATGCTTATTTTTCACCATTGAAACCATATAATTCTTTCATATGAGGTACTCTAGAACTGGGATGTCGAGACAAAATAAATATTTTCTTTCATGTTTTTATAGGTCTTTATTATAATTTTTTAAATGAATGAGAAGGTGGAACTAAGTTAGTGAGATCGTGAAATTATGCTTTGACATGAAGATGATTTAGGTTGATGTTTTTTATCTCTGTCAACATTCACTAGAATATGATGACATTTTTAAATGATAAATCATTGGTATTTCATGAGGAAAAAACTATGGTTGAACTTAAAATTAATTTTATTTTAAAATTATGGGTTTTTGGATTTGTATATTTTTTAATATCTTATTTAATTAAGGAATTTATTTCATAAATATTTTAGGTGTGATATCATGGCATTGACATTGGTTTATAAGTTCATTATAAATGAAACATTATTGTCACGGGGTGTAGAAAGAACAATTGATTAATAAGTTAAAATGAATTATATTGGTCAACCTAGGTTGTTTTTAGGGAGGATTGCACAAAAATCAAGTCTGTCACATTAAATTTGAGAAAGAAAATGGGGTGATTTTTTAGAAATTTATTGACTTTGAAAAGAAAAGAAACTAAATAATAGAAATAAATTTAAGAATAATATTGAGAAAAATTTGATTAGACACGTGATGTAAATATATATGAGAATTATTATTAGGTTAGGGTTGGTTCTACAATTGTAATTATATCATAGTTCTAATTTATCCAATTCTTTTCATCTATGTCGATAAAAGTTTTATTCCACAATCGCTTCATCTCACTCATTTGGTCAAATAGAAATGATAATAATAAAACTTAACAAAATATTATCTTGGTATACACCCATTGAATTGTGTGATAGTGTTATAGAGAATACCCCCAATTGACTTAGAAAATTTCCAATTGGGTATTGTTTATCCCAAACAATCAAGAATGGCAACTACCCCCTACACGTACTGGTGATCGCCGAGTACTTCATCACCAAGAAATAGTCTATTTCATCACATATAAAAAGTACCTAGTTTAGGGAGATATTTATCATTGAAAAAATAAATAGTAACAATAGAATAGAAAATCAAATGTGATCTCACAAGATAATAAAATCTGCTATAGGTATTTGAAACCAACATCGTAGAAGAGAGAAAAGAATCTTAAACTATTATTGAAAAAACTCAAGAACTAAAAAGAGAAAAAAACATCCTTCCCTAGTCACACATAAGTTTAGCCCTCCATATTAAGGGTATCCTTAAATAATGTGTAATAATAAGTAATTACAATATTAGGAAGAACAAAAGAGGGAAAATAATGAACAAAAAATTATCCTCCAGAATATGTCTACCAGAATATTTTATCGGTTATGCCCACCATATGGCCAAAAACTTCCATGTTCCCTTATTATAAGATGTTAGGAATTGAGTTTTATATATTACTTTTAAATTTAATTTTTTTATTCTTTTATAATAATTTATGTCCATATTAATAAAACTTACTTTTCTTGGCCACAAAATACTATTCCTGCAACCCCACCTTGATTAGTTGAAGGGAGGACTTAATGAAAGTCTTTATCTATGTAATTTAATATGAAGCTTCCCCATCAAGTCAAATTTTGAACCCAATTGTAATAATATAATTTGGATTTTGGTATCCCTAGATATACCTCATTTATTTAGTTATGGTTCATTCTACTGACCACAATAAGTTTTCACATTGCACGATTTTTTTGGGGCTTGTGGTAGTTCAAATGGGATATTGGTATAGAAGTAGAATTTGTTTCCACCAAACAATGGAATAATAAAAAAATAATCACTTGAATTAGATAAAAATTGTAAAAGTTATTTTCAAAAAATAGAAGCAATTGAAAACCGCTAAATTTTCAAAATTAACCAATTATCACATTCAAGCCCAAAGTTAACCAAAAATCATAAAGTGTTGTAAATCAGATCAAATTGAATAATTTATTGTGATTAAATTAATGAAAAATATATGTTGAAATATGAAAATATTAGCCTTATCAATTCCTCTACACCTATCACTTGGATTCTTGGACAATTAAATATCAAAATCAAATCAAAGAAAATTAAAACACATATCCATGAGATCCATCAATTTGACACCAAGAAACATTAGATATAATGCCTCATCAAAAAACATTATTTCATGTTCTCTACTCATATAATTTAATATATTTTCACTTCATCTATCCTCCCATCCACAAAAAACACATACCACACTTTCATTTTCCCTTATCACACAGATGTCAATTTTCAACAGTGTCTTTCTCACCCAATACTTATAAAAGGATCACCATAGGTTTTATAAACTACAACATATCCACACAATGTGAGTCAAGGAAATTTGGTTTTCATGCGGAAATTTTAGGGCTGTTCTATGGATTTTAGTTGGTAGGATTTAGATGTGAAAAATTCTATGGTCAAATAAGTGGGGATTGAATCTTTTTTGAAGAAAAATTGAAAGATTCTAATTTCACATAATTATGGTCTCATCCTCACTCCAATTAGAAGAAAATAACCTCCATCATCATGGAAACTCAATAAAATTTTACACCATTCATCATTTCAGTAGAAAAAAAATCAATCTTATTAAACATAATTTTTCTTGAAAGCTACAAATAGGCACAACTTTCTTTCTCCATTAGAAGCTTCAAAAATGCCAAACTTATTTTATCATGAAATATATAGAAATGAATATATTTTTAAATAATTAAATATTTAGTAGAAAAATCATCTCTTAAACATTATATTTTTGACCCAAAGTATCACTAAATAAATTATCACAATACAAGGTGCCTTACCCCACAGTTAAGTTCAACTTGATTATATAATTTTACTTCAAGATAAGGTAAGATTGTGGAAATTGGATTGTAATGTGGATAAACTAACATTATTTTACTAGATTTTAAGTGATAAAATGATTAAATGTATAAGTTATTCCATTATGAAAATGATTTTCTTGAAAAGGAGGTTTTAAAACTAAAGAAACACCTCAATCATTTAAAACACAAGTAGCTCAAAACATCATCTTTTGATAGGAAAAAATCAAATTATGGTTAAATGGAGAAAGGTATGGTTCCCTCAACAAGTGAGAAGAATTAAAATAATATGAAAATTAGGTTAAAAATCCTCAAGGTATTGTGATTTCAAAGATAAAGATAGTGATATGTATTATGGGATTCAAAAATCAAAGTACTTTTCATGAAATTCTAAATATTTGGACTTGAAATAAAGTTATTTTTAGCATTAATTTAAGCTCATTTTCATGGGATAATTTTTTAAATCAAAGAAATTGGTTTAAAAAATGGAAATGATAATCATTTCACCTCAAAAGTTTCATAAACACACAAAAATTGAAAAATAAACAGGAAAAAATTTGAAAAACACACTTTTTTTTGAATAATAGAAAAACAGATATTTAAAATTCCTAAACTACAATGGTTCCCTCCACCATACTTAAATGATAGACTGTATTCAATTCATTAAATTTGATTTAACATTTAATTATATTTTTAATTAAATCGTAATAGGAAGGAAAGGGTTAAAAAGACATATAATCTGACTTATTGGTAGTGCAATGTTGAGTTAATCTCTTAAGTGTTGCACACATGAAAACCTAAAACCAAAAGAAAATAAAATAAGATAATAAATTTATTAAAAAAATTATAATATAAATATAGTGATAAAATAAGGATAGATATTAGTTTAATCCCCCAAAGTATTCCCTGGGTTTTGACGCCTCCACATGGGCAGTTTCTATTGGTTATCCCCAATCTAATGGACAGTGAAGTTTCTTTCTCATAAAAAAACAAAAATTATTCTTTATATCTTTCACTTATTCCTTTTTGTTGAAAATTCCATGGATATAGTATACCAATTACATTCCCATGAAAATTAAATGCATCTTTAATGGTGGGGTTTGTTCAAAGAATGAGTCCTCCTCATTCTTAGTTCCCACTTGCATAACCTATTATTCATTATCTAGTGGTTTCTCAAGGTATTCTGCATCAAATGAAAAGTTAATGAAAAAATAAGAGTGTAATTATATTTGAATAAAATTAAAACATGAAGAATCAATATAAATTTTTCCCTTTCAAAGTAAGAATCTTTTGTCTCTTTTTTCTTAGGCAAGTGCACTTTGGTATCCTCTTAAACTCCATCCAATAAGTGTTCTTCAAGTTCGGGGATATCTATATGTTACTTATTAGGTGAATATTAATTTTCTTCCTCATCTAACAAGGCGATACAATTGTTGTCCTAATCTAAAAATTTAAAACAAGGGAAGGTATTACTCAATTCAGATCGAATAAAATCATAATGAAAGGATTTTAAGAAAATATTATCTCATAGAGTTTGTTCATATTCAATTGATTCTTTAGTGGGAGGTGTCTCTTGTAGTTGAATTTCACATGACAGAGTTTGGTATTCTGACTCCTCCATATTTTATTCAAATTCTGCCATTTTGGTGGGGTATTTCTTTAATGATTCAGGATCTTCTACTTTATAAGGAATAGGTGGATCAATTAGTTCTTAACACCCATTCCATAATCCATCTATATATTTTTAATCCTCTAGAGATAGCTCATTAGGAAAGTTTTCCATCTTTCCCCCCTTAGGTTTGTGATTAGGTTTTAGTTTCTCCATCAATGTAATGTCATATTCAAATTCTAGTTCTAGTTTTCTCTCAAGTTACTCTATGTCTTTTTGAAGTACTTGCATCTGAAATATACCATAACTAGTCTCATATTATTATTCCAATTGGGGTTAATTATTCCATTAATTAAAGAAATAATCATTTTAAAACATCATGGAAATATATATTTTTTATGTTTTTTTAATTTGAAAATAGTAAAATATTTATAATTAGATTCTTGGCACTGCATCCTTAGAAACGACACCAAGTTTTGACACGTTTTTATTATGGGGTGTGAAAAAAACTTATTTACTAAGTTGAAATGAAGTATTGTTGTCAACCTAGGTTGTTTCCAGAGAGGAGCACAAAGAATCAAGTTTTTCACTTTAAATTTGAGAAAGAAAATGGGGTGATTTTTTTTGAAATTGATTGATTTTCCAAGTAGTAGAAACTAAACAATGGAAATAAATTTAATAATAATATTGAGAATAAGTTGATTAAACAAGTGATGTAAAACTATATGATAATGATGATCACTTCTGGGTCATTTCTCTAATTATAATTTTATCATAGTTCTAATTTATCCAATTCTTTTCTGATATGTTGATAAAATTAAGATTCCACAATCGATTCATCTCACTCATTTGGTGAAATATAAATGATAAGAATAAACCTCAACACAATCTTATCTTGGTCTAAACTCTTTAAAATGTGTGATAGAGTTGTAGAAAATACCACCAATTGACATAGGAAATTACCAATTGGGTATTGTTTATCCTAAACAATCAATAATGGCCAGTAATCCTCCTATACATACTTACAATCACTAAGTACTTCACCACCTAGAACTGGTCTATTCCATCACATATAAACCAACACCTAGTATAAGGATATATTGATCATTGACCAAATAAATAACAAAAAAATAATATAATATCAAATATTATCGCACAAGATAATAAAATACTCTATTATTATTTGGAACCATCACCGTAGAAGAGAGAATAGGATCTTAAACCATTAATGAAAGAGTTCATGAACTAAAATGGGAAAAACATCTCTTTCCCCAATCACACAGAATTTTACCCCTCCATTTTAAGGGTATACATAAATAATGGGAAATAATAAGGAATTACAATTTAAGAAATAATAAAATATAGAAAAGGAATAATAGAGAAAATTATCCCCCAGAATTCGTCTTTTATAAATTTACTTCAGTTTTTCCCACCATTTGGATAAAACAAGCCATGTTCTCTTCTTATAAGATGTTATAAATCGAGTTTGATATCTAACCTTAAAATTTAATATATTTTGGATTCATTTACAATAAGTTATGGCTAAATTAGTAGAATTGAAATTTCCTTGCTACCAAATACTTTTCCACCAACTCAACTTTGACTGTATCAAGAGAGAACTTAATGAAATAATTTATCCATGAAATTTAATGTGAAGATTTCCCTTCGATTAATATTTCAAAAAAATCTCTAAAAATATCATTTATAGGTCTTTATAATGAGATACACCACATTTAATGAGGTAGGGTATATTCTCCCGAGTAGAATAAGTTTTCACATTGCACGATTTTTTTGGGTTTGTGGGATTTTGAATGGGATATCAGTCTGAAAGAATAATTTGCATCCCATGAACACAGAAATCCTAAAAAATAATCACTTAAATTGGATAAAAAATGTATATGTTATGCTTGAAAAATATAAGCAACTAAAAACTACTAAATTTCCAGAATTAACCAATTTTCTCATTCAAGCCCAAAATTACCCAAAAATCATAAAATGATGCAAATCTGCTCAAATAGATTAATTAGTTATGATTAAATTAATGAAAAAATATGTATAAATATGAAAATATTATCTTTATTAGTGAACATGGAGAGTGCATCATCAGGATATCCTTGGTCAAGGGGTCAATTTTGGTATGAGAGTAAATTACCTCAATGTGATGGCTTGGGATTAGATGGAAAATCATTAATCACGAGTATCATCTATACAGTGGAATTAAATTAATAGGACATGAATTGGTTTTATTACATATATATATATATATATATATATTCATGAAATGGGATACATTCAATGTTTCAATTTTTTCACCGCTTATAAATCCACACATCATTAGTGATTGTATTATATTTATGACTCTTCTATTTTAAGAAATGATAGAAAATATGTTCTTGTATAAGTGGTGTGTGTGGGATGTCATAAATACTTCCGAATATATCGATATAATCACCCAATATGTATGGATCATAGTACTAATGAAAAATTTTCATACAATGATACAATTATGGGATATGTATGGTACATTAATAGTGGAGCACTGTGACTCTATATTCCTTCCATTGTTTGAGATGTTGTTTGGATATGTCTTATAGTTGAGTCTGTTGTTATTCAACATTAATTCTTAGTTTACCTTAATATTTTTTTGTCAATTAATGATTTATGAATTCTGTTTTTTTATTACTTATACTCTATTATTCATGTATTTTATGTCATAGATATCTATTTATTTATTTATCATGTAAAATGTTGATTATATCTTATGAGTTGTTTATCATGGTTTTTATTTATTAAAGGGAATATATTATTACATGATATTTAAATACCCATTTCATTTATTTCCATAATTTCATTTATAGGATATTTTATATCTGTTTAGTTCCAACCTAGTCCTTACCAAGCCAATGGGTTAGTTTAGGGTGTCAAAATGGTATTGGTTTAGTTACTCCAGGAGTATGTTTTTTTTAAAAGGTCAAGTCAGAAGCAAAAGCTTCTGACCCTTTATTTAATAAAGAAAGGAGAAAACATGAAGAAGGCGAAAAGGGTCACACAATCAGAGATGCCCTCATTCTCAAAAACTAAAAATCATAATACGACAAGTCATTCCCATAATCAGAGTCTCCAGCAGGCTCCCATTCAGATTGAGACTTATCTTGGTTAAAGGCCTTCCAATAATTGTCATCAAATTTTCTTGAGACCTTTGAAGTTGATCTAGTCGACACCATCTTAGGAATTTGAGAGTAATCTTTGCGATGTCTTATCTTTGTAGGCACGAAAGTAAAATCCTCTCCATCAGTCATCCTTGCCTCCCCAGCTACGACCATATCCTTGAAGGAGAGAGATCCACCACTATTCGGAGTAGTGAAGCTAGCCTTTTCCCCCTCAATATCTGAAACATCCCCCCATTTACCAGTAATGGGTTCCTTACGATCATCAAACTGTTGCCCATCATTTACACAAAAAGGACCACTAAGGTCTCTTGTGGGGGACACATCCATTAGCTTTTCTTTATCTCTGTGAGGCAGATGCAGGATAGATTTCTCTGCATCAACCAGAGATGACTCTCTGGGAGCAGCATCACCCGCAGTCAACTGATTCCTAGAAATCAAAACATCCGACGAAGCAGGAGGTGATTCTTTGCTTGAGTCACCATCATGAATGGTGACCTTTAACAAAGATTTATCTTTCATTTGTTTTTTCCTGCGACAGAGATTTGATGGGTGGCCCATCCTCCCACATTCCTCGCAAAGGGTGTTCCTCCCACATAAGTCCAAAGAATGCCCAACAGCCATACAATGATTACAGAAAAGTGTCCTTTTTTCATATTCAACATCAATTTGGATATTGTCAGAAGGTGTAGAGAGGATTACCTTGTCAATCAGCGTAGATCTAAGATCTATCTCTACCAATATTCTGGAAAAGTGACCATAACGGACATCTTCAGTCTCCTTATCAAGGCGGATGGGAGTTCCAATAGCAGATCCGATATCAAGAAAGATCTTCGGATGCCAAAGGACCCAATTGAGTCCATGAAGGCAGACCCAGACCTGAGAAAAATAATTTCTTGTACGTGAAACATTAATGTCCATAGACTATTCATATAAGTGAAGCCATCCAGGTTTCAAAAGTAGGGTTCCACTGCTCCATGATTGCAGCTTCAACTCCTCAGAGGGGAACAAACAATGAAAGAATCCGCAACCAAGTGAGACACATTTCCAGTTTGAAAAATCCCATAACATTTAGTAATTAAATCAACTAATTATCATGGTATTTTCTGATGAAAATACAATATCAAGAATTAATATGATACTTCCCACAAAAAATTAAAAATTCATATGATTTTTTTGATGATAATTTTCATGTTTTAATATATGGTAATTGAAATTTTATTATTGTTTCATGTATGATTGAGTGGCATTTTACTACCACTATAGATAAGATTCCTCCAATTAGGACTCCAAGAACCAAAAAGAGTAGGTTTTAAGAATATTTTTCTTTCCGGATCATTGGTGAAATTATAGTTGGCCAAAAAAAATTGTGGAATATTTCTTGTCTATAAATAAAGGTAATCATCCTAAAGATGTATATCATATATATTCCTCATTATAATTCCATTGGTATAACTAAATAATCATTAGGTGTGACTTAGGACGTTTGAAAGAAAATCCCAGAATTCCATGATAAATATTATATTTTAATTTTTTGGGGACCCCAACTAAAATTAAAAATGGTGATCCTTATATAAATGATCGATGATCTCGTATGAAATTTTATTTTCCAATATGTTTAGAAAAAGACAAACCTGTCTCCATATTTGATGGATTTGATGAATTATATTGTAATTGATTCTACCCATATCATTCATAGTCTTGTGAATAATTATCTTCTTCTAAATAATATAAGAAAGTCTATCATGTATGGAATATACAACCCAATATATAATATTATTATTTTCACTTGAATTTACACAGAGTGAATCAATCAATTCATGGATGTTCAATTTAGGTATGTAATTGTATAGTCATTCTTGACTAGTGTTTTTATCAATTAGGGACTATAAATATATTGAAAAAAAGGTTCTAATATAAGATAATTAAATAACTGGTAATGTTATTAGGTTGAACACCATTATCCTTCAATAAATATGTGTAAAATACAATGTTGGGAATAAATGTATAAGGGAAAACTAATCCTAATGTAGTAGAGAAATAGGGAATCCATCTAGGGGAATAGTTCCATTCCCACTATTTCCCAAGAACCAAACCAGATGTTTTCAATTTGTTATTATAGAATATATGAATAGGGAATTCATGGAACCACTTGGATGTTTTCTTAATTATAGTAAGATGGGGTATCTATAAAACTACCACACTAATCACATAATGTCAATGGGTTGTGGAAATTTTGTAATGTCCCTAGATTGCAATTCTTCAATAGGATGGTAACATTATATTAGTTCAAAACATCTAAATTGAGATACACATAGTGATTCTAATAATTAACCAACAAATTAGTAGGCATCACATCCTAAAGGAAGCTAAAATCAGTTGGGGGGAGTAAAGAGATATGTTCTTGGATATGAGTAGATCATGAAAATCGATATAGTAGTTCCCATGATAGTGAGATTTACTATTATCTTGGTTTCCACTTTAATGACTATTTTTTATGAATTTGGTGCCAAATATTTTGTAGCTTCCACTTAGGTGGTGAAATAATTGGTCTTACATGTTGAAATTATTCCTCATGTTATTAGGATCGAGCCACTTCTTAGGGAATTAGAGTGTAGAGTGTTTAAATATTTTACATGTTCCAAAACTATTGAATATAATAATTTTTTTGTGTCCTTACATTCATGGATACTCATATGTTTGATCTATAATGGGAATTAAATGGATAATTTTAGTCAACTTTTATATTGATTTTTGTTATTGGTATGTTACTTTTACATACTAGGAGTGAGTTTTTCAGTTATTCAACATTCAATGGGTTGTTAATACCAACATATAAAGAAACTTTAGTAACATTATTTAGGAATATCTTGTGTAAATTGATAGAAATCATCATGGATTCTAATAATGGATTGTATTATAGTTATTTTTGTTCCATTATATATTGATTCCCAAAATATTTTTTGGATAACCAATCTAGATTACCCTATAAAGGGAAGTGAAATTTTCTATTGACTTAATCCTAGTAATGAATCAAGTTTCAATCACATTATATAGAATGGAACCAATAGAGTTTCAAGAGATAAATATATAATGGGAATAATTGGAAAATAAGGGTTTGATAAGATTTTGTATGTTCTATTTGGCTACTCTGGCTCTTTTTATTAAGAATGAAGATGGTGATCATCAACTCTATGTCAATTATTAGAAGCCTAATCAAGATACGATAGTGAATTGATATCCTATTACTAGAATTGATGTTATTTTTTTATTAATTGATGTTATCTTAGTGGTAATCTAAATTTGATCTTTTATCATGGTACTAACAACTCCTATTTTGGAGATAGGATATTCTTAAGACAAAATTTAGATTTTTTATGGCCTCTATTAATAAGTTTCCTTTTACTTTTTTTACTATTTCAACATTTGTCTTTGTGGGTTTGATAAATCATATCATTTATATGTACATTTAATATTTAATATTTTTATTTTTGGTTGATATATTATAGTATTCTCAAACAAAATATAATCATAAAAGTAACCTAGAGATTATGCTGGGTAAATTGTGAAAAAACCATTTTTTCTAGATTATCAAACTGTGACTTGAAGATAAATGATTTTCTCATAAATGGGATCACTATATCAGAAAAAATACATATTGTTTGATCCTGATATTATTGTGATAATTATTTCATGGAAACCATGTAATAATTATTTTGAGATAGGAACCTTACTAGGATTGTAATGGTATTTTACTCTCTTTGTTAGTGACTTCTCATACCTTTCCTCTCCCATGATGGTATATAGAGGATTGGTGTGGTGAATTTACAAATTTATTCAATGAACTAAAGTCCTAGCATACTTCAAAACCATTCCTAATATCTCAATAATCATGTCAGGGATATGTTGTATTTTTTATGCACTAGATCTAGATTGGGGTTCTTTTGACATTTAAAGACCAAATTATAGAAGTGATCTCAAGAAAACTAATCGTACATGAGAAAAACTATCCAAATGACGAATTGAAACTATATATTATGTTCTATGACTTTAAAACATGGAACCACTACCAATTTGATAAAATTTTCACTCTTTTCACTTAGCATAACATGCAATATATCTTTGAATTATTAGATTTAAACACTAGAAAATAGTGATATATGAAATATCTATACTATTTAATATATAATTATTGTATAAACTAAGAAATAGAATTCATACATTCAATAAATTACGTAAAATATTTTATAATCAAGTGTTTTGATAGTCCGTTGTCCAATTCAAACTAATGGTAGTGATTAATAATATGAAATATTAATATGATAAATATGATGTGGTCCTATTTTTCTTTAAAGTTACCCTTATCCATGATATAGTTGAGTTATTCATGGAGGATCCCCTAATTGAAACTAGTTTTGATGAAGAAAAATGAAACTAAAATGGTGGGGAGACCATTTATGGTTGGATAGTAGAAAAAAATAAAATTTCATTCTGGAATGGATTGTATATTATGTAAACCTTTAAGATACACTATGTTGTGTTTATAATCATTGTAGTTTTGTAATACACCCATGATGATATAATATATATAAAAAATTAAGGATCAATTTTACTTTTTTTGATTAAAAATTAATGATTCTGAGTATATCTCAAAGTTTAGTAACTGTTATATAGTTAATTCCAAACATCAATGGCCATATTTCATGTTATAGTAATTAATAAGGACTATATTGAAATGCGAACAAATTTATAGGGACATTTCCACTAGTCTACCACAAACACATCAAAAACTTGGATCCATTTTCTGTAATAGTGGTCAGACTCATGGTGTTGGTAAATTTTATCCTAATTCAGGAGAAGTATATGATGGATGAATCTTAAATCCTCTATATTTGGTAAGGGTTATAATTTCAAGGAGTTATACATTCTATATTCAACAATCAAGACCCTAAATTCAAAAAAATTATGACCATTGATATATTCACTAGAAAAAATTGACCATTAGAAGAAAATATCATCCCCAAACAGATGACTATTAGTAGAGAATTATTCAAAAATAGAAGAAATGAAAAAATATTATGTGATGTAAATCCTTGGTTCCTGAGAGGAACATATACATTTATCAAAATTTCATACAACTAGATTATTCTAGAAAAAATAAAGATGGACTTGTATGAAGCATTTTATGACCATACTGTCTATTCATGAACTTTGTTGACCAACAATGTCGATATATAACTAAAGTTTGTATTCCTTGTGAGGGAGACTTAAAAAAGTATATATATTATTTAGAATAGAATGGGGACGACCTACGAATGACTTTTTTTTTTGAAAAAGTATCATTATACCTTGCCTTTTTAATTATTTTATCATTTTATTATATTGAGTTTTAGGGATTTTGGGGCCTCATTATTTACATTAGAATTAAATGTTGATTACTAGATATGTTGGAACATTTAAAATCATAAAATATATTTTTGATATTTGTTATCAAATAGCTATAAATATGAGTTCAAGTTTTTTATGATGTTTTTTATTTCTCACAACTAAAGAATTACCCACTATGTTCATAACAAATTATTTGTTATGATCACATGACTCTTGATCATGATGCAATGTTTATTAACAACCCAATTCACATTCATGATAGTATTGAATATTAATTTCATAAAATATATTTATCATTGGGTAAGGTATTATGGAAACATGGTAGAATGAAGGAAGAAATATGGGAATATGAGAATCATATGATAGAGAAATGAATGTAAATATTACAAAGAATTGATAATCTTAAAACTCTTTCATATGGAAATACCAATGGTGGAGATAATTTTACTTCCATATTTTGAGTCTCACTACTATTTTTTTATTTATTTTATATTCTTGATATGATTAGCTAGATATTTAGAGGAACTCGTTAGATGAAGTGAAACTCAAGATGAAATATAACTATACGAGGTTATTCATGTTTGGAATACCTATTAAAAACATAAATGGTTGTTTCATAGTGTGAATTGGTTTTGGGATTTCTGTGTTTTTGTGACTAGAATATCGATGTATGTAGTAATCACAATGATTCATGATTATAACTCTTCTTTCATAATATAAAAACATATAGTTTTAGATTATTCTTTTTTATTTGAGTTCCCTTGGGTTTTGATTAGTCTTTAATCTTATCACTCAACCCCATCCCCTACCCAGGTGATTTTAGTGATCCTATTATTTCTAGAGGACAATTTGAAATTACTTTCAATAGTAGATCCTAGGAAATTTTTGGTAAGAACATCGTTTATCCATCTCCATTGGGATCTACCAATTTTTCATTCAGAAGAACCCAAGATAGAGCCTATCATTCCTATAAAAATAGTTTGGGATTTTTTTTTGAAACAAAAAAACTGGATTAATTGAATGAATAAGGAGGGACCAAATCTTTGAGATTATGAATCATTTCTTTAAGATAAACGTGTTAAAGGAACAAAAGTTTTCTCCCTCCTGATAGTAATGAACAAATATTTCACTATATATTCTCTTTAAATTAATAATATATTAAAATATTTTGTTTGAAGGACTATACAAAAATAAAAAAAACCATTTCATATTTTGGATATTAAACATGATATTTAAAATATTATAGTTAAAATATATTGTATAAATTGAGGTGACCATATCATAAAAACAATAAACTTATAATAAGAAATAGTACCCAAAAGTGTAATTATTCAATGATAAATCACACTATTAAAAGTTGTTATAAGAGTAATATTTTCCTGTGTATGTTCTATATTATTCCATAAATTAACATAATCCATTTTTTTTTTGAAAACCCATATATATGAGAACTTCAAGTGAATTAAGATTTCCACATATTCTATGATTTTTAAACCACCACCTAAATTTAAAACAGGACAATATCTAATGCTAAAGTCTTACCCAGAGATGAAAATGTGTTATTTGAGAAGAAATTCAGATTATATTAATATGTAATATATATATGTATAGATATATCATGATTTTTTATAATTTTTAAAATTTAGTTTTTTTCTCAATTTTCATTATTTAATTACTATATTTTTAAGATATTAGGATATTATTTCTTTGTTATAAATTTATTATGATTAAATAAAAACAATATATAGTGATTATATCAATAGTTAATTTACACAAGATTAATTAGTAATTTATTTTATATGGAATGATGTATAGATAATATACCGATTTTTTTTCTTATCAAAATGAGTTTTTTCTATATTTTATTTTTTTTAAATTATTGTGATAAAAATAATGAATTTTAATAAGCTAAAAAAGAAAAATTAACCTTTTTTTGGATTTATCTTGAAAATATAATCATAGTATAGTTTTTTGATATTTTTTAGAAAAATATATTTTTTATTAAATTATGTGATATCCTATTTTTACCAATATGATTCATATTATAGAATTATTAGTTAATAAGAATGATTTGAATATATATATGTAACCCTTTTATTGTTTTAATACTGTTTTTATAAGTTATATTAAAAATTTAATAAATCTCATACTAGTTTAGAAAATAAATATTTAAGGTTTTATAACTTAAATTATATTTTTTCTGAGAAATTATTTTTAATAAATTATATAATTTTTATAACACAATTAATTTATGTGACTTTTATAAGTTTAATAAAATAAAATTTATCTTAAATATTTGATCAGTTCGGATAAATAATATAATAATGTATTTTTTAATAATTGTAAAGGATAATTTACATTAGTGAAGAAGTATTTACTCTAATGCTAAATGAAAAATGTAATATTCTATGAGTAATTATCCTTAAAAATGTATGATTTTTTTGGAATGACTTCTTGAGGCCATTCAAAATAATATAACTTATCCTATCTATTTTTTCTTAATTTAGAGTTAATTTTCATGAGAGTGACTTACCATTATTTAAATTTTTTGGTTATTTATAAAAATTTTATCCCTTTTCTCTTATAAAAGGGCCTCTCATCTACTAAATTTAACATACAACACAACCCCATATGTTTAATTAAAACACTACCAAAACCAATCCTAAACACTCCTATAGTCTATAAAGTTATTCTGGTCTTCTCACCTTGAATGGACCGAAGGAATTATTTTTTATTAATTTTTGTTGACACACCTTTTAAGGGATGGGGGGGAACCCTTACAAGGCCCATAGGCTTAGATATTACCTGACCCATAGGTCTTAGGAAAATATACAAACTATATGCACTTATTCATGATCATATTAAATTACAGAATAATCATAAAATAACATAAATATCACTCATATTGTAAAATTTTATTATAAATATTATACAATCGTTCACAATACCTTACTTTTCTGCAATGAAAAATTAAAATGTGAACATGTTTATGTGCGTACAACTACCAACATGATGAAAAATTCCCATTTTCCTTCACTAAATAACATGGGTATTCTAAAATGCAACACAATTTTTAATTATGATATTTATTTAGTATTTATGATTCAAAAAATGATCAATCTTATTACAACTATATTGTATTATATGGAAACAAAATAATCATTCATACGTTTGTACTACCACAAAATTAGAGCTATACCAATGGTTTTACCTCAAACCATTGGTATAGGTCCTAAAATCAAAGAACTTATACCAATGGTTCTCCAAACCATTAGTATAGGTCTATACCAATGGTTTTGAGAACCATTGGTATAGGTACATGTATTTTTAATGGAATCTTATTATAGAGGACAATAAATGAATCAAAATTTAAAATAATTATGATAATACACATATATATTTATCAAATTATTTCACAAAATTAAGTTAGGTTTGTGGTTAGGTTGTTCAATCACAAACCGGAGGTTTTGGGATCAAAACCAACCAAATGATTCTTTTTTGAATTACATATACCAATGTTTTTATGGAACCGTCAGTATAGATTTTCATATTACTTATACCAACAGTTATGAAAACTGTTGGTATCAGTCTATACTAATGGTTTTCACAAAACAGTTGGTATAGACCAATCCCCATGGATTACTAGCCAACAGTTCTCCAAACTATTGTTATAGGCTATAACAATGCTTTGGAGGCCTATACCAATGATTCCAAACCGTTGGTATAGGGTATTTTTCCAGTAGTGTAAATGTATTAAACAGGCGAACTAAAAAGGAAAACCAATTTTTTTTCATACTATAGAACTATTTTCTACCCATAAAATATTCTCCTACATAATTTTGGTTATTAATTTTAACTCAAATAAAAACTTAACTATATAATTACTCTACTAGTCTAATGATAGTGAAAGTATATCACCACACATTCATCCATTAATAATGATGTGTTCAGGTTTGTTCCCTTTTTACCACACAATTGAACAATGATATGAAATTATATCTTTGATGACTATTAAAACATATTTAATTGTATAATATTTTATTAATATTCAATTAATTATTTATATTTGGTTATGGAATGGATAATTCAATATTTACCTTAATAAATATGAAACCACATTCAATGGTCTTGAAAATCACCAAAGTGTGATTATTACCAATTGCATCATCTAAGAAGAGACTAAAATACAGGTCAATGAAAATTGAAACATCACAAATCATTATATTTAATTTATTAGAGTTACATTAATGCAATTAGAATTATGTAATTTGTATAATGAATTAATTATGATAAGTACTACCAAGAAACTTATACAAATGGTTAACAATTTAAATACCCCAAAAAGGGAAAATATGTGACACACAAATAATAAAATTATAGATAATGATTATAACTAAAAATTATAAATAATATTTGGTATGAATATGATTTTTAAATTACATTAAATTTTTATATTTTTTATATTGGAGTTTATAGATCACCTTTGGAAGGGAACGTTAATGGTGATGGTTATTTGTCACAAGTTTTAGTTCATTGATTCACAATTATTTTTTACACCATGAATTTAATTATATAATTCAAATTATTACCCTATAATAATATATATCATTATTATATCATTATTAATTTTATCTAATATTCCATTTCATATTCTACCATTCACGGTGTTTTTAATGAGAAGTTTCTAAAGCTTCAATGTTAATTTTCTATATTTTCCATTCTATAAGACATGTGTGATATTTCACACCATTTTTATATGAAGGTAAATATTTAATTATCAATTCCATAACCAAATATAAATAATTTAATAATTCCAATATATTTTTTACAAGTGTCCGAGAATTGTTATCATCGTAAAAAACTATATTATCATTAAATAGAGTTTTTTATTTAAAAGTATAAATTTTTACAGTTAGATATTTATTTTGATAAAATAAAAAAATTTGAATTTAGTTTCTCCAAATTATCCAATGGTGAATTTTTCATAATTTTCAGAGAAAAATTATTGGGTAAATATTAAATATGGTATAAATATACGTTTTGTATTATGAAATTATAAAATCATAATAGTGATGAAATAAATTTTATAAATATTACCAATGAAAAAAATTATGCTTCCCCTTTAGAAAAATGTGTTTATATATTATTTTATTAATTTTATAAACCCTTAATGAATCCTCCAAAACATATAATATATTTTTTTGGTTTTATAATTACTTTGTTATGAACCTGTGTCACATAGTCATCACCAATGATATTATTTCAATTATTTTGGTTCATATCTTTATATAATATTTAAAATGACCTAATTTTTTGGAAACAAAGTTAAAAGACCATGGTAAGGTATGTGTTTTTAAAATTATCATATAGATTTTTGAACCTATGTTTAGAAATTACTAAATAATTCCCATCTCATTTTCTATAAAAATCCACTCACCCAATGATTCCTCATTACTCAAAACACATAGAGCACAATGTTACTATGAATTTTCCTCTCTAAATCCCCATACTGGCATTCCCATTCTCTTTAGAAGCTCTTACCAAGCTTTTAGAAGCATCCTCTAACTAAAAGGGACTGTTTCCACATATTTTATTCTATGTAATTCATTTATACTATGCAATTTCAATTTATAAATGTCAAATATTAATTATTTTTTACATATTATTATGCTATACTTATGATTCCCATGTAATGACCAACAACCTATCACTCTAATTAATAACTCATATAATTATTTATGTAAACCCATTATTCCCCTAAAATTATCCTTCCATTTTCTATTCCAGACTAACATATAGTTGATATCCAACTCCATTTTCACTCAAGGGTATTCACTATGTTGTACTTGTTTATCATTTATAGGTTCTTCTAGGTAGTAAATATGAATTCCTTAATCATGGGGGCAAAAGAGATGAATATTGTTTTTATGTTGTATAATATATCCTATAAAAATCCATGTAAATGATATGAATGTTATAAGTGTACCTAAAATGATATTTACCTCCAATACATTGGGTAATGTTTTTATCCAAGAATATTCTATGTTTGGTGCACAATATGTCATCCTAAGAACAAAATGTTATGATTTCCTAGCAGTTATCCTTGAAACATTCTTATAATGTCATATTTATGCCATTTCTCAATTGTTATATTTTATGAATGTCATCATTTTATAATATGCTTCAATGAGCATGTAATTTAATTTTATCCCTTTAATTTCACCTTAATATACCTCTTGGATAACATGTATCACATTCATCATGTGATGATTTTATAATTCCCTTACCGTTATTTATTGATCACCCTTTTCTTATACACATCCCTTGGCTGTCCTATAAACTATTAGAAGTTATGTTGTTAATATTTGAATGACTAGATATTTTAAAATAATATCATTATAAAAAATATTCAAGTTAATATTACATATACCAAAATTTGAAAATAAATTAGTACTCATGATCTTATGGGATAGTATTATGATTATCATTATGTAATAAATTGTGAATTATTTCCAATTAATGATATGAGTTTTCATAGTAGGTATTAGAGAAAATTATAGTTATTAATGGTGATTATGTTTAGAAAGCCTTAGTAAATACTTTAACAACAAAAAATACTTTTATTAAATAAAGGCACGGAAAGGAAATGTCAAAGAGGCCTATAGAAGTGGAGGCTGAGAGAGTCCCCAAAAATCTTACCCAAAACTACTTGGGGAAGTGAACCAAGGGTACAAAACTCTACGAGAGAGACATCCCGGGTAGCTTTGGAGGAAAATATTTCAACAACCTGATTTACTTCACACCAAGTCTGTAGAATATTAGAGTCATTGGAGAGAAGAACCTTGCATTTTCCGATCATGTAGATTATTGGATAAGGAGAAGAAGATACACTTTTTAGAGTGCACCATAATTTATTTGAGTTCATTTCCACCATGGATAGGTTAACGTTTCTTGAGTTTCAAAGTACTAGACCATTTAGCATTGCCATAGCCTACACCATTAAAGAGTTTCATGTTCCCTAAAAAGATTTAAATACAAAGAAACCAAGCTAGTTGAATCACAGATCACACCTCCTCCTTGGATGATCCCCTGGATGCATGCCCTATTATTATTGAATTTGAGGCCTTGGTGGGGTGGGGACCAACACACCAAGTGTCCTATCTGCATGGGACTAGGGGTAAAATATTGTAGTCTTCCAGTAAAGTAACACCTCAGAGAGGGTGCCTCCTACGAATGGTTATAAAGGCCCTCCAGATTGACAATGTGGAACTTGGAATTAACCACCATATCCTGTCTTGAAGGGTGGGTTCTGTAGTGCCTAGATAGATTGCACAGCTACCATGTGAGCCAAAAACCAACATCCAGAAGGATCATCCTAGCCTCCTTCTCATGCCTGTTAAAAACACCCGTGAACTATCATTTAAGGCAATCCTTATAAGAGGCCACCACACCTGAGGTATCCATGAACTCACCTAGGTCATTCCATAAAAATCCTAACCACTCAGTTTGGATGAAGAGATGCAGCATAAACTCATCCTTGGGCACCAGACAATATGTGAATTTTGAATCCAGAAAAAAATCCCATAACTTTAACATCAATCTTAGTGGGAATTTCATGAGAACAGATTCTACAAATGAGAAAATCATACTTATCTAGTATTTCCTTACTTTAAATATGGCTACCCCAATGGCCACTAGAATTCTTACTGGGGATCAACTTATTATAGTATTTCTCCAAGAACCTTCCCAAGGGGGATCCTGTGAAAACATACTCGTCAGAATACTCATATATCATGATATGTTCAAAAATTATTATATCGTTGGGGTTGAGAATTTTTTTGATGAAGGATGGGTGAGAGAATGCCTCATTGAAGGAAATTTCTGGTGTGGGACACCTTGTAAAATCTAGCAACGTGGCTCCCCAATTTCTCTTTCAAAAATTAAAGTCACCTTATCCAAAGATCCACTAGGAGTGGTCTTATAGCAGTGGAATGTGACCACATAGTGAGTTCCAAATGATATGACCATGATGATATGAGTCTAAATCAGAAACTTATGTACATTAATTTATCAAATACATAATTTTTTTAATTGAAATTCGAATCAGGGGGAAAACCCACAACCCCTAAATAAATTTCATTTTTTAATTAAGTCTATTATATGAAAAATACCATTGTAATTTTTTGTATCTTATAACCCCATAACTAAGAAATAATATATCAACTCTATTTAAAATAATCTCTCTTTCATTAATTTCTATGAGAAGGAGAAATTTTTGATAAATGTTTATCATATGGAGGGTGAATCTGATAACTAGTGGATATTAATTACAAATATGGATATATAGGAAGTGATCAATGAGATAGATTGGAATGATGTTAAGAAAATATTTTTTTGAGAATTGTTTTATTTACACTCTCCACCAATAAATATAAGGGGATTTCCCTTTCTTAAAGGAAAAGGATAATTAACCTATTAGGGAATATGATTAGAATGTCACAATGAATTCATGATAGGACTTCAACATTATTATATATAAAAAAATTAATTTTGACTAATATTTTAGTGGGATAAAGTTTAACCAACAAAAATACTTAGTGATTTGAGAAGTTGAATACTTTAAAGATATTATATGATGTTCCATGAATGTCAAAATTATGATTGGGGAATCTCAAGGTTCTCATGGTTTTGGATATAGGAAGAAGGGAATGGTTTTTTTTTCATATTTATATGAAGAAATATAATGGGGGCATGAATTTATAAAAATTAACAAGTTAAAATATTGAGAATAAGAAGCTTGAAAATTTACTAAATGAGAAAAAGAAATTATTTAGTTGTTGGAAGGATTAGAACCTATCCAGTGAATGATGATGGGAGAAACCCATCAATGTAATGAAAAAATGGAATGATCCACTCAAATCTTTGATATATGTATAATGTCTCAATTTCAATGAATAGGTACATTATGTGAATAAATTTGTCGAGCTAAGGGATACAATGATAGAAGATTAAAAGAAAATCAAGGGACTAGTGATAAATTGTGATATTTTTATATCACGACTACTAAGATGAATCCTTACAATGAAGTGGTGATTGGTAGGATAATTATTCTTTCACATATAGTTAATTTACTATTTGATTCGGGTTCTACATATTATTTCATATCTATATTCTTTAGATGAACTATTCAATCACAACCTCAAAACATGGAAGTCAAGTTAATAGTGAAGATATAAAATGGGTCAATTATTTCATCCCAAGAATATAACTTATCCCATATAAAAATTAGTGGTATGAAATTCCCATCACACCTTACTATAATATTTAGGGGAATTATATGAAATTTTGGGTATATATTGGATTTCCTTATATAGATCCAACATATACTATTGATATAAGTAAATCACCATCCATATTGATTAAAGCCTTATTATTCTATACAATTTAACGTAGATCCATGAATATTCTTTAGAATCATAATCTTAATCATGGATATTATTTTCTTATGAACAAGCACTTCAAGATCAAATTATTTAGACCGAGGAAAATACCATCCTTTTAGAAAAACCAATTATAAGGTGTTACACTATTTTATTTGTTGAAGAATTGTATATTCATCCTCTCAGATGATAGGTTTAGTTATCAAACGAACACATACCTAGAGAATTTTCAATATCCTATACTTCATACATAATGGACACTATTGAACCTGAAGTGCTGAAAAGGAAGCTATAGGTGAATCCAGATGAAGGGTTTATATTTCAAAGTTCTTCACCATGGGGTTAAATGGTCACTTTCATAAAGAAGACGTTTGGGTCAATGTGCCTCTACATTGATGTTCATGATAAAAATAAGATCATGATAAATAAAAAATATCATTTTTTATATATATTGATTACATTTTCTCTAGCCAATGTAGATCTTAGTAATTCCCTATGATAGATATTTGGTTGGGATATTGTTATGTAAATTTGGGGAATGAGGATATCCCTGAGGATAATTTTTGTATAAGTTATAGATACAACATGTTCCTGGTGATTCCATTTATACTTAGTAATTCTACCACAATATTCATGGACTTGATGAATAGTTTAGTTAGTGATTACCTCAATAAATTTGGATTATTATTTATAGATAATATTATTGCCTATTATAAAAGTAAATATAAACCTGAGGAGAATTAAAATGATGTACTAAATATGTTTATTAATGTAAATTTTAGTTAAATGAAAAGAAAATATGAGTTTTTGACGGAGCATGTAACATTATAGGGGCGTGTTATCACCATCCAAGTGATATATGCAGATCCTTCAAAAAATAGAAGCAATTAAAGGTTGGACTAGAATATAAAATTTATTGGTGATATATAGATTTCACAGATTATTTGGGATCTATATTTTATTTTTGATACTTCTCTTGATTTTTATCCCCACTAACAAAGATAACTCTTAAGTGGTGAATCTTTTCTGGAATGATTAATATAAGGAAATCTATGATGATTTACAGAAAAGGATAATCGTTTAACCTTTACTCAAAATACCCATATCTGTGGAAGTATTTGTGATATTAATTTGTGAATATGTATATGTATTTAATTGTTTACTCATGTGATTTAAAAAATTAATATTTTATGCCTCCTGCTAATTAAATATATATGTGTAGAACCACCCACTTCATATTTTAGAGTTAGATGGAGTGATCCTTGAACTGAATGTTTGGTGAAATTTTCTCTAGTGGTATAAATGTGAAATATTTAGGATCATAAATTACTCAAGAATATATTCATAAAAAATTACATCAATATATTCCAATGAATCTATTTAAAGATAACCAATTATTATGACTGTTCCATCCATTTCTCTTTTGGGATGGAGAAAAAAGAGGTTAATTCTCAAAGAATAAAGGATCAATCAACCCTATACCTAATGAGTATTGTAAGGGTTTTAATCTTATTAGATATTAAGAGTATATTCATGGTAATTCTAAAATTATCTTCAACATAACTTACACAAATAACATCTTAACCATCCATTAATGGGGTGATCATTGAGGACCAAAATGATGATGAGTTGCTACATAAAAAATTTCACCAATATTATGAACTTAAAAATTTGTAGGGAATGAATTTTATGGTTTTTAATATATATATTTGTCCCATAAAATTCATAGACCAAGTTTGATCTTATTGATGATGTGAATAGATCTTCCTTCTCTATTCATCCAGGAAGCACTATTTGACAACCCCTCTCGATATTACATATTAAATTATGATTTTATACATAAAATTACACATAATACAACCCATAAGATTGATACGTATATTGTCTTTGGGAATATGGAAAATTACATAATAACTTAAAAATAATGAATACATAAGATTTGTTGAAATATTCCTTAACATGACCATATTATTCATTAATTCTTAGAACCACATTGGGTAACCTGGGGAAATACATAATAAAGGGTGATCTATAAAGATTATTAAGGGAGTAAACATGGAAAAAATGAGGAAAATATTACATGTTAGACTATTGGAATATCAATGGGTCCTAAAATATGTGAGAGTCATAAACTTGAACAATGAGGCCTGATATAGCATGATAATCTTAAATGTTACATGGGAAATGTGAAAAAAACTTAAAACACTGCATCATAAAAATAGGTCAAGGATAACTACCAAGAAATCATGATGTAAAAAGTCCCATGATCGATTAAATTCACTCCTTAATTCCTTTAATGAAATCTCATAAAACTTAAACATTTCCCAATTCATTGGAGTGCTGTATAATTCTGGGCAAACCCATCTCTTTAATTTCATTATCATGCAGAAGTGTGCCACATAGATCATACAACATGTATTAATTCATCATCATATTTAATTACATAATAAATTAGTGTAAAATAAATACATTTAAGTCCCAAATCAATAATCATAAGTTTATAAAGGTGAAAACCATATATTGGAAATGGGTATGAGTATTCACTACACAATTTCATGTCATGGAAAATAGGAGTGAAATATTGGCAGTAGAAAGTGGGCGTATAAATGCTCATGAAAAGGATTAATAAAAGTGGAATGAGTCTCTCATCATTTTGGAATCATAGGGTAACCAAGCGGGATATTGAAGAACATTTACCAAAATTAGTAATTAGAAAAAAACGGAATAATATAATGGTGATACTTGGATAAATATGAGAAATAAAATAAACCTTTCCTTGACATTGTGACTCTAAATGTGTGGGAGGAGCTTCATGAGATCTTGGGGGAACCTTGGGAATACTATAGAGAAAGGAAGGAAGAGTAAGGACATGGTCCAAGGATTTTTAGTGAAGGGAAATGGGACTATGGGTGGGTTTATATAGGAAATGAGTATAGGATTATTTATGATTTCTCAAACATATGTTCTGGATTCTATATAATAAAATTAAAAAAAACCATCCTGTAGTTTTGGCCATTTGTTTCTGACAAATAGGGGCGTTTTTTAATATTTTATGAGTCAAAGGGATGAAATTATTAAAATATTACCCTTTTTGATATGGAGGTTCATCATAATCTTAAAGAAATGATTTTAAAATATTAAAATATATTATATGATTTTGAAGATTCATAAGGGCCATAAAAAATTAACTAAGTAAGCAAGCAGTGTACACATTTATAACAAAACAACACTACTTTTCACAAAACAAGGATTAAAGAACCATTTTTCACACCAAGAAAATTATAAAAAGGATGAAAAACAATAATAAACAAATATATAAGGTGATTAAATAAAGATAAATATTAAACTTAAATGATAAAATCATGTGCAAGGGATATCCAACCTCAAAACCATGGCAGAAAGAAAATGCACACCCGATATCACCTGTCATGGTTCCCGACACTCTAGATCTATGAATACCATCCCTAAACAAACCAAAACCCCATAAAAAATCAGGGGATAACAAAAACATTGGTCGTGCATGATCAGGGTAGAATAGGAAACCAAAGGAAAGTAGAAGGATAAGGTAGAGGGAGAAGAAAGGATAAGGAATCTCCCCTTGGAAACTAGAGAACTCTTCATCTTCCCTTAGATTTGCACCATTTGAGGAAAGGTATTGGCTTTTAAATTATTTTAGAGGCTCATTATGTATTTAAGAACTAGTAAAAAAATATTTTGAGGAAAAATAATAAGAAATGAATGAGATATGAAAGAAAAAAAATACATTCTCAAATCTAGACAATTTGAGAAACCTTGAGAACTTTTGCCCTAATCCGCGACCAATATGAGCACCAAAGAGATAAAATGGAACATGGGGGTTCTCCTAGGGTTCTTGGTGTCGAGTGATAGGTGGAATTATAGAAAAATATAAAAAAAGAATGAGATATGAATGATATAATTTTTTTAAAATTATAAATGATCTCATGGACTGGCCCAATACCTAAATACATAACTGAAAGCCACCATGATTATGGATTAATTAGGGTAAAAAAGGGTATTTTTGTTTTAATAGGTTAGGGGAGGCCAATTGGGAAGTGAAATGAGTGAAAAATGTTAAAAAACTAAAGCGTTATAAAATAAACAAATTTTTTTAATTCTGGAAATGGGCTCACAGTTGGCCCAAATCTTGAAGTAACCACCATTTTCTCCAAAAAACTCCTGATAAAGATATGGGTAACCCATGGTAGAATGATTATAAATATATGGAAGTTTTAAAACTCAACATTCAACTCACTCAAAACCCAAGAAAAGAATTAGAATTTCCATCAAACCGGATCACAACCAAGACATGAAAAACTGGGTGTGACAATTCTCCCCACCATTAAAGCTTTCTGCCCCCAAAAAGACATAACAATTTCTATTTGAAGGTTAAAAACCTAAAGATTACTTATCAATATGGTCCAACCTCTCCAGACATGGACATATCCTCCAATATTAAATGAACTTAAGCCTTTTGCCTCAAACAAAACACCAACTCACAACCACTTCTCAAGAATCAGTCGAAGGATTAAATCACTACCTCCATAACCAAACCAAGAACGAGATTGTTGGGACTTCTCCCAATTAACCCAATTATCAACCAGACCAAAGAGCACGCATAAAAACCAAAGATACCATGGGAGTCAATAATAAAATCCCCACAATTAATAAGCAACTAGAACTAGATAAGTTCTTAGGGGGAAATCAACAAGACCTGTGGTGGGTCTCCCCACCATTTGAAACCAACTAGAAAAGAAAAAAATAAGAATAAAAAATGAGAAAAAATCAGGCCTCACTCACATAACCCCACCAAAACTCTACCAAAACAACCTACAAACCCAAGTTAGGAGGAACACAACATGAACATTTGAACCACCCACTCCTAATTAGAGGGGGCCAGAACTGGCCCAACTCTCTTTGAACGGATCCAAATCCCTACCACTTGGGGTAAGGAAGGAAGGGGACCCAATCATTGGGCGACTAAAACCAAAAAAGAAACAAAGGAACTACGTCACTATATTGGTTGAGACATAATCTTATCAATACTACCCAAAGTCTTGTGACTCCTGACTACGCTCCTGCTTCACTCTGAGAACTATGGTTCGAGGTTTGATGGATAGAGCATCTCCTACCTCGCAGTCACTATTTGATAATCCATAACTTGATCTCTTCCCCTCAGTTTTACATTGTGACACATAACACTCCCAAGATGAAACAAAAGATCAAGGGACACCATGAAAATATCTTCCTCAAACAACACACCTTTACATAAACCAAAACCTGGAGATACCCAACACTTTTTTCTCTCACTGTGAATGAGGAGTAAAATGGAAAAGGTACATGGAGAAACACATCAACCACACCGAGCACAAAAACCCCAACGGCGAGGGACACTATAATGGAAGGGAACTTTAAATTAATCCTAAAAATCTCTCAATTCCAATAAACAGGCTGAGGCATCTTTCAAAGATGTGGATTTGACATTTCGAATAAACTCTTAGGTTGATCATCTAGAAATATTTCCAACTATCACCATCTATGTCCACATCACAACATCCAACACTTCTATAGAAACCCACTGAACATTTCTCCAAATCCGAGCCACCGACAAGATCTCATATCAAAGAAAAATAAGAGTATGACTTCTATATTGCAAGGAAGCATATTGAATAAACAAAAAATCTAAGATATAGGAAAAACCAGCCACATAACCATCCATTTACATCAAACACCACATTTTTTTAGATTAAAACTCTTTTTAAAAACAATCCAACTTGGTGGATTTTCGCATTCACCAATGGTGTTTCATAAATTATCACTCATATTCACATTTCCATTCCACCCCGATAATCCAACCACCATGCCATACCATCCATTCATCCATATATGTACAAAACTATGCATGTGAGAACCTATGAAAACACTAAAGGCTAAAATAACATAATAATCACTCCAAAAAATAATTATGTACCTTCCAAAGTCACATTAACCACCAAATCAAAAACCATTTTCAGATTTCACAAAACAAACAACACTTCAAAAAGAAGCATTTGATTAAAAACCCAATCCATTTAATTAAATAAAACTTCCAAAAATTCCAATCTATTTCAAATATCCATTTTTAATTTTCAAAAAATTCAGCAAGATCTCTTTTCATAATTCGACAACCACAAAGGCCCAAATCCCTTTCCAGAAAAACACCAGCTGCTCAAAACCAAATTTCTTAAACCAATTGTCAGATTGAAACACTTTTTTTGTAGACTAAAACACCATATTTAAAATAAAGTTTCATAATTAGTTTAAAATAGAAAATTCTTTTCAAAAATTTAATTTCAAAAAACCATATGTTTAAATTAAGGAAAATTCAATCCCGCTAAATCATTTCATCTTTATCCCCATGATTTGTTTCACAAAACCAATCATTCCAAAAATTTTCTCATACTAAATTTTGAAAACCCATTTTCCACTTTTCCAAAACCAACCATTCCATTAATAACCATTCTCAAAATTCTCACAAAAGGATTGTCAAAACAAAAACCAAAATTCAAGAAAGGTTTAAGAGACCCACAAAAGTGAACTAGTGTTAGTGGGTGACTTGACCATATGGTTGGTAGCCACATGTCAAACCAACCACCAACATAGAAAGATTTATTAGAACCATTCCCATGCTCCACATGTCTTTCCAGGCCCTTCGATCTCATAGAGACCATTAGTCCAACTCCCCTTTTCGTATCCCAACATGGAACAATCAATAAGAACCAAAGACACTAGTAAAACCAGACTTCCTATAGAAACCCAAGGATCAGAATGAGAAAGTGTTCGCAACGCTCTTCCTGCACTTACCCCTCAAGTCAAAAAAATCTTACTCTATCTACCTTGAAATCACCCAAATAATAAAGGGAAATCTAAAAATCAAAGTCCACTAAGAGATGACCTCTTTTGATACTATTTCATCACGAACTAGCCCGAGTGGACCCCAAACCGGGCACCTGAACCAATCTGTGGCATGGCCCGAAGGGTGTTTCTAATCCCCACAGTTTGGAAACTAGTGCCGAGCATCAACAGAGTACTCAAGGGAATTATTTCTCCCAAATATAATCAAGAACTAAGTAGGGGAATGAAAAGGACAACTGAACATACATTTATATAAAATTGAACTGAACATTATTTATATGAGAAACCGAAATTACAACTAAACAATACAACCAACTGACCAAAACTGATGAACAAACTAACCCCATGTTACCCAACTGATCACTCTCTAACACAATGAATAGTTGTCACCCAATGTGACCGAACTCAATTTGAAACCTGCACGAGGGATAAAAAAACTATAGGTGTGAGTATTAAAACTCAATAGGTTAGCCTGATATAATATTTCCAATGAACATACTTTAAAATGAAATAAAAATAAATTTAAATTTTAAGATACAATATATAAAATTATGTTTTCCAAATGAGGCTCCATGATATAAATATTACCAAACAAAAACTTTCAAGTTTTATAAACAAGAATGCTACTAACAACTTTTGAAAGAGGAAGAACTTCAATATGAAAATAGTTTTAAAGATAGATGATATAGAGAATTTAAAATTTTAAATAAAACATAAAATATTATGAATTTACCAACCAAACACACCAAATTCTGATGGTGAGTACAAAATACCCAATGGTCACAAGTCATGGGAACACCCCTAGGCACTAGTTAGTTGTGAGCCCCAGGTACATCATATCTCGGTGAAAGTAACCACAATCAATATCCATTATTGTGAACATGATACAATAGTAGGATAATACTAAATAACCTAGTAGTACCCAACATCATCATAATCATAGTTTGGTTAGTGTTTTCATCGTCAAACATTCCATGTGAAACAGGGACAAAACCCCTCCGGATCACAAGCATACTTGTACACGTCCCCCCACCTAGATACCCAAGTTTTCCCTTTTTGTGCTCAAACAAGTCACACATCTATATAAAATCCATTTTCTATTGAAGATTCCATTTAAAAATTCTACACACATCAGAAATCCCACACACCTATCTCACGTTTCATTCACGAATTAATAAACCACCTAAATTATCATAAAACAATTTCAAGAAGTATAACAAGACCTTGCACATAAAATCCATTAGAAAATGATATTTTAAAGAAAAATACCCACAAATACCACATCCAACCATATTTAGAATCCCCAAAACATTTAATAAATCAATTTCATAGACCATAAAATGTCCCCAAATGATACAACATGAAATACACATGGAATTCATTTTTTACAAGATAACTGCCAAAAAACCCTTTAAGTATTTCTCAAAAGTAACATTTTCCAAGGGTAAAAATTTCAATTTTAATAAATATGTGTATATAAATCATGTGAATAAGAAAACTAATTTCATACATACATTAAAACATTTAGGTTACACATCTAAAGCACAACCATTTTTATAAGGATGCTAAATAGACCATTTTCTGGCAACTCAGGCCAAAACATGTTTACCACGAAAACCCATTTGTTTATAAGATAAAAACTACTTTTTAAAGCCATAAAAGTACCCTAAAATACTAATTTTAATGATTAAAATGTATTTATAAATCCAAAAAAATCCTTTTAAATCGCACTAAGCACATAAAATCCAATGAGGCAATTTACCGAACACATGGAATGCACTTTAAAAAAACGTATTTTAAGAACTTGAAAAGGGATAAAATACCATTTTTATGCCATAAACGTTTTAAAGATAATAAAAAATGTTCAAAATACCATAAATCAGGTGTGTAATCTAACAAAACAATTAAGTAAGAAAGCGGTGTACACATTTATAACAAAACAACACTACTTTTCACAAAAAAGGATTAAACAACCATTTTGCACACCAAGAAAATTATCCAAAGGATTAAAAAATACTAAATATATATATCATGTAATAATAGAAATATAATGATAAAAATTAAATGATAAAATCATGTTCAAAGGATATAATACCTCAAAACCATGGCAGAAAGAAAACAGACACCCGATATCACCTGCCGCGGATCTCAACACTCTAGATCTATGAATACTACACCTAAAAGATACAAAAACCCATAAAAAATTATGGTATAACATAAAAATAGATCTTGAATGACCAATAAAGAAGATTAAACCAAAAGAAAGTGGAAGGATATGGAAGAGGGAGAATAAGGGAGAAGGAATCTCACCTTGTAAACTAGAGAACTCTTTATCTTCCCTTAGATCTGCACCCATAGAGGAAAAGTAATTACTTATAAATTCTTGGAGTGGTTAAATTGGTCTGTAAGAACTAGGAAAAGAATATTTTTAGTAAAAGGAGTAATGAATGAAAGTGATATGAACGAAATAAATTAAATTCTCAAATATAGACGATTTGAGAAACCATGAGAAAGTTTTACCTAATCTGTGACCAATATGAGTTCCAAAGATAAAAAATGGAACATGGGGGTGAGCCTAGGGTTATTTATCTCGAGTTAAATGGGTAATAACCAAAATGTATAAAAAATCATGTGATATGAAAGAAACAAAATATTTTTTTAAAACTAGAAATGGGCTCACGGGCTAGTCGAATACATGAATACATAACCCAAATCCACCATGATTATGGATTTATAAGGGGTTAAAAAGGATGTGGTGGTTTTAATAGGTCATAGGAGGACAAGTGGGAAGTGGAATTAGTGAAAAATGTTGAAAAACTAGGGAGTTATAAAAGAAATAAAATTTATTTTTAAATTTGGAAATGGGTTCACGGTTGGCCCAAATCTCGAAGTAACCACCCATTTCTCAAAAAACATCCAAAAAAGCTATGAGGAACCCATGGTAAGATGATTAGATAAATATGTTATTTAAAAACTCAACATTCATCTCACCCAAAACCCAAGAAAAGGATCAGTATTTCCAACAAACTGGATCACAACCAATACATGAAAAACTGAGTGTGACACCAAGGTTCCCCCTACCCCCGGTGATTCCAAACTATATGAAGAGATTTACTTAGGGAAATATGTCTAGACCCCTCATGTCTTAAAGCATCTGATTCCCCACATTCATGAGATAAAAACCTCATATTAGAACTTCATTTTTTCGGGAAATATGCTTGTAGAATGTCTCCAAGTGACCCAAATGGCCACATCAATGACACTACTTTAGAGTATTCTGACATAAAGACTACAAATTCCCAAACTGAAAACATTTGAAACAAACAAGTGAACAATTCGATGAATGGGGAGACAAAAATATGAAGGAAACTCATTTGTGTAAGTATCAATAAAACAGAGACTTGACTCTTATACCAATTGTAGGATCATATTGTATATGAAGATGGCTAAATAAAAGAGGTAAGGGTGGGGTGAATTATACATTTTAAAAAACCTTCATTTTTAAATATAAAATAAAATTATCTAAAAAAGGTTAAAAAAAATCATATTCACAAAACCTATTAAGTATTTTGAATGATAATTGGACTTGGCCCAATGGTATGATAAGAAAAGTATTGTAATAAATTATATTTCGATATGTATTCCCTAGGACATAATGATAAATTGATTCTATCTAAACTGTGTATAGAATCATATTTAGTAAGTAGTAGATACATAATTAGGGTTAATGAGTTTTACGAATACATAAAGAATCATAATCATAATGTCTATTATATATTAGATTAATAAAAAAAGTGGTGACTCTATCTTAAAGCGTATAGAATCATAATAAATGAAATAACATATTCATAGATTAATGTAGGTGTATTGTAATCAGGTATATTATGATAAAAAAGATACTGATTTAAAGATGAGCATTAAAGGATTCAATTTCTATTACATGTAGCAGAAATAGAGGCTTATAACAAAACAAGTAATACAAATGAATACAATTATTCTAACCTGAAGAGAAGGTTATCCAATAACATATGATAATGTTTCTTTATTTTATACTTACATGACAATATATATTTTCCTTACCAAAGAAATCCCTTGATACGATGATCGGTCTTTCTCACTATCCCCACAATCCCTCGATATTATGATCGACTTATCTAACTCGATATCCCAAAGATCCCTTGATATGATGACTAGATTTCTTGTATTTCTATCACTATGATCCCTATATATGATGATCGACTTGTTATCCTTCCTAACACCAGAATCCCTTGACCATATTCATATAATCGAATGCTAAAATAAATTAAAAAAACAAACTTAAAAAGATTACAAGTATGAGGAACAATTAGTTCACCCTTATAAGATTCATATCTCTTCTACAGTGAGAAAATTTTCAAATTAAAATGATCATCACTTCACTTTAAACTATTCAAATGAATGGGTATTTATAGGCAAGATTCAAATGGTCATCTTGATCCTCTAATGGTCATATTTTCTCTGAGTTTTTCATGATGACTTGGAAACCTGGCACTTCAATGGTCATATTATAAAAAAATGTTTGATGTCATTTTGATGTACACTTTTTTTAGTGTAAAAAATATTTATTATATTAGATATTAGTTCTTCTGGGTACGAGAACATAATTATGATAAATTCATTGAGTCTGGGTATGATTTTAATCAAAACCTTTATTAATCTAAAAAAAATATTTTTTATGCACTAAATACGAAACATGATAACTTATATTTGATCTTATAAAGTAGAGTATGATAAATTGAGTACCATAAATATGAGTATGATTATTATTTTATCCAATTTCATTACAATAAATATATTGTATCCAATATCATTTTGATAAAAATATCATATCCAGTATCATTACAATTAGCATCATGAAAAAGTATATTTTTAAAACTTTTTAAGTATTATTATAAGTAGGATAAAAAGATTTTTTCTTTATAAAGACATTATAAAATAATTTGGACATGAAAGAGTTAGTAATTAAGTATTTAATAAATAATTTGTGATTTCCAAAACAAAAAGAATGGAAAAGTCAAAAAGATACTTTTGACTCAATAATCCCTTCCTTTTTGGAAAGCACAAACCACCATACTTAATTGAAAATTACATTGAAAAACTTTTGTCCATTATTCTTTTTAAGGAAATTATATTCATAATTAAAAATTAATACTTATCTCCACCTAAGTTTATAACTCATCTAAATTAAATAGTGAATATGAATAACTCCCCCTTTGGATAAGAACTTCCCCCAAGGATTATATTCTATTCTTTAGAAGTATTTCTCCCCTTTACATGAAACAACATCCCTTTCTATTAGATTCTCCATCTTTGAATAAATTTCTTCCCATTTTAATTTATAAAAAGAAATGGCGAAGAGTTTTATAATACCTGAAATAGGTTAGAGAAACAAGTATATAAAACACAATAATAAATCACTTTATCATATAAAAGACCATTCAACGAAATAAAAATTAGAATACATTCAAACAAATTTTAAGTAGATGAAAAGTTTCTGAATGAAGGTACAATTCAAAAAATTTAAACAAGAGTTTAAGAAATTAATATTTATTCATAATCAAGGATATTACTATTTTATTTAAATTATTTAATTATTTTCGGTATTCCTCAATCTTGGTAATAAAACCCCTTTAATATTTTTTCTTTTCTATTTACTTTATCCTTTCCTATTGAATCTGAACATTTTCATCTTGCATATGAATACTTTATTCATTAATATGAAGTATTTGATAAAAATTATTTTTCATGATACTGACTTCATTATTATAATATTTTAGTCTCTTTATCCGATCCTCAAAATACCTCATCTTTCTACTCAACTAATTTAAAATCATGGTATGATTTCTAGTACGATCTTCAAAATACTTGACAATGTTTTATCTTTCTTCCATATCTATTATTAACAAACATAATTTGTTTTCCAAAGATTTCAAATGATTCATTATTTATTCAGATTTATCATCAACATGATTGATATAATTATTGATTATTCATGACCACTTAGTCATTTGACTACAAAACTTTTTATGAATCTGATAAAAATATAGATGGGATTTGAATTTATCTTGTAGTTTTACTAATTTCTCTATCAGCATGTTTTTAAAATCCAATTTTTGATCAAAACAATCCTGAAGAATCTTACCCTGAGACTCTAGTTTTGGAAAATAAGTAATTTTTCCTTCAATCCATTTCAATGTCTAAAAAATTAATTATACTCTCTCTAAAGAAGTTGTTCTTACTGAACTTGATTGATTTTATTCTTTATCCTTAGAAGAAAAGACGCAACTGTTTTCATCTTCTTGTTGAAATAATTTGATTTTTTCTTTCTATGACATCAATTTTTCAATCCTTTGTACATATTGGTTTCCATTAGAAATATAAAAATAATCTACATCAATCGTTTTACTAGATTATACTTTTTGGTTCTAATCTATTTTATCCTTCTTGGATTAGGATTTGACTATTATAATTTATGATGAATTTTGTATCTTTTGACTAAGAAATTTATTTTTTTGAGTTCCCAAGGAAGATAATTATTTTGAGAAATAATGTAATGACCTCAAAGAAAGCATATAAAAAAAGCCATTCTTTCTCAAAAAATTTATTTTCATTCTCTTCCTGATTCTTTTCAACATTACATGTTTCCTTTAAAACATTTTCTTCTTACTCGTTTTCTTCTTCTTATTCATAATCATACTCTTCTATTTCTATGGATTCATTTTCTTCTAGAACACCTTCACTATAATTTTATAGAATATCTATATCTATAACACCTTATTCCATTTCTTTATGAAATAATTCATGAAGCTGTGACTCCAATATTAAAAAACCTTTCCCAAGAGGAAAAAGTTTTTTTATCTACAACAACTTATTTTACTTTGTTTTTGATAGAGGGAACATCGACATGGATAATATAAATTTCTTAAAAAGACAATCCAACATCTAGATTTGGTAAAACAGTATTTACAGAATGAACTCTACTAAATTCATCAATTTATCACACAATATTTTTTCTGATAGTCTCTTATTTTGTTTCTTTTTCTTTGATTGTTTCTCTGGAACATCCGCACCATGTATTTTAACAGCTAATTATTCAGAATAAATGGGTCTTAATTGAGGATATAGTTATTTTATTTCATATTTATTTCTCCTCTATTCCAAGGCTACTTCATTAGATACCTTTTCTGTTTTTTTTATTTTATTGGAAGTGTTGCAGCCTTTCTATTTTTCACAACCATCTATTCAATCATCTTACCTCTAACACCCCGAGCTTCCATGATACGCTTCTCATTCAATAATGTAATAGCTTGCATTGTACGCAACATCGAGTTCTAACACACTGCAACTAATCAAAGTAGCCGTTATGAATAGTAATAACCACTTTTTAAATTTAGAGAAATTTTATATTTCAAAATGGACTTCATTTTTGTATTACTAATATTAAAATTAGCCTATGTTGAATTTTTTGTAATTTTCTGAGAACTTCAAAATTTTTATGAATAATGAAAAATACTTAAAAAAACCTTTTTAATCAAAATAATTTATAGTGATAAGTTATACTATTGAGTGGTTTTAAAGTATAATTAGAATATATTTTTACCATTTTATCCAATGGTGGTCATTATAATTAATTTAACATTGAAATTGGACATAAACAATTGCCAATCTATTAATATAAATTGTTTCGTAAAAACACGCTATTTGTTGTAACCGCGGGAATTAATTATAAAATTAATTAATGCAACTTATATTTTTGGAATTTTTTAAAATAGACATCATTTTTGAATTTGGAATATCAATTATAGCTTAGGGTGAAATTTTGGCTTTGTTCTGAAAAACTTCAATTTTTGATAAATAGTGAAACCACTAAGTGGTAGTTAAATAACTGATTTTTCGTTTAAATGAAATATTACCACTTCTATGATTTGATTTTCAAAAATCCGACATACATGGTTGTCATTAAGAAGTAAAATGTGGTTCAATGAGATTAAAATAATTTTTTTTGTGAATAGTAACTTTTAAGTTCTTAATCACGATTAGAGTTAATTAGTGTAGTTTAAGGTAAAAACAATGTTTTAATAATATGATATGAGCTTGACACTTGTACTACTCCTATTGTATAAGTCATGGCCGACCAAGACAACCCATGGGTCAACTTGGGGACCCCATGGAGCCACTTTAGTTGGAAAATGACATTAATATATATTTATTTAATGTTAAAATTAAATTGACACAAACATGAGTTGTTTTACTAAAACAGTTTTTAAGTGGGGTTACACAAGTCCAAATTTTGATTATAAATATTCATTAGAAAGATAAAAAGATTTCCTACATCATAGTATTTCTTTTATAATTTTTAGACATTAAATAAATTAAATTATTTATGACATCATTATGATGAAGCGATGACCTCATTATTTAACGATTTAAAAAAAATGAGAAGATAATGCAAAATCCAAGGCTTAAACTTGTCCAAAGCCTATTGGATAAGGATATTTCGAAACCTTATCACCTTAGCCTCGAATTATATAAGTGTGGGACCTTTAGAATCCGAAAAGCATTGTGAAATAATGTAACATTTCAATCTTTCCAAAAGATCCCCTCCTCTCCACTTATAAAAGGCCCCCACCTCTCCCACCTTATTCACACCTTCAAGCCATTTGGATCGGCCAAACTCTGCCCAAATACTCTCCCAACATCCCTCTATTACTCCGAGAAGCCTAAAATTGGGCAGAACCCTTCTCAAGGAAGCCTTTGGCTTAAATCAAAAAGAGTTACCCGATTTTGAGGTAATGTCTTCTCTAATGTTGTTTTGGTTTATTTTTCTTCTCCAACCCCCTAGACTCTTTTTATTCATTTATTTTGTAACAACAACAGTATCCTCAATATACTAGGATGTTATTATAATAAGTATTATAGCTACACTTAGACACACATACATCTAATGGTTAAAGAACATACGGTTTCTGTGGATGGCGAATTTCTGCCTCACGAAACGATGATTGTTCAACACTCATATAACACCTTCAAAGGTGGCCATTAATATGTCACTATTTTTATATATGATATATAATATGTTTATGTTTTACTTATGCTTCTGTATTTCTCATTTATGTCATACTTTATGATTTTCATTATGGGTAAAACGAGATAATTTCATTTTAGGAAGTGCGGACTACCGCCCCCTCAAAGTGATTTGAATCGTTAATGCCATATGTGGGATGTATAAAGGATGGAGTAAATGGTATTATACACTATATTATACTGGAATTATATTATACATTTATATCATTATGATTTCGTTCCATTAAATATGAAATTGAAATGAAAGTAGCGTTCATGCGTACGTACGACTTACTGTCTCGATGAACGGTGCATTTCATTTCCTACCTCTAAATGTTATGTAATATTATAAATGAATGTATATACTGGATATATAAGATATATATGACATCTAGATCATGAATATAATTCTGGAGAAAATGGATATTCTACCACATAAACAACTTGTAATTATAAGAAGTTTATTGTTGACTCAAGTACCAAAGATCGACAAAATGACCGTTATTAACTTAAATAATTACATAATGTTCATATAATTGTAATAAGTGATATAATAAGGATAATGAAATTGAAAATTGTTCTTAATAAGGTATATATTAACTCTAGTTTATTATTCAGGAGGTTAAAGAACGGTTGAGTCAAGTCAGACACAAGGTAAGGGAACTTCTTAACCCAATTTCCATTCTTTGGGTTAATCTCCTACTTTCAAATTATGTCATGATATTATTATTTCTTATTTTGTATTATTTATGTGTACCTATAGTGAATACACATAATAGACCTATTTTATTTTAAAAATGATCTTTTTAATGACTTCGTCTCAATCCCCTTTCATTGAGGCATATTTGGTTTTATACAAAACTTTTTTTATACGGTGTATAAACCCCTTTGACTTTTACGTTTATTCAAAAAGAATCTTTTTTATACGAAGCGTTTTACTAAACGACAAAAAGGGAATGTTTTTCTTTCCGTACTTATGCGGTGACAATGACTTCTCCTCCGCCGTTACCATTATTTGAGTTTCGGCTTCCTCTACAAGCCATCATTTTTTTTAATGAAAAATAAATACAAAGTTTTAACTTTCTTTTATTTTGGTATTGAAAATGGTTTTGAAAGCGTTTTTATTATATCAATGTGTTGTATTTATATCTTGTGATTGAAATGTGGAAATGTTATGTTTCCTTTATGCATGTTTTATGTGATACGATTATTTTATGGTTTATGATATGTTTAAACCTATTCATATGAGGAATGTATTGGACTTAATAAGTGACGGGTGGAGCCCGCTATAGCTCGTCGACGCATCGGCAGGTCTCATGAGACAAACTAGTGTCTTGGCACGAGGCCTTGACAAAATCTTATTTGTGGTCTTGGCACGAGGCCTTGACTACGTGGTTATGATAGTCTGGCATTATGCATTCCATCATTATGAAAGTGGTTAATGATATTTCATGTGATTATTCGACCAGTAGAATATCCATGTGAAGAAGTAAATGGCATTATCTCATTGTACTTTTGCCATATTATGTTGATGTTCAAGTTTAAAAGGCTTTTTTTTAGTTATACATTGCCTTAAATGTTTGTGTTTATTTATGAAGGCTTCCGCAATATTGTTATCCTTACTGAGCATCTGAGCTCACCCCTTTCAATGTTTTAATATTTTCCAGGCTGTGAAGAAGTATTTTATGAATGACCTGCAGGGATTGTAAGATGAAGATATGAGAGTGGACTATGGAGACTTTGTTATTGTAGTTTGTTTACTTTTTGATGTAATGAAAGAATTATGAATGTATCTAGTGTTTCCAAGGCTACTAAACTAATCGGTCTTTTGAGACTTGATCTTTTGTGATCATGCCAATGTTACGAAGTAATGCACCGACTCTGGGTAGCTGGGGTCGGGGCGTTACAGTTGGTATCAGAGGCAGTTTAGTACTAACCTTGGAAGCTAGATTTAGATAAACTCTGATTAGAGCACATAGCCCAAAGATAGACTTTGAGGATTAGTATAGAAGAAATTACTAGAATTTTGGTATTATAGAGATGTTATGAGTTTTCCGAGCAATACATCCCTGTCTGGATACGAGCAGGTAGAGGCGGCTCTGGCACAGATGTACCTAGGGGTAAAACCCGAAAACACCGCTTTGAGCTAGACTCGAACGGGAACTGGTGCACGACAACGGGCCTTGCTGCACTCTTGGTTACGACACTCCCGGGGGATATTCTTAGGATAATTCTCATTTTATTTACAAACCACTATGAAGGGTTATGAGTACATACTTCCTCAAAGAAAACATTTCTTTTTATGATTATGGATTATATCCATAAATAGTTCAATTTATGTAAAGTGTTCAACAAGTATGGAATTATGTATTTTGATTCATAATCTAATCTAGTTTATGCCATTGTTTAGAAATGGCACCTAGTGGAAGGAATGGAAACCGTATCAATGCACGAACTCCGTGTAGGGATTGCCCTCCTGCTCAAGATAATTATTGTGGATCTGGAGATACAACTGGTGCTGATCAGCTTCTCACCGTACTAGGACAACTCACACAGGTTATGAATAATAACCTTACTCGTATGGAGCACCCTGATCCACAACGTGGAGGATCAATGCTAGACCGTTTCATGAGGCAAAAACCACCAACCTTCAATGGGAGTACAAATCCTACAGTAGCTGAGCAATGGATAAATTCCTTAGAGAAAATATTCCATGCCTTGGGGAGTAGTGAAAGGGAGAAGGTTGTCATGGCAGTTTACCGCCTCACTGGAGATGCCGATCAGTGGTGGTCGCTGATTCAAAACACAAAGGAAGATGATGACGTATCGAATATGGAATGGAGGGAGTTCAAAGAGCTTTTCTTAGAAAAATATTTTCCTCGTGACCATTGAGCAGATATGGAAAGGCAATTTCTGAGTTTGAGGCAGAAGGAGGATGAGAATGTCGCAAAGTATGAGGCTAACTTTACAAGGTTAGCGAGGCATGCTGCCGATTATATACGTAACCCAAGGAGTAAGATTGATCGTTTCTTTGATGGGTTAAAACCATTTCTCCGTCGAGCTTTAGTATCACAATCCTTCTCATCATACGAAGATATTGTCTCGTGTGCTATCAAGACAGAAAAGGAATTCTCTAAGTCTTATGACAACAAAGTAAAGCAAGAGAAGAAGAGAACGGTGGAACAAGAGACAGATAAAGGGAAAAAGGGAAAGAAGGATTTTCCATTATGTGATAATTGTGGGAAGAATCACCCTGGTACTTGCCTAAAAGGAATGGGAGTTTGTTATAAATGTGGAGAAAAGGGTCACCAGGATCGTGATTGCAAGGGAAAGAAAGAGGCTGTTAAAGTTGAATGCTACAATTGTAGGGAAACAGGGAATTATGCAAATGAATGTTCTAAGCGTCAAGGAATCTTACCTCAGAAAAGGCCAAGGGATCAAGGCCAATCTTATGCTGTGACTACAGTTGAAGCGGAATAATTAATGTATTGGTGCTTTTGGACTCAAGGATTATATTCTGGTTATAAGAATAATGTGATATATATATATATGGATTGTACTGCAGTACTTGTTGATTTCAGTAAGGTTTTAATATGATTAAGGTAATCATATTTTTAGTATGTGACAATAAGAGAAACTTTTCTTTGTTTGGGGAATCTGATGTTACAATTGATTTTGGAATTTAGAGACCTTTTAGAGAAAGTCTGGACGGAGGTATTTTGGATAACTATTAAGGTTGGAATGGATTAAGTTGAACCATGGATAGTATTGTTTAAGGTTAAAGAATTTCTGAAGATTATTTTTGGAATATTATAATACTATAGATTTAGGAAAAGGACAACCTGCAGGGTGGGGAATAACTCGTCGCGTCGGACAAAGCTGCAGGAATTGAACCCACAACCATAGTGCGACAAGCCTTTATTTCCTACCACTAGCCTACAGGAAGTCCCTGGTTATTACAAAATAGTTTTACTAATCTAAATGGTATGTGTTAACATTTTGAACCCTATACAATTAGGATAAGCATAATATTTTTGAGTTCTATTATATTTTTGAATGAAAGATGAGTTGAAGGTTGAAACTCTAATTGTAAAGCATAAATATATATATACCTATCTCTTATTCAATGAATAAATTAATTCTTAAACTTTAGTAAAGGGATATTGAAACAAAAAAATGTGTTATCCTAATACCTTATGTCTTGTTGAACTGATGATATTTTAAATCAACATAGTTTGAAGTCTTTGAGGCACTCAATTTGACAGTTGATTGTGATTGATGACCTCAATCACTCCCTACAGATATTTACGTTTTTCCTCCAATTATATGTCTCTAATTTCCACCAATGTTCTCTTAATCGAGATCATAATTGGGTGGTGACTTTTTCATTTCCCTTTCCCTCTTATTAAGGCTAAATTTTATTAATCTTATTTCCGATGTGGGTTTTCCTCAAAGGTATTTTCTCTTTTCAACCTTTTATTTTCAAAGAAAAATTTCAAATTGCGAGGACGCAATTTATTTAAGGAGGGGAGAATGTAACACCCCGAGCTTCCATGATACGCTTCTCATTCAATAATGTAATAGCTTGCATTGTACGCAACATCGAGTTCTAACACACTGCAACTAATCAAAGTAGCCGTTATGAATAGTAATAACCACTTTTTAAATTTATAGAAATTTTATATTTCAAAATGGACTTCATTTTTGTATTCCTAATATTAAAATTAGCCTATGTTGAATTTTTTGTAATTTTCTGAGAACTTCAAAATTTTTATGAATAGTGAAAAATACTTAAAAAAACTTTTTTAATCAAAATAATTTATAGTGATAAGTTATACTATTGAGTGGTTTTAAAGTATAATTAGAATATATTTTTACCATTTTATCCAATGGTGGTCATTATAATTAATTTAACATTGAAATTGGACATAAACAATTGCCAATCTTTTGATATAAATTGTTTCTTAAAAACACGCTATTTGTTATAACAGCGGGAATTAATTATAAAATTAATTAATGCAACTTATATGTTTGGAATTTTTTAAAATAGACATCATTTTTGAATTCGGAATATCAATTATAGCTTAGGGTGAAATTTTGGCTTTGTTCTGAAAAACTTCAATTTTTGATAAATAGTGAAACCACTAAGTGGTAGTTAAATAACTGATTTTTCGTTTAAATGAAATATTACCACTTCTGTGATTTGATTTTCAAAAATCCGACATACATGGTTGTCATTAAGAAGTAAAATGTGGTTCAATGAGATTAAAATAATTTTTTGGTGAATAGTAACTTTTAAGTTCTTAATCACGGTTAGAGTTAATTAGTATAGTTTAAGGTAAAAACAATGTTTTAATAATATGATATGAGCTTTACACTTGTCCTACTCATATTGGATGAGTCATGGCCGACCAAGACAACCCATGGGTCAACTTGGGGACCCCATGGAGCCACTTTAGTTGGAAAATGACATTAATATATATTTATTTAATGTTAAAATTAAATTGACACAAACATGAGTTGTTTTACTAAAACAGTTTTTAAGTGGGGTTACACAAGTCCAAATTTTGATTATAAATATTAATTAGAAAGATAAAACGATTTCCTACATCATAGTATTTTTTTATAATTTTTAGACATTAAATAAATTAAATTATTTATGACATCATTATGATGCAGCGATGACCTCATTATTTAACGATTTAAATAAAATGAGAAGATAATGAAAAATCCAAGGCTTACACTTGTCCAAAGCCTATTGGATGAGAAGATTTCGAACCCTTATCACCTTATCCTAGAATTATATAAGTGTGGGACCTTTAGAATCCGAAAAGCATTGTGAAATAATCTAACATTTCAATCATTCCAAAAGAGCCCCTCCTCTCCACTTATAAAAGGCACCCACCTCTCCCACCTTATTCACACCTTCAAGCCATTTGGCTCGGCCAACCTCTACCCAAATACTCTCCCAACATCCATATCTTACTCCTAGAAGCCTCGAATTGGGCAGAACTCTTCTCAAGGAAGCCTTTGGATCAAATCAAAAAGAGTTACCCGATTTTGGGGTAATGTCTTCTCTAATGTTGTTTTGGTTTATTTTTCTTCTCCAACCCCCTAAACTCTTTTTATTCATTTCTTTTGTAACAACAACAGTATCCTCAATATACTAGGATGTTTTTATAAGAAGGATTAGAGCTACACTTACACACACCTACATCTAATGGTTAAAGAACATACGGTTTCTGTGGATGGCGAATTTCTGCCTCACGAAACAATGATTGTTCAACACTCATATAACACCTTCAAAGGTGGCCATTAAGATGTCACTATTTTTATATATGATATATAATATGTTTATGTTTTACTTATGATTCTGTATTTCTCATTTATGTCATACTTTATGATTTTCATTATGGGTAAAACGCGATAATTTCATTTTAGGAAGTGCGGACTACCACCCCCTCAAAGTGATTTGAATCGTTAATGCCATATGTGGGATGTATAAAGGATGGAGTAAATGGTATTATACACTATATTATACTGGAATTATATTATACATTTATATCATTATTATTTCGTTCCATTAAATATGAAATTGAAATGAAAGTAGCGTTCATGCGTACGTACGGCTTACCGTCTCCATGAACAGTGCATTTCATTTCCTACCTCTAAATGTTATGTAATATTATAAATGAATGTATATACTGGATATATAAGATATATATGACATCTAGATCATTAATATAATTCTGGAGAAAATGGATATTCTACCACATAAACAACTTGTAATTATAAGAAGTTTATTGTTGACTCAAGTACCAAAGATCGACAAAACGACCGTTATTAACTTAAATAATTACATAATGTTCATATCATTGTAATAAGTGATATAATAAGGATAATGAAATTGAAAATGGTTCTTAATAAGGTATATATTAACTCTAGTTTATTATTCAGGAGGTTAAAGAATGGTTGAGTCAAGTCAGACACGAGGTAAGGGAACTTCTTAACCCAATTTCCATTCTTTGGGTTAATCTCCTACTTTCAAATTATGTCATGATATTATTATTTCTTATTTTGTATTATTTATGTGTACCTATAGTGAATACACATAATAGACCTATTTTATTTTAAAAATGATCTTTTTAATGACTTCTTCTCAATCCCCTTTCATTGAGGCATATTTGGTTTTATACAAAACTTTCTTTTATACGGTGTATAAACCCCTTTGACTTTTACGTTTATTCAAAAAGAATCTTTTTTATAAGAAGCATTTTACTAAACGACAAAAAGGGAATATATTTTTTTCCGTACTTATGCGGCGACAATGACTTCTCCGCCGCCGTGACCATTATTTGAGTTTCGGCTTCCTCTACAAGCCATCATTTTTTTAATGAAAAATAAATACAAAGTTTTAACTTTGTTTTATTTTGGTATTGAAAATGGTTTTGAAAGTGTTTTTATTATATCAATGTGTTGTATTTATATCTTGTGATTGAAATGTGGAAATGTTATGTTTCCTTTATGCATGTTTTATGTGATACGATTATGTTATGGTTTATGATATGTTTAAACCTATTCATATGAGGAATGCATTGGACTTAATAAGTGACGGGTGGAGCCCGCTATAGCTCCTCGATGCATCGGCAGGTCTCATGAGACAAACTAGTGTCTTGGCACGAGGCCTTGACAAAATCTTATTTGTGGTCTTGGCACGAGGCCTTGACTACGTGGTTATGATAGTCTGGCATTATGCATTCCATCATTATGAAAGTGGTTAATGATATTTCATGTGATTATTCGACCAGTAGAATATCCATGTGAAGAAGTAAATGGCATTATCTCATTGTACTTCTGCCATATTATGTTGATGTTCAAGTTTAAAAGGCTTTTTTTTAGTTATACATTGCCTTAAATGTTTGTGTTTATTTATGAAGGCTTCCGCAATATTGTTATCCTTACTGAGAATCTGAGCTCACCCCTTTCAATGTTTTAATATTTTCCAGGCTGTGAAGAAGTATTTTATGAATGACCTGCAGGGATTGTTAGATGAAGATATGAGAGTTGAATATGGAGACTTTTTTATTGTAGTTTGTTTACTTTTTGATGTAATGAAAGAATTATGAATGTATCTAGTGTTTCCAAGGCTACTAAACTAATCGGTCTTTCGAGACTTGATCTTTTGTGATCATGCCAATGTTACGAAGTAATGCACCGACTCTGGGTAGATGGGGTCGGGGCGTTACATTACCAATTAAAGAGGGAAATATTAAAATATGATACTTGATTTATCTATATTTGATGTTATTGATTTTCAATAGAATAAAACCTACCAAATTTATTTTCCTCATATTTTCCAAGTAATCCAAAATAAAGATGTTAAATACTTTCAAAGTATCTCTGTATCTTTTTCATGGAATTATAAACCCGTGCATATAAAGGGATATTACTATACGATATAGAATTATATGGATAACCTTACTTGGTTCATCACATGACATATTATTAAACAAATAGTTCTTTGATATTTATTTTATAAATGTATCCTTAGGATCTTGTAGAATATATGATAGAAAAAATATATCTACTTCTTCTGAAATACCTAGGAAACCAGAAGCTACCCCAGGTGTCATTTTGTAACACCTTTCATTGATTCATAGGGAAAAATAAAATCTTTTCCACCTTCATTAGAGAAATTTACAGAATCATAAAAACCTCTAACTAAATCTAAATAAAACAAATTGTAATTGGGATCTGAATGTTCTACACATAAAAATTTCCAAACTTAGAAATCTACTATCCTTTTAAGAGACGAATTATAATTTTAATATAAATATCTTGTCAGTAACCTTTCTTGAAAAATAAACAACTTGATGCAATCATTCATGATTTCCATCATATTGGTACTTGAAACTGATGATTCAGACATGGAGAATAAAAACCAGACTGAGAGTATTAAACAAGGCAGCACTTCAAGGCAGATATCTTTAGATAACCGATGTGGGTCATAAATGGGTGGGGGTGGGTTCCTTTATATAGGTGATTTAAAATGATAGTTGATCTTCCAAAAATATCTAATGGTTTATATTTGATCTATCTAATATAACGACTGATAAAATATCTGATTAAGGATTTTTTGAATAATTTAAACTCTTAAGGTTTTATGAAACATTTTTATCGTATTTGGTGAATACAAAAAGAAAAATTGAAATAAAACATGTAAATAAAAATAATATAAAAAGGATAAAACTAATCATAATGGAATAGTGTTAAAGTATAAAATGAAAGAATACTACCTTTTGGAGTGGAAACATAGGTATTATAGGTTTTTCTTCTTTTTTTTATAAAAAATATATTATGATATTGGAAAATAAACTAAAATTTGTATAAAAAATATGATTATAAAGAGTTGAAATGAAAGGTTGAATATGATTGAATGAAAACTTAAATTGATAAAATTTTCAATTCTAATTTAAGATAAACAAAAATTTGATAAATTTTCCAAATCTGATTTAAAACATACTTGAATAGGATTAATTTTCCAAATTCAATTTAAAAAAACTTGAATAACAAATTTTTTCCAAATTAAATTTAAAAATAAACTCACATTTGGAAAATTTTATATATTCCATGAGTCGAGAAAACATATTACGATGGTGTTTTTAGACTAATTAAAATTTTTAGAAAACTTATGATTTTTGGAAAAATAAAGATTTAAATTTTGAAGAACAATCATATTTAATCCCATTTTAAAAGGATTAAATTAATGTAAGAATATTGGTAAACAAGAATTATATATGAATGAATACTTTATATTAATCATTCATAGCTTCTATTTAAGGTATTCAAATCTATCAGATGGTAATGGTTTTGTAAAAATGTCAGTGTGTTGCTCTTTTCTTTTGATCAATTCTAAAATGATATCTTATATTAGTGTGTGATCCCTAAGAAATTTATGCCTAATATTTATGTGTTGTACATGAGTTTGATATTTAGGGTTTTTAATTAAGGCTATAGAACCTGTGTTATCAAAAATTATTTTAGTTTTTTTAAAACTCAGGCTATAATCAGTGAGTGTGTTGCATTCACAACACTTGAGCCCAAAAACATCCAGCTACTGTATATCTAGCTTCAGCTATATAATGTACTACTGAGTATTGTTTCTTACAATAATAAGAAACTATTTAATCTCTTAAGAAATGAGAAGTTCTAGAATAACTTTTACTATCCATTATATAACTACCAAAATCATCATTCTAAAAACTTTTTAATTCAAAATCATTTTTAGAGGAATTAAAATTTCCTAAATACATAGTTCCCTTTAGATAACGAAAAATTGGTTTAACTACTTTTAAATGGGCTTTCATTGGATTATATTGATGAATTGAACACAAGAATACATAAAATATTATGTCTGGATGACTAGAAGTTAAGTATAGTAAACTTACTACCATACCTATGAACATTGTTTGATCAACTAGTTGTCCATCCTCATCAAGATCAAAAGTATTTAAGGTTCTGATGAGAGTACTAATAATTTTATTATTCTCATATCTTAAAATTTTAATAATATATTTTATATACTTATATTGATATATATAAGTACCTTTTTGTTTTTGAGAAATTTTAAAACCAAGGCAAAATGTTAACTTACACATCATACTCACCTCAAACTTATATTTAATAAGATACACAAAATAACCCATTAATTATTTTTGCGTTGATCCGAATATGATGTCATCAACATATATTTGAACAATAATAATATTTTTATTAACTTTATTTATAAAAATATCTGGATCCAGATTTCCCTTAACACAATTATTTTTCAACAAAAATCATGTTAATCAATCATACCATTCTCTAGGGGATTTTTTTATTCCATATAAAACTTTGTAAGTTTAAAAACATAATTAGTATGTTTTTTGTCCTCAAAACTAGGGGTTGTCCAAAAAAACATCATCCTATACATATCCATTAATAAAAGAACACTTCACATCCATTTGAAAATGTTTTAAATTAAAAAATGTTGTAAAGGATAATAGAATACAAATAGATTCAAGTAAAGCTACTGGTGCATTGGTTTCTTCAAAATATATTCCCTCTTATTGATAATAACCTTCAACAATAAGTCTTTCTCTATTTATAATGATTTTTTCATTTTCATCACACTTGTTCCTAAAAACCCATTTTACTCCAATTACTAAAGTTTGTTTTGGTATTTCTACCAAGGTCCATAATTTATTTATTTTGAATTCATTTAGATTATATTTCATGGACTTAATCTAATCCTCATTACCAAAATAATCACCATGATTTTTAGGTTCAAATTGGGAAAGAAAAGAAATATGTTCTACTTTATTTCTTATAGAACTTCTAGTCATAACTGGTTGATTCACATCACTAATGCTACTATCACTAGGATGATTCATAAGAGAAAACTAAGTTGGATTTTGTAAAACCTATTCATCAACATTATGTAGAAAATATTCTTCAGAAAATGCTTCAGAAATAATTTATTGAGAATTTTTCTTACTATAAGAATCTTCCAACAAAGGTGGAAAATCAGTTTTGGAAAACCCATTCATGGATTGTGGTTGGTTTTGTTTAAAAACAAAAGGATCGGTTTCATTGAATTTATCATATACTATTTCCTCAATCATACAATATTTTTTATTAAAAACCTGATATTCCATAGAAGTTATAGAATAACCTAAAAATATACCTTCATTGGATTTGGGTGTTAATTTTTGTAAATTATATTTCATATTTAAGATGAATAATTTGTATCCAAATACAAAACTTTTGATTTTCTGCCTATCCATAACCCATAAGGAGTTTTATTAATAAAATTAAAGAATTGAAATATTATTTTTAGCATAAAAAGAAGTACTAACATTTTCAGCCCAAAAATGTTTAGCAATTTAGTATTCACACAACATGGTTCTTTTTATTTCTAGAAGAATAAGTTTTCTTCTCCCAAAAACGCCATTTTTCTAAGGATTTCTAGGAGGTGAAAAGTTATGTGTAATGCCTTTCTTACTGCAAATTTTTTCAAAATATGAATTAAAAAAATTCTCCACCATGATCACTAAAAATAATTATCAAGGGAATATTTTTATCATTTTTATATTTTAATCTAAAATTTTTTAAATAGAGAATGGCTCAAGATATATTTGATCTAAAATAGACCCAAGTGTATCTAGTGTAATCATCAACTAAAACAAATGCATAGTTTTTTGCACCAATACTTCCTGTTTTAGTAGGACCAAGAAGATACATGTGCACTAACTATAAATCATCATCAGTTGAGACTTCCTTAATTGTTTTAAAAATCGACTTATATTTATTACTATATTAAAACGAGTCACAAACTTTTGTAGAATCAAATATAAGTTCCGATAGATCCTTAAAAATATTTTTCATAGTTAATTTTCATAAGTTTCTATGGTTACAATGTCAAAAACATTCTATTACAAATCTATGATTGATCTTTCATTGCACTAATAAAAGGTAGATATTTTCTCCAAAGGTCTTCCATGTTTAACGTGTTTACATTTTCATGCCTATTGGCAGAAATAACGTATTCATCCTTAGAATTGTGTACCACACATTTATCATTCCTAAAATTCACAAAGTAAAAATCATAAAATAATTTACATATGATTATATGTCTTGTACCTAATACTTTTAACAAATAAAATATTTTAAATTAAATCTTTTCTAAGAAGAACAATATTACCTATACCGATAATCTCTCCTTGAGAATTATTTATGAAGGTAACTTTTCCACCTTTCAAATTTAAGATATTTTCAAAGAAATATTTGTGTCTATTCATATGTCTAAAACACACACTATCAATTTACCTTGTTTTCTTATTGTTGGTACACTCTTTGTTTTCTTGAAAAAAATTAGATTTTCAGAACCCAAACCTTGTTGGGTCCGAATATTCCAGCAATTAAAATTTTTGGAATCCAATTTTTTTTTGAAAAATAGGATTTTTGGAAACCTAAAAATTGAATTTTATTAAGGGAAAATTTATTCTTCTGGTGTGATCCACTTTTACATTTAGTGGAAAAGGGTCATTTTTAGGAATAATGAAATTATAACTAGAAATAGGTTTTTATAGGTATATCCCATTCCTGTACTATCTTTATAAGGATTTAGTTTTTTATACATTTTATAAAAATTTTAATGTGGAAAAGTTTTATAAAAGTTTCATTAGAGAAGAAATTTGGGATTTTAGTTTTGTAACTAATTCTTTATCCTTACCATCAACAGTTTTGGAATTGATTTTTTCAAAACTAGTTTGTAAAATATTTTTTTCATAAATTTCATTTTTAAAATATTTAGAAATAGTTTCCTTTTTATAATTGGATTTAGAAATATATTTCGATAGATATGATATTTGGTTTTTTAAAATATCAATTCTTGAATTAGTTTTTATATGTTTTTCATTAGACTTGTCAAGTTTTTTACAATATTTACAATTTTTATCTTCTAATAGTTTGTAAAAGAGATAAAATTCTTCATAATAAGGAAAAGTATTATTATCACTAGAAGAGGAGGATTCTTCATCCAAAGATATAGAATTATTCTCATCATAGTAATTTTAATTTAAAAAATATTTGTCAAGGAATTAGTAGTGTGTACCTTTCCCATTAAAAATTTACTTGTAATAGGTAATCTATAAAGAAGACCAATATTCCTATGATATGGACTTTCATTATATGAGGAATTATATAAAGAATAACCTGCACTGGAATTACAAGTGTCAAGAGATTTAATAACTTTCATGAATTTTTTAATTACAAAATTTCTTATGATTTACATCATAATTCCTATCATTCAGGTCTTTTCTTTTAAACTTTGGATATTTAGGTTGAATATGTCTAGATCTTTTTCACTGATAAAAAGTAACTTCAGAATATTTGTTTTCATTCTTATATTTGTTAATTTTCTTATAAAAATATTTAAAATTCTTTTTACCAAAAAGCTCATTCATTCTTCGAGCTAGATTAGCTAATTAATTTTCAAAATGTTCAAAATCACTTGAATCTGATTGATCAATAACTTTCTTTTTCTTTGACGGCATAACAACTTTATCCGGGGTTTGAGATTTTATCGGATTTGATATAGTAGTAAATGAAACTCCACCATTAATTTTCTTTTCTTTCTCTACATCTCTTTTCAACCTAACCTCATACTACAAAATGGTTTTAAATAAATATTTCAGAGTGATATTTTTTAATCTTCCTTGATTCATCAATGGATATTCTCTTAGATTCCCACTCATTGGGAATAATATCAATTATCTTTTAAAAATGGATTCCATATTCTGATATTTTCACATCGATATATTGTATACTATTGACTATTTTCATAAAACTTTATTGCACGTTTTTAATAGGATCACATAAAGGGAATTCAAATGCTTGATAGCTAGTTTTATGAATTGATCTTATAGTTTCAACAACCTTTGAAGTTATAAAATTATCAATATCTAGATTTTTTCAAATACTAAAATCATATTTTCAAGAATAAATTTGACTATAAATTCTTATGGTCATAGAAAATAATAAAGTGTTTCTAACTCTATATTTTAATTGATACACTTTGTTTTCATAAGTAGTGAAAGTAGTTACATTCTTGTCAGGAATCTTATAATCTCTAGTTAACATGATTTTTTTTCAACTAAAGTATTTATTACAAATGTCTCCATTAAATATCCCTAATAATCATAATAATCTCTATAAAAATATAGGGTTTGTTTGGATTTAGGTTATCTATAGAACGAATATTGAATCCTGCCATCTTAAAAAAATACAAAAATTCTATTCCACAATACATGTTAGTGTAGTAGGTATTTATAAGTACAAATTTTATCACAAAATTGAAGAAACTTTAAAAAGAAAAGAGGGTAAAGGTTGAAAGTATTATATGTGGAAACATAATTTGATACCAAATGTAAGTATCAAGAAAATAGAGACTTGGATCAAATACCAATTATTGTATCGTAATATATATGAAGATGGCAAAATAAAAGATGGGGTTAATTGTAAGTTATAAAAAAATTTATTTTTTAAACATAAATTAAAGTTATTTTAACAAGGTTAAACAAATCATATTCACAAAACCTATTAAGTATTTTGAATGATAATAGGACTTGGACCATGGGTCCAATAAATAAAGTATTATAATCAAATATATGTTGATACGTATTCCATATGTCATAATGATAAATTTATTCTATCTAAACATCATATAGAATCATATTCAGTAGCAGTGGTAATGTAATTATAGTTTAATCATTTTTAGAAATACATAAAGAATCATAATCACAATGGTTATGATATTTCAGAGTAATACAAAAAGAAATGATACTATCTTAAAGCATATAGAATCATAATAAGTGTAATATCGTATTAATATATTAATATAGGTGTATTATAATCAAAGATATTACAATAAACAATATACAAATATAAAGATGAATATAAAATGATTCACTTTATATTACATGCAACAGAAATAAAAGACTTGTAACAAAACAAGTAATATAAATGAATACAATTATTTTAACCCAAAGGGAAGAGTATCTAATAACCAAGGATAAAGGTCCCTTGTTTTATACTTACAATAATTTTTTTCTTTCCTGTACTAGGGAAATCCCTCGATTTGATAATCAGTATGCATACTATCCCCATGATTTCTTGATATGATGATAATCTTATTTGTCTCGCTATCCCTATGATCCCTTGATATGATGATCAGATTTTCTATCTTATTATCCACATGAGAACTTGATATGATGATAATATTGTCTATCTTCCTATCCTTAGAAGTCCTCTATCTTATTCACACAATCATACACATAAAGAAATTACAAAAAAAAACTCTAACAGATTAAAAGTATGCAGAACAAGTAGTTTATTCTTGTAAGATTTAGTGTTCTCACGCACCGACAATTTTTTGAAATTAAAATGATCATCACTCCACTTTAAACTCTTCAAATGAATGGGTATTTATAGAAAAGATTCCAATAGTTTTCTTGATCCTCCAACGATCATATTTTCTCTGAGTTTTTTAGGATGACATGAATACATGTCACTTCAATGGTCATATTATAACAAAATATTCGACGTCATTTGGATTCAAAACATTTACAGTGTAAAACATATTTCTTATATTAGAGATTATATTTTCCAGGTATGATAAATTCAATACAATAAATTATTTGAGACTGAGTACAATTTTAATCAAAACCTTTATTAATCTAAATAGAAAATTTAGTTCTAAAGATAAAATCAAAGAACTTATATTTGATTGAGAAAGATGATTAAATTATAACTAAGTATGATAAATATGAGTAAAATTATTATAATATCCAGTCGTATTACAATAAATATATTTTATGAAGTCTCATTTCAATAAACATATCATATATAGTCTCATTAAAATAATCATAATGGAAAAGTATATTTTTTAACTCTTTAGGAATTATTCTAAGTAAGATAAAGATATTATATTTTATTATAAAAACATTACAAAGTACTTTTTACCTGAAAGAGTTAGTAATTAAATATTTAATAAAGATTTTGTGATTTCAAAAACAAAAGGAATGGAAATGTCAAAAAGATACGTTTTGGCTCAGCACTCAGGAATAGGTTCCTCTCATATACACATGTCACTAGATGGGGAATATTCACGAGTGAGATGAAAAAATGGATTTCCAAAAACCAAAAACTATTCTATGAGAACCAACTCAGCTTAGAATGCCTCATCCACCAAATTTATAAAATAAACTTCCTTATATGAAAGAACTAACTCTTTAATCTGTAGTTAAAGATACTATATGAAGATAGAATCTCTCATCTAATCCTCTAATTCTATCTCTAAAAAAAATGAAACCATCTCCTTGAAATGGGTAACATAATCCTTTACTATCCACCGATCCTGCTTTAAACTCATGAGCTCTACCACCTTCTTCACCTTCACCTCCTTTGGTGTAACCCCTTAGATGAAAGTGTTCATAAACACTTCCCAAGACATCCTAACCTAAAATGATGATGGGACTATCATCTTCCACCCATCCAAAACCAAACATTCAAATGAAACCAAAAAGGTATGAAATCTCACATCTTTAGGAGTTACGAATGACCTAATGAAGCAATCAAATTACTCAAGCCACTCTATAGCCTCTACCAAACATACTTCACCATGGAATATAGGAAACAACCAAAAAGTTCTTGAATCCTCTAATCCACAAGTAATCTAGGTATGACTAAAAATTACGGGACACTCCCTAGAAACTTTGTGTACCTTTGTAGGTGGAATAATCTAAAAAACTGAAAACACAAAACCCAAATCAACATTCAATCAAAGCTCAACAAAAAATAAAACCTCAAGCCAAAAAGCTAGCTCATAATATAATATTTATAAATAGAACTAGAATCCTATTTTAAAAAACCCAAATTTCATTAAATTTCCAAAACTACCATCTTCCAAGTCCAATATCCAAATACCAAAATTGGATTTAAAATATATTTTTAAACACCAATGCAAGATTTTCCTATAAATTAAACCTTGAAACCATTTTACTTTGGAGAACCCTATTTTCTGAAAACCATTTTCCATTCCAAATTTACCAACACCTATCAAATCCAAACCAACATACAACTCACACAAAAACACTTGGAATGTGGAACTAGTGATTGTTCAAGACTCAACAACATGGTTTAGTGGACCATATCCCAAGAAATCACCAACCACTAAGAGGATCTTGAGCCATGAACACGGGTACCACATGGGTCCCTATTCCATGTAAGAGTACAATACATCACTATCCCACCTCCATTTTCCGTATCTACCCACACACCCAAACCAAAAGTAACACTAAAAACTAAGACTATGACTTGAAACTCAAGGATCAAAATAAGAAAGTGTTCACGATGATTTTCCCATACCTACCTCTCGAGTCCTGATAGTCCCAATATTTCATCTACCTAATAACCCAAATAACATAGGGATTATATGAAACCATTTTTTATGAACAAACCTAGGTTTATTGGGAACTATTAACTCGATCCAACCCATGATCAGGCCTGAGAGGCATTCCTGATCCCCGCGAGATGGTGAAAAGCACCGTGTTTCAATGATATCACCATGAGAATGATGTATCCTAAATAAAATCATGATAAAATAACCAGAATAGAGCACACAATAAATCAAATAACCACTATAAAATAATAAAAAAACAAGATCCAGATAAAACAACAACTGAACAAAATATAAACTACAAAAAAACCAAACCAACTCAACTATCATGATCTCCATGTGACCTACTGGTCACAACATCCATAAGTCCAACCCTCTCCAAAGGAAAACTAAACCATAAAATAGACTTTGAGAAATATATTGGGTCTACCAACATCGAGGTACATAAGTATGGGGTGAGAAAAACTTCTTAGTAGGTAAGATCTATGTAATATATACATTTACTTTTCTGAAATAGTCCATAAACACTAGTTTGAAATACATTTATGAAATTAAATTTTTATCTTTTTAAAAAAACCAACACTATTTTATGGAAATGAATCTTTGAAAAAAAACCACAAAATACATTTTGAAAATAAACTACTTTTATAATCCAAAACCCAGATCAAAATCAACACCAAAAGATTAAAGGCTCTATGATGGAAAATAAATAAAATAGAATAACCAAGTAAAATACTATAAGATCAGGTAACCAATATGTATAATAAGAAAAATAAAACATATAGATAATAATCATGGGAATTTCCTAAAAATATCTAGAAACTATAACTGGTCATACTCGATTCAGACTCACCCGTCAGTATATGTTGCAGTTTCATAGTCAAAAACAAACTAGTGACTCTAAAATAGTCAACCTATGGGAACATCCCACCCGACCACTCAAAAAAATCTAGGGGGTACCAACCCGTCTCATTAGGGTCAATAATAAACTATAACTCAACTATTTAGATGACACCCATGAATCCCATGATAATAGTACATGATGAATGGGGAGGTCCTCACACACATGAAACAAACTAAAACCCATAGCCACCATTCCTTCCTTGCCAAAACACTTACACCACCAATTTTATGACACTCTCTATAGTGGTTTCACAATAGAGGTGACCATTTCACAATGATCTATTCATAAAGTGCAACCAGGATTATACATCACATGAGTTTTCAAACCACATTCCAAAATTTTATAAAATACTAACCGTGTATTTTCCATTTCATAGTTCTAAATCCATTACCAAAATCATTTACAAATCCAATACAAAAAAATGAAACATTTAAGAAATATTCCTAATGGGAATTTAGGAAATTTAGTAACCAAACCACATCTCTATGTTCCAAACATTCCAGGATTTTAAATAAAAAAATTGGAAACAAATTTTAACCATTTGAAATAAAGGGAACATTAAAAGAAAAAAAGGGTTTTATGATTAAATTTGGGAGGGGAATAAGTGTTTTAAAACTTGGTTTTAATTTTACCATGTTTATCAAAGACCATCTTATTTTTGTTCCCATCTATATGTGTACCCTTTACAAATATGGATGTGACCAAATCCAATGGAACATCCATGGTAAACCATAAAATACCCAAAACCATAACAAAGAGTGACTACTAGCCTTACTATTAATCACAACCTCCACATGTGGACATTAAATATTAAAATTCACCAAAATTTCCACTCAAAACTTAATTCAAAAACAAGTCAAGACACTAATATATATATATAAAGGTTAAACAAGATCAATCAGTCTTAGAATATCAAATCCTTTTTCAAAATACCAATTTACTTTTTATCAAACACCTTTCATGCATATATATATAAGCAAATAAGGAAAACAATTTGAAAAACCCATTTCCATAAAAATCCAATCATCAAAACACCAAAACCATTTGTGTTAACACACCAAAGAAAGAACTTCATATTTCAAAAAAAAAATAGAAAATATCAAGCCTCTATAGAATGTGTAAAAATGAAAAATAATGGAAACCCATACCTCGATTGGAGAAATAAATCTACCTTAGACTAAACCCATTGAACATAACCTCTTGTTACAGCTCACAATATTTATAAAGAAGAACCCCATTTTTCATTAAATCCAAGAAATTAAAATCTTTCAAGCATGGACCCTAGGGTAAGACGAGAAGAGGAAAATATGACAAAACAAAAGAGGAAGAGAGGATTAGCTCAATCCTCTTAAACCCGAAGATAAATCACCGAGAAACCACATAATAACACCTTATATGAGATTGTATGAGCCAAAAATATCTCTGGGTGGCGTCTAGGTTGAGGGGTTTAGATGGGGAAAGACATGGAAATAAATTCAAATTAAAAAAAGTGTAAATTTAATAAATACCCGTCTTCAGGTGGATTTCATGGTTAGATCTCATGGTTAAAAAAACCTTCACAAAACATAAAATTACCCACTATAAAAAGCTTTATGGGAGGCACACTTAGTCTACACACTTAGTTTAATTGTTCTCAATACATTCAACCCACATCTATCTAAGTTTCACACTTAGTCTAACTGTGCTCAAATCGTGCTCAAACTATGATCAAACCATGAATAATCCCATAAAACTTCATAAAACATTAAAAACTAAAAAAATTTCATCGAGAACTTTGTCGAAACCTCAAACAAAAGAAAAAACATCAATAAAATAATGAAATAAATAAAAACCAAGGTCATAGTGTGACACTACTTATATATGAAAATTTAATGTAATGGTTAAAATGGTCATATTTAAATAATCATTTTTTTGGATTTGGTGTTGCGTATCAAATACACTATTGAACATAGTTTTCTCTTTTTAAAAATCAGAGAGTCACACACTATATATGTATAAGTATTAGAATAAAAACTTTTAAAGTGATAAAATTAATAGGGAGATTGTATATTTTTGATATCAATAAATTGTATAAAAAAAATTCAAGGATCATTGAACAAATTATAATGGAATGATGAAATCATTTCAAATACAATCACATAAATGAGAAAAAAACAAAGGATTTCATCATAAGAATTCCCTATATATGTAAAGGAAATAAAATCTTCTGGGTGGTAGTCGAAGACATTTTGTTTTTTTATTTCCTTTCTATCAATGAATATTTATATCTTAATAGAATATCCATGATATATATAAGGGAAGTGCTAAGACATAATGGTGTTCCAATATACATTGTATCTGATTGATATTAGAGGTTTTCATCGAAGTTATGAAGAATTATAAAAAATAATTAAATATTGAGCAGTGTTTCAGTAAAAAGTTTCATCAATAGAAGGATGTATAGTCTGAGTAAACTATCCAAAGAGTAGAGTATATGATGAGATATAATTAAATGTATTCCCAAGGACATTGTGATAAGAAAATTCATATAGTATATTTCTTATATAACAATGGTTTCAATTCTAGCATTAAAATGTATTCTCATGAGGCATTGTGTGTGAAGAGGTGAGAGGCTCTAACATGCTAAGATGAAGATGGACTGTGGAAGCTTATGTGACCTTATCTTATACATGAGGTGAAAAGTAAGGTTCAAACCCTTTACTATAATATAAATTCTCTTAAAAATCAGTAGAAAATGTATTTAGACAATCATTAAGAAAACCTAGAGTTTGAGGTCAGAGATAAGGTGTTCCTTCATATATCTTTGTGGAAAATATTAATTATGTTAGGGTATAAGGGTAATCGTCATCCTAGATAAATAAACACATTGAGATCCTTGATCATTTTAGATATATTTATTATCATTTTTCACTCCATCCTAACCTATCTCCAGTACATAATTTTTTCCATGTATCGATATTGTAGATGTACATACTAGACCACTCACATATACAAAATCCAATGGGGGTACCCTTATAGAATAATATTTCATACAAGGAGAAACTGATGAATATCATAGATAATATATAAAATGTTCTGTGATACAAGACAAATCAACTTTTAAAATTATTTTAGTGTAAACACAATTTGGAGGAAGCAATATGGGAATGAGAAGTGGTAATTAAATAGAAGTACCATCATATATTTTACAGTTTTAAATGAAAAATTGATGGTGAAATTTAAGAATAGTGGAATAATGTAATGGGATATTGTTTAGTAAATATAATTCACTTTTAAATTGAATAAATTCCTTATTATTAAATGATATAATATAAAAAAAATACTAATTTGTTTATTTTGGACAATTACTAGTTATATATTGAGGGATTGAAAAGGTAACTCTGAATCATAATTGTTGGTAATGTAGTTGTTGTATGATGACTATTATGATTATTATATATTAATTTTGATGATAAAATCCAATTGATATTGAAAAATGAAGTGATGGGCATGGACAATAGGATCATACTCTATAAAGACCATTGATCTAAGCTTCTAAGGGGGATAATATCACTGGGATTTTTCCTTGACCCTACCCATTCCAAGATACAATAACTAAACCACGATTGAAACCTATTATGGTATATGTTTAATGATACTATGATTGAAAACCAAATATTGTTTTCCTAATAACACCAAGAAAGTTTCACCATCCTAAAACTTACCTTAGGGTGTATGTTGGTGTAATAAGAGGATCTATATCTTGACCCTTTTAGTTTGAATATTCCAATTTTATTTTAATATGAATGACTTAAATATTGTGGAAAAATTATATTTTGATATAAACAAATAATTTTTTTATTTTTTTGGAATATATATATATTTAAATTATAATAGAAATCACGATAAATTCGAGAAATTTTTAAATATTTATTTTAATAAAATATTTTTATTGAATAATATTTATTTTAATATAAATTATGATATAATTTAGCTATGTCTAACATATTCATTATAAGGTTTGAAAAACTATTATTGTCCTAAAACCTAGTATTTTATAATGAATTGGGTTTTTAATTAAAAGTATAAATTATATATTTTATAGAATTATTATGATAAAATAAGTACTATTTTTGAAATATTCAACGAAAAATTATCGAACATTGTATTTTTTTTTATAATTTTTTATGACCATCCTTTTTTGGATAAAAAATAAATATTCTATGTATTATGAAATCATAAGTTACAAAAAGCACTGTAATAAATATTGTAGATAGTATCTATGAAAAAATATATGTTTACGCTTTAAGATAATTTTTTATATGTTAGTTGAATATATTTAATAAACCTTAATCAATCCTCTAAAAACCATATTATATTTTATGGTTTTAAAATTAATTATTTATAAGCATGACTAAATTAAACATCACCAAGTATATTATTTTTATCAGTATGGTTCATAGCCTTATAAATTATTTAAAACCACTCCTATTTTTTAAAAACCACGATAATAAACAATTGGATGGTTTTTGGTTTTAATGCATTATCATATAGAGTCCCAAAGTAATGTTTGAAAATTAATAATGAATCACCCCATATTTTGATATAAAAAACCAACCCATTATACCATTTATCATCAATTGAAACCCATTTAGAACGATTTTACTCTAAATTTATCTCTTTATATCCCTCCCAAGGTGTTACCACTCTCTTAAGAAGCTCTCCGCAAGCATTTTTTTCACCATCTCTAGGAAACAAACCCTCTCCTCTTCTTTTATTTAAAGTACATTTTTTGAACATATCACTTTTGGTTTACAATTTTTTATTTTAAAATTCCTCTTCACACATTCCTTTTATATCATTATGATCTCTATATAATAATATGCCTCCATTCACTCTTATTTCCCACTCCCATAAACCATTATGTGCACCTATTATGCTCTCAAAATTTTCTTTTGATTTTCCATTCAAATCATTTTTGTAGTGAATCATCATCCCCACTTATTCTAAAGTGTATTAACCCATTTTTACCTAACATTATTTTTTGGGGGATTCTAGGTATGTAATCGATAATACATAATTTTTGGGTTAAAAGAGTTGATTTTTTTCTTATGTTGTATGACATATGTGGTGCATATATTCCTATAAGTGATATGAATGTGATAGGTTGTCCCAAAATAATATAACCCTCCAATATCCTCTATATTTTTTTTATATCATGATATATTATGTATAGTGCACTAGAGTTTATCGAAATAACACTATGTTATGATGTTTTTTTGGTTATCCTTGACATAGTCTTATGATGTAACATTGTGTTTTATTTCTACATAAATATGTTTCCTTGATGTTATGATATTAAATAATTCTTTGATGATCATATTTAATATTTCTATCATTTATGTCCCTTTTAAAGGCCCATTGACAAACATTTTTTACATTCATAATGTTATGTATTGATTTCAAACCTACTGAGATATATAGATCACCCTTTTCATATGTATGTCCCTTGGTTATCTAATTTAGAATTAGAAGATCAATGTAATATTTGGTCATATTGAGGATTTTTTAAATAATGTTGTTGTGACCATGATTCATGTTTATGTTATATGTAACAGAATTAAAAAATACACTAAGCCTCACGATATTTTGGAATTGTATTTTCAATATATTTATGTAGTAAATTGTGAATTAATGTGTATTAAAGACATGGGTTGTTGTAAATGTTCAAATATAAGTTTTTAAAATTATTATATGTATCAATTAATGTCATATTTTTTACATTTCATTTAATTATATTAATTATTATAATCTTTTACTAATATGATAGTATTTTCTGGGTTATATCAAAAGGTATCTATTTTCCAAGATGTTATTATGTATAAATAACACTCTATAATATTTTACGATGTTCCTATTTTGGACGATTGATTTTGGTATTAATTGATATGAATTGTGATTTTATTTACATGATACAATATAAAATATAATTTAAACCCTTTATTATTCCTAGGTCTTATGATGTGAAGATTATATGTTTTCTAGTTTGACAAAGGTGTACTGTTAATCATTAAGTGGAATGTGGGTACTAAACATCCCTCCAATAAAAACAAGTAAATATTTACATCTCATTATATAATGGATATATTATTATTGATTATCATTCTAATATATAGAATAAGATGGGGTGCCTAATATATTATTTTAAAAAGGTATTGATTCCTAATCCATTTTGGGAAACATGTTAGGAATCCTTGTCTACAATGTGAAATATGTGGTGATTTCTGATTCACGATATTGTGATTCCATGATTATATTAGTGCCATTGTCTCTTGATATATGGCTATGATATAATTCTTTCCTTAGGATTTAAGCCTCTTGTTTTCTTATTTTTCACAACATGATTAATTTATTTAATATGTGGGATTTTTTGTTCTAAAATATTTCTCTATAAATTGTGTTAATGATTTTTTGTTCTTTTAACAATAGAATTATATCATTCTAATATATTATCAAATTATTATGACTTTAACAAGGGTAACATGTTTATATTTTTATATTTACCTTTTTAGGTGTTTCAACTCATCCCATTCTATCATTTATACTTCATAGGGAATGAGGATAAGGGAAATGTGGGAGATCATTAGATGAATATATATCTTGATTAATTTAGAGAGAAACGTTCACAATTATTATAAACTAAGATTATTATTTATCTAGTCTCAAATGACACTAATAATATCAATTATATATATATTTATATTATTATGTAATTTAATGTCTTAATTATCAATATGCTTTTATATAAAGTCATTATTTCCATTGTTCTTCTCAGTAGATATCAGAATGAAGTTTTAGTTAGTTTAGAGAATAGATTAGTAACCATTACTATTACAGTTAGAGATCCTTATTTAAAACCCTAGAGATGAGTCAATTTATAGGATGATATCCTAAAATATTGTTTACATCTTGTGTGGGTGGTTTTAAAAAAAACATCTCTACATGAAAATGATAAAGTGTATGCAATTATGGAATAGATACTCCTAGGGATTATCAACATGAAAATGGGTAGTTGATATTTTACTTGATCATCACTCTAGTTCTTGATGAATTTTCCTAGAATTATACACATATTAATACAATTTGAAGGGATATTCATCGGTTATTCATATTCTATTTTTGAAATAATATGAAGGGTATATTTTCTAGTTACATTGATGGTTTTTTGAAAATATTATACAACACAAAATTAAGTAACCAATGATAAACTAAGATTGATATTGAATGAAAAGAAAAAATTATAGTCTAATATGATAATGTAAATGAATGGAATAAATTTAACTTAAATGGATAATAAGATACTAAATATTTTATTTCTGACTATGTGGAGAACTCCACAGTTAGGGAATATCCATTTTTTTATCTCCCCATAATATAATGGTCCCCATATATTGACTGAATCCCTTATGCAGGTTCCTTTTATTTAGAACATTATAATTGTATGGGTAAATAATGTTTGTAGTTTATAAAAATAGTAAATAAATATATAAAATACATTTAAAAGGTTGGATTCGTGTGGTATATGGATGACGTATAGAAGAATCACATTGGGGGGGGGGGGGGTATCCTATTCAACCTGGTGGGAGATCTACTTAAATTCATGATGGAATATAGTGACCTTTGTTTTTAAGTATTTAATGTAAATATAAAACTTTTGTGTCAATTATTTATTTCATTTTCTTTACCATTTTCCTTTTTGATGATTTTATCTTTTTATTAAATTATTTTAGTGTCGATTTCACTAGATCATGGTGTAGTTGTACCAAAATATGATGATTTTTCTTAATATAGACATCGACGGTCTAGAGAGGTTGACCACACTAATCTTTTTGTGAATTCATAAATGTATGTCTATAAAATGATTTTATTTAGGGTTTGTGAAATTTTGGGCTAAAAGTACAATTCTATTAAATTGATAAATATATACTATTCTGAATTAAAGGTCCAAATAGATACTATAAGTGGTGAACAAATATTTTCATAGGAATTGGACCTTGAAAGGTGACTCAATTAGTTATTATGTATTTCCCCTATTAAATAACAAGTTAAAATAATTATATATCATTTAAATTGTTTTTTTGCTATTAATACATGATTTAAGGCCTTGTGTGGATTTAAAATGAATGGATGGACATGAAAAAATGGGTCGAAGTGGTTTAGATTACATTACAATGGATAACCCTTTAAATAAGGTATGTTTTCTATAGAGTATAACACTATGGTAAATGTAATTTTTATGTATAAATGTGAAATGTATTCTATAATCCACAGGTCATTTTATATTTACAATTAAATAAATTTTTAATTAAAATATATTTTATGTGGCTCTATATAAGTTCCAAAGTCCACTATAGACCCATTATCATTGACTTAGCACATCAATCATCAATGGTTGAGGGATTATTTATAAATTTGAGACTATGTATATTCATACAATAGATAAGATACATGAATAGATAAATTGAATATGGAGGGCCATATAATAGGTTCATTAGTTCCCTTTTTTAGTGATGAGAGGAAAATTGGAATGATTAGATCCTGTATCCCTTTATAGTATATAAATATCCCATTAATCGTTTGGGATAATTGAGATAGGAATGGGGTGAGTGTCCCTCCCCCACCATGTTGTTGGTAAATGTTAGGGTTTTCTTAGAGTGGATTATTTATATGTTAGGTGCATGAGGACCAACCTTGTGTGATCTTGGGAAATGTTATACAAATTATTTCATTCCATAAGAATAATTTAGTGGGTATTTTCTTATGAGGATTATGTTGATGAAAATGTGATATTGATGATGATGAGAGGTGTTAAATAATGTATGTTATGGGAAAGTATTTAAGAGGTGAGTTTGAGGTAAGGTAACCCATATATAGTGTCCATGTCATGATGAGTCCTTAGGCCTCAGTGTATCCCCCCATTATATATTGACAATAGTGAGTGACAATGCATTATTATTGGTTTTTTTGGCTACAAGTGTCCCCATAGAAAAAGATATACAAAGGTGTGAGATAGAGTAAAATTTAGTAACAATATGGAATATGATGAGAGGTATATACTACTCTCAAGTAATTATTAATGAATATGTTGTATATCCCCAAGGATTCTATATTTTAGGTCTATATGTATTTCCAAGGATTTCCTCCTAGGGATTGGAGTAATGCATGAAAAGTATCCAGTACCATGGATTACCTCTTAGTGATCAACCATATACATGACAACAAATTTATTCCTATGAAAATTAATAGGCTCTTGTGATTACAGGTGATAACTAATGAAACCCATTGGGAATTTATAGGATTGTAAATTATTCCTAATATCTAATGGATTCCTATCCATGGATTATAAAATGATGTCGTATGGAAAATTTTTTTCAGATAAGTCATATCATCTTTAGATTACAACAGTTGATATATTTGGTTCATTAACATCCAATATCAACTTAATTAGTTATACTCAATCTTTATCATCGCTATAGAACCTAAGGATTGAAAATGGATATTTATTTACACTTCTATAATGTATTTATTTAATTATTTGGTCTAATAACCTGTGCATAAATTATGTTTCTTTTTATACATGTGACCCTATTTTTATTTCCCTATTGAACTATACTCAGACCCTACTTGGGTGGCCATGAAATTTGTCTACCTGAAAAAATATCACTAATTATTGGTCTTAGTAGGGTAGAGGCCTGAAATTTCATGGTCATGTCAGATTGAAAGGATAGACTAGATACTGGGATAACATGAGGCTTGAGGAGGGATATAGAGCATTACTATTGTTTTATTCCTTTATATCATTTATATATGTGATTGAACTTGTGTGTGATTATTTATTAAATAATGGCATGACCATGAGACTATTGGAATACGTACATCATCTTTTAATTTTATATGTTTTGTTATGGTTTATTTTTTTATTTGTAATCTAATTGTTAAATATGGATATTCTATATTTTTTATTAATTATGTTTTAAACTGACTTAGGGTTGTAATCTAACTAGGATATCAACTTACACCCCCAATACTGTATAGTATCTTCCAACATATAGGGATTCTTGACTAGGTTCATGTGATGATAATTATTATTGGAACCGGTTGAGTGTTCATTAGCTATGAGATATCACTTGTTGGACTTGAAAATGTGTGGTATTTTTAGAGATATTAATCCTTAATTATTATATCCATTAAAAATACTTTTCTCATGTGAGCTCTCCCTAAAATGAAACTATATGAGATATGGTAATTATATAATGTGAACTTGTAAAAATTTAGTTATTTAGCCTCAATACATGATCAAGTTGAAATGAAAACATTTGGGAAATTTTTATGATAGAGATAATGGAATAATATTCCATTAGAAATCATCCATGGAAAGAACCGTCAAATTAATACATATTGTCATGTATAAAAAGATCAAAAAAATATTTCCTAGTGTATTGTAACTTATCATTTGAACACACTATCTAGGGAAACATAAATGATTGTGAAAAGACACACATTAGTATCAAATAAAAATATAACACACCTAATAAATCATTTCTAATATGATTATTGATATTGAATATTTTATGTAATATATTGAAAATAATGATCTTATATAATTAATGAATAGTAATTAAATATTTAAAGGATTGTTGAAATATGGAAAATAAATTTTAAATTGGAGAATGGTGTAAAAAATCAATTATTATTATGTATAGTGAAACAATATATCTTATTATCCATGGGGAATGAAGGATTAAAAAATAATAATTAAATACACGCATTTAATTAATACTATTTGCAAGTATGATTATTATATTTGAAAACAATAGATATTGGATCTTTATGATAGTATAAATAGAAATAATGTGATTAGTACCAGGTGGGTGTTTTGAAAATATAATAATAAATAGGTTAAAATTTCATTGAATATTGCATTAATTTTATTAAAAGGATACTCATAAGTGGAAGGTATTGGAATTGATGAAACCATTTCTCTTGTTCGTCCATAAGTTAAAAATATATGAATTTAACTTGTTATAAAATCTCATAAATATAAAATATTTTTAATAATGTGAAATGATAATTTTTATATGAATATATTTATGAAAATGTTTATATTAAGTAATAAAAAGATTTATTTCTTGAGGAATTTTAAAAAAATATTTTAAATATGACAAGATTCAATTATCAATTAGAAATAAATCACCTATGGCTTAGTACATAATTATGAATACTTTCTTGATATCATTAAACCTAAAGAATCCAAATATAATAATCCACTTGAATGTTAAAAATAATGACACCACTTCACTCACTCTAATCATATACATTGATTACATTAAAATTTATTAGGATATATCAGTTATTATTTAAGATATTGTTTACAAGTTTATAAGAAATTTGGTATGATTATAATAAATAAATTAACATATTCAAAACGTTTTCATGTCTCCCTAAATGAATTATTTATATTTATCTCATAAGAAATGTATTCATGTAATTATATAAAATATTTCAACATAAAAAATTCAATTTAAGTGCTAAGAGCCATACATATCTTTATAAAAGTCATCAAATTATGATAATGGAAACTACATTTATAAACAATACTATCATTTATTGATTTTATTTTTAACTATTTAACTATTTATTATCCTAAAATAGTGTTTGCAATGACCCTTTATTTTGAGTTTCATAGTATCATACAAGAGTTACATCTTATATAAGAAAAAAGGATATGTAGCCATGTGTTGGGGTCTATTCATTAATTAATTGGATGAAATTTGATTTAATATATCACTTTTACATCTACAATAACATTGATAGAGATGAAAGCGTTAATTTTTATAATTCTTCTTATAAAGATACATTTTTTCATTTAATTTGAATTTTATTTTATGGTTTTTTTATAATGAAAAAATCTATGATTTTTAATAATTTAGTCTATGTATACATCAATAAAAGATTAAAAAAATATAATTTATTCATAAAATTACTCAATTTCAAGACATGAGAGGGAATATGAAGTTTCCATTTTTTGTTAAACGTGTTTTATAATCTCTTATAAAAAATTAACCAAATCAAGTTAGATGTTTAAAACTAAAATAATTCAATATAAAATTACATTTTATAAATCATAATATGGAGGATAATGCTGAACAAAAATAGGTATATGTCTCAAAAAGTAATCATGTGTTATATATTCAAATAATTACACTTACAATTAAATCATTTCATAAATTTTTCTTAATATTGGGATATGTAATGTCCCATGTTTTGGACTGGAAAAAAATGAAAGGGAATTTTAACTTTTCTGTTTACTAATGGGTTGTTATTAAAACTAAGATTCACAACCTAATTCCTAGTGTTGGAACCCATCAAGGTAATGTTTTTGGACTTGGATGAAGACGCGAGGGGTCCCTCAGATGTCTCGTTGAGTTTCAAAATAATTGGTGTCCATAAAACTTATGTTTGGGGGGTCTTCATAGGGTGCATAGTTTTTCAAAAACCAGGTGGCCCTCTACAGAAAACTATGCAAATTATAGAAGTTGGATAGAGGCGATGCAAATGATTTTCCAAACTGTATGCCTAGACTCCATGGGTAGTTCCACTTAGGCAGTACCCATGCACTATTCACTATGTGGTGGGTTTACAATTTTCAAACCGTGTGGCCATCCCATGTAGAGTTCCCCGGGTTCCCAGTAAATGGTGCACTATTGGTGCACAGTTTCAAAAACCGTGTGGCCCAAACCATGGGTAATACCCTATTTAAAAAATAAGAATAAATTATAATAAAATTAAATTAAAAACCTAAATATAATTCACCCTCATTTATCCACTCATACCCATGCATGACGAATCCCCCTCCCTTTCCTCTCCTGCAGCGCATGACACACTCCTCTCGACCTCTCCTTTAATATCTGTTTCCTTTAGTATTTCTTTATGAATCTCCTTTGATCCTTCAAGGTAGAGTCTTTGGACCTATCATCTTCTCTACTCTGATGATTTTATCTTCTACCCTTCACCCAATATGAATTGGATGAACCCTAGGGTTACAGTAAGGCCAATTTTTGAAATCTATTTTGTTACTTTAGCGTGCAACGAGTGTCTTGGGACTCCCTTGCTTGTGTTCCAGCAACCACCACTGAAGGTGAAGAAATTTTGGCTGTCTTAGTCTTCCATCACATATTTTGGGTAATAATTTCCTATTTTCTACTTTTTTTCCCAATTTTTAATTGGGTATTTTTTTGTTTATGAGTTCTTAGTAATTTTTCATGGATGTTTAGGTCATTTTCATGGTGTGTTTGAGGCCCTAGTGTTGTTGTAGTGTGTTTTTCATCCTTGGGGTGGGTTCGAGTCACTTAAGTCAAAGGAAAATCACCATGTATGCATCTGTAGACATATTTATATGTAAGTTCCCCCGATATATATATATATATATTAATCCATGGAAGTGAGTATAAATGTGGTTCTAGGTGTGCTTACATATAATATGAAAATGCAAATGCATGTCAGTTGAGAAAGGTGTATGAACATAAGCATATATGTAAGGATACCCTTGCACCTATTCATGGACATGAAAATATGTGAATATAGTATAGGTGTACTTATATATATGAGAAGGTACATATGATCGAAGAGGGTATCAATAGCTTCAAGTGTTCTCTGTTTAAAAATTAATGTTTTTAACAACTTGTTCTTCTATTGAGGTAGGATCCCTTTCCATTACCTTTAAATTTAAAAATAAATAAATTAATTTTCTTCTTATGGAGTCTTGTTAATGTTTGTTTTAATTAAGGGGTAGTTTATTATGAAATGATTCTTGATACATTTAATTATTATTTTTTAATATAAAGAAGGTTTCATCCAATGAACTGTTTATTCAACAAAGTCATGATTTCATAATAAAACCCCTCCAATGTTGGTGTGTTTTCTTTTAATCCAAATAGTAGTGATAATATTTATATCATGTTGACTTATGGTTCTAGCTTTCCATATTCCATGTTGTTGGTTCTTATTTTTGGGAAATTTAGTATTTTTCATATTTCTAGTTAAAATTTACAATGTGGAATATATTCTTTGTTTCCATTTCACCTTCAGTTAACCTTGATCTTCATAAATGTTTATATCTTTCCTTTGTTTAAAAATGGATTTTTTAAGTGGAATTAATAATGAATTTTGGGTTATTTTCTTAATATGAATCAAATTATTTCAAATGGAAAGACTTAAGGGATGGTTAGGCAATGCCCAATTTATGATTTGTTAAATGATTCTCATGAAATTTAATGTTTTATTAGAAAATTGAACATGGATATTGAAATTATTAATAGGTATTGCCTTAAGAATTATATTAGAAACATGATGATGGTTATAATGGGAAGATATATATAAAAATCATCAGATTTAATACCTCATTGATTGCATAATATAGGTTATTATATTTATTTTCTAGGTGGATTAATAATGATATGGATGGGTGGTTTTTAATTCCCTATGCTAGTTATAAACGAGCCTTTAAAAGTGGATGTGATGCGATGGTATGGTTGGTTTGGTGAGCATAGAGACTCACACTCATTTACATCGTTGTGGGTAATGGAGTCCCTTGCCACTATTTTGATATGGGAGATGGTATTTTTAATCCCATGTTCTATCTTATAATGCTTTCATGACATGCACACTCAATATCCCGAGTGATGGGGGTGATGACCCTAACTGAATCAAGATTCTGGGCTTTCTACCCCATGAGTAGAGCTTATCAGAACATAGACTAGTGTTAGATTCCATCGTGTTACATATCGATACACCCATATATATATATATACTATATATATATGGTTACATGATCAAAATATTATTTCTTCAATGATCCAAAGATGATATAGTTGTCAGGTGTCCCTTTTGAAACTGGACGGGTGGTGATTTATTTATATAGTTCTGTTTAATGAATTCTCAATACCTTTATACTGTTTAATTTATACTATGCTATCTGGATTGGGATAGACACCATGTGTACCAGCCTAATGAGACTTATATCTCACACCTTTCTTAGGCTGCCATTTCACTAGGGTACCCAAGTAGAATCTCTTTTTTGCAGGACTATAGAGCTTGGTTGATTGCTTATGTTGTGTGTTTGTACATGGTAGTTAAGATAAATGGACCGAGCCAGAGCTTAGGATGGTCATGGAGATCATCTTTGGGATTTTTAGTTATTTTCATTATTTGAGTCCCCTTATGATGTGTATACTAAAGCATTATGTATATTTACTATATTAACTTATGTATCATCACTATGAAATTCATGTTTTCTTTGTATAAAATGTCATTGGACACTTTTTATCAAACTTTTATTATTTTTATTCTATTACTACCTCTTTTTATTATCTTATGACACAAATTTTCATATTTGATAATAGGTTATAATCACCCCACTATTAACTCTCGAGTCCCTCTCTACTAGTTGAAAACCTTTTGCATATGGGGAGATGCACTTCATGCCATGTGACCCGTCAGACTAACTACTAGTTGGATGGAAAGTTGGATTGGGATGTTACAAAGTAGTATTAGAGTATATATTTTTCCTCGTATTACTATTTTGGGTTGGTAGATAGGGGACTAGGAATGTGTTGGAACTTGGTAAATAGGCATGCTTGGGATTGATCACTCCACGTATGGGAAATGACCAAGTGGATAAGGCTAGGAATTGATGATTATGTTGTTTTCTATTACATTTGAATTTGATTTCACATAGAGTGATTGGTGTATTTTTCTACTACTTATCAATTTATAAAGTTTATGGTATTTTACCCCCATCCTTTTTTGGCAAGTATAAGCATTGTATGCATCATATTAAGCACATAGAAAATTCACACGACATGCATATTCCATTCCATGTAGCTGCATATATCGTTTTCCCACTGATTTAACTATGTGAATTGAATGATATTCTATGATTTTTTAGTTATTTATCATTATTTTATAGATAACATGATTTTGTGTTTAATTTTTTATTTTTTTTCCAAGTTTTAGTAATAATATTTCATGCTTCAGAGATTTTATCATGTTTCTTTTTATTATCTACTTTTAGTGACATGATAGCTTATATTGATATATAATTGGTTGGTTTTTATAAATTAAATGGTTTCGATTATGAAGGGAGATTGTTTTTAGTTTTATGGTGTATGAGCACCTTTTTTTTTGGAAAACATAACCCATGTATTTTAATCTTTGTAAAAGGCTGTGAAAATTAAATGGGCCAAGGTAAGATGGTTCAGACTAAAGGGAGAAAAACACTAAAATATAAATGGATTTACGATTGGACTATTTTTTATGAGAATTTAAAATTCTGAAATGAAATTGTTTTCGATTAATGGGAACCAATTCCTTATCCATGGAGTGTATGGGCACTTCATGAGTTGGGAAATGGTGACCCATATAGTCAATTTTTTTATGTAACTATATTATATTGTGAGACACTTAAAAATTAAGGGCTTTTAAATGGAACCTATAGCGATGTCCTTTGTTTTAAAACCCTTGTATAGGGTTAGTTATGTATTCTTTGTGTTTATTGTAATGAAATCATTAGAATTATCCATAGAAGTTATTTCTTTTATCAATGAATTAGATGATCATATTTTGAGCCTAGTGACTTATGTTAGCATGTCCCGGTGTTAGGTTCGACACTTGTTCTTCAGAAGGGGATAAGACATGGTAGGTAACACCATTATAAATTGATTTTCTTGCTAGTTCGATTTGTTTTATGACATTTTGTGCCATTCAGGTAACTTTTTCCCTCATAGGACTCATTTTTTCTAATGATACCCTTGTTCTTATGGGTGGTCATGGTGTATTTAACCCTTGATACATGAATGAGTGTTGGTTAGTGCTTGGTTTCAGCTGGTTAGACATTTCTTGGTCATTATTGGATACTTTGTAGGTCATTTAAAACTTTATTATTCTCATTTATGGATGAATGGTTATGGGGTTATCCAAGATAATGGTCATATGAGGAAATATGACTCTGAGATAAATCTCTTGTGCTCTTGAGTATGGACTCGATTAATCTTCATAGTACAGTGACATATGAGTTAAAGAATTAAGTTTTTACCAATGCTTGGGATTAATTTCTAGAGACTTGGGTCTTATGACACAATGATCTTTTTGGTTTTGGTTTCGTATTGGATTTGACCGTCTTTTTGCACTTTGATGTTGTGATTGTGTCTTAGATGAGCATCACATGTTCGTAAAAGGCGTTTTTGATTCATCATGCCTATGAGAAGAAGGTTTATCTTCTCTATCGTTGACTCAAACACTCTTGAGGTGGGTAGATTCACATCGGTAATAGTGGTTACCTGTCCTTCCTAATATAAGGTAAACCAAAGAGGACCATTGAAATATGGTTCGTTCTATTGGAATGCTTTCGAGGATTGGGAGTCTTGAATTGTATCGGTGTCTACTTGACTACATGATTTCGATTTGGTTAATAGTGTATGCATCCATTTGGAAACACTATTGGTCTTGGGTGGACTTTAGTGGTGAAAATTTGAATGATCACAAAATTCCTCATGTTGAAAAAGGCATTGTGATTGGTTTGATATGGTGACACGTCAGCAGGTGAAGCCGAGTTTCTTCCTTGAAGTCAACCAGTTTTGATTCGACTGTTCTTGTTTCTAGTAATTAGGTGTGATTGATAGAAAAAATTTAACATATTCTTAGTGTATTATGATAAGCTATGATCATTTCCCTTATCTGGACGTCATCCTAGATGTACAACGAGAGAGTCAGTTTTACGCCGCAATGAAGATTTAAAGCCGTTTGGATTGTTTGGGTGGTTCTATTTCTGTGTTGCATACATGATTCTTGGTTCATATCAAGGCATAGTGGTTCTAAGTAACCATTGGGTTCCCAAGTAGGGATTCTCTAGAAATAATTTTGAAAACATGCTATTTCTTCTGATGTGACCGCTAGGTGGATGCTTCTCTTATCATAGTCGTTGATCTAAGTTGGTCGCTATTCCTCTTATGCCAACACCTCTCTTGTAATTATGAAATATAGTATATGAAGGAATAGTCCCTTGGACTCCATTTATATGAATCCAAAGTTACCCCTATGTAACACCCCGAGATTTTATGAAAAATATTCTTTTTAATTTCATTAATGTCTTGTGTTGTACGCTTCACCAAAAGGAGCTTGCACAACACGCATCCTTGACTTGCCTTGCATTACACGCAATCACGACCTTCCTCGATAGCGTGTGTTGTACGCAATACCGGGTGTTACTAAACAACGATATATTATTATAATATTATTATGAACTAGCTGTTATGAATAGTATTAAATAAAATTTGAATTTTATAACATTATTATTCATCTTACACATTTTCTAGAACATGTTATAAGAACAAAATAAAAGTTTCGGGTAAAATAAGTATTTTTCAAAAAAATACAGTTTTGCCGCCTTTTGATGGCGCACCCACTTTAAATCTAGATTTTGAAATGTTTATAAGTTCCATTTTAAAAAATAAAATTATTCTTTGGAATCAAGAAATAAAAATTTACTTGGGATAAAATTTTCATTTTATTCTGATGACTTTCATATTTTAATGAATAGTAAAAACATGCTATATTTTAATTAAAAACAACTTTTTTCATCGTAATATCTTATGTGGTTAAATTATAATATTGAATGGTTTTAAAGTATAAATAGAATATTTTTTTACCATTTAATATAATGTATGTCATTATCATTGATTTTACCTTGAATTCGTAGGTTAAATCAATTCAATCTTTTGCAATGTTTTAAAGAAAAACCCGTTTTCTTTCGACAAGGGGATTAATTTTAATTTAATTTCTACAACTTTTGTGTATTGAATTTGGAAAAATGGATTCCATATTTGGAATTATTGGGTCCAAATTATGTTAATAAGCTACTTTTTATTTTTGGGCATTGTGAATAGTAACTATGGTAAATTTTATTTACTATAGTTAAAGGTAAATCGGGTAATTATGGGTAAATATAAGATTATAAAATTACCCTAAAACTTGGAAAAATCTTATTGGATGACTAAAAGTCGACCCATATCACCTAAGGGTCGGATTAGATTCATTTTATGGACTTTTGACCATGAAAATAATTTAATTATTATTAAAACCAAAGAAAGTGACAACATGTCACTCTCTTAAATCTTTTAAGTATAATAATTTTAATTTAGTGATAAAAATCATAAATCTTCGAACTTGAATAGTCTCAAGAAAGCTTATAAAATTATCTACATCATGATAATTTATTTATAATTTTTAGGGATTAAATAATTATCATTAATTGTGACACAATAGTGATGCTGAAATTATTTATCTAGTGAAAAATCAAGAATATAGTTTTTATTAAACTAATAGTGACCATAAAAGGCACAAAACCCGGACCAAAACATATTGGTCATGTAAATTTAAATAATAATCATCCAATGGTCGAATAGTTGACCATTTGGAGTCTTATACAAGCAATTATGACACTTATATTATTTTATTTTAAATGATGCCAAAGTTGTCATCTTCATAATTTAATAAATATAACAATTTAAATATTGTGATTTTAAGATGATAAATTCGAGTAAAAGTATTATTGTGAAATTTAATAGATTTATCTACATCATAGGATTTTATTTTTAATTTTTATGCAACATATAAGTATATTAAATAATTATAAAACAATGTTGTAGTAATTATTTTAATAAGAGATAAACCAAATAAATGGTTTTAAAAATAATAAAATAAATATTATATGAACTATTTAATGTTCTCCACTAATTTTATAGATACATATTACCTTTTATGAATCTATGAAAGCTTTTAGTTCGAACATATCTTCTGTATATATTTTATTTAAATTCAAATAAATGAATAGTGCCAAAATTGACACTATTGTTATTTTATAAAAATAACATATTATAAAATTGTTTAAAAATTACAAAAATATTTAAAAATTATAAATTTAAATTTATATGGTCTATAATGTTATAAAGTAAACAATTATGGAAAATTCACAACAAATAAGTAATTATTTTTTATAATTTAAAATTTAGAAATTTATTACCACAAATAAACCTAAATAGATTAAATAAGGATAAATCAAAATGATAAGGTTTAAAATAAGATCCAAACATGTCTAAATTTGATTGGTTGATGAGTTTAAAACCCTATATCATCTAATATTCGAATATGAGTCATTTTTTGAGGTTTTTAATTGGGGATAGTTTTATTATAAATTAATATTTTTAGGAATTCCAAAGGTGCCCCTCTCCTCCCTTATAAAAGGGCACCTCCTCCCTCTCTTCCACACACCACTTTGATCCTTCAAGATCGGCCAAACCCTCCCCAATTCTCTTCTCCACTTTCCTAAAACATCCTAGAGGTCCTGGTCTTTTTCAAAGACCAATTTTAGTGCCCTAAGAGGAGGTCTCAAAGAGGCGCTTCAAAGAAAAGGTAATTTCTGTTACCGATTATTTCACCTTTATTTCTTCTTACACTTCTTCTTATTAGGTTGTTTCATTATGAAATAATAACATCAATATCACTCATATAATGATATGTTATTATAAGTATGAAACAACCCTATTTCACCATCTATCTATCCTACGGAAAACGAAATCACCGCGCGTGCGTACGTACGGAATACCGTCTCCACGTCGTGGTGTAATCTATTTTCCACCACCACCTTACTTGGATGGGTATAATGGTGTAAATATTAACTATATATGATTATTTTAAAGTGATAATGATTCTTTAATAGTATACATACACTCCAATAAAATTCCACGATCATGGGAATGATATCATCGCTCGTGGGTACGTACGGAATACCGTCTCCACGACACGATGAGATTCATTCTCAATGGTTAACCATTCATAAATGATTATACAGTATATATAATAAGTAATCATGAAATATATGACATAATAATAATACTGGATTTATGTATATATATATATATGTATGTCATCCAATTAATTCCATTCAATTCAATGAGGAAACGAAAACAACGTTCATGCGTACGTACGACCTACCGTCTCCATGAACGGTGTATTTCTTTCCATTTATCGATCTATTAAATATATGTATATTCTGAATATATATTATATATAAATCATGTTTTACATTATGGATGTAATTAATCATGATCTAAGTAATCATATGAATAATTACAAGTCAAAACACGGACGACAAATGAAACGATTTTACCCAAAACGCTCTTTAACATGGAATTTACAAAAGAACGGGTAATATAAAGTCATAGGTGAACCATATATGATATCATAACAATTAATATGATTTCTTAATAAGTCAATAACATTATTTAAATCATTATAAAGGAGGTTCGGATACGTACGAATCATATCGGACCTAAGGTAAGGGATAATTTTGCAAATCTCATTTTTATCCGAGATTGCATATTTGTAAGTATTTACTAAGGTTATTTCTATCATCCATGTCCATGTTTTATAAAAGTGTTTTCATGTATGTTTTAATTCATTTTTACCCATTTTTGACTTTTACTACATGGTATGTAAGGAATCTTTATTTTGTTTATGTTACGAGGTACTTTTTGACTTTTTCGGCAAAAGTACGAAAATAATGTTTTTTTAACTTATACGACACGAATGAATTTTTATGGTTTTATAAAGCCTTATTTTCATGAAGCTTCCTCCAAAATATTTCATGAATATTTTCAACAAAATCCTTTTCTTTTAAAATTGCATGACATTTTGTGAAAGGAAAATGAATTTGAAGAAAAAAAAGGATATTTCCCTCAAGAATTCATTTCAAGTGTTTTATCAAAACCATTTTCCATCTAAGTTGAAATTATTTCATATGTGTATGTTTCAAGTATAATGACTCTATGATTTACATGGTTTCAATTTTCTTATGATGAAATGTCTATTTGTTTTATATGTATTATGTGATGATGGGATGATGCTTATGAAACCCATTTTATTCTTTGGGTTATGATGAATGTTTTAAGTTTATTTTGTGGCACAAGTAAGAATGATTTCACTATGAGATGGGTGGGACCTATATCTCCCTCCAATTCATTGGGTAAAGATTTATATCTCATGAGATAGACATGGCTGGAACGGCAGGTTAAACTGGTTATGTAATACAGGACTGAAACGAGGAGTGAACTCGATTCAGAAAGGGACTTTGTCCACTAAGATGGTTTTGGCAGCAATGCCTTGGCTACTATGGAAATAATTACACATGCTTAATGGATGCCACAATTACATGTTTTATTCCCATGCTATTTTTTCATTCTTAATGTTTCTTTATGATCTATGCCTTACGTACTTCCATGTTTTATTTCTTTTTTCAAGCTTTTAACGTTTAAACATTATGTTCATGTTTTTAAGTTCAAATGTATATGGTATGTTTTATTTTATCCATGCTTACCCTTACTGAGCATTTGAGCTCACCCTTTTTATGTTTTCTTTTCCCTAAGATATAAAGAAAGGTTTTAGGTAAGAAAAAAAGGGAAAGATCTTTATGGGAGATGTTGGAGATCTTTCACCACGATTAGAAGATTACGTTCCAAGTTTCCAAAGACACTAAACTAGTACTGTCCTTGTGTGTCTGTTTTTGTTATGTATTAAGTATTCCTCTAAAGTAATGTAATGTCCATGTACGTCAAGATTCGGGTATTTACAGTTGGTATCAGAGGTAAGGTTTAGTCAACCTTTGGAAACTATGATGCGAGAACTTTAGTGAGATCCCTAGAGATATTTCTAAGGTTTGTCTAGGGATGTCCCTAAGGTTTAGTATAATTATAGGTTATAGTCCTAGAATTACGGTAACGATATTAGAATTAAACCTAGGATGGTAGATGTTGAAGGTACTCCCCCTTGATTATGTTATTTTCCTTATATGAATTTTGCCTCTCACAGAATTCTCTTTGTGTTTTAGTCAATGGAGGGAACCAAAAAGAATTCAGTTAGAATTGAATCCAATGGACAAATTGGTGACTATGAGCAACAAAATTGCGTAATGCCTAGAGAGAAAGATATTGTGATTATGCCAAATCATTCATCGCGATATATGATTAACAAGGTCAAATTTAGTGGTATGCCTAATTCATCAAATAAGAGGAAGATATACTTTTATGCATGTTCACATGTTGAGGAGCATAAAGAAAGGAAGATTGAGATTTCTAAAGAAGGGAAGAAGAACCTTAAGGAATACCTCAAATGGAGGGACAAATGTTATCTGTGTGGAGAAAAGGGACATAGAGTAACAGACTGTTATGGAGTTCAATGTATTATTTGTGGAGAACATGGGCATTACCCAACTCAATGCCCTGACCTAAAAAGTTACTTCTAAATTAAGGAAGGACTTATTCCAAGACAATCATGGAAGATGATGGTTTGAAGTGTTTATGTATTGGTATTCAAGAATAATGTTATTGAGGTACTTTTATGGTATATTGGAATATCTATGTATTGGTCCATTATGGTTTTCTATAAGAATATGGCATCGGTAAAGATGAAAATTGATTGAAATATTTTTGGAATGCAGATGATATGCGCATAATGAAGGGAAAACGAGAAAATGAAATGTTTGATAGTATTCATGAGCTCATGATTGATATAAGGACTAAGTGATATCATGGTTTGAGTATATAGAATTTTGAGGATTTTGGTATGTAGAAATTGTTAACTTTTAACAACACTCATGTTTTCAATAAGGTTTAATGGGTATCCATTTTTTTTCAAGAGAATACATGATTAATGCCTTCAAATGTTTGGAATGTGACCAAAAAAACATATCTCATGATATATGGGGATAAACAATGGTATTAACATGCTAGTTGTATGAACTCTTTAGTAATTGTTTTCACTATAATATGAGATTAGACAGTATTATTTTGGATAAGCCTGAAGATTGGAATAGATTATGTTGTACATAAGTTAGTATTGTTTAAGGATAGAAGTTTTTCCGATATTATTTATGGGATATTATAGTAATGTAGTTTTAGAAAAAGGACAACCTGCAGGATGGGCAACAACCCATCGCGTCAGACAAGGCTGTGGGAATCGAATCCACAACTGAAGTGCGACTTGCCTTTATCGCCTACCACTGGCCTAAAGGAAGTCCCTATTTAGTATAAACTAGTTTTATTATATTAAGCAGTATGATATAAGAAGTATAAGTCCATTCTAGGAACCATATACGATTAATCTCACTATAGATGGACTTATGTATTTTTTTGCTAACTTTTCTAACCTTTTGTTTGAGACAGATGGAATGAACCATCATTCCATCACATGATCTGCTAACACATCACGAATGAAAAATTCAACTTAATTTCTTTAAGAGATGAAGTGGAAATTGTCCAAAGAAAGACCAACGATGAGACTATACCAAAATCATGAAAGTATTTCTTCTAATTCCAATTTCATCAACTTTAGGGAAATGATCTTGAAAACCAAAAATGTTGTCCTAGTGCTCTTATATCTGATGAATCAGATGGTACCTTATATCATCACAAATTTATGGCTTTGTGATTGCTGGCATTTCCATAGCCATGTTCTCTACCACTCTCCATCAGAACATGATGGTTAGATTTCTCTTCCATATCCATATTTTCACTTATGTGGAAACCCAATGATTAGTTTATTTGGGTAACTGTTACATTTATACTTTTGTTTTTAAAGATTGGTTTTGATATTCCTTTTTCGATGTGGGTTTCTATTAAAGAAACTTTCGAGTAGTAAAACATTTATAACCCCGACGAATTTCGAGGGCGAAATTCATTTTAAGGGGGGTAGAATGTAACACCCCGAGATTTTATGAAAAATATTCTTTTTAATTTCATTAATGTATTGTGTTGTACTATACACCAAAAGGAACTTGCACAACACGCATCCTTGACTTGCCTTGCATTACATGCAATCACGACCTTCCTCGATAGCGTGTGTTGTACGCAATACCGGGTGTTACTAAACAACAATATATTATTATAATATTATTATAAACTAGCCGTTATGAATATTATTAACTAAATTTTTAATTTTATAACATTATTATTCATCTTAAGCATTTTCTAGAACATGTTATAAGAACAAAATAATTTTTTCGGGTCAAATAAGTATTTTTCAAAAAAATACAGTTTTGCCACCTTTTGATGGCGCACCCACATTAAATATAGTTTTTGAAATTTTTATAAGTTCCATTTGAAAAAATAAAATTATTCTTTGGAATTAAGAAATAAAAATTTACTTTGGATAAATTTTTCATTTTATTCTGATGACTTTCATATTTTAATGAATAGTAAAAACACGCTATATTTTAATTAAAAACAACTTTTTTCATCGTAATATCTTATGTGGTTAAATTATAATATTGAATGATTTTAAAGTATAAATAGAATATATTTTTACCATTTAATATAATGTATGTCATTAGCATTGATTTTACCTTGAATTCGTAGGTTAAATCAATTCAATCTTTTGCAATGTTTTAAAGAAAAACCCGTTTTCTTTCGACAACGGGATGAATTTTAATTTAATTTCTGAAACTTTTGTGTATTGAATTTGGAAAAATGAATTCCATATTTGGAATCATTGGGTCCAAATTATGTTAATAAGCTAATTTTTATTTTTGGGCATTGTGAATAGTAACTACGGTAAATTTTATTTACTATAGTCAAAGGTAAATCGGGTAATTAAGGATAAATATAAGATTATAAAATTATACTAACACTTGAGAAAATCCTATTGGATGACTAAAAGTCGACCCATATCACCTAAGGGTCAGATTAGATTCATTTTATGGACTTTTTACCATAGAAATAATGTAATTATTATTAAAACCAAAGAAAGTGACAACTTGTCACTCTCTAAAATCTTTTAAGTATAATAATTTTAATTTAGTGATAAACATCATAAATCTTAGAACTTTAATAGTATACAGAAATATAATAAAATTATCTACATCATGATAATTTATTTAGAATTTTTAGGGATTAAATAATTATCATTAATTGTGACACAATAGTGATGGAGAAATTATTTATCTTGTGAAAAATCAAGAATATAGTTTTTATTAAACTAATAGTGACCATAAAAGGCACGAAACCCTTACAAAAACATATTGGTCATGTAAATTTAAACAATAATCATCCAATGGGCGAATATTTGACCATTTGGAGTCTTATACAATCAATTATGACACTTATATTATTTTATTTTAAATGATTCCAAAGTTGTCATCTTCATAATTTAATAAATATAAAAATTTAACTATTGTGATTTTAAGATGATAAATTCGAGTAAAAGTATTATTGTGAAAGTTAATAGATTTATCTGAATCATAGGATTTTATTTTTAATTTTTATGCAACATATAAGTATATTAAATAATTATAAAAAAATGTTGTAGTAATTATTTTATTAAGAGATAAACCAAATAAATGGTTTTAAAAATAATAAAATAAATATTATATGAACTATTTAATGTACTCAACTATTTTTCTAGATACATATGAACTTTTATGAATATATTAAATCTTATATTTTGAACATATCTTCTGTATATATTTTATTTAAATTCAAATAAATGAATAGTTTTAAAATTGACACTATTGTTATTTTATAAAAATAACATATTATAAAATTGTTTAAAAATAACAAAAATATTTAAAAATTATAAATTTAAATTTATATGGTCTATAATGTTATAAAGTAAACAATTATGTAAAATTCCCAAAAAATAAGTAATTATTTGTTATAATTTAAAATTTATAATTTTATTACCACAAATAAACCTAAATAGATTAAATATGGATAAATCAAAATGATAAGGTTTAAAATAAGATCCAAACATGACTAAATTTAATTGGTTGATGAGATTACAACCCTATCTCATATAATATTCTAATATGAGTCATTTTTAGAGGTTTTTAAGTGGGGTTAGATTTATTATAAATTAATATTTTTAAGAATTCCAAAGGTGCCCCTCTCCTCCCTTATAAAAGGGAACCTCCTCCCTCTCTTCCACACACCACTTTGAGCCTTCAAGCTCGGCCAAACCCTCCCCAATTATCTTCTAAACTTCCCTAGAAACATCCTAGAGGTCCTGGTCTTTTTCAAAGACCAATTTTAGTGCCCTAAGAGGAGGTCTCAAAGAGGTGCTTCAAAGAAGAGGTAATTTCCATTACCGATTCTTTCCCCTTTATTTCTTCTTACACTTCTTCTTATTAGGTTGTTTCATTATTAAGTAATAACATCAGTATCTATAATATACTTATTTGTTATTATAAATATGAAACAACCCCATTTCACCTTCTATCCATCCTACGGAAAACAAAATCATCGCGCTTGCGTACGTACGGAATACCGTCTCCACACCGTGGTGTAATCTGTTTTTCCACCAACACCTTACATGGATGGATATAATGGTGTAAAGAATAACTCTACATAGTTATTATAACATCATACCGATTATTATATATTGTATCATCCACTCCAATTCAATTCAATAATTATGAAAATGATATCATCGCTCGTGCGTACGTACGGACTACCGTCTCCACGATGCGATGAGATTCATTCTCCATGTTAACCATTTAAGAATGATTATAAAGTATATAAAAGCAATAATAATGAAATATATGACATTATAAAGCTACTGTATTTATGTATATATGTATGTCATCTACTTAATTCCATTCAACTCAATAAGGAAATGAAAATAGCGTTCATGCGTACGTACAACCTACCGTCTCCATGAATGGTGTATTTCTTTCCATTTATCGATTTATTATATATATGTATATTATGAATATATATTATATATAAATCATGTTTTATATTCTGGAATTATTTAATTGTGATCTAAGTAATCATATGAATAATTACAAGTCAAAACACGGACGACAAATGAAACGATTTTACCCAAAACGCTTTTTAACATGGAATTTACAAAAGAACGGGTAATATAAAGTCATAAGTGAACCATATATGATATCATAACAATTTATATGATTCTGTAATAAGTCAATAACATTATTTAAATCATTATATAAGGGGTTCAGATACGTACGAAGCATATCATACCTAAGGTAAGGGATAATTTTGCAAATCTCATTTTTATCTGAGATTGCATATTTGTAAGTATTTACTGGGGTTATTTCTATCATCCATGTCCATGTTTTATAAAACTGTTTTCATGTATGTTTAAATTCATTTTTACCCATTTTTTACTTTTACTACATGGTATGTAAGGAATTTTTCTTTTGTTTACGTTACGAGGTACTTTTTGACTTTTCTGGAAAAAGTACGAAAAGAATGTTTTTTTAACTTATATGGAACAAACGAATTTTTATGGTTTTATAAAGCCTTATTTTCATGAAGATTCCTCCAAAATATTTCATGAATATTTTCAACCAAATCCTTTTCTTTTAAAATTTCATGACATTTTTTGAAAGGAAAATGAATTTGAAGAAAAAAAGGATATTTTCCTCAAGAATTCATTTCAAGTGTTTTATCAAAACCATATTCCATCTAAGATGAAATTATTTCATATGTGTATTTTTCAAGTATAATGTCTCTATGATTTACATGGTTTCAATTTTCTTTTTATGAAATATCCATTTGTTTTATATGGATTATGTGATGATGGGATGATGTTTATGAAACACATTTTATTCTTTGGGTTATGATGAATGTTTTAAGTTTATTTTGTGGCACAAGTAAGAATTGTTTCACTATGAGATGGGTTGGACCTATATCTACCTCCAATTAATTGGGTAAAGATTTATATCTCATGAGATAGACATAGTTGGAACGACAGGTTAAACCGGTTCAGTAAAACAGGACTGGAACGAGGAGTGAACTCGATTCAGAACGGGACTTTGTCCACTAAGATGGTCTTGGCAGCAATGCCTTGGCTACTATGGAAATCATTTCATGTGCTTAATGTATGACACAATTACATGTTTTATTGCCATGATATTTTGTCATTCTTAATGTTTATTTATGATCTATGCCTTACGTACTTCCATGTTTTATGTCATTTCTCAATCTTTTGATGTTTAAACATTATGTTCATGTTTTTAAGTTCAAATGTATATGGTATGTTTTATTTTATCCATGATTACCCTTACTGAGCATTTGATCTCACCCTTTTTATGTTTTCTTTTCCCCAGGATATAAAGAAAGGTTTTAGGTAAGAAAAAAAAGGGAAAGATCTTTATGGGAGATGTTGGAGATCTTTCACCACGATTAGAACATTACATTCCATGTTTCCAAAGACACTAAACTATTACGGTCCTTGTGTGTCTGTTTTTGTTATGTATTAAGTATTCTGCTAAAGTAATGTAATGTCCATGTACGTCAAGCTTCGGGTATTTACACCCTAGCTCACTGATAGTCTCAGAATTAATGATTAAAGGTTGACGAATCTAGTGGGAGGGACTAGTATTTCATCTTTTGTTCATGTGGTGGCATAACATTTTAAATGTTATGATGAGTTTTTGGTCATGAAACATCATTGAAAGTTTGGAGTGGACTTTAGTGTACGTTTTTATTGTAAATTTTTGGTTCCTTGGGAGAAGTCATTATAGTTATGTTGTAAAACAAAAACCGTGTAAGCTGAGTGTCCTCTTGAATGGCCGACCGAAGTGGCTCGACTAGTTGTCTCTCTTATTTAGTGAATATAGTAGGTGAAAAACCATTTATGGAACTTATTCAGGTAAAGGGGATTGTGGTTTGTGTCATATGGTGATTTTCATGAAAATTTAGATTAACTTTGGCTTTGAGGATGAAGGAAAATTGTCTATTTTAACTGTTTCCGAATCATGACATAAGTTTCTCTAGAACACTTAGTAGTGTGTATTGAAAGCGAATTCCAATGGTGGAATGATATGACTTGGAATTGTAAATCTTAAATGTAAAATCATAAGGTTGGATTTATCTTTGACCAAGTGATTAAAGAGATGACTATGTGATCGTGTCTCTAGTTTAACGGGCTCAGGTAAGTGTCTTGTTGGTGTTTCAGTTTGAGAACAAGCGTTGTCTAGAGTCTTCATGGAAAAAGTTTCTTGTTTTTAAATGAATGCTCATAGGCGTGTTGGGAGTTAGGAAATTAAATGTGGCCATTTGAATGAATCTTGATGAACATTTTAGGTAGAATAAGGTTTATACTGTTCCTGAAGGCTTATCGGGGATGAGGAGTTCTAAGCTGTGGAGGTTGTAAAGTCCCATCTTTTTAACTAGAAAAAAATACTAGTGAATTGAACTTTTTTGTTTACTGAATAGAAAGTTATTAAAACCGAGATTTATAACTTAATTATGTGGGTTTTAACCTTTTAGGGTAATGTTTTTGGGATTAGGTAAAGGCCCGAGGGGCCCCTCATAAGTCTCATTGAGTTTTGGAAGTGTTGGGGTTTCGAAAAATCATGTTTTGAGGGTCTGTATAGGGTACATGGTTTTTATGAAACCATTTATCCCTATATAGAAAACCATGTGACCTACAACAGGTTGATAGAGGTGGTGCGCATGGGTGTGCATGGTTTTCCAAACCTCACACCTAGCCCACACGGGTAGTGCCACTTAGGTAGTACCCTCATATTATTCACAACATGGGTGGCACATAGTTTTCAAACTGTGCAACTATCCCATGAAAATTTTCCTAGGTTCCCATTAAAAGGAGTATGGTTGGTGTATGATCTGAAAAACCATGCAGCCAAAACTTTATGTGATACCATATTTTAAAATTTTAATTAAAATAAAATAAAATAAAATTATAAACCTAAATCTAAATCACCATCCTTTATCCCTTCATACCAATGCCTAATGAGGCCCGCTCCCCTTCCTCTTCTATATATCATGGCACACCCATATAATCCACTTATTTGATCACTAATTTCTTAAGGAATTATTCATGAATATCTTTTGATCGTTCAAGGTAGAGTCTCTGACACCCTCATATTCCCTTCTCTGGTGATTTTACCTTCTCCCCATTTCCCTGTACAAATTCTCCAAACCCTATGGTTATAAGTAAGATGATTTGTCATGTCTCTTTTTTTAATTTTGTGTAAAGAAAGTACCTTGGGACTCCCTTTCTCATGTTCTGAAAACCGGCACCATAGGCAAAGGGGTTAGGTTCATCTCATTCCACCGTCATCAATTTGGGAAAAAAATATCTTCTATTCTCATTTTTTTCTCAATTTATAATTGGTGATTTTGTGGATTTATTCCTTGTAATTTTTTTGGGTTCATTGGTCCTTTCCATGGAGTTTTTAAGACCCTAGTGTTTTTGTAGTGCATTTTTCATCCTTAGTGAGGGTTTGAGTCACCTGAGTCAAAGGCGGATCCCTACGTATGCATAGGTAGGAAAATTTATATGTAAGTTCCCCCAATATATTTATATTTATCCATAAAAATCAATATATATATATATATGGGTCTAGGTGTGCTTACATATAATATAAAAATGTATATGTGTGTGAGTAGAGATGGGTGTATTCACATAAGCATATATGTAATGATCCCCTTACACATATTCTGGGCCATGTGAATATGTGAATAGGGGCTAGGTTTCCTTATATATATGCGAAGGTGAATATTCCCAAATGGGATAACATCAACTTCAAGTGTTCACCAAATAAAACATAAAGTTCATAACAGATTGGTCTTATTTTGAGATATTATCCCTTTCCATACCAATTAAATTTAAAATGCATTAATTAATTTCATACTTATTATATCATTTTTTACTTTTTCTCACTTGAGGGGTAGTTTATTCTAAAGTTATTCTTGATAAATTTAATTATGATTCTTGAATATGAATCATGTTTAACCCAATGAATTGTTTATTCAACAATGTTAGGATTTTATAATAAAATTCCTAAAATGGAGGTGCATAGTATTTTAAACCAAGAAGTAGTGATGGTATTTATATAAAGATTATTTATGGTATGAGCTTTCCATATGCCTTCTTAGTGGTGCTTATTTTGTAGAAAGTATACATTTTTCTTCTTTTTTGTTTAAACTTCTTAAGTGGGTATATTTTTGTTTCCATGAAACCTTCTATTGACCTTGAGATTCATAAATGGTTCTGGCATGTCTTCATTTAAAGGATGGAATTGTTTTAAGTTGAATGACTGAAGCATGTTGGGTTGTTTTCTTAAAGTGAAATAATTTTTTTAAATAGAAAGACCCAAGGGATGGTAAGTACATGACCTTATTATGATTTGTTAAATGTTTCATTTTTAATGTAATTTTTTATTTTTAAATTGAACATGAATATTGAAATAATTAAGAGGAACTACCGTATGCATTATATTAAAAACGTGGTAATGGTTATAGTGGGATGATATATATGAAAAACCAGAGATGTACTACCTCATTGCCTATATCATAATTGTGATTATATTTATTTTATAAATTTATTAATAAATATATGGATGGGAGGTTTTTATTTTCCCACACTATTTATAAATTCACCTTTAAAAGAGGTCTTGATATGATGGTAAGCGAGGCCCATTGAACATGGAAACTCATACTCCTTTACATTAGTGTGGGGAATGATGACCCTCAACACTATTTCGATATGGGAACTCAGATTTTGAGAACCCTATGATGTCTTAGAGTGTTTCATTATCATGCACGCTCACCATACCGACTGATGGGGGTGACAACCCCCACTATATCAAGATATCAGGCTTACTAACCCATGAGAAGAGCTTATAATCTCATAGACTCATGTTGGATTCCTGTGTGTTAATTCACGATCCACCCATATATATATATAGATGTATCGATATATACTATATATATATAGTGACATGATCAAAATCTTATTTAGACAATGAGACGAAGCTGTTATAACTGCCATGTTTTTCTTAGGAACCTGGATGGGTGGTGATTTATTCATACAATTATTTTTATTGAATTCTATATACCAATATACTATTTAATTTATAATACACTGTATGGATTGGGGTAGACACCGTGGGTTCTTACATAATATTATTTATATCTCACACCTTGCTCGGGCCACCATTTTACTAGGGTACCTGAGTAGACTCTCTTGTTCATAGGAATTCAGACCTTGGTTGATTTATTATGATGTGTGATTATGCCTAGGAGTTAGAAGAAAAATACTGAGCTAGATATCAGGATGCTCGTAGATATTGTATTTTTGATTTTTAGTTATTTTATTTATCTGAGTATTGTATTGTACTTTATTATAAATCATGTTGTTTGTTTGTTATATTAAATTATATATCATCATTATGACATGCATGAATGCTTTTTATAAACAGGAATAGACCAATTTTTATCAAAATATTATTATTTTTATTTCGTCACTTCCTATTTTTTATTATCTAATAACACCACTGTGCATGTCTGATAAGAGGGTATAGTCTCCCCAGTATGACCTCCCAAGACACACGCTACTAGCTGGTAGCCTCTGTCCTATGGGGAGACACACTTGAGGCCATGTGACCCATCAGTCCGGCTACCGGTTTCACAATAAGTCTGGTCGGGATGTTACCAGATAACTACATTCTAATTATTCATTATGAGTATTTCATTTATATTATCCTCAATTAATTCATTGAAATATATTTCCCATGGAGAATCAAATCTATAATTTCCATTATATTATTTTTTTGCCTATGGGGAAAGGGGAGTTTAAAATATTTTTGTGGAAAAAGTGTTAGTTTTAAAAATCATGTGAATAAGGGATAAAAGTTATTTAAATAATTCTTAAAATTTAAAAATTTCTTTCTGAATTTATACCAATGAAATGAGTAGTGAAATTGAATATTTTCATCAATTTATACTTAATAATTTATTTTTATCATGTTTATAAAAAATCAATTGTGGGAGATTAGTTTAACAATTTTATAATTTATTATATAATTAAATATGTAAAATTATACTTATCTAATAATTATGAAAATAATTAAAATACTTCTTATATATCGTTGGATTTGGTGAAATATTTCAGTTTTATATAAAACTATATAATTTATTATGCATGGAAATAAATTTATCATCTATATTCCATATTTTATTTTATATCAATACGAATATAGACATCTTTATGAGTTAAATGAATGTCTTTATATGTGAATAAATTATTTTTTAGTCAGTTATGAGAAACTATTATTTATTATGAAATGATTTATTATACCCCAAAAGCCCAGGGTCCAGTAAATGCCATCCCTGCAAATTTATTAGATAAAAAAAGGCAAAGAGGAGTTAAGAAAACAAGGGGTTCTTATATTAGCATGAGTACATATCACCACATCTATCAGCCTCAACCAATGAGTCACAACAGTTCAGCATCCCGAACGACCACCTTTCACCCATGTCAATGATCTCTTGTCTTGATAGGGCATCCACCATCTGGTTGGCCTCCCAGTAAGCATGTGAAACAACTATATCAATTTGATAATTTTTATCAAGGAAATCAACCCATTGACGTAGCACTTTCTAGGGCACACGATGTGTTCTCGTTTGCAGATCATGCACTTCCATTTTCGAGTGAGATTCAAGCCATATTCTGATCCAATTGTATTGTATTGTATACCTTATTGCATACATAATCACCCATAATTATTCTTTTTATGCATTTCCAACTCCAACATAATAGAAGAAACACCCTTTAATACCATGAAATGTGCGAAAAACTTCCCCATAGACAGATGGACCTGGTTCACTCGACGGAGCTCCGTAAACATTCACTTTGATGTGTGGTGAAATTGGAGGTATCCACTGGATAAACTTGAGCATCCGGGGCCTTCGCGACTGCTAAAAAACTCCAAGTGATCTAAGATTTTGCTATCCAGAAACATCATTAAACATCGTACCTTCTTGGATAAGAGAATCCGCATATACTTACCCATGGATGGCCGCCATTCCTTGCTACACAGCACTGTATGCCCATGCAAAGAGGGTCGAGTTCCTGGCTTCCCCTAGAGCTGCAAAGGTTGCTGCAATAGTCACAAGCAGGAGTTACTGAACCTGTTCACTATAGTGTACCATAGGCAGTATTGCTAGAAACTCCTTAACTGAAGTGTATATGATCATATTAAAACCAAACAAACAACCAATGTATGACCAAATCCATTTTTCTTGGTCACATTCTAGAGAAATATACTGCATCGTCTCCTCATCACATAAGCATAAAGGGAATGCCGAGGCTAGGTAAAGGACAAATTGCTGGAGCTGTGCAGAGAGAAGGTTCCAGCCTTTCCAGATTCTCCAGAGCAACATGAATTTGGAAGGTCTGATACATCATATTTTGAACCTCATTAGCTAGGTAGGTGGGTGGGAGGAACCCCCTCATTCAAGCTAGTAATAGCCATAACAGTTAAAGTTCCTAGTTCTGCTATGTTTCTATATCAAAGTATCACAGTCAATGAAGTTGTAGGACAAAATTTTATTATCTGATTGGGAGGGAAGTATAATTTCAGTAGATTACAGATGTAGGAGGAGCTCAGAAATGGAGAGTCATGCAATATTGGGTGTCACAGTCGTGTCCTGAAGAGGATACTCAATACAGTTTGTATTCTAGTAATGAAGTGTGGAGTTTCTACAAACCAACCATTTCGTGTCATGTATTATCTTCACGAAATCATGTTTAAGGACCTACTAGACCGATGAAGCAAGATAATATTTGTACCCATCATGTAGTCTTATTTTAAATCTCTGTACGAGAAAGTCATCCAAACAATCCTTAGATAGGAGAATCCATGTAAATTTCCCAATCATGCCATTATGGAAGGTTCTGAGGTATTTGACACCAAGGATTCCCAATTCAACTGGCTTGATCGATGCAATCATTCCATGAAACAGTGGTCAAATTCTTCTCAATAATTGACTTTTTCCAGATAAAGTTGCGAATCATGCTTTGAATCTCTTTAATGATGGCTCTGGGATATCGGTACAAAGAGAAGGAGTTAAAAAATTTAGAGGTGATCACTGAGTTGACCAGGCAAACCCTGCCATCCCAAAACAAGGACTTTCCTTTCCAACTAGAAAGTTGACAAGTGATTCTCGTATATATACACTGTAGGTATTTCCTCTTCATTTTCCCCCAGAACTAGGGGACACCAAGGTATTGAAATGGAAAGGATCCCCTCTTCACCCCAAGATAATTTATGATCATATTTCCCTTACTTTCCATAACTCCATTAACAAAGACCATGAAGGATTTGTCCCAGCTAATTTCCTGTCCCACCACCTCCTCATAGTGATTGAATAAGGATTTACTTAAGGATATAGTTCTATTTGAGGCTTGACCAAATAGTAGGATGTCATCTGTATAAAAAAGGTGAGATTGAGCCTGATAATTCCTTCCAGCCTTAATTTGTTTGTAGAGTTCCATCTGAGAAAGGTCATTGATTCCTAATCTTATATAGTCTTCCACAATGGAAAAAATAATTCTAGAAAGTGGATCACCTTTCCTCACACCCCTCATGCAACGGATAAATCCTCTAAGAACACCATTTATGAGAATATGTAGCCTTGATGATTCAAGAATAGTGCTGATCATGTTGATGAAATCTCCAGAGAAACCATATCTTCTAAGCACATAAAGTAGAAATCTCCAATTGAGAGTATCAAATGCCTTGGGGATGTCAATTTTGAGAGAAAAATTTCCATCCTTTACATTCTTCCTCATTAGTTTGACACTTTCTGAGGCCATGAAAAGGAACCTTTGAATGCTTCTCCCAGGTACAAAACCAAATTGATTTGTGGTGATTATACCATCCACAACTCCTCCCATCCTATTCACCAGTATTTTACTAATAAGTTTGGGCATAGTATTCCCAATAGAAATTGGCCAGAAGTCTTTGATCTCAAGGGAATTTTCTTTCTTAGCTATGAGAGTGAGGAAACAAGAGTTCATGCGATAAGGCAAGTAAGAGTGAGAGGAGAAATCCTTAATTTATTGTGTGATTTCATTCTTCAAAACATCCCTATAGATCATGAAAAATTTGTTAGTGAACCCATCCGGGCCATGGGAACATTCAAAATTAAGGGATAAGAGGGTATCCCTGATTTCCTCCTTGCACATAGATGCATTTAGTAGTTGGTTCCTATGTGCATCAATGTAAGGATTGATGTTGTCCACCATCTTTCAGGTATTTTCCTTCCCATCATCAGTGTATATACCTTTGAAGTGCTCAACAAAAGCCTCTGTAATCTCATTTTCATAGGTGTACAAGTGGCCATTGATGCTGATAACCTTGTCACCTACACGTGCCCTATTATCCTTATGCAATCTATTGAAGAATTTAGAGTTTCTATCTACATCCTTTAACCATCTCACATTTATCTGGTTTTTTAACAAGCCTTTCTTTGATTATTTAAAGGTCATGTAGCTTGTTATGAGCCATGATTTTCTCCCTTGAAATGGTGGACTGGTTCACATTTATGATCTGTATACGAGCAAGTTTATCCTCCAAAGACTTTATGTCATCATTAATTTTTGAAAAAGATTTCCTACTCTATTATCGAAGGAGACGCTTAAGATTATTAATCTTCGTAGCCAAATTTTCCAATGGGATCCCAATAGGGTTAATTGCCCAAGCCACCAGAACAATTTCCCTACACCATGGAATCACATGCCATCCATTGTTAAATCTAAAAGGTAAATGGGATGGCCTTTCCTGCTGCATGTTGACATCAAAAACTATGGGATTATGATCAGAGTGGTGCTTAGGAAATGTGAAACCAGAGACCCCATGGGCAACACTATAACATCTCGGTTCCGGAAGCCACCCATAGGCGCCCCGTACCCGGTTGGTCACATGGCCTCAAGCGCATTTACCCAAATTCCAGAGGATGCCGACTAGTAGCGAGGGCCTTGGGTGTGATGGTGGGGAAACTAAGACCTCATTGGAAGAGTACACAACAGAAGTAAACAAAGCATGCAATAGCGGAAGCAGTAAATATCCAACAACAATGTACAAGTAAACAACAGAAGACTAAAAAAATAAACAACTGAATCACATATGTATATATATGAAATGATGCATGATAAATATCTAGGAAAACATCCAAATAGGTCACAATGTGGGAAATACTAATAGTAGTAAAACAAGTACAAAATAAAAGATAAACAACTCCTCAACATCGCAAGCCTACGATTGGTCCCAAGCTCAAAGAAATCAAGTATCAGAAGTTGAAGGGCGCTTTCCCTTGTCTATACCTGCAACAACCTAGTCTATTTGGGCCCAAAAGCATGGACCAAACAGGGTGTGAGACTAAATCCCAGTAGGCAACCACACAAAGATCTGTGCCTAATAGTCAGTGAGCATATGACAGGTAATAGTACAGTAAGCAGTAAACAGTAATAGTAAACAACATGCAGTAATCAGTAAGGAGTAACAGGATGACATACAACAGTAATCAATCCATAGAACAACAAGAAGCAGTGAAGCAAATAACTAACCACAATAGGAACCCCTCTAGGAAGTACTCGCAACCAACCCCTCTGGTCCTATCCAAGAAGTACCAACAGCCCTCTGGGCAGTGCACTCAGCCTAACCCGTCTGGTTTGGTCATTCGAAATTATAAGACTCTCTAGGGAAGCTCGCTCGGTCAATTCCCTTTATAGTCTAGGGTTGTCAGGGACTCTCTATGGAAGATCAGGCGGTCTAACCCTATTATAGCCCCAAGGTCTAGAAAATCTCTGAGGAGCTCACTCGACCAATCCTCTTATAGTCTCAGGTCTATCACATACTCTCTGAGGAAGCTCTCTCAGTCAATTCCCCCTCTATCTTGGAATGGTTTAAGGAAATTCAAACAATTAAAGACTCTCTAAGGAATCTAACTTATCCTACAATCCTGTATTCTATAATATCCATGACTCTCTAGGAATCTCACTTGGTCTATCACCTATAGTCTATAATGTCCCAGACTCTCTGAGGAAGCTCACTCAGTCTACCCTCCTGTAGTCTATAATATCCAAGACTCTCTGGGAAGCTCACTCAGTTTGTCCCTTATATTCTATAGCACAAGGTTCTCACGGTCTCGTGCCAGTCAGTTCATAATAATGATATAAGGCCAAAGTACACCTATAGAGATACTTGGCTAACCATTCTTCAGAATAACAAGCATGTTAAGAATATCATTCCATCCAATGGTCACAAGGCATGGAAAACAGGTACAACAACCAAAGTCTAACAAGAACCAAAGGTCGTAAACAGAACAAGGCATGGGTAAAACATCCAAGCGTAACAGTTAACCTCATACAAAATAAAATTACTCTACACAAGCATACAAGCAAGGCAGAAAAACAACAGGGGAAAAACGGTAAACACGCAATACCCCATTCATGGGTATTGGTGGAAATTTGCACATAAAACTCAAAGACATTGAAAGATAAGGAAAAAAACCTACCTCGATCCTAGGAGATTGATATACTTGAACCACGAGGTTTGATTCTCCTTAGAATGACGTAGATCTACGAAAACACACAAAATGCCCAACCCACGATATCTTGAGAATGATGGAAAATAATGGAATGAAACTCAAGAAGAAGTAAGAGCTCACCGCTGCGGTTCCAACACAATCGAAGACGGTCGATTCAGAAAATAGACGGAGGCTTGGGGGCTTGGAGGATGTTCGCGGCTGTTCGGATGCTCCCGGCCGAATAACCTTGAGAAGAAGACAATTCTATCGATTAGGCGCGACCCCAGTCCGTTTAATGAAAAAAATAAAGTACACGACATGTACTTCTAGGGTATACAACATGTACTTGTATTTTCTATACTCCTCTTTAAGTGGCCTCCACATTTCCCCTACACACCGTGTGTGTGGCCTGGACACGGCTAGCACACGACCTCGTGCGACAACAAGGTACACGACATGTACTTATAAAGTACACGACGTGTACCTTGAAAATTTCCATATTTTTATCTTTTTCTAAAAACCAACCAGAAAAGGAAAAACATACCTTAAACGAAGATTCGGGTTCTTACAAACTTCCCCCCTCAAAGAAATTTATCTCGTAATTTCCCTAGCAAGGCGTAAAAGAAGAAACCCCGAACAGCTCCGGCCACTACGATCGTACATCGACCTCCCTCTCCCAGGTCTCATCATGTACTCGTCCATGATGCCATAGCTCCCATACCAGAGGAACAGACTGGCCAGGGAGAACCTTCGTACTACGATCGACAATCCAGATATGATACTCCTCAAATGACGCATCCTCTTTGAGCTCAACCTCCTTGGGTTGAAAGACATGAGACGGGTCTGAAAAGTAACGTCGGAGCCGAGAAACGTGGAAGATGTCATGCATATCCCGATACCTATGAGGTAACTGCAACTGATAGGCAACCGGTCCAACTCTCTCCAACACCTCCAACGGCCTGACGTACCGTGGTGAAAGCTTACCCTGTCTCTGAATCCTCTTGTGTCCCAACCTCGGTGCGAAACGCAGGAAAACCTTATCCCCAACCTCGAACTCCTGAGGTTGCCTCTACTGATCAGCATAAGACTTCTATCGAGACTGTGCTGTAGCCATCCTCTTCCGAATCAACCCTATCTGCTCTGAGATCTCCTGAACAAGACGAGGTCCGAGCAAAGCTGCCTCTCCTACCTCCAACCAGTACAAAGGTGATCAGCATGGCCTACCGTACAAAGCCTCGTAAGGTGCCATCTAAATAGTCACCTAAAAACTGTTGTTATAGGAAAACTCCACAAGGGAGATATGCTTCTCCCAAGAACCAATAATGTCTAGAATGAAAGCTCGGAGCATATCCTCAAGCACCAGGATTGTATGCTCGGACTAGACATGTGTCTGGGGATGGTATGTTGTACTCAAAAGTACCTATATACCCAAAGATTTATGAATCCCCTACCATAACTGAGAAGTAAAATGTGAATCCCTATATGAAAGAATGGAGTATGGAACTCCATGTAGACGTACAATCTCTCGGATGTACAACCGCCCCATCTCGTCAACACTGAAGGTCTCCTTGATCGGCAAGAAGTGAGAAACCTTAATAAGACCATCGATGACAAGCCAAACAACATCACTCCCTCGAGGTGACCTCGGTAACCCGTTCACAAAGTCCATCGCAACATCGTTCCACTTCCACTCAGGAATGGGTAACTGCTGTAAAATCCCTGCTGGTCGCTGATGCACCTCTTTCACCTGCTGAAAAGTAGAACATCTCATGACAAACCTAGAAACATCTCTCTTCATACCTGGCCACCTGTACTGGCGGTGTAGATCACGATACATCTTGGTGACGCCTGGATGAATTGCCTAAATTGAGGAATGAAAATCCCGCATTAGCTCCTCACATATGTCTACTGGCACCCATATGCGTCCCTGGAAATGCAAGATCTCATCCTCGCCCACTATCCATCCAGAAAGAGGGTCCTCTCCTGACACACTCTCCCACAGGACTAGGCATTATAAGTTTGATAGTTTCCTCATCCGTACCCGATCAAGAAGGGTAGAGGTAACTGCTGTAGAAGATAGAAATGTCTGTCCCTGTCTGTCGTGCACCTCCAAGTACATCTCAGAGAATAGAGCCATAAGCTGCCACTCACTGCTGGCCTCTGGAACTGCCTGAATCTGAGTTCTCCTACTCAACGCATCCGCCACTGCATTGCCCTTTCCCGGTGTATAGGCAAGCTCAAAGTCGAAGGACTGAAGATACTCGACCCACCAACGTTGTCTCAGATTCAGTTCACGTTGAGTGAAGATATACTTGAGACTCTTGTGGTCCGTAAACACCACAAAGTTCTCTCTAAAAATATAGTGTCTCCAACAACATAAGGCATGAAAAATAGCTACCAAATCCAGATCATGCATCAGGTAGTTCCTCTCATGTGGGCTCAACTACCGAGACCCGTAAGCAACGATTCCATCTCCCTTCATAAGCACAACTCACAGCCCGATACCTGAAGCATCACAGTAGAATGTATAGCTCTTGCCCATCTCTGGAAAGACTAGTATCGGTGTGGATGTTAACCTCCCTTTCAGCTCCTGAAGGGCTGTCTCACAAGAATCTGACCATAAGAACTTCACACCTTTCTTAGTCAGACCTGTCAGTGGTGCTTCAAGGCTTGAAAAGTCCTGTATGAAATGCCAGTAGTATCTAGCCATCCCTAGAAAACTATGCACCTCAAAGACATTCTTCGGCTTCTCCGAGGAAACTATAGCTCTCACTTTCTCTGGGTCTACTGATACTCCTATCTCTGAGATAACGTGACCCAAGAAGTGAATCTGATCCATCCAAAAGTGTCATTTCGAGATATTAGAATATAATTGATTCTCTCTCATTGTACTTAGAAAGATCTCAAGATGGTTAGCATGGTCATGTCGAGTGTGAGAGTACACCAAGATGTTTTCCACAAAAACCACCACGAAGGAATCCAAGTATGGATGGAACACTTGGTTCATCAGTGCCATAAAAACTGCTGGCGTGTTCGTGAGACCGAACAACATGGCCATATACTCGTAAAGGCCATACCTACTTCTGAAGGTTTTAAGAGGTATATTTGATGGTCTAATGCACACCTGATGATAACTGGACCTCAAATCGACTTCGAGAACACCCGGGCTCCTCGAAGATGATCAAAGAGGCCATCGATCCTCGACAAGCGATATCGGTTCTTGACCGTCAACTGGTTCAACATCCGATAATCCACACAAAGCCTAAGGGTGCCATATTCCTTCTTCTCAAACCGAACAGGTGAACCCCAATGAGAAGTACTGGGTTGGATGAAACCCCTTGCATGAAACTCCTCCAACTGCTTCTTGAGATCTTGCGACTTAGGTGTAGCCATCCTATAAAGAGGAATGGACACTAGTTCATATACTGGAATGAGCTCAATCAAGAAGTCTACCTCACACTCTGGAGGCAAACCTGAAAATTCCTCTGGAAATATGTCTCTGAAACGATCCACCACTAGAGGAAAGTCTAACTGCGAAGTCCCCTAGTCATCCAGATAAAGACTGGCAATCTGTGCTATAACCTCTCCTAGCCCATGATGCTCTGGTCCAGCTCTACCTGCCTGGACATCTGACTCACCTCTATGAAGAAAGGATCTTCCCTCTGGTGATAAGAAACTCACTCTACGACGATAGCAATCGAATACTTCCTGGAAGGGAACCAACCAGTCCATACTGAGAATGACATCATAGCCTGTCATCTATAGGACATAGAGGTTGCAAAAGAAGTGACACCCCGAAACCTCAACAGGGAACTCTCTGCACTGACATACGCTAGATTTCCTCATTCCCAACGGTGTGTCAAGAGTCAACATGTCGGTAGAAGAAAAGATAAAGAGCCCAAGTCTCCCCACAATGGTAATAGAGATAATGATATGTGAAGCACCAGTATCGAAAAGAGCTAAAGAAAAAACTGAGGATACTAAGATCGTACCTCGAACTGTGGTTGGGCCTGGATCCTACTCCTGATGGGTCTACTCCATAGAGAATGTCTGGCCTGTACCGCAGACCTGCGCACCTGGCTGACCACTCTGAGCTAATCCACTCTGTTGTCGCTAGTAACCTGGTGACTGACCACCATGACCGCGACCTCCACCTCGGCCTGAATGGCTGGAAGAACTCCAGTTCCCAGACTGGTGAGAAACTGGCGATACATCTCTTGTATGCGTGGTCATAAAAGAACCCATACCACCAGATGTAGGAGAGAAGATCTGAAAAAAACGCTGAAGATGGCCCATCTTGCCGCAAGATCGGCACTCCATTGGGTCTCTTTGACACTAAGGCCTAGTATGCCCACTCCTACCACACTGGTAGCATACAACCTGGCTACCCGAAGATACATTCTGCCTACCCGGATCTCCTCGAGAAGACTCCCTACAGCGCTTCCTGCTATCCGTAAGAGGAACACTGACTCTGGATGTCGAACCGCCCTAGCTCACTGCTCCATATTCTCTCAGATTGTGCTCAGTGATCAGCGCCTGGTTGGCGATAGAGGATATCAAAGTCAACCTGAAGATATTCACCTGGGAACGAATCTCCTACCTAAGACCTTCCTCAAACATCCTAGTAGGGAACAACTTATCACCTACTGGAATCGATGTGAAGCACTGTTTCTCGGTAAAGCGAGACGAGTACTCCATAATAGAATGAGTACCCTGCTCCAGGATTATAAACTACCAGGCTCGATTAGCCCTCAAGGTCTCCGGATAAAATTAATCGTAGAAGATGCGCCAAAACTCATCCCAAGTCATACTTTTCTGGCACCCTGACTATAAGATCACCTCCCACCACCTCTTGGCGGTGTGTCAGAGCATATAGGTAGTGAGATTCACCCTTTTCTATGGAGGTATCTCCAGATGCTCGAAGATCATCAGCGTGGCCTCTATCCACGACTCTATAGCCTGGGGTCCTCTATCCCCTGAGAATGTAGGAGGATACTGCTGCTGGAAAACCCGTGTCAACTCAGCCATCTACGGGGCAGGAGGCGATGCTCCCTGAAAGGTCTGTATCATCCTCAGGTAGTCCTCCCTAAACTGCGCATCAGCGCCTGCAATGGGTATGACAGCTGGTGCCAAGGATGGCACAACAAGAGGATCTTTTTGAGGTCTATGATCAGCTATATCTGATGTCTGATCACCGTCTGGTAGCTGACGTACAACCGGAGGATGTCTCGGAGGCATAGATATGAATGATCCAAAAGCACACCTTAGATCAGGATTATCAAAGACTGAGAACACAAGAGTACAAAATGGTAACATGAGAACGAAAATTTCAATTTTTTACAAAACATGACTACACGACATGTATAAAACTACACGGTGTGTTCCATAAGGCCATACACATGGGTGCGTACTTCATCCACAACTAGTCATTTAACACCCCAGACTACACGACATGTTGTCCCCACACACGGCGTGTACTTGCACTTCATTCACCTGCCCAAGTCTCTTTACACGGCTAACTCACACGGTCTTATTAACCCTAGACTACATGGCGTGTTCACTAAAGACACGTCTTGTACTTGACAAGGTTTGGCGACCCGTGTTGTTAGTTGCACGGCCGGCTACACGACTGACCCTTACACGATGTGTTCCGAACAAGCAGGATGTGTATAGGAGAAGATAACACCAACCCTTGTTTTTCATGACATGGATGAGTACCTAGAACAAGGCTACACGGTGTGTTCCTACCAAACACGGCGTGTACTACATGAGTTTCCCCAACCTGTGTTGTTAGTGACACAGCTGGGTACACGGCTCATTACTACACGGCGTGTACCTACCGTACATGACATATTCCTGAAAACTATTTCACAACACAGTTTTTTTCTCCCACAATCAATGACATGGTTTAAAACTACACATTATGTAGTCATAAAGTACACGCCTTGTGTTCTGGTTTTTTCCAAGCAGTAGCTCTAAAACTGCACCGAAGCCTAGAAAACACTGAAAAACAAGCATGGAGGTGCCAATTTCCGATCCGTGAGGGCCCATACTCCCAACGAATCAAAGCTTGGCATCTCTTACATATCATATACAAGGGAAACAAGTCATCGATCCTCCAAGTTCAGATTCATGAGGGCCCATAACACCTCAAGAACCAAAATTTGGCGTTCATTTAAGGAAGGTACAATACAAACAATTCCTCTATCAACTGTAGGGATTCTATAAAATCATATATCACAACAACATGCATAATCTACACAATGTGTATCACAACAACATTCAATCGCTAATGCACCCTAGACGGCATGACAAGAATGCATGGCATGTGATTTCTAATAAGTTCTTATATGAGGCATGAGATGGCATACCCTCATCTCATCGGGTTGCAACAGAAATAGAACCACAATTGTGACAATGGTAACAACACAAGGCAAGTGAATCACTATATGTGAAATCATATCAACAATAAAATCTCAAAACCAGAAAACTAAAATAAACAAGGTAGATTGGATTTTCGCTGTACACGGGTTAGCTACTCCCGAGCATAGCTTATTACCAAGTACCGAATCCGTCCAATCCCTGGATAAAGGCTCCAAATAATAAATCAAGAGAAAATAATTCCTATAATACCACTTTGTAACATCCCGGTTCCGAAATCCACCCAGAGGAGCCCCGTACCCAGTTGGTAACATGGCCTCAAGCGCATTTCCCCAAAATCCAGAGGATGCTGACTAGCAGCGAGGGCCTTGGGTGTGATAGTGGGGAAACTATGCCCTCATTGGCAGAGTACACAACATAAGTAAACAAATCACACAATATCAGAAGAAGTAAGTATCCAAAAATAATGTACAAGAAAACAACGGAAGACCAAAACAAAGAGAAACTAGAGCACATATGTATATATGAAATTATGCACGATACATATCTAGGAAAACAACCAAACAGGTCAGAATGCTAGAAATACAAACAGTACCAAAACAAGTACAAAAGAAAAGATAAATAGCTCCTCAGTATCACAAGCCTAATCTTGGTCCCATGCTCTCCTGCTCCAAGCAATCAAGTACCAGAAGTCGAAGGGCGCTTGCCCTTGTCTATACCTGCAACAACATAGTCTTTTTGAGCCCAAAAGCATGGCCCAAACAAGGTGTGAGACTAAATCCCAGTAGGGAACCACCCGAAGATCTGTGCCTAACAGTTAGTGAGTATATGGAATGAAATAGTATAGTAAGCAATAAACAGTAACCGTAAACACCAAGCAGTAATCAGTAAGAAGTGACAGGATGATATACAATAGTAATCAATCCACAAGACAAAAAGAAGCAGTGAAGCAAACAGCTAACCACAATAGGAACCCTTCTAGGAATTACTCGCAACCAACCCCTCTGGTCCTATCCAAGATGTACCAACAACCCTCTAGGCAGCGCACTCAGACTAACCCCTCTGGTTTGTTCATATGAAATTATAAGACTCTCTGGGGATGCTCGCTCGGTCAATTCCCCTTATAGTATTGGGTGGTCAGGGACTCTCTGAGGAAGATCACACGGTCTAACCCTCTTATAGCCCCAAAGTCTAGGAACTCTCTGAGGAGCTCACTCGATCAATCCTCCTATAGTCTCAAGTCTATCACAGACTATTTGAGGAAGCTCTCTCAGTCAATTCATCCTCTATCCTAGAATGGTTTAAGGAAATTCAAACAAGTAAAGACTCTCTAAGGAAGCTCACTCGGTCTAAACTCCTATAGTCTATAATATCTATGACTCTCTAGGAAGCTCACTCGGTCTATCCCCTATAGTATATAATGTCACAGACTCTCTGAGGAAGCTCACTCGGTCTACCCTCTTATATTCTATAATATCCAAGACTCTCTAGGAAGCTCACTCAGTCTGTCCCTTATAGTCTATAACACCAGGTTCTCACGGTCTAGTGCCAGTCAGTGCATAATAATTCTATAAGGCCAAAGTACACCTATATAGCTACTTGGCTAACCATTCTACATAATAACAATCATGTCAAGAATATCATTCCATCCCACGATCACAAGGCATGGAAAACAGGTACAATGACCAAAGGCTAACAAGACCCAAAGGTCTTAAATATAAAAAGTCATGGGTAAAGCATCCAAGAACAATAATTAACCTCATACAAGATCAAATTACCTATACACAAGCATACAAGCAAGGCATAAGAACAACACGGGAAAAACGGTAAACACGCAATACCCCGTTCACAGGTATTGGTGGAAATTTGCACATAAAACTCGAAGACTTTGAAAGATAAGGCTTAAACCACCTACCTCAATCCTTGGAGATTGATATACTTGAACCGCGAGGCTTGATTATTCTTATAATGGAATAGATCTATTAAAACACACAAAATGCTCAAACCATGATATCTTTAGAAAGAGGGAAAATCATGGAATGAAACTCAAGAAGAAGGAAGATCTCACCGCTACGGTTCCAATGCAATTGATAGTGGTCGATTCGGAAAATAGAAGGAGGCTCGGGGGCTCAGAGGATGTTTGTGGACGTACGGACGCTCCCGGTCGAAAACCTTGAGAAGAAGACAATTCTGTCGATTAGGCGCGACCCCGTTCCATTTAATTAAAAAAATAAAGTACACGGTGTGTCCTTCTAGTGTATACGACATGCAATTGGATTTTTCGTACTCCACTTTAAGCGGCCTCCACATCGCCCCTACACAACATGTGTGTGGCCCGGACATGGATAGCACATGGCCTCATGCGGCAACAAGGTACACAGCGTGTGCTTTGAAAATTTCCAGATTTTTCTCTTTTTCTCAAAAATGACCAGAAAAGAAAAAACATACCTGAAACGAAGATCAGGGTTTTTACAAGCACTGTGATCGTTAATTTGTACAAATCATCTGTCAAGTTTACTAGATTGAATCCCATGATAGGTGTATCTACACCATGTAAAATCATAATCAATGATTGGGACATAAACTAAGTTACATTCATCTATGCATTCAGAAAATTCAGAAGCAATGACCCTATTGAATTTGCCTCCAGTTTTTTCCTCAGGTCTCAGTACAGTGTTGAAGTCACCAATGATAATCCATTTTTAGCCCCTTTGTATAGGAGATGTTTTCAATTCCTCCCATAAGTCCCTTCTCCTGTTTTATGAGGTGGAAGTGTACACAAAAGATGCTGAAAATACTTAACCAACAACATTGTAGGAAATACAAATACTTTGGTTCCCTTTCTCACAAGAGTTGATATGAATTGATTCATGCCTAAGGACCCATAAGTGGTCTATTGCAGATGTGTGAGAGTTACTCAAAGAAAATTTGTAACCAAGAGATCCCCACTTAAAACCTTTCCAGTTATAAAATAGGGATTTTGTTTCAGCTATTCCAATATGTAACGACTTATTTTCTATAATATAATGTCTAAGGGATGTGTCCGTACATGAATTTCTCATCCCTTGATAGTTCCAGTAGAAGATCCTCATTTTTTATGGGTGTTGGCCCTTGTCCAAGGGTCTTACTTTCCCTCCAATGAGTCATGAACTTTTCCTTTTCCTCACTTTGCCACTTTGGCCCCCTTTCAGACTCATTATAGGTCCAGGATTGTCATGCCCTGCCTTGTTTTCTTGTGCTAATGTGCTCACATTCTGCTCATTTTGATCACAACTAGTGATCATGTGATGTGAGTTAGTGGCTCTAGGGATCTGTTTTGGCCCATCATTGGAGTCCTCTACCTCATCCCCTAGGTTGAAGGCAACTAAAGCAGTGATTTGATCTTCCTCTACCTCATCTGACCAGAGACTGCCACTAAAAGGCATGAATGTATTTTTAGATTTTATATGAGAAGGGTCACTGCACACATCCAGATTTTTCCAGGTAGCCTTGGAGGGGGGAATCTGTGTGAAGTTCCCACCATTATGAGAGGTTGGATGTTGATCATTGCGGTCGCCATCATCAGTGCCTTGGGATGGATCGGGTGAACCAAACCTGGTATCATCCTAATCCACATATTCTATTTGTTTTTTTAGGTCCCTTCCACATGGATAATGTCACTGGGTGCATAGAGGTCAACCTACTGCCCAAGTTGATTCACCACCACCATGACAGTGTCAATACAGAGGGGAGGGATAGTTACATTAGCTCCATCAGCCATTCCCTCAGTAGACGGGGTCACTAGCTTATGTACTATCCCATTGGGATCTTTGTCCTTTCCCATGTTCTGCTTGTCATCCATTGAAACAAGTCCCACAATAGGTTATCCCATATGTTCTTTATGCACAAGTCCAAACTTCTATTTAGGTTCAATTCTCTGGAGGTCTGAGGGAAGCTTTCACCTTCTACAAGAGCTGTCATCATGAACTTTCACCTTACAATAACTACATTCCTTGTCCCTCCTACATTCTACACTTAAGTGTCTGAAGAAACAACAGTTTACACAAAACATAGGCTTTCTCTCATAGAGGATTTCAAGATTCATGCTGTCATCCCTAATTATAAGAATCACCTCCTCTACAAGAGTTTTATCCATATAGACATCACCCAGAATTCGGGCATAATTCCTGAACCTCAGATTGTCTGTTTGTCTATCCATTCAGACGGGGTTACCCACCACTAAGGAAATATCCCATAGGATCCTTGGATGCCAATACAGCCAGTTTAATTTGAAAATTCTAATACATAATTGGGCATGTGTATTCCTAACATTCAAGGTATCAAAGTTTTGATCCCATTCCTGTATATTCAAGAATCCAGGGTTATGGGAGATAGTACCTTTTCTCCGTGCTTTACGCTTGCATTCGTTTGAGGGGAAGACACCATGATAGTACCCCTTTCTCATCATAGTCATTCTCCATTTCCCCAAATCCCCAAACCTCCTTAATGCGTTTTGTCAGGCCTTGAAACTTCCAAAGCCGCTCCCCTTTGGGGGTGATGACTTGTGTGAAAATTGAGTAGCAGCAGAGGTTGATTCCCTCATAAACCGCTTCTTGATTCACTGAGACATGCACAACTCTCCCCTTCTTTATCACTCTCCCCGGCGGAGGAGAGTCCAATTCAGAGGAAGAGGGTCCAACTTCATCCTTAACAACATTCGAAAAATTCTTCCATATCCTGTTATATTCCAAGGTAGAACTCGCTTTGGCAGCTTCACCCTATTTTGTAGAGTACTAAATATAAAATAAAATCATTATAAATGTGTCATGATTTAACATGATTCTTTTTTATGTTTTAAAATTATATTAAATATATTGAAACATATTGAAGAGGTAACCTATAAATAAAAACCTATCAGTTAATTATTTGACACCATTTCCATGAATGTATAAAATATATATGTTCCGGTTATCGTTGTTGGGGGTAGGTTAATGTTTTCGGGCTTTCAATGAAAAACTAAATGTAAACATTTCATTATTTGAATTCCATATTTCTATAGTACTTCAAATGGATGATATATATATATGGATTTTATAAATATCATAGTGAAATATAGTTTTATGAATGAAATGCGTAGTTATCCTAAAAAATACACTATTTCATAAATAAATTTTCATAAATATATAATGAATTTTTTAGAGGTGTGTGAAAATGTGAAAAACATTTGTTGTCTTTATGCACACATCGTGGCATCATGATGAATATGTTTTAAGAATTCAGTTATCACTTTTTGAAATTCCAAAGAGAATTTTCTTTCTTTTAAAAGTTCAATTATCATCCAATTCATTATAAAATGAATAGTTATTAATTTATTTTTGAATACATAGAGGTAGAGGTTCATATTTCAAAAAATAAAAAATATTTTATTTAGGTTGTTTTTTTAGAAAAAAATATACAATTGAATGGAATTCATAATTTGAAGGAAAATTATTTAATATTTTGGATTATTTAAATGAATGTTTATCATTAAAATTCTAAATATTTATAATATTTATCTAAAATTGGTACAATAATAGAGCTATGTTATTTAATTTTTATAATTACATGAGTAATTATTTTTAGAGGCCATAATTTGTGTAAATTTCTTTGGTTATAATGATTTTTACATGTTATTCTATCACCAAAAAACATAGTCAATATTTGTATATTGTAACTTTAATATTCTATATTCTCATAATATTAAGCATCATTATTGTTTATTTTTTAGTCTAGTTGGAACAATAATCCTTAAGATATGTTTTTAATTAACTATTAATTTCATAATCCAATTTCCTAGATTGATTTTGATAGATAAAAAAATATCCTTTGAAAAGTGTTATTTGATTCACTTTAGATAAAATGAATAGGTCATATGTTGTTATTGGAAATTGTAAAAATATATGTTCTATTTTTAGTTTAATTGATATAGTTTTGTCATTCTCTATATGAAAATAATATTAAATCCTCAAGAACTATAATCAATAAATGAATTTTTTTAGTTTTCTATTATAAGGATATGACCTCAAACATTACATAAGTATAAGATTATATCTTGAATTAAAATTCTTTCATTTTGAGTATATTTTAATGTTCTAAGTTTAAGAGAATTACGATATAACTCAACATAAAAAAACAATATTTTATAAATTAGACACTTCAAATCAACATCCATTATTTCCCCAATGTAAAACATTTTTAAAAAAATTATTTAAATTTCTGGAATATTATTCACAACATTCAACATGACTTCTTAATTTTACTTACCGATCCTTAAAATATATGAAAAAAATTTAAAAACATAAAATGATAACAAAAATACTAGTAAGGTGCATAAAAATAAAGAAAACCACTAGTCTAGTAAAAAACATGGAAAAACTTGAACACAATTTTCATAAAAATATTCCTTTTTACCTGGAAATGGAATCATGTTTCTTTAAAAAATTTCATTAACCTTATATTGATAAACAAATAATTTCATTAAAAACACATTATAAAGAATACGAAATTCATGCTGGTGCCTTTGGACATCATCTCCATTGATCACATTAAAAATTTTATATCCATACAGATGGTGTAAAATATAATTGTTTGGAGATCATAATCATTACCCAATGTATTATATATCTATAATAAGGACCACTCATCAAATCATGAGCTATAATTGGGATCAACATTTCATATAATTAGCTATAATGGGGACCAACCCACCATAACTTGAGCTATAATGGTATTCAACCAATCATATAAGTTGTAAATGGTTTAACCATTTTCATAAAAAATTTACAAGGACCATTCCATAAATTAACCATTTTATGATTTCTCCATTAAAACATAAAAACCTTGAGAAAATATTTTTTTCATTATGAAAAAACCATTTGTATATTGAAATACCTTTCCTTTTCAAAAACTATTTTCAAAACCAAAATAGGTTTTAAAAGTGAGAGATTTTTTTTTCATTGAATAATAAATTAATTTTGATAATGGAATAAAATCTTAAAACAATAGTTTCAGTAGCATGAAAATATTTTCTCTGCATATAAGTTAAAATTAAACATCCTTTTTATTTTTTATAAGGGAAACAAAACATTCCAAAAACAAACTCCTTTTTGAAAATAATTTTAAAAAATAAAAAAATATATTTGATTTTTCCATTATAATAATTTTATTTTAATATAAATAAATCTGAAAAATAATTTCAAAATTATCGAAAAGGAATAAAAATATTTAGAAAATAAATCATAAAAAAATTTAAAATTAGGTTTTAAGTTAAACTGTCTCTTACCTTGAGTAAAAATCATCTCATATATTCTTTATCATGATAAATAATAAAAACATATTAATTATTTTATTTTTTAACAATATTTTTCAAATTTATTATTTAATTTATTTTATCTCATTCCTTGATATACATAATTAATTCATTATTTACATTCACTTTGATAGTTTTCGTAGAATTCGAATTATATGTCACAAATGACTTCAGTAGGTTGACTATGGTCAAAGAATTCATTATTCCCTAATTTAAATAATATTAATTATGAAATTTTTGTCCTATTAATATATCAATTATTTTTTAAAACCAACCATTATAGATGGTTATGATAAATCAACTACATTAGAATCATTGAGATGGTAGGTTATACACATGCATGAGTATAATTTTATTTATCATAGATCATTATGAAAATAATATAAGTATTATATTATTATAAATAATGGTAATTATATCATAAATGACATATTATGTCTTTAAATTTAATTATATATATATATATATATCATACAAGTGACTTGGTGATAAAAAATAATCACATCGCTTCATGGGGGCTGCAGTCCACACATACACATGAACTATGTTATCATTTTTCAATGAATGGAATTTTAAAACTTTATTGATATATTATATTTTAATAATGATATAAATTTCATTATTATCATGTATAAACCTTAATTCTTTCATTACAATTAGTCATAATAGGTGATTAAAGTAAATAAATTACATCGGTTCCTGAGGCGCTAGTCCAACGTACACATAAATGATGGTTTTATTTCCCATTTGATTGAATATGAGATGGGTTGACATTATTAAACTTACATAATAATGTATCAATATATGGGAGATACTAATTTTTTTATATCATCATGGTTGATGAATATTTTAAGGAGGTTGATGAAGAAACAAAACTAAGACACCTGGTTTAGAGTGATACCTCTTCTTTAGACCACCTATTAATATTAATACATAAATCCTTACTAGAATGAATTTATGAATAAAAAAATTATTTTAAGATGTGTGGAGAGACACAAGGAATATATTTGGGTATGTCTTGGCCTATATAAAAGTAATTTTATCTATTAATTGGTGAATATAGGGTTTTACTTTTATATGTGGCGGATATGAGACACTTGGAATATTTTAAAACAAAAATTTATACCCCTAAGTCACACATAAAAAATGGATAAAATATACCATTATAAATAATTATACAAGATATGGAAAATATGAGGATATCCAATAAATTTTTTTAATGTTTATATTTCATTTTAACACTTATGATTTTTGTTTAACCCCTGGTATAATCGTTTTAAACATAACCACAGTAAAAGATTTTTACTATTTTCACTCTTCATTATAGACAAAAATTAAATTGAAATTTTTATATATTATAATCTATGATGAATAAAATATGGAAAAATTTACCAAATTCAACTCACATAAGTGGTCAATTTTAATTTCAAATTATACCCATAGACACAAGGAGAAGGAGATCTTTCAATAAATATATTTCCAAAGCATAATATAATTTTATATTCACTCAATGACTAGTAATTATCATTATATAAACTTAAATATATATATATATATATAATCTATACATTTCATTTAACTTGTTCCACATTATGTTTTTTTAATTAACTAAAATCAAGAAACATTATACACTATAAATCATTTTCATGTCTATTAATATATATAATGAATAAAACTGTCGAATTCATAAATATAAATATGCATGAAAATTATTCACAATATTATTACCTAGATTTTTAGATTCTTCCTCATTTTTTAAATTTCCTACTGAAAATTTTATAAAATTATTTAAAATGAGGGAATATCATTCTATTATTTCATTTTCAGGTTCCCAAGTCACTTTCTCAACCATATAGTTTCTATAAATCCTTAAAGTTATAGATTAACTTGTTATAAAACATTTACTCCCAATGGTATGAAATCTAAATAGGATACTCCTTATAAGAAATATTAAAATTCAAATTACCTACTTGAGAGCTCAAAATAGGATATTAATTCAACACATATTTCCATGACATGGAATCAAGAAATATGTTATATACCTTGGTTAAACTTTGAGGTAATTCCAATCGATAATCAAATGATCTAACATTCTCCAAGATTTCTTACATTCCAATGAACCAATCGAATAACATTCCATTTTTACTAAAACATAAAAAACATTCACATAGTGATACTTTGTGATGGTCTTGATCACCTACCTCGAATGAATCATCTTTCCTCCAATTATATGCACACCTCTTCTAAATATATAGAGATGTCTTCATATGTTTCTAATTATACTTCATTTTTTAAGACATAAAATCCACCAAACCTACTACCATCAACCTCAATTATCTTAATTCATCCTAGAAATCTGGCTTCCACCATTTCTTTCCATATAATGAATCAAATTGGGCTATATGTAAAATGGGATGAATATTATTTTTATATGAAAACTCAACAAAATAAATATTATAATTACTTGTTCCTTGATAATCCATTGAACTAGAATAAAGAATGTCATCCGTGTTCTAAATCATTAACTTAGACTAATCTATAGATTGAGGATGAAATTCTATAATAAAATTTAACTCAAAAACCCAGTTATTTCTGAAGACCTTTCCAAACATTAGATGTGAACCTAGGATCAAATTCCGATAAAATGGAGAGGGAAACATCCTGTAACCTAAAAATATAACTGAGATTTAACTGATCATGATGATCTAAATACATAATATCTTTAATGTGAAAGAAATTCATAGATTTAGTTGATCAATCCAAAATAATTGAAATTGCTTTATTACCTTGAGAAGTCTTTAGTAATGCACCAAAATATTCAAGGATATGTTTTCAAATTTCATCTTAGGTACTAAAAAAGGATGAATAAACCCCATTTGTAAATTTTTTATGCTCTATCATGTTTCAAATTAAAATATTTCATGGAAAATTCTGAAATATCTCTTTTCATTCCGTCACAACAACAATAACCCTAAATGTATCTATACATCATAGTGCTTCCTCTATGAATAGAAAAGGGATATTATGAGATTTATTAAACAATTAACTATTCAAATAGTAAACACAAAAAATACATAATATCCTTGAAAACCACAAAACATCTTATTTTTTAATTCTCAATTCATGAAACATACCCTTTTAACCAACTCTTCAATTTTCTATAAAACATGATCATACATATAAAATTTATTAATTAATTCATACATAGATGATTTTTCTAAAACCTAAAAAAAAATATTGGAGGTTCCTACATGAATAATCTCTAAGATTAAATTTATCAAATTACTACTAAAAGAGTATTGTTCCTAATGTAACATGGAAAAGGATGCTTCAAATTTTTTTACTCAAAGCATCGACTACTTTATTTTATTTTCCAGGATGGAAGTGAATTATGAAATTATAATCTTATATCAGTTTAATCCATATTATCTGTCTCTAGTTTAGTTCACTGTGAGTGAATATTTTCATCCAATATTTATAAAAAATATATATTTCACACTTTAATCCATACAAATAACACTAAATTTTAATAAAAAAAACATTGATCATACTTATAGATAATGTATTTTTCTATTTAACTCTATAGGATTTATTTCTCATAAGGCATAAGTAATTACCTGATCATTTTGTATTAGGACATAACCAATTAAATTTTTAGAAGCATTACTATAGATGAATGTTTCATCATTTTTAGTTGGTACGAAAAAATTGAGCATTCCCCAATTGTTTTTAATTTCTAAAAATAATCCTCAAATTATTTTATCTAGATAAATTTAACTCCTTATGGAATTAACTTAGTCAGTGGAATTGAAAACCTAGAAATTTTTCAACAAACTGTCATTAGTAATCCACTAATCTAGGAAAAAAATGAATCTCAATGATATTTTTAAGACTCATCAATTATTAAATATCATTTATTTAATAGGATAAAAAATTCTTCCATATTTTTAAACAATATTCCAATGGAGAGAATCATTTTCAACCAAAATTCACTTTTAAAAAAATTTCAATGTAGTTTCTTTTCTTTTAATGTTTTAAAAAAATCCTTAGGTGTCTTCCACTTATATTATGATTTTTAGAACTTGAAATATATCATACATAAATATAATAAAAATATTATCCATGAACTATTGGTAAAATCAACTCATAATTTCCATAAATATAGATTTTACATTTTAAAACCCAATGAGATAACAAAATAAACTCACAATTCTCATATCTATTCTGAAATGAAGTTTTTGGAAAGTATGCATTCTTCACATTCAACTTATGGTAAAATAAATTAACATATATATTAAAAATTTATTATTTTCTATAAATATGATAGAAAAATAATTTAATTTAGGAAATGGAAACTTTTTCATACTGGTGATGTATTTGAAGGCTAAATATGGAATGGAAAGTATCATTTTATCATTATTTTTAATAAATAAAATAGGATCACCCCCATGAAGATGTGATTGATAAAATAAAACCACTATATTTAAGCTCATGTAACTGGTTTTTCAATTATAAAATTTATTATTGATCCATTTGATAAGAGGGTTTTGAAATAGTCTTAGCACCAGGCACTAAGTCAATAATAAACTCAACCTTCTAATCAGGAATAATGCTATGTGAATCATTAGTAAAAAACTATATATTCATTAACTAAATGCACATAACTAATAAGAAAAGTTTATTTCTTATCAACAATATGATCAACATATCTTTATCTTTTATATCCAATCAGTTTCTTGGATTCATGGTAATTTATCAAAGGTATGAAAAAATTGAATACAAAATTATTTTCACTATAATATATCAATGTATGATAAACTAAAACCCAATCCATATTGAAAATGATATCATACTCTACTATATGTAATTAAAAAATATTTTATGGAAAGTCCGTTACAGTAATTAAAAAACTGTGATTATAATGAACCGTGGTTTCTTTAATAATTTAACCCAAAATTTTCCACCCAACTTCTATAAACATTCCATGTAATTATATTCCCATTACACTATAAATTTTATCATAAATGAATTAATTCAAATACCTAGAGTCAAATAGGGACTTGTAATAATATTAATGAAAATGTAACATACTTTTCACTAGTTCATTTGAGGGTCCAACATGAACTATAGTAGTGGAAAATAATTTTTCCACACCTTTTCCCCTGGTCTTGATGATTTCGATCCAATGTGACTAACTTCCAAAACATTTTGAAATAATAACCCAAATAACTGCAATTAAAGTATCCTACCATTTACATCAAATTAATTAACTAATTATTTTCATTAAAATCACAATCCAAAATTTTGTACTTTCCACATTAGTAACACATACAAGAATTTATAATACATTACCTAATATTCCTTTTACCACACATATCATATGATTGGGAGTTTAGTTTTTTAACTAGGGATTTCATTGATGAATTATTCCATGTTTCTATCCGTATGGACCTTTATTACACTTTTTATTCGGGAATACATGATCATCAAAAAATTATTTTTCTACCTTCTCAATCTTCCGAACAAATTTCACATAACATTTGAATTCATGGGAAGCTAACATCATTTGATATATTGGTTTCTATCCCGACTAAATTTTTTTCAAGCTTTCATAATCCTAGATAAATCTAGGTATGTCCCTAGAAAATATTATAAAATTTTCATCAAATAAGCAACTAAATTTTCATATTTTTTTACTTCAATTCCAATAATTTTTCTCTATTTAGAGTCGAACAACATTAGGGAGATATTTAACTAGAAAAATATTGTCACGACCCATCCTCGGGGCCCATGCCGTGACTACCCCAAGCCCGCCTTCCATAGTCTAGGGGCTGGCGACTAGAACCAAAGGCGTAAATCCCGATAAAAGGTAAGGCATTTCCTTTATATAAGAAAACAAACACCACAGAGTACGCAAGCTGAAGTAAACACTAAGTAAACTTAGTACAAAAGAATGTTCTAGAAAGTAAACAGGACAGTATACAAACCCAACTAAAAGTGTAGTACAACTGAGAAAAGTAAATTACAATAGCTGGTAAGTAAAGCAGCCTCCACTGAAATGTACTCTGGAAACCCCACCTGAATAGTGGGTACAGATGATACCCATTGCTCCTTGAATCCGTCAGTACACACTGTGTATGTCTCGCCTGTTAGTCCACCTTCGGGTACCGTCCCGCTCCTCAAGCCTCAACCACGATCATCACTGTTTGTCATCTGCAACCAACACAATGTAGTGTGAGCATAGCCTGTGCAGGGGTGAGTATACGATACTCAGTAGGGAACTTGAGACCCCTGAAGGCCTCCAGTATCCACAAAGGATACACCACAAAGGAAAAAAAACAAATACGAATTATCAACCAACACTACTTAGGTATATTCCCATACATATACCTAAGTCAACAATTCCATTTCGACTCCAAATTCCGAGCCCAAGTTCAACGCAGTCCACACAGGAAAGTTCAACCCAATCCACATAGGAAAGCACAACCCAATCCACATTGGAAAGCAAGTCAATCATATCGAAGATATCGATTGAAAATCAAGACTCAGCGCACACAGGTATACAATTCACAAAGAGGGGTGGAGATGATTGATGTAGCCTCTGAATCATTTTCTCTGTCGAACCCACGTAGGATCCAAGTATAGATGTCGTCGCTGCCAGACCCACGTAGGATCCAAGTACAGTAACCAATGCTGCCGAACCCACGTAGGATTCAAGTACAGTCATCATCGCTGCTGAACCCACGTAGGATCCAAGTACAGTCGTCATCGCTACCGAACCTACGTAGGATCCAAGAATAGTCGTCATCGCTGCCGAACCCACGTAGGATCCAAGTACATTCGTCATCGTTGCCGAAACCACGGAGGATCCAAGTACAATCGTCATCGTCATCGCAATCGCAGCTAGCTCTAGGGTTCCCGCACACAGCACACTCAATTCTGAGAGGGTCCGCTCCACAAGCCAAGGGGTTGATACATCAATGGTCACAAGGTCCAGAGTTGATGTATCACAAAGTTTCATCTCGTCAATAGGAACTCAACGCAAAAGACGACGCGTCGATTGGTCGCCCGGTCTGAGAGTTATTGGCCTTTTCGTCCCAGGGGACCGATTGGTTTTTAATCTAAAACCAACCCGACTGTACTCCATCTGCGTCCAAACTTCAAGAGGAGTAAGCCAAAAGAACCGTCTCACTAAGAGGAATCCAACATAGTCAATGAAACTTCGATCGGACGTCCGTAGCTCAAGTTATAAGCATTTCCGCTCCAAGGGCCTGGTTGGTTTCGTGTTCAAAATAACCTGGTCATACCTAAAGTTCTCCAAAACCTTGAGTTTAATATAACGAAGCGACCTCCTTGATCCAAGGATCCCAAGTCAACTAACGGTGTGTCGATAGGAGGTCCGCAGCCCAAGTTATGGGCGTTTGAACGGATCTGTCTGAAAATAGGGGGTTTGGGCCCGGTTCGACCCGACCCAATACCCCCTGGTTCGGCCCGAACAGGACCGACCCAACCCGGGTCCGGGTCTGGCCCAGTTGAGCGCGGCCCGTCCTAGCGCGGGTGGTCCAGCCCAGTGCGGGCGTGGCTCGGCTCGTGGCCGAGCGGGATGCGAAGGGGGCGCCGCCCCCCCTTAATTTTTGAAACAGAAAGCCCTGTGGGGTCCTCCCTAGAATATTGTCGGGGGTTACGACCCCCGGTTTTCGAAAAAAACGACCGACCATTATGGCCGGTCAGTTGAACCACACGGGACCCACAGGGGGTCCCGCCTCCTGGAGCGCCGATGACCGGCTTGACCGAACGCCCCCTGCTGAACCGACACAAACTAAGGCGGCGGATCCCGTCCGACCGGCACGGCGCGACGACACCGCACCCCTCCGCCGCGGCCGTGGCCCCTTGAGTCTTCGGTGTGGTGTGACGATGCCACGCCCCTCCACCGCGGCTCGCTCCGGCCGCGGTTCCTTCGATTTCACCGGGACGTTGAAACAGCACCGCGCACCTCCGCCGCGGCCCGCTCCGGCCGCGGTTCTCTCGTTCCCGTGCGGTGCAACGACACCGCGCCGTCTTCGCCATAACTCGTCTCCAAGTTCAACAAGGAAGCGAGGAGGAGAAATCGGCCGTGTTGATGCAGTCCGATATCCTTCCGTTACGTTGGTTACATTCGGACAATTAAACCAATGAAGTATGATTAAATTAAACATGACCGAAGGTACCCCTACCTCAACACAAGTTGTCGAATGATGAGTGTCGCGGGAAATGGCATCGTAGTGTGAGGCTCCGTATACGATGATAGAGAGCATCTAAGGAGGAAGCAGAATCTTCCTTCCTTTGACGTGGAGAGAATATTGAATGGCGTGACATCGTTGGCGAGTTCCCGCGTCAGTTGCTCCTCCTTTATCGTGGTGGAAGAAGATGACGGAATAATCCAGGTCACCGAGTCTACGATCCTTGACGAAGTGTTGTAATTCTTCGTTGAGGATGAAGTTCTTCAAGAGAACTTGGAGCTCTCTTCCCAATATCCTCACACAACAAGCCAACCTAATAAAATAAGTCCTCCAATTATTTTATTCTTTTTCCATGATTTTCAAAAACTCAAAAAGTCAAAATTGAATTCACTTAATTAATTAATCTTGAGATGTCAAATCAAATGGGGTGTTTTGTTGGCATTATTATTGTGGAATAGGAGAAGCCAAATAATTAATAAGCAAGGGAGGTTTAAAGGGAGTTTAAGGGGTTATAGGGAAAGTGAAAAGATGAGGGCTTGTGTGGGACCCACCTCTCCTTTATCCTCTCAAGAGAAGTTAACAACCCAGTGGGTCCCACCCCAACTTCCACACATAGGTTATAACCACTTAGAAAAGAAATAAAATTGTAACACATATTTTATTTCTCTCTTCAATTAAACCACATTTTTTTAACAACTCCTCCTGAGAAAATGCACCTTCGGAAAAGGTCCTCTTAAGAAAAAAGCGGCGCTGCGGTTTCATCGGTGCTATCCGATTTCAATTCCGAGCACCAGATCAAAAGTTATAAAAACCCGCTCGTTCATTCACTGAACGTACCCGAGCTAAACTTCAGAAAATTATTCGGGACACACCGGGCCTCAGAATCAGGTGCCGTTAAAAACTGCATACTTGTAAAATTCCAATGAATTTAAGAAAAACATTTCCTTGAAATTTACGGGTCTTTACATTACTCCCACCTCAGGGATTTACGTCCCCATAAAGATACATCACAAACTAGGGAAACAAATGAGGGTACTGTGCACGCATCTGAGCCTCCCGCTCCCATGTGCTCTCCTGGAGGTTCCTGTGCTGCCACCTGATGTGCACTAGAGGAATCAACCATCCACGTAGGACCCACTACTGTCGATAATCGATCTCCACCGTGACCTCTGCAAAAGTCACCCCGTCATCGATGTCCAGCTCCCCATGGTCGATGATATGCGTCGGGTAGTGTACGTATCTCCTCAACTGAGATATATGGAAGACGTCGTGCACCCGGTGCAACTGAGGTGGAAGAGCCAAGTGATAATCCACCTTTCCTACCCTGATGAGAACCTATAAGGGTACGATGAAGTGCGTAGATAACTTTCTGCCCCGACCAAACATCCACAGTCCACGTCAAGGTGAGACCCATAAGAAAACGTGGTTGCCTTCCTGGAACTCTAGTGGTCTCCGCGTCCTGTCAGCATAGGACTTTTGTTGGCTCTGAGCTGTCCTCATCTGCTCCTGGATGACCTGTACCTTCTCCGTCGTGGCCTGGATCATCTCTGATCCTACGAATGCTGACTCCCAAGGGTTAGTCCAACATAGAGGTGATCTGAAAGGTCGGTCATACAATGCCTCGTATGGTGCCATCCTGATGGTGGAGTGGTAGCTGTTGTTGTATGCAAACTCCAACAGGGGTAGGTGATCCTCCCAACTGTGACCAAAGTCGAGGACACATGCATAAAGAATGTCCTCGAGAGTCTGAATGGTCTTCTCCGTCTGACCATCCATCTGAGGGTGAAAGGCGGTGCTCAGGCGTAGCTGCGTCCCAAACGCCTCCTACAACCCCTTCCAAAGCCAGGAAGTAAAGAAAGCATCTCGATCGGAGACGATAGATGATGACACACCATGAAGCCATACGATCTTCTGAACGTAGAGGCGTAAAAAGCTCCCAACTGAGCCCTGCTCTCTGATAGGTAAGAAGTGGGCCGACTTGGTGAGTCGGTCTACAATCACCCAAATGGAGTCGTGTCCTTTGGAAGTACGTGGAAGTACATTCATGAAATCCATGGATATCCCGTTCCACATCCACTCCTGGACCTCTAGGGGCTGTACCAAGCCTACTGGTACCTGGTGCTCCACCTTCACCTGCTGGAAGTTGAGGCATCATGAAACAAACTCTGCCACAACCTTCTTCATACCCGGCCACCAGTGCTGTTGTCTGAGATCCTGGTACATCTTCACCACTCATGGATGTACCACTAATGGGGAAGTGTGAAACTCTCTCAGCACCTCCTCCTGTAACCTCAAGATGAGTGCACTGGTCAATCTCTGTCTCAGCTCCTTGAATCTCTACTGACATCTATCTGACCACACGAAGGGTTTCCCCTTCTTCTTCAACATTCTGCAAAGATGTAAACATTTCTCCTTTGTCGAAAAGAGAAATCCGGTCTCATCCCATGGAAGAACCACATTCCTTGCCTAATACATTCAATCATGACATGAACAGTTGATAATTCATGCCATAGATGACGTCGTAAGGCCTCAACGCTGCTACCAAGAGGTTCAACCGTTACTCTCGCCTCCAAGGGTTGAGTCACACTGTCGGCATTAGTGTGTGGTCACCAGGTCTCCTCCAATAGGAATCTCATATGTGAGGGTCAATTCAATGATTTTTAACCGGAAACTCTTAGTATTATAATTCAAAAGACAAGAAAGAAAACATCACTATTGAAACTGTCTTTTATTACTGCAACTCAAAGTACAAAGACACAAAGCAACACCACAACGATGTTTATGAAGCTATAAGAATTATGGACAGAGGCCTCCATGCCTAGAGCTAGTCCCTGTCTTTTCCACCCACTTCTGGAGCTCCATGATATTAAGATTCAGCTGCCTGAAGCTGTGCTCTCCCCTGTCCACCTGTACACTGTTTTCGGGGTGGACCTCCTAGTGGTGGTGGTGGTAGAGCCTCGAAACGTCATCCACTACCCGCTGGTTGGCCTGCTCCTCTGCCACGTCCGCCTGCTCCCGACGAACCACCACGATCGAACCTCTTCCACTTCCTGGGAGGTCCCTCTATGGTCTGCTGCTCATTTGCAGGGCGGGTCGGGCAGTCACGAGCCATGTGGCCCTGCCCACCGTATGCATAGCACTACCTTCCTCTCGTATGACTAGCTCTGCTTCTTGTTCCCCGCACATCCGAACCAGTATCCTGAGGTCTCCCACTTTATGGCCTAGTCCGCTTGGAGCTCTGCGACTTCTGTCTACTACCGGCTGCAGAAGACTCCGCTACATGTCGCGCTACGGTAGGCCTCGCTGCTGGCGTAGGCTCAACAAGAAAGCTCTCCAAAAGAAGAGCTCGCTCTAGTACTCCTACCTGCGTCAGAATACTGAGGGAGATCATCAAAGACCTGATTTCATGCCTCAGTCCCTGCTCGAAGGTCCGGGAACGGAAGAATGGGTCCCATACCATGTCCGTGGAATAGCGCGAGAGATCAGTAAATCTCACCGAGTACTGGGCTACTCACATGCTGCCCTGACGCAACTGTAGTAACTCCTGGATGCGCACCGCACAGAGGGTGGCTGGAACAAACACCAACTGAAAGAGGTTCTCGAAGTCTGTCCAAAGTAGAGATGCCACGTCGTGCACCTGGAGTATTAGGATACACCATCTACCTACTTCTGTGTGCAGGAGACTCGCCGCAAGGATCACCATGAGGCCTGATGGTGTCCCTACCAATCTGAAGACTTGAACAATAGCCTCCAGCCATTCCTTGGCTGCCTGAGGATATCTCTCTTCGTGGAACCTGGGTGGCCTCTGACGGTCAAACTCGTGCAGTGCACTCAGGCGACGCACACACTCAGTTGCTGGGGCTGGTGGCATCGGTGGCTCGGTGGGTAGTGGTATCGCCGGTGCCTCCGTTGTAATGGGGCCCTGCACCGAGGCCTCATCGCTCGATGGGCTGCCATCTCGCATAAATCTTGGAACCCAAGCTGGCTGCCTACGTGGAGCCATCCTGAAAAGAAACAGGTGATCCACAGTTAATACAGTATACCTGATGAGCTAACACAAAGTAATAACAAAGAAATGTTTTGAAGTTAAACACATACGCAATCAGTGTTTTCGTGCATGGAGTCAGATATCAGAAGTCAGGGTCCGGGTGTATGGATACGTCGGCCACCACACCAACATTGGACTCCCTGGACGGAAAACCACACTCAATACTCTTAACACTATTGCTCCATAGAGAATAAATTATCAGAGTCCTGAGTTCTGTGGTAGAGCCGACTCCTCTGATAAAAATTTGTCACGATCCGTCCTCAGGGCCCGTGCTGGGACTACCCCAAGCCCGCCTTCCATAGGCCCGGGGATGGAGACTAGCACCAAAGGCATAAATCCCAATAAAAAGGATGGCATTGCCTTTATATAAGAAATCAAACACCACAGAGTACACAAGCTGAAGTAAACACTAAGTAAACTGAGTAAAAAAGTAAGTGCGGGAAAGTAAATAGACCAGTATACAAACCCAACTGAAAGTGCAGTACAACTGAGAAAAGTAAAGTACAACAGCGTGTAAGTAAATCAGCCTCCACTGAAACGTCCTCTGGAAACCCCAACTGAAGGGTGGGTACAGATGGTCCCCTCTACTCCTTGAATCCATCCGTCCACACTATGTACGTCTCGCCTGTTAGTCCACCTCCAGGTAAAGTCCCGCTCCTCAAGCCTCGACCACGATCAGCGCTATCCGTCATCTGCAACCAACACAACGCAGTGCGGGCATAACCCGTTCAGGGGTGAGTATACGATACTCAGTAGGGACCCCGAGACCCCTGAAGGCCTCCAGTATCCACAAATGATAAACCACAAAGGAAAGACACAAATATGAATTATCAACCAACACTACATAGGTATATGCCCATATATACGTAAGTCAGCAATCCTAGTTCGGCTCCAACTTCCGATCCCAAGTTCAGCCCAGTCCACATAGGAAAGTTCAACCCAATCCACACAGGAAAGCACAACCCAATCCACATAAGAAAGCAAGTCAATCATATCGAAGATATCGATTGAAAATCAAGACTCAGCTCACATAGGTATACAATTCAAGAAGAGGGGTAAAGATGATTGCTGTAGCCTCTGAATCATTTCCACTGCCAAACCCACATAGGATCCAAGTACAAATGTCGTCGCTGCCGGACCCACGTAGGATCCAAGTACAGTAAACAACGCTGCCGAACCCACGTAGGATCCAAATACAGTCGTCCTCGCTGCCGAACCCACGTAGGATCCATGTACAGTCGTCATCGCTACCGAACCCACGTACGATCCAAGTACAGTCGTCATCACTGCCGAACCTACGTAGGATCCAAGTACACTCGTCATCGCTGTCGAACCCACAGAGGATCCAAGTACAGTCGTCATCGTCGTCGCAATCACAGCCAGCTCTAGGGTTTCCGCACACATCACGCTCGATTCCGGGAGGGTCTGCTCCACGATCCAAGGGGTCGATACATCAACTGTCACAAGGTCCAGAGTTGATGTATCACAAAGTTCCATCTTGTCAATAGGAACTCAAAGCAATAGACGACTCATCAATCGGTCGCCCGGTCTGAGAGTTATTGGCTTTTTCATCCCAGGGGCCCCGTTGGTTTTTAAGCTAAACTCAAGCCGAACGTACTCTAGCTATGTCCAAAACTCGAGCGGAGTAAGATTAAAGAACCGTCTCACTAAGAGGAATCCAACATAGTGGACGACACATCGATCAGACGTCCGTAGCTCAAGTTATAAGCATTTCCGCTCTGAGGGCCCGATTGGTTCCGTGTTCGAACCAACCTCGTAGTACAAAAATTTCTCTGAAACCTTGAGTGTAATATTCCAAAATGACTGTCTCGATCCAAGGATCCCAACACAACTGACGGTGCATCGATCGGAGGTCTGCAGCCCAAGGTATGAGAGTTTGAACGGATCTGTCCGAAAGTAGGGGGTTTGGGCCCGGTCTGACCCGACCCAATACCCCTTGGGTCTGCCCGAACCGGGCCGACCCGACCCGAGTCCGAGTCTGGCCCAGTTTGTGCGGCCCGGCCTAGCGCGGGCGGTCCGACTCGGCGCTGGTGGCACGGCCCGGCGCGGGCGGTCCAACCCAGCGCAGGCGGCCCGACCCGGCACGGGCGGTCCGACCCAGTGCGGGCGCGACTCAGCCCGTGGCCGAGAGGGATGCGAAGGGGGTTCCAACCCCCTTAATTTTTGAAACGGAGGACCCTGTGGGGTCCTCCCTAGAATATATCCATGGCCCCTTGAGTCTCCGACGTGGCGTGACGGCGCCGCGCCCCTCTACCTCGGCCCGCTCCGGCCGTGGTTCCTTCGCCTTCAACGGGGCGGCGCGAAGGCGCCACACACCTCCTCCGCAGGCTTCTCTGGCCGCGGTTCTCTCATTCTTGCGCGGTGCAATGACACCACACCATCTTCACCACAAATCGTCTCCAAGTTCAACAAAGAAGCGGGGAGGAGAAATCATCCGTGTTTGTGTGGTCCGATCTCCTCCCGTTACGTTGGAAACATTCGGCCAATTAAACCAACGAAGTATGATTAAATTAAACACGAACAAAGGTACCCCTACATCAACACAAGTAGTCAAATGATGAGCATCGCAGGAAACAGTGTCACAGGGTGAAGCTCCATATATGACGATGGAGAGCGTCCGAGGAGGAAGTGACGTCTCCCTTCCTTTGACACGGAGAGAAGATTGAATGACGTGACGTCGTTGCCGAGTTCCCCTGTCGGTGCCTCCTCCTTTATCATGGAGGAAGAAGATGACAGAAGAATCCGGGTCGCCGAGTCGACGATAATTGAAGATGTTTTGTCGTTCTTTGTTGAGGATGAAGTTCTTCAAGATAACTTAGAGCTCTCTTCCCAATATCTTGACACAACAAGCCAACCTAATAAAATAAGGCCTCCACTTATTTTTTTCTTTTTCCATGATTTTCAAAAACTCAAAAATTCAAAAATGAATTAACTTAATTAATTAATCTTGAGTTGTCAAATTAAATGGGGTGATATGTTGGAAATATTAATGTGGAAGATGAGAAGCCACATAATTAACAAACAAGGGAGGTTTAAAGGGAGTTTAAGGGGTTATGGGGAAAGTGAAAAGATGGTGGATCGTGTGGGCCCCACCCCACCTTTATCCTCTCAAGAGAAGTTAGCAACCTAGTGGGTCCCACCCCAACTTCCACAGATAGGTTATGACCACATAGAAAAGAAATAAAATTGTAACACATATTTTATTTCCCTCTTCAATTAAACCACATTTTTTAACAAATCCTCCTGAGCAAACGCACCTTTAGAAAAGGTCCTCTTAAGCAAAAAGCAGTGCTACGGTTTCATTGGTGCCCTCAGATTTCAATTCCGAGCACCAGATCAAAAGTTAGAAAAACCCGCTCGTTCGTTCATTGAACATACCTGAGCTAAACTTCAGAAAATTATTCCGGACACACCGGGCCTCAGAATCAGGTGCCGTCAGAAACTGCGTACTCGTAAAATCCCAAATGATTTAAGAAAAAATCTTCCTTGAAATTTATGGGTCTTTACAAATATTCATAAATTGTTCCATTCCATGGAATCATGATCATATTTAACTATAATTGAATACCACCATAAAAACTATAAGAATCAAGAGTTAAATTCTAATATAAAAGCACCCCATGACATCAAATATATTATCTAGTGCATTGATTCATCTTTTTTATACCAATGGATCTAAGATTCAATTTAAAATATGAGGATGCTTTCTCTTTAATTTCTCCTCTACCATCACTTTCCTCTATGTAATACCTCACTTTACACTATCATGTATACTATATATATTTGTATATTTTTTGAGTTGATGTATCATTGAAAAAAATTCTAAATTCCATATTTCAACCATTTTGTGATGAGAATTTTTAATGATATTTTCTTCTATGTTCCTTAATACTAATGAATCCCTATTTTCTCAATAGAAAAAAAATTCTGAATTGACATTGCTGAGAAAAATGAACATGGAAGTCATCAAATTCTATTATCATTTGATCATAAACATAAGGTGAAAACATTCATGATACTTCTATCAATATTATCATATACCAAAAAATTATCTAATCCTCTCCAATGATACCAACTATAATGGTCATAAATTTTTACCAATGCGATATAATTAATACCTATAATAGATCTCTATATGTGGATAAACCTCAATGTACAAACTCTACTAATAATATATAGTTCTAGAACACTAATTATAAATCCCTTTGGTTAATATCTATGATTCTCTAAATTTTCTCAGGTGGGAGTTCCTGAGAATTTGATTCATTCATTTCCTCATATACCAACTATGAGGATATATCCTTAAAAATTACATAATTACGAGTTTTATTAAATAATTAAATTTCTCTCAATTTGAGGATCATTTAATGTTTAGGTTTTTAGATAATTTTTTCATTAATCATATATAAAAAAGAGTATTAAACGAATTCGACACTTCAATTCAATATCAATTTTTCCAACTATGTAATTTTTTTTAAAAAAATAAACAAGTTTTCTATTCAGTAAAAATATTCACAACATTCACCTTGAATTTTTTACTTTCCCTTTCTCGTGCTTAAACCATGTGAAAAACATTTTGAAACATAGTATAAGAGTAAAATTCTCATTAAGGGACATAAAAATAAATAAAACTATTAATCTAGTGAAAAATATAAAAATCCATGAAAATTATTTCTTAATAACATATATCTTTTCCCAGAAAGGGAATCATATTTCTTTTAAAATGATCATTATCTTAACATTTGAATGAAATATTATTTCAATTCAAACTCATTATATTTTATTTAAAATTCATTTAGGTGGCTTGAAAAATAAACCTCATAGAACCCTTAACAATTTTAAAAACCATATGGATGAATTATAATATAATTATCTAGATATCATATTCATTAGCCAATGGCATTGAAGATCTATAATGGGGATCACCCATCGTATCATGAGAAATAATTTCGCTCAACCTAGTATACCATGATCTATAATGGTTCTCAACCCATTACAAATTAAGCTATAATGGGTATCAACCCATTATATTATTTTCATCAGGCACACTTGTTATCATAAAAAATTTCCAATGACCATATCATAAATAAATTTTTTAGTCTTACATCTTTTCATCATAAGACCAATGGTGACCACTTTTAATGCCATATGATAAACAATTTGTCATATTGAGATACATTTTAATTTAAAAATTAATTTTAAATATCAAATTACCTAGAAAATATGAGAGAGGGATCTTCTCCTTGGTTAAAATAGATAATCTTATAATGGAATATGTACATCAAACAATGGTCCAAGAGGCAATATTTTTTTTTTTGGAGTATACGTTAAAATAGAACATTACAATTTTCTTTTATAAAGACATTAAAACATTCATTAATAATAATTATTTTTGAATAAAATTGAAAATAAGAAAAAATATATATAAGTTTTATCTTTATAATTATATTATTTATACATAAATACATCCGTAATTGTTTTAAAAAACATGGGAATTAAATAATATTATTTTCAAAATTAAACTCTTAATTATTTAAAAGGAGGATTTATGTTAAGTTGTACCTTATCTTGAGTCCAAATCATATCATACTATAGAGACTTTAGTTTTTATATATAAGGAATTAGAATATTTCAAGGAATAGTTTTGATAGTAGGTGATGAGTTGGTGTGGAATTATGGGGCCCAGAGACCCTTGTTATGGTGATATTAAAAATATTTTATCATGCACATTTAGTTTTTTATTTAATGTAAAATAAATCATGATAGGAGTTTCAGATCATAAATTTGAGACCACTGTTGAGTCTGAAACATGGGATTTACCCTAGGTGTGGCATAGATTTATTGGTGTTGGACACCATGTTGGAGGAGCCTATTGATGGAGTGTTAAATGGAGGTTTTTAATTTAATACAATTAAATTATTAAACCTGCCCACCCCCTTTGGATCCCAAAATCATTATAGGAGGGGAGGCTCTCCCATGGTGATAGACAAACATAGGAATAACTATGGGATAGAGGATGCCCCATCAGACTCCAATCTTGATGGAGATTGCTCCTAAATCATGTTGGAGTGGATTCGAACCATGAATCTAGACACAAATCAGTGAAATTTCTACACAAGGTAGGATATTTTATGTTTTATGCCCCTATCACTTATATATGAATTATTATGATTTTAGTTTCTATTATGATGGTTGTGGATCCCTTGGGGGTTTATCCGAAGGAATTTTGGGGGAAAGTAGTGGTTCATTAAAATCATAGAGATCTCCGCTTCTTAAATCCCAATCACATGATGTGTAGTATAAGAGGAACACCATGGGTTATTCTTGTTTAGGTAAGATGATATTTTATTACTACACACCATTTATTGGGGATACACTCCGTGTAGTGGACCATTGTCATGTGGTCGAGATCATTGGTAGACATGACGTGTCAATAGACATACCCATGTGGCAATACGTAGCTGGAGGAGGTAGACATGAGATACTTACATGAGGACATGCCATTGGAAACAACCATATTCTTAGTGTTTTAAGATACCCTATATATCGAGGGTACACACCTTGTTTTTAGACATACCCAACCAAACCTTGGGGGGGGGGAAGACATGGTTAGGGTCCTCGTGGGGAGATACACATTGTGTACACCATGCGTAGTCCAGGTAAGACCACATGGATAGAAAATATGTGTGGATGAGGTTGCATCTTGGCGTCTTGGAGGAGTCACATGTCGTGTGTACCGTAGTTCATGTCATGTACATTCCATGGAAACATCCTCCTTACATCTCACCTTCTTCAGGAATCATATTTATGCTAACGTGTAACCTATACTAATATATTTTTTCAAATAATGTGATGAAAGTGTTCATACTAGAATGTGAGATACGGAGTAGAGTGACTTAAGAAAGACGTTTCATCAGTAGTTCATGAACATGAGTAGCGATCAGGATGGTTCAATAGAGAGATTTCATGTTTAGTATCCTTCCATATCACACCAGGATATGTGACACTAGACTCTTTAGGCTGGAAGAGTGGTGATCCCCATTTTCCGTGGTGTGATTCCTCAATATACTGTAGTAATATGATGTGGGGATAGAAGAGAGTGGTGCTACAATCAATATTTCTTGACTAGTGTTGGATATTTTTTTTGGTTTATTAAGATAGATGATGAAACTAATACTCACCTTTCATAACAAGGTGTGTGTTTCCCTTACCTCTCAAAATGGAAGATAAGGATCTTCCCTATTGTGAGTGTGGGTCTTATACCAATGTTGTAGTTATCCTAGGTCTAGTACACTACTATCACATTAGGGTGTGGGTACCCTAAACCATTCATAAAATTAGATACATAGCTCCTCTATAATTGGTTTTGGGTCCTCTATTCATGTAATGATACTCCCCTATGTGCGATCTCTTGTGGGAAATGAGTCCTCCATGAGAGTTGGATCTCCCTTGGTTATGCATTTCAATTTCAATGAGAATAAACCTCTGCTAATTGCATGCGATAACTATTTAGGATTTAGTTTTTTCTCAACATAGTGATGTGAGGTCCTCTCTATAAGAGTTCTTAAGAGGTTTCTCATAATGGTTTGGAGTTAGTACTACATTAGATATGGGGAATCAGTGTGGTGAAAGTCCCTACATTTCCACTCTTGAGAGGACGCACAAGATTCTTGGTTTAGTATTTGTTATACCAAGATTTTGAGTGTAGTGGAAATGATTAGGCCTCTCCACTTGGGTTCATATGAGTTATAATGGTGAACAAGATAGTGGAGACATGGACTTTGGCGGTGAGGGGAGTTGTACCTAGAGAGATATAGACCTACTTAATGTTGTTAGTTGGGATATAGAGGTGGATATCTCATTTCATTCAAATTTTAGATTCATTGGGAATATCTATCTTGAGTTAAGTTGACCAACATTAATGTGTTTGGGTTTAGCTATTAATTGATTTTGTGGCAGTCTCTCCCCTTTATTTTGGGTTTAATGGTGGATAACATGATATGTTAATACTCAGATTTACATTGGATTTCACCAAACAAGTTGTTCCTTATGAAGATGAAATTTATATCATTGGTGATAATTTTTTTCCTGGATAAGGTTGAGAAAATTAGTTCATGGTGCTGACCATGTATGATGGTTCTCTTGGAGAAAGGAGTCAGAATATCTCCAGTTTTCCATCTCTTTTTTTATTTTAGTTAGGTCTGTAATATTTTCTTGCTTGGTGTGTGTTTTTTTTCTTTTTTTACTTTGTACCATGTTATTGTATTATGATTTTTTCCTAGTTTTTTTTTCAAGTGTGGTTTACACTCTAGGCATTTGAGAACCTAGATAACTATGAACTCTTTCATGGAGGTGTTTTGTGTGTTCATATAGGTAAACCTACTAAGGCCTCCCATATGAGTTACACTTTATTGGCACTAGTCTCCAACCCCTAGCCTATTGGTGGATGTCTTTGGATTATTGTGGCCCATCCTTCTGCTATTTTGGGAGAAATTTGTGGGTCAGGTCATAAAAGAGTTGTATTATAGAAGTTTATTCCTTGGGATGGTGTTCAGAGTATTCCCCTTAATGAGGATTGGTTGGGACATATGGAAATTATGTTGGGGTGTTCTAAGTGCATATTTTTGGATGGGTAACCTAGTGATGGTTTGATGGTTGACATATACATTAACCTGAACTCTAACTACATTCATATCAATTGGGAATATCGAGACATTGGTTTCTGGTATTGATGGAAAATGTATCATATAATATTGAGTCTTTTGACTATCTCTAATGATAGATCCCCCGATATTATAATCTTACCATGGTATGCCATAACAATTTTTAGGAATAATCCTTAAAAACAAACCACTAGGATTTTATATGGGATTTTGATGAAAATAATGTGATTGATGAGGCCTCGGTTCAAGGAACTATGTTTTTGGTGTTTCCTCTATTTGGGAATAGGTATTTTTTCCCACTATCGATCATTACACATGTCCACATCTAGTGGCTCAAGTGGATGAATAAATTCCAATAGAGTAGTCAATATTTTCTATAGTTTTTGGAGATGAAGGTGCGTGTAGGATTAGAGCATTTCATTAGTTCTAGTGATAAAGACCACTGATAATCCATGGTGAGAAAATTTGGTTATGGGTGCAGCAGAAGCATTGCGGTGGAAGGAGATATATTAAAATTTATTTTAATAAACATTGATCAAAACCAAGATTGATGATCTTTCATGTAAAATTTATATTTAGTTTATTTAATATCTGAATAAATAAATACCCAGGATTAGGAACTTTCTTTATTGATGACTTTTGATCATTTGTAACTGCCATTACAAATTTCCTTCATTTCCCTTTTTAGGATCCAAGGATACAATATGTCTAGAAGTGATCCACAAATGCTCCAATGGTCTCTGAGGAACACCAATAATTCCTCGAGTGCTTGCAGAATGAATCAAATGTCTTAAATTATTTTTTCTTGATCATTTTTTTCTTCGATCATGAAGAAATTCTCTCTTGGTATTGTCAATCTTGAGATGGAGAGAGGAGGGGTCGAGAGAGAATTCATTGTGTGAAAAAACTTTCTATTTCCAAACATGGAATTGGTTTCTAATTCATTACACAATAGACATAAACGTCTATTTATAGTGCTGGGATTTCAGTTACAAACTTTTATTGCATCGTAACCATTAAATATAATTATAACCATTAATGAAATATGATTCTTAATAATAATAATAATAATAATATTATTATAATTTTGTGGTGTTCCAACTTGTGAAAAATAGATAAATAATATTTAACGACATGTAAGTAATAATTTTTTTACCAGGAATGGTCTTGGTCTCTTCAAAGACATATTTCATTTATTGAACACCTAAATAAATAATTTATTCCCTTACATAAATATTTTATTCACAATGTAGTTAATAAATATTTATTAAATATTCAAGAAAATAAATAATTAAATTTTATTAACAATTCGGTGAATAAAAATTTATCTAATTTATGCTATAAATACAACCAAATTAAAATTATTCCTCAGCCTTGAGGAAAATATTTATTTTTTTCATTAAATTAAAATTTAATTTAATAAAGTCCAATATAAACACTTAGTGTTTGACCATATAAGATTATTTTTCATTGGAATTTTGAGGGGTTGACTAATGTCTAAGATTACTATCTAGCAATGGGTCAAGGCACCCCAGAGAAAGAACTTAAAGTAACAATTATGACAACCACATACAATCACTAACTCTGTAATATAATCCATTCGTCACAATATCTCATCAAGAAGTTTACATGATCGTGTCATCCACATATATGCTCGAGACATCCTTCTTTGACTGTCTGAAAGAAACATATCATTATACCATAGGGATGGAATTTAGGGAGATGATTCTATATCAATCAAAGGGATGAGATATCAGCTTCCATAAAGGTGGAAGGGAAAAATACTTCCTTGACTTATCAATTAATAACATGTCATTTAGGACACACACAACGTACCCAACCTCCTTCCAACATATTACTTGACTATTTTCATCAAAAAATAGAAGTGCATGAGTTGTGACATTCTTTAATGACAATATTACTGTTTATGGACCATTACAAACACTCATAGATAAGAATATCCGATGACACCACAACATGTAAAATTTTTAATGGTGGGTCTGTTCTCATAATATCCCATCTTGGAGATTACTAAGTGGAACTTCATGAGAAGAAGACACATATTCTTACAAGTAATAAAACCTGATAGTATATATACTATGTGTCCCATCATAGTATGTTTTAAAACCAAAAAATTATATTAATAACATTTCCATAGAACTTTAAGGTTCTCAGTATAGCGGAGAACTACTATGACCTTATCAATGTGATAAATACTCTCAGACATTATAACATTAAAGTCATGTCGAACAAAAAAGAATATGTAGTAAGATGTTTAAATTAATATTTAATACATCAAATATTAATTTTAAAAAATAAAAAAAAGTTGGTTCTAGGATACCAAATTTAAAAACTCCCACTTGGTCTAGATCCAACTGCCAATGACTTTTTGTCCGCTAGACCTCACATAAAGATCACGTTTCTAATGAGTCAAGGATTTAGTCAAGGATTCTACCATGTTCTATTCCATGTAATTAAAACACACTACGAACTCACCTAATTGAGAAAAATATCTCAAGATATGATACTTATGAAGTATGTGTTTCATTCGTTGACGTGACCTTGGCTCTTTTGCGAGAGCCACCACTGTAGTATAATCACAATAGTGTATTGTGGGATCTTTACTTATAGGTACCAAATCAAGATCATGGATGAAATTTCATATCCAAAATGCCTCTTTATCTACCTTAGAAGCTACAATATAATAATAATTTTCTGTAGAATCTCTGACCACAACCTACTTTGAGCTCTTCTAGCTCACAACACCTCTATTAAAAGTGAAGATGTATCCTGTTTTATAATTCATGTCATATTGATCAGTTTGGAAACTAGAATCTGTATATTATATTATGACTAGTTCCTCATATCCTCCCTAATCCAAGAAAATTTCTATAGTATACCTTAGATACTTAAGGATAGTCTTGACTACCTTCCAATGGAGATCACCTGGAATAGCTTGATATCTTCCCACCGTACTTAATTTTTTGGAAAAATCTAACCTAGTACACAACATAACATACATGACTGACCTGGTTGTTGATTCATATAGAATACTTTTCCATTATTTTTGTTTCTTCATGGGTATAAGGACACAATTTCATAGAAATATTAATTCCATGTGACATTGGATACAATCCCATATTGGATTTTTCCCTTAAAAATCTCTTCAATATCGTGTCAATGTATATAATTAACTTAGGCCAAGAAACCACTTGGATTTATCATGATAGATATTGATCCCATGAATATAGGCCGCCTTTCCCAAGTCTTTCATGGAAAATAATTTATTCAACCATGCCATAAAAGACTGTATGATTGGTATTTTATTTCAAATAAGTAATATTTCATCAACATATATTATTAATAAAATGACTGCACTACCACCAATCTATTTTTAGAAACAAGGATCAGATTCATTATCTTTAATACTAAATTCCATTATAAATTCATCAAAAAGAATGTTCCATGACCCAGATGCTTACTTTAATCCATAAATAGTTTTTTGAAACTTTCATATCTTATTCGAATACTTTGGAGTGAAAATCCATTAATGTAGTGTCATGTAGACATCTTCCTAAAGGATCCCATAAAGTTAGGCTAATTTGACATCCATTTTCCAAATCTCATAGTTAGGGTAAGACGCAATGGAAAGTATAATTCTGATGGATTTCATCATTGCAACTGGTGATAAGGTTTCGTTGTATTTAACTCCTTGATGCTATTTAAACCCTTTTACAACTAGTAACTCTTTATAGGTACTAAATTTTCCTTACATGAATAATTTCTTCTTGAATAAAAAATTGAGACCAATGGTCTTTACATCCACTATAGGATCTATCAAAATCCAGACTTGGTTTTGGTACATGGAATCCATTTCCAAATTCATTCCTTATTTCTACTTAGAAACATATGTTCCACTTAATTATTCCTTATAGGTGAGAGAATCATTATTACCTACTAATAATGAGTCTCCATCATAGGTAACTATAAAACCATACCATTCTGGTTCTCTAACATCTCTTGTAGTTATACACATTACCTATATAGCGACCCTGGTCTTTATTACATACTTAAACATGATTTAAACCCAAAATTTCACACAATACAACCCATAAGATCAAGTTGTATAATGTTTTTGGGGAAAAGTAACATTACACAACAATATAAAACATGAAATATAAATCTTTATTGAAAACTTATTTTACATGACCACACTATTCCTTTGTACATAACATTACACGGGATAACCTGAGGACATATATAAGAAAAGTGTGAGCTATAAAGACTAGTAAGGGAGAATAAAAGGCACTAAATAAAGAAAACAATACATTTTAGGAAATAATAATATCAATAGATCATAATAGAAACATGAACATAAATGAACGATATATCAGGTTTATCATAAAATGGAAATGCGGTGAAAAGTTAAAACATTACATCATTAACATAAAGGAATCAGGTAAACCGCTATCCCAAAATGATGGACACAATTTCTATAAAGTAATCAGGTAAACCCATGTCCCACCATGATGTATAATGATACTAAACATTTTGGAATGCATTAGAGTGCGATTAGAGTTCACTCTTCAAAAAAAATTCAATCTTTTGCTTAAGTGTGACACATAGATCATATAACATGGATTCATTAAACATCATCATTTATTACATAACAAAAGATTTTGGAATAGAAACATGTAATTCCACAATAAAAAATTATATGTTCATATAGCCTAATACCCTTGATAGCGTAATGGGTATGGTATTCACTACATGATGATTTTGGAATGGAAAATCATGGTGCAATTTCGACAGTATAACGACATTATATGGAAATTCATAAAATGTGTAGATGAGATAAAAGGGGTATCTCATAATTTATACACAAAAATTAATGTAAGGGGATCATGTAACTTAATATCTCTACTTATTGAATTGAATTTAAGATGCATAATTAAATTGAAGTGCTTGAAATGGAAATGAGAAGAGAGAAACCCCTTACAGAATTTCAGCATAATAAAAGTGTAGGTAAGGGTATAAATTGGGGATGATAAATGACCCCTCATTGAAATAAAATATAATGGACACAATTTAATTGATTATAAAGGTATTAAAATATAAAAAATAGAAATTTAAAGGAATAATTTCAAACAAGGTTGTTGAATTGAAAGGAAGATGGAAAGGCGAGGATCCCTTACATGGATGTGTGATCCCAAAGGTTTGAAAGAGGCTTCTTGGGAGCATTGGATCATAATTAGAGGACTTGAGGGAGTAGGTAGAAAAGTATGGTCATGATTCAAGGGGCTTTAATGAAATGTAATGGGTGCTTGGGTGGGTTTATATAGGAATGGTGTGAGAATTTTTTATTATTTTAGTTTTGGACACTATACACTAAAATTTTCAAAATCACAATCTATCCCATGGGTTTTCGAAAGTTTTCTTGAAAATAGTAGTGGTATACATTATTTTAAAAGTTTAATAGATGATGATATTATAATATTTCCCTTTCTTATGTTGAGGTGAGTCACACTTTCAAGGAAATGATTTTAAAATCTGAACATATTTTATATGTCTTAGAGGATTCACTAAGGAATTATAAAATAAATCAAATAAACCTAAAATTAAATTATTTTAAATTAAAAATATATTTTGGAGAATATTCCATTAATATTATTTTATTAAATCACTATTGGGTCATTATGTCGTCATAAAACACATTATATATTTATTTGGTATTTAATTTTTACACCAAAATTCAACTATCTTTGTAAATTATAAAAAATTCACCATTGGATAATTTTGAAATCCCAATTACAAAAATAATATTCATTTTAACTAAATAATTTTCTAAATATGTGAATTTTCACATTTAAAATAAAAACTAATATTTTTTTTAAAATTGACGGGTTTAGACAAAAAAGAGTTTTCAAACGTTAATAAAAATTACAATTGACTTTATAAAAATTATATGATCGTTTATATTTAATAAAATAAATTTAATAATAAAATTTTATTAATATATTTTTTAATTCAAAAATCCATTAATTCATCAAAATAGATTTCATAATTGAATTTGAATATTAACCAAAAATACTATTTGTGTTTTAAAAATCATTTACAATGTAACAATTATAAAATAAAAGTATATTCATTATTATGTACAAAAAATAATTCACATAATAATAATAATATGGTCTTGTTACATATCCATTTATTAAACCATCATATTCCATAAGAGTAAGGTCTATGATGGTGGGACTTTCATTGGGCCATTCAGTGAACATGGTTTGGGTCATGATCTTGATGATATTGAACATCTCCTGTAAATAGTTTCTATCATTCCTAAGTTGTTGGATTTCATCTTGGGATTGATCTAGAAAAAATAAAATAAATTCTATCTCCTTCAGAAGCTATGGTAAATGGGATTTATAGGGTACGATTCTACAGGTTGAGGCCATCACTTCCTTTTTCTATGTCAAAAGTATTTGTTCAAACCCTATATTTATACTAGTCATGTGATCACTATTCAATGACTATATTATCAATGGTAAGGATACTTAATTAACATTTAAATACAAATATATATAATAAAACAAAAGGTGTTCTTGTGTTTTCTATATCTATACAACATCTATTTAAAAGAAAGGGAATTTTATTCATAACATTTTTGGTCATTACAAACTTCCTCCCTTAATAAATTTCTCCCTCGAAATTTTCTTTTCCCAAACTAAAACAGATGAGGGTAGCTCTACCACATCACTTCATCTAGTTCCCACGTTTCTACTTTAAAATTGTGGTTTCTCCACAAAACTTTGACGAGGGGCATTGTCCTATTTCATTGAACTTTTTCTCTATGAACTATGATCTTCACTGACTTCTATTAATAGGAGAGGACATTATGCAATGGTAATACCTATAGATTTATTACATGTGATGGGTCTATTATTTAATTCCTTAAGAGTGATACATGGAATACACCATGGACTTGAGATAGGTTTGGTGGGAGTGATAGTTGATAGGCCACTATTTCGATGCGATCAAGGATCTCAAAAGGGCCGATATACCTTTGACTAAGATTTACCTTATTCCTAAATCTCATAACTATCTTTCATGGAGATATTTATAATAATACCATGTCTCCAAAATTAAACTCTTGGTATCATCAACAATTTTTAGCATAACTCATTTGTCGACTCTGGGAAGCTTTCATGTGCTGTTGGATGGTCTTAACCTTCTCCACGATTGCTTCGACCATTTTTGTATGTAGAAGTTTTTGTTCCCCACTTAATCCTCACATTTCTATGTTCTGCACCTATTCCCATAAAGGAATTAATAAGAGCCATTTAGATGTTTTAGTGGAAACTATTGTTGTAAGAGAACTCTACCAAAGGAATATGTTGGTCCTATCTGCCTTTAAAGTCCATTGAGAAAACTATCAACATGTACTCAAGTTTCTAGATTTTCCACTTAGATTGGAAATTATTTTTAGTGTGATAGGAAATGATTATGTTCAACTCAGTGTTGATATCATATTAGAGACTCTTCCAGAATATATAGGCAAATCATAGATCTCAATCGGACACAATCGATAATGGTACTCCATGAACAATTACCACTTCTCTGATGTATATTCGTTCCTGTTGAGCCAAAAATAAATCCTCTTGAATTAAAATGAAGCGTGAAATATTTTTATGATGATCAATAACAACCCAGATAGCATTGTTTCCTTTAGATGTCTTCAGAAGTCTAGTGAAAAAGTCTATGGTGATGTTTCCCATTTCCATGTTGGTATGGGTAATGGTTACATCTTACCCTTAGACCTCTTCCTCTAAACCTTCATTTCCTAACATACCAAGAACATCGATAAATATTTAGCGATCTTATTCTTCATGTTATCCCACCGATAGTAATCCTAGATATCTCGATACATCTTTATATTTACTGTGTGAATGAAGAAATTATAACTATGTGCATCATCAAAATTTTGTTCTTTAACACCTGATTTTATGATAGTTTCCACTTTCTTCTAAATCCCCACATCATCTTTTTTAGCATCCCTTAACCTTTCAAAAGGAGACAGTTGAGAAATAATTTGTGAAATGATTGATTATGTTCACTTCTTAATGATTCCCACATCCATATTTATCAAATCTACAAATATTGGATCCATTTCAATTCTCATCAATGATATAATTGCTGGGTCCTTCTTACTTAGAGCACCTGCCACCTTGTTCGCTTTCCCAGGGTGGTAATTATTTGAGCAGTCACAATTCTTAATGAGCTCAAACCATCTTCATTGGTGCATATTCATATATTTATATGGGAATAAATATTTTATACTTTTTTGATCCTAATATATTTCACACTTCTACATAGAGATAATACCACTATATTTTCAATACAAAGATCTCCGCTACTTACTCCAGATCATTTTGGGGATAGTTTTTTCCATGATTTTTTATCTGCCTTGAGGCATAAGCAATGAATTTTTCAATATTCATCAACACACATCCTAGAACCTTTTTGAAGCTTCGCTGATGATTATGAAATACTTACCACATGTGGGTAGTGTGAGCATAGGGGTAGTGATAAGACTCTTATTCAACTCCATGAATATTTATTCAAATTTATCATTCTAATAAAACTTTATTCCCTTTTAAGTTATCTTGGTAACAAGTGTTGACAATCAAGATAAATTTCTCACAAATCGGTGATAATATTCTTATAACCCCAAGAATCTACGTATATCCGTCACAAATGTAGGCCTCAAACATCCCTCAATTTCTCTTGTTTTGGAAGGATCTACAAATATCTTATTACTTGTGACGATATTCCCCAAGAATGATACCTCCTTCAACCAAAACTTACACTTTATATACTTTTCATAGTGCTTATCCTTTCACAAGGTCTTTAGTACAATGCTTAGATGCTTCTCCTTTGTTTTAGAGTATATTAGAATATCATCTATAAAGACTACCAAAAATTTGTCGAGGTAATATCTAAAGACTCTATCCATCAATTCCAGGAATATTTCTGGAGAATTAGCGAGTCTAAAGTGCATTGATATGAATTATTGGTGACCATACCTTATACGAAAAGTAATATTGGGGATATCCTCCTTATTCACCCTTACTTGGTAATATCCCCACCATAGATCCACCATGGGAAGTATTTTTTTTTCATGTAGATTACCAAATAAGTCATAAATTTGTGGAAAATGATACTTTTTTTATCATGATTTTGTTGAGCTCATGATAATCAATGCAAAGGAGAATTAACCCATACTTCATCTTGGTGAAGAGGACTAGTGCACCCCATAGTGAAGCACTTGGGTGTATAAACCCTTTATCCAGATTATCATGTAGTTGTTTCTTTAGCTTCTCAATCTTTACAAGAGACATTCTATATGGATCCTTGGTAATTATTAACGCCCTTGGTTTAAGGTCAGTCAATAATTCAACATCTCATATAGGAGTAAGACCAGACAATTCCTCAAGAAATAAATTAGAGAATTCCATCACAATAGGGAAGTCTTCGAGGATGATACCCTCCATAGACTCAATAATATGATAATTTATTCATGCTCACAGGGAACTAATATCTATGTTTGAAATGATGGTGCTAAAAAGGATTTGTCCTTATCCTTGAACTTTTAGAGAATCAGGGGTCGATTCTCCATATGGAGAGTGATTTCCCTCTCGCGACAATCTTTATTGGCTCTATATAGAGAAATAAAATCCATTCCAGGAATTACATCAAATTGAACCAAGTGAATTATTATGAGGTTATTTAGAAATTACAATCCATAATTTTTAACAGGGGATGATTTATATTCATGTGATGAAATAATTTCTCCATTTTCTATTTATCCTGACATCTCTACTAAAATTTTTTATGGTGATGTTTAGATTGTTCTACAAAAATTTTAGGATATAAAAGAATGCATAGAACTATGGAAGATAACCCTACCTTTTTCCTTTTTATTCTGGTTCTACTCTATCCAATATAGACATATGTATGAGTATCTTAAAGTATTAACACATAATGGGGAATCCAATGATAAAAAGGGATAGTAAATAAATTACATTTATATCCTTAACTTATGAATTTCTATTCTTAAATCTATGTTATCCATGATCTATTTCCTAACATATATTCTTAGGGGAATGTTTTTGTTCCCTTAATAATGGTTCATACTAGGATTATGAAATTACTGAAGCATATCCCCCAAGAGTGTGAGACCAAGAGTTCATCTAGGCCTATTTTTATGCACCAGTTCCCATTCAAGTCTATCTCAAAGAGGTGTTTTTTTGTTTTAAAACTAGATATATATGTTCCAGATCCACCTATACTTTTTCGAATCCATATAGGGATGCATTTTCTTGAATATACACTTACTATATACTCACCAAAATTTAGGCATTATTTTCTTATACTTAGTATTATCCTTAAGTATTTCACTATAGTTCTATAATCCCCATATAAAAAAAGTATACCTATCCTCTAATACCAACTATAATGACGCTAGTACTTTTTACACACATAAACATGATTTGTTACATAAAATTTCCCGTAATAAAACCTTGAAGATCGAGAGTTATAGTGTATTTTGGGATTTGGAACATTACATAACAACTTAAAACATGAAATAAATATCTTTATTAAAAACTTCTTGTATATGGCCACAAGAAAAGGGTGAGCTATAAAGCCCAATAATTGAGTATAAAGGCATGAAATTAAAAATACAATACATGTTAATAAATTTGAATATCAATGGATCATAAGAGAAACATTAAAATAAAGGCATGATATTGAATGATTATCATAACATGGAAATCTGGAAACAACTTATAACACTACATCATCTACATAAAGGAATTAGGTAAAACCCTATCCCAACATGATGAAAAAATGTCCGATAAAGGAATTTGATAAAACCCTACCCCAAAATGATGTTTAATGTTAGTAAACATTACGTAATTCATTGAAGTGCTATCAGGGTGCACCCTTCATAAACATTTCAATCTTATGCTTAAGTGTGCCACATAAATCATATAACATGGATTCATTAAAAATCATCATTTATTCCACAATAAAAGAATGTAGAATACATACATGTAAGTCCACAATAAATAATTATATATGCATAAAGTTGAATACCCTTGATAGAGTAATGAGTATGGTATTCACTACATGATGATTTTGGCATGGAAACTCGTGGTACAATTTCGGCAGCATAATGACTTCATATGGAAATTAATAAAATGATTAGATGAGAGTTAAAGGGGTATCTCATCATTTATACATGAAATGGGCAGTTAGGGAATCATTGATCATAATATCCAAACATATGAACTAAAATTTAATATGCATAATTCAATTGAAGTGCTTGAAATGGAATTGAGAAGAGAGAAATCCCTTATAGAATTTTGGCATAGTAAAGACGTAAGTAAGAGTCTAAATGGGGGAGGATAAATAATCCCTCAATAAAATAACATAAAATGGATAGTAGGGAATTTATTATAAAATGATTTCACTATAACCAATTAAAATTAAAATGACTAATTTAGAAAAAGATTCTTTAATTGAAAAAAATAGAGAAAGGTGTGGATCCCTTACTTGGATGTGTGATCTCAAAGGCTTGAGAGGAGCTTCTTAGGATCTTATGGGTTCCTTTGGAGGACTATATGGAGTAGGGGAAGGGGGTGGTCAAGATTAAAAGATCTTTAGTGAAGAGTAATATGTGCTAGTGTTGGTTTATATAGGAAAGATGGGGGAATTCTTTATTATTTTGGTTTTGGACCCTACACACTAAAATATTCAAAACCACAAGAAATCCCATGGTTTTACCCATGGTTTCTAGAAAAGGTGAGTGGTATACATTATTTTAAAACTCTATGGTCTAAATATATTAAAATAGTTCTCTTGATTATGTAGAGGTGAGTCACACTTTCAAAGAAATGTTTTTAAAATAATACATTATTTTATCTAAATAATTTTATGAATATGTGAATTTTCACTTTTTAAAATAGAAACCGACATTTATTGAAAATTGACAGGTTTTGACAAAAACAGTTTTCAAACCTTAATAAAAATTAAAATTGAATTCCTTAAAATTATATGTTCATTTATATTTAATAAAAGTTAATTATTAATAATATTTTATTAAAATATTATTTAATTCAAAAAAACCATTCATCCATCAAAACAGATTTCTTAATTAAACATGAATATTAACCAAAAATACTGTTTTTGTTTTAAAAATAATTTACAAAGTAAAAATAATAAAATGAAAGTATATTATTTATTTAATAAAAAAATGCACATAATCATAATTATATGGTCTTGTAACATATTTCTTTATTACACGGGCATACACCCTAAGAGTAAGGTGTGCGATGGTGGGGATTTCATGGGTTCGTTCGATGAATATAGTTTGGGATATGATCTCAAGGAGCTTTAAATACTCCCATAGATAGTTTTACTCATGCTTAAGTTGTTTGATCTTGGCTTGGTAATGTCCTAGGGAAAATCCCATAAATTTTATCTCCCTCAAAAGATATGATAAATGAGATTTATATGGTATTATCCTACTGGTTGAGGCCATCACATCCCATTTCGGTGTTAAAAGGATATGTCCAAACCCTATATCTATACTAGTCATGTGATCAATATTAAATTTCTATATTATCAATGATATGGATATCTAAAGATAATTTAAATCAAATTGGATACAATAAAACAAAAGGAGTGCATGTGTTTTCTATATTCATAAAACATTTAATTTTAAAAAGGGATATTTATTCATAATAGTTTGGGTCATTACAACTTCTATCTCTGGAGAAATTTCTTCTTCCACAAGGATTTAAGAAATTTGATCTTGTACCAACTCTTGTGTGACTTGAGCATTGAATTCATTAAATCTTATCTTTCCCCCACTATCTCTTTTGGAGATGTGTTCTCTATCAATAAATATGGCATGTCTTACCACTATAGCCTTTTTTATGAGGGGTTGTATTGGTAATATCCCCTTGTTTCTTTGGGGTATCATATAAAGGTACACTTTTTGACTTAGGGTGAACGTTTTTTACTTGAAGATGCCTTAACAAACGCTTCTCTTCCTCACACATATAAATTCGATATCATGGTTTTTCATTTACTCAAAAATTCGTATGGAATACCATTTATCCATTTAGTTGGTACTTTTTTTAGTATATGTTCTTCTATTTGTAACACATATACCCAAAATGATAATGGAATACTCACATGACTCATCATTGATCTCACTATGTCCAATAATATGTGGTTCCTCCTTTCACTTACACCATTACACTAAGGAATGTAAGGAGGACGAAGTTGTTATAAGATACCAAAATCTCACAAGTAATCAATAAATTATTTATTAAGATAATCTCTACCATAGTTTGAGAAGAGTTTCTTAATCTTCTTACCAATCTAGTTCTCAACTCAATTCTTTTATTCATTGAATTTATTGAATAATTCAACATATACCTCATTATGTAAATATATCTATATCTATTAAAATCATCGCTAAAAGTATTGAAGTATGAGTACCCACCCCTTGCTTCAATAGAAAATAGTCCACATACATCAGTATAAACTAATTCATGAAGCTCTTTAGACCTTTTCCTCTTTAAATTAATGGGGAATTGGTCATTTTTCTTTGTAAACATTCCTAACATACACCAAGTGGTTTTAGTTGAAAATAATCATACTATCCATCTTGATGTAATTTTGTCAAGTGTTTTTCATTTACATGCCCTAGATAGTGATTCCAAATTTGGGTGTCGTATGAGTCATGTGAAGTAACTTCATTACCGAATGCCATTAATTGGTTCATTTAATCCCACACGTGAAGAAAATTATGTAAATATTCCTTACCATAACAAATGATATCTTTATAAAAGTAGAAATATTTAGTTCCAATTTTTAAAATGTATATATTCCTCTCTAGTATAGATAAATAAAATAATGTTTTTGGTTACTAAATCCACATAATAAAAACCCATTAAAACGAAGATCATTCTGGTTAGTAATGTGAGTTGGTAGTCCCTCAAAACTACAACAAAAACCTTAGCTCTGTTATATTCTTGTTGATCTACCTCCCCAAGGTCAATTTTTTTTATTATACTTTGTTCATATACTTAAATACATATGTGATCACCAAAAGCAGCATATAATACCCAATTTTTATAAATAGATAAATTTCACTCGATAAAAAATGCTCCAAAAACTTCCTCTTACTTCTGTAACTGGATAAAATTTATCTTCTGGTGGACCTTTTTTCCACATGTGAAATAGAAAAATTTTGTTCCTTTTTTCACCATTTATGTTTTTCTTATTAGAAGGGTGTGAAGAAGCTTTATACTTAAATCTATTTTCTTTGGCTTTCCATTTGTTCACCTTAAGAATAGAAGTATTTTCATGATTTATGTAGAGACCCAAAGCTTGACATACATAGATATTACATTACTTTTGCGGAATACTTAATACATAACAAAAAACAGACACCAAAGGACCGTAATAGTTTAGTGTCTTTGGAAACATGGAACGTAATCTTCTAATCGTGGTGAAAGATCTTCAACATCTCCAATAAATATCTTCCACTTTTTGTTTCCTTACCTAAAACCTTTCTTTTAATCCTGGGGGAAAATATAACATAAAAAGGGTGATCTCAAATGCTCAGTAAGGGTAATCATGGATAAAATAAAACATACCATATACATTTGAACTTAAAAACATGAACATAATGTTTAAAAATAAAAATCTTGAGCAACGATATAAAACATGGAAGTACATAAGGCATAGATCATAATGGAACATAAATCATGATAAAATAGCATGGGAATAAAACATGTAATTGTGGAATCCATTAAGAACATGTAATGATTTCCATAGTAGCCAAGGCATTGCTTCCAAGACCATCTTAGTGGACAAAACCCCTTTTTGAGTCGAGTTCACTCCGCGTTCCAGTCCGGTAATACTGAACCAGATTAACATACCGTTATATCCATGTTTATCTAATGAGATATAAATCTTTACCCAATTCATTGGAGGGAGATATATGTCCCACCCATCTCATAATTAAATCATTCTTACTTGTGCCACAAAATAAACATACATCATTCATAATAACCCAACAAATAAAATGGGTTTCATAAGCATAATCCCATCATCACATAATCTATATAAAAGAAATGGATATAATTTCATAATAAGAAAGTGAAACCATGTAAATCATAGAGACTTTATACTTGAAACATACACATATGAAATAATTTCATCTTAGATGGAAAATGGTTTTGATAAAACACTTGAAATTAATTCTTGAGGAAAATATCCTTTCTTCTTCAAAATAATTTTCTTTTCACAAAATTTCATCGAATTTTAAAAGAGAAGGATTTTGTTGAAAATAGCCATGAAATCTTTTGGAGAAATCCCCATGAAAATAAGGATTTATAAAACCGTAAAAATCCGTTCGTGCCGTATAAGTTAAAAAAACATTCTTCTCGTACTTTTGCCGGAAAAGTCAAAAAGGACCTCGTAAAAGAAAGATTCCATACATACCATGTATTAAAAGTCAAAATGGGTAAAGAGTACATTAAACATACATAAAATCAATTTTTGAAAACATGGACTTTGATGATAACAATAACCCCAGCAAATACTTACGAATAAACAATCTCAGATAAGAACGAGATTGGAAAGGTTATCCCTTACCTTAGGTCCGATATGCTTCGTACGTATCCAAAAATTCTGTATAGTGATTTAAATAATGTCATTGACTTATTAAAGAATCATATTCATTGTTATTATATCATATATGGTTCACTTATGACTTTATATTACCCGTTCTTTTGTAAATTCATGTTAAAGTAGCGTTTTGGGTAAAATCATTTCATTTGTCATTCGTGTTTTAACTTGTAATTATTCATATGATTACATAGTTCATGATTACTTACATCCAGAATGTAAAACATGATTTATATATAATATATATTCAGAATATACATATATATAATGGATTGATAAATGGAAAGAAATACACCATTCATGGAGACGGTAGGCCGTAGGTATGAATGAACGATGTTTTCATTTCTTTATTGAATTGAATGGAATTAAGTAGATGACATAAATATATATATACATAAATACATTAGAATTATTATGTCATATATTTCATGATTACTTATTATATATACTTTATAATCATTCTTGAATGGTTATCATGGAGAGTGAATCTCATCGCGTCGTTGAGACGGTATTCCGTACGTACGCACGAGCGATGATATCATTCCCATGATCGTGGAATTGTATTAAAGTGTATGTATAATATTAAATAATCAATATCACTTTAAAATAATCATATATATTAATTACTTTCACCATTATACCCATCCAAGTAAGGTGGTGGTGGAAAAAAGATTACACCACGACGTGGAGACGATATTCTGTACGTACGCACGCGCAGTGATTTCGTTTTCCGTAGGATGGATAGATGGTGAAATATGGTGGTTTCATAATTATAATTACATATCAGTATATTAGTGATACTGATGATATTAATTCATTATGAAACAACTAAAGAAGAATAAGTGGAATAAGAAATAAAGTTTAAAGAATCGGTAACAGATATTACCTCTTCTTTGAAGCGCCTCTTTGAGACCTCCTCTTAGGGTAATAAAATTGGTCTTTGAAGAAGACCAGGACCTCTAGAATGTTTCTAGGGAAGTGTAGAAGAGAATTTGGCAGGGTTTTCCCAAGTTTTAAGGCTCAAAGTGGTGTGAGGAAGAGAGGGATGAGGTGCCCTTTTATAAGGGAGGAGAGGGGCACCTTTGAAAAAACGAAACATATTATTTTATTATAAAGTCATATTCGGTTTTTAATAGCTCAAAATTGATTTATTTATAATATATGGTGGGGATGGGTCGAAAGACTCTCATCCAATAGAATTTATACAAGTTTAGGATTCTATTTTAACCTTATCATTTAGATTTAACTTTAAGTTAAATAATTTAACTTTTATCGTGTCTTCTTGTTTTCTTACACTATATGGTTAATAAACATACTATAAAAAGCCAAAATAACCCCAAGTTGTTTATTATTAATATATATAACCTAATATAAGTCATTTGGACAAATATTAGATTTTTAGGAATAAAATTACAATTAATAATATAATATTTGTTTTAAAACTATTTTGTGTCAATTTTGACACTATTTGGTAATTGATTTTTGAGAAACTCATAACAGAAATATTAGTTAGAAAAAAGTTACTTAAATCAATAATAACATGTCATATTAACCTATAAAATTAGTGTAATTCATAAAAAGTCTCAAATTACATTTATTTGGGTATTTATAACATCAATTATGTCAATATTTCATTAATAAGATAATTACTGCATCATTTTTGTGTCATAAATAAATTAAACTATTTAATGTATAAAAATTATAAATAAAATGCCATTATGTATGAAAGATTTTTATATTTATAATTAATATTTATAGTCGAATTTATCTTATGTATAACCTTATATTAAAAATTATTTAGTTATTAAACTTTGATTTTAACTATTTTAACACTTCTTTAAATAAATTAATAATAAATGTCCTAATCTACTCCAAGTGGGCCTAAATGCTCATATTTTATTCCTAAGGTTGTGTTTGGTCGAATTACACTTATCAAATAGAATTAGGACATGTGTTAGAGTAATAATAATATCATTTTAACCTTAATTACCCAATTTACTTCTAACTGTGGTAAAAAAAAGTAAAAAGTTACTATTCACCAAAAATTATTTTCATCTCATTGAACCAAATTTGAGTCCTTGATATTAATCATGTCTCTCGGATTTTAAAAATTCAATTTACAGAAGTGGTAAAATTTCATTTAAATGAAAAAGTCAGTTTTTTAACTACCACTAAGTGGTTTCACTATTCATCGAAAATTGCAGTTTTTCAGAAAAATACCAAAAATTCAGCCTAAACATTATTTGATATTCTGAATTAAAAATTGATGTCTATTTTGTCAAATTCAAAATATAGGATTGGAATTAATTAATTTTAAAATTAATTCCCGTTATCAAAACAAATAGTGTGTTTTTTAAGAAAGAATAACTATCAAAAGATTGATACTTGTTTATATCCAATTTCAAAGTGAAATTAATTTCAATGACCAACATTGGATTAAATGGTAAAAATATATTCTAATTACAATTTAAACCCAATTAAAAGGATAATCTAACCATATAAATTATTGCGATGAAAAAAGTTGTTTTTAATTAAAATATAGCGTGTTTTTACTATTCATTAAAATATGAAAGTTATCAGAATAATATGAAAAGTTTATCCAAAGTAAATTTTTATATCTTGATTCCAAAGAAGAATTTTATTTTGTCAAATTCAACTTATAGTCATGTCAAAAACTATATTTAAAGTGGGTGCGCCATCAAAAGGTGGAAAAACTGCATTTTTTGAAAAATACTTATTTTACCCGAAAAATTTATTTTGTTCTCATACCATGTTCTACAAAATATGTAAGATTATTAATAATGTTATAAAATTAAAAATGTAGTTAATACTATTCATAACGGCTATTCTATTATAATATTATAACAATATATCATTGTTTTGTGAAACCCGGTATTGTGTACTACACACGCTATCGAGGAAGGTCGCAATTGCGTGTAATGAAAGCCAAGTTAGGGTTGCGTATACTGTAAGATAATACGGTTTTGCGTATAGCGCAAGATAATATTGGTGTAGCATAAAAAAGAATACATCAATGAAATTAAAAAGAATATTTTTCATAAAATCTTTGGGTGTTACAATTTATATCTGTATCTACTTGGATAAGTAGGATTAAAAGATCTGGAAGACTCTTCCCAATGTTGTTCATACTAAAATTCACAACAAAATTTGCAAAGTTTCGAGGGAGGGATGCATGAATGAGATAAGTGCCTAGTTTTTTTGGGATTTTAAACCCTTAAACCACTAGGTTATCAATGTATCCAATGATCTTGACAATGTGAGGTTGATCGAGGGAACAATCTCTAAGATTACTTTGAAAAAGAACCTTGGGAATCTCAAACGATTCATATATAGCTCTCTCTAGGTAAAGACAGTGTAGGAGCTCAAGCATGCTATACACATCCATGTTTTCATGGGACTTTATGCATTCACTTGACAAATATGAAATCATAAAACATTGAATTTATACCATGTCATCCATTTGGTGTTTCTTAGATTAAGGACTCTTCATCACTCGAATCATGAGTAGGTAGATTAGGCATTGAGGATTCTACCAAGTAGGATTATTGGTTGTGGCATAGAACTACCCGAAGGTGAAGTTACTACCAGTTAGGATATTTTCATTATCTAATATTGATCACAGAGATAGTGTAGATAATGATCTTGTAATTTTATTCTAAAAATAAAAGAGAAAATTATTATCACATTTCTTGATTTCAAATTTTTTGAGAAATAATAAATTAATTGATTTTATTAAATCTCCCACTATTTTATCAAGCCCCAATATCCCTCCCCATTTAACTTGGAATTTCATTATTCTAGGAAATTCTAGTGTCATGGCTCTGCATTACCCTTCACATAACCCTAATAAGGGTTGATCAAGTTATTTTGAAGGTATTTAGGTAGGAAAGTATTTTTTAACTGTGGATTTATAGCTCCTTGATATTTTGAGTGGACTCCCCAATCCAAAAATCATGACTTGTATTTTCTGAACACTTTCCTAGAAATTACACCAAGCCTAGGAAGAGATACTCCTTTTGATGTAAAATGGTTAATTCAACCTAAAAAATTCATAGGAACTCCATTTATAAAATTGACCTATAAGGGTTTTTAAAACACACAGTTCTATTGAGTTTTGTTCCTAATCAAGTAAAATACGGCTTAGTATAACTTAATATTAGATCAAGGGATTTTATTTTATTGTGAATAAATGTTTATATTGTTTTATTCTTTACATGACTTATTAATATTTAAATGGATGTTTACTTAATTAATTGACGATGTTTGGATAAAACATTTATGCATAATCAATTTTATTTAAATTATGTCATTGAATATTAATTCATTTTTTTATCGTAGTCTTGCATCAATAAATATAATTTTAATTAATTAGATAGAAAATAAAAAAACAAATAAATGACCTGATCATGAGATTATATAATGCTTGACTTAATTAGAGGACATTAAATAAATCTATAACCTATGTGAAATAACTCCTTATACTGGACTTGGCATGAGTTATATCAATCCACATATCCACCTATATATCACCGAGTTGGCATCATTATGGTTCAGTCTTGAACTGTCTCCACATTCCATGGGATGATCCATTAATTGAAAATATATATTACTCACATTTAGGAGGGGGGAACCAAAGGATTAGTTAAAGGGAATTAAATAAACACCCTTGGATATAAAGGTCCAACATAATAATGGAGGGAGGGATGACTCACAGACCATATTTTAATTTAACATTAAATAATTGAGAATTAAGGAAATAAATTTAATTAAATAAATTCCAAAACATACATAGGTCAAAATCAAGCTCATGATCGACCATACATGCAAAAAATATGCAAAAAGTAACTCGCTAACATTCTTTTCTTTATTCATTCTTTATTATTTAGATGGATGCAATTGTATTAATTAATTAATAAATTAATTAATTCCCTCTATTCTTAAAGGTCATATGAACTTAATTGGATATATCCATTAATTTTAAATTGATGGAAAGTAAATTATAGAACCATTAATGACATATTTATTAGAGTAAATTAATTGAGAATTTAAAATTATTAAAAACCATTATTAAATTGTAAAATACACAATGATGTTCCAATCAATAAAATAATGTTTTAATGCTTGATTTTTTCAAATTCAATGTAATTTCAATTGTGTCTATTAATGGGAGACTATATGGTGTGTACATCCAGCAACATTCAATGTACCTCGATTTCCATATATCCAAGTAATAGGCTTAGGGATTTGGCATGTTAAATCGACCAGATTACACGGTGTGTACATGTTAGTTACACACCCTGTATTCTCTTTCCAGGTTCCTAGTTGACCCATTTGACATGAAATATGAAACAAAAGAACCACATGTTTCTAATTCCTCGGTGCATCTAGACACAATGCACATTGGTATATGATGTGTGATTCGGCCGCACACCATGTAACCCAGCATTACCAGCCAAAGATTTTGCACACCCAAATGGAATCACAAGTCATTCTTCAATTGTTATTAAATATATAAGAGTTTAGATCACTGATCGAACATGATTAATAAGTCGATAACGTGTCAATTGAAATTAGATTAAATAATGAATAAAATGAAATTAAAATATAACCATGATTGCACATATATCCAAAATAAAATAAATAATTATAAATTTAAACATGACCACTTTGATTCCAATTGTTAGTTTCGGGTGCATCAGAAGCAGTGTAGTGAAAGGAGATATATTAAAATTTCTTTTAAAAATAATTACCCAAAACCAAGAGTTAGGATCTTGCATGTAAAATTTATAATTAATTTATTTAATATCTGAAGAAATAAATACATGAGATTAGTAAATTTTTTCATTGCTGATTGTTGATCATCCGAAAAGGCCCTTCTTTATTTTCATTTTAGTGCTTTTGAGGACAAAAGGGTAGAATACCTCTAGTGGTGATCCACACATGCTATAATGGTATTCAAGAAATACCACTCGTTAGCAGGGTGCTAGCATGATGAATCTAATTTCTTGAATTGTCCGTTATTGATAACTTATTCTTTGGTCTTAAAGAAATTCTCTCTTGGGTTCCTTGTTATTGAGAGGGAGAGAGGAGTCAAGAGAAAATTAGTTTTTCCAAAAAATTATATATTCTAAAACATAGAATCAATTTTTAATGCTTCACAAAATAGAAATAACCATTTATTTATAGAGTTGATAATTTGGTTAAAAAATTTAATTTTATAACAGCCATTACATATAATTATAACCATTAATGATATTCCATACCACATAAAAATAATAAAAAAAATAAAATTATTTTTTGGTGCACCAACTTGCGAAAAATGGATAAATAATATTTACCAGTAAGTAAATAATTATTTTATCACTGGAGATGGTCTTGGTTTCTTCGAAATCATCTTGAATTTATTGAATACCCTAATAAATAATTTATTATTTTAAATTAATACTTTATTAACAAAATAGGAAATACATATTTTTTCAATATTTAATAAAATTAATAAATATATTTTATACACAATTCAACGAATAAATATTTATTTAATTTCTGTGATCAATATAATTTAAATAAAATTATTTCTCAATCTTGAGAATAATATTTATTTCCTTAATTAAATTCCAATAGAATTCAATCTTGAACAACAAAAACACTTAGTGCGTGACCCTCTAGGATTCATTCTCATTGGAATTAGGTGGGCCTGCCTAAATTCCAAGATTACTGTTTAGCAACGGGTTAAGTAACCCCAGATAAAGAACATAATGTCACAATGGCAGCAATCACATACAAATTATCAATGTTTAATATAATCCATTTGTCACATTATCTCATCAGACATGTTACATGACTGTGTCATCAACCTATATGCTCGATACATCATGTTTGAATATCTGAAATAGACTCATCATTACACCACAGTCATGGAATTTAGGATGACAGTTCTATTTCAATCAAGGGGACAAGATATCAACATTCATAAATATGGAAGGAAAAATTCATTCTTTTTATTATCCATTAATAACATGTCATTTGTGATACACCCATCGTACCTTACTTCCATCTAATATATGGAATGGTAGTTTTCATTAGAAAATCCAATTGAGTGATTCTGGACATGCATTAATGATGACCATAAATCTAAGGTCCATTAGAGATGCTGGAAGATAGAAATATCTAATCACACTAAAACATGTAAAATTTATATTGGTGGTTCTGTTCTTATAATCTTGAATCTTAGAGATTATCAAGTGTTAACTTAATGATAAAAGGTCTCATCTTCTTATGAGTACTCACACCTAAAAGTATATATAATATGTGTCCCATCATTATATGTTATCCAACAATATAACTATATTAATAATTTATTCATAGAAAATCAAGGTTATCATCATATATAGGATCTAATATGACCTTATCAAGGCGTCAAATACTTTAAGACATTATTACATTAAAGTCCTAAAAAAATTAACAATATGTAATAAGATGTTTAATTTAATATTTAATACAAAAAATATCCATGTAATCAAAGTACAAACTATTTGTTCTAGGACACCAACTCCAACAATACAAACTGTTAGGCAATGGGGGGTTTTATCGAGTTGGTGTCAACATTATCTGGGTGGTTTGGACCCCAGTCGATCAGATGGTTGTTCTTGCAACAATATATTGGGAGAAGAAAAGAGCCAGTGGAGTCTGATGATGCACATCGATGAGTAACGATCTAATTGTTAGACTTCTCAGAGCTGTTTTGAGATGTGTACTCACTTTTTAACATGAAATATATAAGGATTATAGTGACACTGAATCTTCTATTCGGTGAAATGTCAGTTGTTGAGTATGATGTGGGTTTCACTAACCTCATTCATCACTCGCTTGACATGGAGTGACATGCATACTTCTAGAAACCGATGTTTGATCAGGGCCTTAGTATTGACATCCATGGGTGATTGGTCTCCTTGTGCCTTCCCTCTTTTGTGGGCTTGTTAGAGTGATATATGGTGATAGAGAGATTCCTAAAAGAGGGTTGAGTGGACTGAGATGAAAGTGGTTACCATGATGCCGAGTCATATTTTGCACCTATAAGATCTTAATCGACATGATCACAACACATGAGGCACACCGATACCTAAAATTGGACAGGTGGGTCTGTAGTGTAGGGTTCAAACTGAGGATCCAATATTCCAGGTGAGGGGTAATTCTATGAATACAACGAGTGAGGTCACATGGAACATGATATCATAGGATATCATGCTTTAGATGGTGTTAAAGTAGTGGATGGATCTCTATAGTAGAGGTATCATTTCAAACAGGGATCTCTCAGGCATGGTTTGAGCAGACCCCTATGAGGTAGGACCAATTGAATACCACGAGAAGGTGGATATTTGAAGGTAGGAGATACTGGAAGATGGGGATGTTATGAGCTACTTCCACCACCACCTCTTTGTTTCCACCATCAGGATCATGGAACTATCAGTTGATGTCATGGGTTGTTTAATTTTATGGAGGGATATGACTAGGACACACATGAGATGGTTAAATGTTTACAATGTCTTTTATCCTTTTTATTCAGTACATTTTTAAACATAAGTGACTCATTTATTTATTTTCCATATCCCTTATGTGAGGGATGTACTTTCGCATATGTAAAATATCTTATAACATATAAATAGATATTCCTATTGGCAGAATTTAACTTATTTCTCACATCCTCCGATAATGATTTTTGTTGTTATAGGGAGATTCCAAGAATATGGGATTCTTTAGGGTGAAAAGTGTGTAAACGGACCCATGCATTAGTGGTTTTTTAGGAGACATAAATCATATAAGGGATATGTATGCTTCCCCCAATAATCATTCTAAGTGACATTATTAAATTGGTGAGGGTAGTTTAATGCCACCAAATGTGGATTGTTTGTAGTTGTGTTAGATGATTTCCATTGAATTTTATGTTCAAGGTCGCTAGTTGGAGAGAATTTCCCATGTCTCCCTTGGGTCATTGAGATGAAACCCTATTACATCAACTGGATGGTGGATTTGTTTTCCATGGTTTGTGATTAGGTAGAATGTCATCACATGAGACTTTGGTGTCTTTATGTGGTGGTTTGGGGAACTATACTATAAGAGTGAGAGAACTTGGGGTGAAGTGGTGTTAGAGAGGCTTTGATGATTTGAGTTTATGGTTTACTATTTCTCTTAGGTTTATAATACTAGAGGTACATATTGAGTACATAGTGGTTAATGATGACTCTAAATCTAGGCTTGGTATTCATGTTAATAAAATAGTAGGAAATGATGGATTATGGGTTGAGGGAGTAGAGCCCCCGTGTGTAAAACTATGTGACTCTCAAACTAGTGTTAATAATATGTTTTTTATCTTAAGTTTTTGGAGGTGAAGTTAGACTAATTTTCTTTGTTGTATCTCACCTTCGAAGAGAGGGGTGAAGTTTTTCTCTAGTAATTTTTGGTGGCTTCTCCACTTCTCTAGTCTGTGATTGAGGCTCAAATGTAAACAAAAATCCTATTAGGTTCATATTGAATAGTTTTTCTCAGGTGATAATCTTATTATATCCCTAATGAAGGTGATAATTACTTTTTTTTTCTGGGATGGACTGCGCATATGGTCATGCTATGTGGGACGGTGGTGATGGGGTTTCACACTTAAATGGAGCAGTACATATGGGGTGGTAAAGTTTTATCGAGTTATTCTTTGCATATTTGGATTCTCAGGATTAATATCCTTGAATTATGATATAATATAGATACTATATAATTTACTTGTAATTATTTTTAATATATCTTAGAATATTTCTGAATCCAGGTGCTGAGTCCGTATGGAGTTTTGGGAACATGAGATACTCAGTGTAGTGATATGAAAAATATTTTAAAAACATTTTCACGAACCGATATATTTTTAGTTCTCATGGATAAATATTGGTTAGTGTCTCAAATTGAAAATATAATACCATGGTTGAGTTTATAATGCGGGGTTTACCCTCAGTAAAAAATGCAGTTTTTCAACGCTGAGATCCTTTGTTGGAGGCGACCATTGGTGGAGTGTTAAATAGAGTATTATTAGTTTAGTAAATTTAAATTTATTAATCTAACTCCCCCTAGAACACATGATAAATATAGGAGGAGAGGTTCTACCATGGTGGTGGATGGACCAATGGTGAATCAAGTGAAATAGGAGGCACCGTCATACTCAGATCTTGATGGAGATCACTACCAGATCATGCTGTAGTGTCTTTGGAGCATGGATCTGGACCCAAATCTTCAATGTTCCTCCTTGAGGTATAAGGTTTTATGTTTTAATTTATAATCACATTTACATGTTTTTTAATATTTTTAATCTCTATTACGACTATTACGGATCCCCTATGGGTCGATCCGATGGAATATTTTGAAAAAAATGGTTGTAGGGTGAATCAAAGGGATTTCCAATTCTAAAATCCAGATCAAAAATCAAGAAATGAAGAAGAAATACTGTTTTTTCTTCCTTTTAGGAGAATATGATACTTAATGACTATATTCTATGTACTGGGGGTACACAAATTATAGTCGATCTGAGCCATGGGGCCGATGTCATGGGCATGCATATCGTGTTGAGGGACACATTTGTGTGGTAATACATGACCATCGTGCACAAGAAATTGGATTCTTACATAGGTATATACTAAAGGACATGTAAATATTCTCTATGTTATAGGAAACACCATGTACTAGGGTAACATGACGTGTTTGGAGACATGTCCATCGAAGCCATGTGGGAGAAGACACAGTTGGGGTCTGGGTGAGGCAAGGCATACTGTATACACCATGTACAAGTCTTAGAAGATCAAATGGATAGAAAAGCCATGAATAATAGAACATATATATGTGTCCATGAAGGGTCACGTACCATGTGTTCCTCAGTACACACCATGTACTTTTCTTGGTGACTTACTTCTTACATATCTCCATCATCAGGACTCAGATTTAGGCCTACAAGTATCCTATACTAAGCTTTTTTATATTTTTAATTTGATGGAATCCTTTACTATGTATTGTACAGTATTATGTTCCATGACTCAATAAAGTCATTATTTATTTGGTTCCTAACCATGGGTAGTGATAAGGATTTATCACTGAAGATATTTTAAAGTTGGTAACCTTCCCTATCACACTAAGATGCAGATCCTATAGACTCTTTAGGCATGTAGATCAGTGCTCCACTTTCTCTAGGTTATAGTTCATCTATTTGAAGATGTGATATGATGCAATCCATGATGAGAATGAAAATAATTTTAGTGATGGTTGACCTATGTTGGTAATTGACTTGGATTGGTAGAGTGAAACTTGGACTAGTACTCCCATATCAAAAAATAGAATAGGTTTCCATTACCCTTTATACTATTATAGATGGAACTCCCCCACTGTAGGTGTAGGTCCTCAACCCATAGAGTATTTCTATAGGGGTCAGTACTCCCTTTTCATTTCAGGGGGTGTCTCACCCAGAGTGTTTATACATGTAGAGATGTAACTCCCCTATACTCAAGTACGGGTCCTCTATGTATGGAGTGGTAATCCCCCATCATTGAGATCTAGTGTGGAGTGATTCCAACATGAGAGTTGGACCTTCCTTATATGTAGAGAAATGTTGTTAGGAGTAGGCCATTCCACTTTTTTCATGAGATAACTGGTTAAAAGATATTTCTTCATTGACACAGAGTTGTGCAAACCTCTCCAAATAGGGTCTTAATTTTTTATCATGATGTCTAGAAGTTAGTAATACCTCAGCTATGGGGCGTTAATGAGGTGTGAGTCCTTACTTTTCCTCTCTTGAGAGGTTAAAAATGGTGCTTGTCTTGGATTTAGTGCTGCATCAAATTTGAGTTTAGTGGTGAGGATTGGGCCTCTCCACTTGTATTCTTATGAGTTTACATGTGGCAAAATATAATGGACTTTGAACCATGGGTTTTCGACACCAATGTTGGACATAGAGAGTTTTATTCCAAATAATTATTCATTATTGGATTGTGGAGATGGAGATCCCCTTTATTTATAATTTTTATTTTTTTTAGAATAGTAGGATAGGGTTCATTTGACCAAAATATAGAAGTTTTTTTGAGTTGTTGACTTCTTGTGTGGTACTTAAGCCCCTTTATGATTTATTTTTGGGGTTCCTACTGGGTATGTTTATACTCACCAATGAACATGATTTTCATGCATGTGTTTTGTGTTATAAAGATTAAGGGAACATTGGTGATGACATAAGTAGTTCACGGTAAGGTGTAGAATTTTGTATCTTGGATTTGACAGTGTATAGTGATCGTCTTAGATATAGGAGACATGATCTCTACAAATTTACCTGTTTTCTAATTTCAGTCTGGTTGGGAATCTATTTTGGATGGGAGTTCATTTTTACTTTCTTTCTTTGTACTATGATTTTGTATTCTGATGCAATCCTAGACGTTTTTACATTCATTGTTTGTACTCTACAAGTTTTATCACTTGTATACATCTGAACTATTTCATAGAGATGTTGATTTCATGCGTACATGTACATTGGCTAAGAAATCCAAAATTAGTTATTCCTTATCAGTGAAAGTATCCACCCCCTAGCCTATGTGAGGCGGGATTGGTATAGTTTTGGCCTTGCCATCCGTTGGCCATGTGGGCCTCGGTGGGTTGAGTCGTGACACATACGTTATATAAATATTCCAAAATAATAATCTTATGTTTATTACATACTTGATTAATATTTTTTAACGTTTAATGTTTTTTTATTTTAGCTCATTACATGTTATGCAAAATTATTTAGACATTTAAGTTCACTTTATACATTTATGTGGTATTCAAATTATATGTTAAAAATGACTTTAGGGGGTTTACTATGTTGAAAAATATAATTCTTCCATCATCTCAAGAATAATAAAAACTCTTTTTATATCAAATTTATACATAAATTTTACTTTTATAAGTAATCATGAGTGATGTTAATATATATATTAGGTACTTGGAAATGAAATTACATTCAACCACACACACACACACACCACCCATCGGACAGAGAGGCCGGCCATAACCCCCCCCCCCCCCCAAAGGGATAGACCACCCATCAATCCTAATTTATTTACCAAATATACCATATGACTACTGGGAATGAAACCATTACATGGACCAAAATCCTAGGGCATCATCATGTCTTTATCATCCTGTCTACATCACCAAGCCTGCAGTATGCCTGCATCATCATCTGCATCACCACCTGTATATTACTGAATAGTTCAAATGCCCAACATGGCTATATCCAAAGACCTCTTGAATTCCAAGTAGGATACAATACTAATGGGTAAATTCTCAATGAATGTGATGGTTATAAATAATTAACTACATCATAATCATGGATACAGTTGGTCAAACATATGCATGGGTAACATTTACATTTATCAATGATCTTCATGAAATGAAGGTAATTTTTATATTATCATTGTATATTGATAATTATATATTATGAACCATTTTATTTATTAAAATATAATTATTTATATCATCCATGTCATGTGGTGATGAAAAAATAATCACATCTCTTCATGGATGTGGTAGTCCACATATACACAAGAACAACATTATCAATTTTTATTGAATAGAAAGATAAAAATTAAATGATATATTATCTTTTAAGAATGGTAAATAAGTAATTAATATAATATATAAACATTAATTGCACAATTAATTCTAATAATAATAGGTGATTATAGAAAAATAGTTTCATCAGTTTGTGAGGTAGAAGTCTGTTGTACACACAAATGATAGTTTTGTTTCCAATTTGATGAAAGAGGATATAGATTTTGGATATAAAATTTATATAATGAAATCTATTAATTTTTTATATACTTATATTATTATATCATCAGGTTTTTATAATATTATAATGATGTGGAAGAATGAACAAAACAAAAATGCTAGGTTACAAACAACAACTCTTCTTCAAACAACCCATAGGTTTACACCCAAATCATTACTAGATTGTATTAATGAAATAAAAAATACCCTTAGGATGTGTGGAAGGAATTATGTAATTTATTTTGGTATTTACTAGTATAAATATTTTTTATGTGTAAAGAGAGGAAGATAGGGGTTGACCTTTTATAAGAGGGGGATAAGGAACACGTGGTATTTTTTTAAAATAAAAATAAACTTTCATGTCTTACCCATAAAAATAGGACTAAAATGGAATATTATATAGACTTAGTTCAGGTATGGTCTAAATATGGCCATAAAATATATTTTTTAAATGATCATCTTTTAAATTTAGCTGTAGGGTAAACCTCCTTAACTTTAATCACAGTAAAAGTTTTTTACTTTTTTCAGTATTAATTAAGAAAAAAATTAATTTTACCCTAATATAAAATATAAATTATTTTGATTAAAAATATTTAACGAACATTATCAATTTAAATTCATATATGGTGGACAATTTAATATAAAATTAAAACCATAGATATTATGAAAAATGGGTTTTCAAGTAATGTAATTTTCAAGCATAATATGACTTTATAATAACTATTTGAATTATATTTATGATTTCATGAATTTAAATTAATATATAATGATATATAATCTTAAAATTTAATTTATATCATTCAGAATTATGGGTTTTCTTGATTAATTAAAACGATGAAACATTATGCACTTTAAAATAGTGTCTAGAAAAATGTCCTTTTAAAATAAAAAAATAATATTATACTAAAATCTATTATAATGATGATTCAAATGTAAATAATTACATTACGTATTAAAAAATAATTATTATGTTACTTGAAATAATATTTAAATAATTATTATAATTTTCAAATAATTATTTTATTGATATGAAATGATAGTTTAAAAAAATATACATTTTTAACTATTCAATGGAAAACTATATTTTTAGAAAAATATAAAAATTTAACCATAAGTTAATTTTGATATTATAATTTAAAAAAATTAATTCACTTTATGAAATTAAATTTATATATTTTTGAAGTTATATATATAAATAAAAACAATAAAATTAAGGAATTTATTTAAAACAATTTACTTTTCGATTACAAAATTACATGATATTATTATAATTAATATATATGTGTAATTAAAAAATATTAATAAAAATAAAAATGATTTATTCTATTATTAAATATGTTGTTAAATCAATAATATTTATGGTATCCCATTCATTTTTATTTATACATGATATATATTGACCAACCTTTATAGTGGTTCAACCATATCCTCATTAACAATAATATGAACATTTGAATTATAGTTACAGTGATGATATCCAACCCATATTAGAGATATGTGATATCCTAGGATGTGATAAATATGATTATAGTATGAAAATAAATAGATAATAATAGAATAAATTATAAATATTAAAGAGGTAAATAATTTCCTATGCTTATTTAATGAAATGTAGTTATTTGTATATAGTTTAGGGTGGTTTTCTATGCTGTTATATATCATTAATTTCCTTTACATTATGATCCTTATCATGAAGAACTTATAAATTATCTCATGAATTATATTCCTCAAGACAGTTTATTTATTACATTAAACATTATGTTAAAGCCTTGTTATTGTATAATGTTTCAATATTTTAATAAAATTATAAATTTTTCATTTTTCATGTGAACATAATTTATCATATATTTTATGATTTTTTTATTATTATACTGAGACACACATATATTTTTTCATTATGGTGATTTGAAACTAATGAATACTATTTGTTTTTAACATTTTATATTTTTATATTTTATATTATGTCATGCGAGTAAGAACATATAATTTTTATTTATTGTTTATATTTCAACATTATATATACTAACATAATATATATGATTTATTACCATCAATTAATCATTCATATAGTTTGTTCATCACAAATTAGATATATATTCATTGAGATTATTTTTGAAAATAGTTTTTGTGATGAAAAATCCTTATAATTTTATTTTATGGATGGGAAATATTTTCACACAATTAGAAAAAACCATTTTGAAAAAGTGAAGAATTCATTTAGTGCATCATATAACAGTTTTCATTCAGAATCTGATAGGTCCAAAATGAAATACTTCTTTGTGTTTTAATTTTACACATATTGTTTTTCAAATCGATAATGTGTCAAAAGTTTCATCAATAAACCAAATTATTGTACATAAATGAATTTAAATTATTATTACTTTTTTAAATTTCAATAAAACTACTGTTGAATATATATTCATTTACTTTATTATTATTTTAATTATTTTTAGTTAATAAAAATTTACATATCATGTATTTAAATTTTTTTATTCCATACATATCATATGTTTTAATAAATATAGAAAACTATTGGTGATTTTTTTTGTAATCTAAAAAACAAATTTTTATATATTATTTCATTTTTTAATTTCCAAATTATAGTTGGGTGAATAATTACATTTGAGTACATCAAATTGATTTTTTTGTATTAGGGTATAATTTCTATTTTCCTTGGATGTTATGTTTTATTAATAAATGTTGGGTTTTATTATATATTTCATTATACATTTTCAAATGACTATTTATTTCCAATCAATTATGTTAATTTATTTTGATGAATCGTATCTATATAGTACAAAGAATATTTTTTTTGAAGATGAGAAAAAAATATTTATTTTCATATGTTTTATTAAATTTAATAGTTACACATGGATTATAGAATATTTCATTATTGAAAAAAAGTCTATTTGGGTTAATATAAAATATATGTACAACATTAATCAATACATGAATTTATAAATATAAATAATAAATAAGATTCCATATTTTTTAAAAATATCATAAATATCCTCTAAAAATAACTTGTTGTAATATACATTACACTTGATTAGAATATAAAAACACCCATTAAAAAAATGAGAGTGCAGTTCCTCTATTGAGAACATATGTTTTAACAATTTTAATATTTAAATGATATATATTATTACATTTCATGTTTTATAAAATAACATTCATTATACCATTAATTTTTATGTACATTAAATTTGGAAATCTTCGATTTTTTCTTTGAATTTATTATCACATGTTCAAATATAATTTTTTTAGTGTTTTTGTTATATACATAATTTTTTTCGTGAATTTATAATTTTTATATTAAAATTTGAAAAATAAAATATAACTCTTCAATTGTTTTTTTGATAGAGAAATAGTTGTATAATTTGAGTAAAAAAAGTTTATATTTCATTAGAATTGTATTTTTAAAATCTACATTTAAATTTTGAAGTTCTATTAAAATATTATACCACATTGAATAATTTATTTAAAAAAAAACCTCTCAAAAAAATAATATTTACAAATTTTTTGACATGAACACATAAACATAAAAATTTCAAAAGAGAAAGATTACCACTAAGGAAGTAATTTTTTTTACAATCATAGAAATTATATAGAATAAAATAATTCTATATGGAAATTAATATCAAATTATTTACTAGTGTGTGTATAATAGTAAAAGTAATAACAATATATTTATAAAATGAATAATTAATGGGAATATTAAATGTTCTTAGAGGGATTTATTTTTTAATATTTTCACATTACCCCTGACAATTATATCTTAATTTTTTGAGAAATTAATAAAAATTTATAATTCTATTATTCCCAAGGTATGGAAATGTTTTTTTTAATTGAAAAAAGATTCAAGGATTTAATTTCTATAGAAACCCATAACGATGATGTATAATAAAAATAATAATAATACAGATCAAGAGTGGGACATGGAGACACAAACATGTTCAGTGAAAATCCCATAATTTACTAGTTATCTCTTTATACACCATGTGTCCACACATTGGGGTTATCGACATAAAATATAGGGAATTAATGGAAATGGTAAACTTATTCCAATTAACATATGTGATCATTATAAAAGAAATGATTCACATAATGTGAGCATAAAATTATATACAAGAAAGTTAGTTCAATTAGATGATCAAACTAAGAAGATAGGGATTGGGGATGAAATACAGTGTCTTAAGTAGAGGCATTCAATTTGTCACATAGAGGTTCCACATGAAACCCAGTAACTAATCATACACTTCTATGGAATGTGTGTCTTTTTGAGAAGACAAATTTTATATGTAAATGTTTCATTTACTTATTTTTTTACCAATGAACATAACGGACCAATGTATAAGTGTTTTATGATAAATTTTTTAAACTAATTTTGGTATTTATAATAAAATATGATTGAAGATATTGTGTTGAATTGTTCTCATAAAAACATTCAAAGAATAATATAATCATTGATATAGATATATTTGTGTAAATGAGTTTAGTATTTTTGGTAATAATGTAAACATTTTTTCCTCTTATGAATGAATAATGAATCCTTTCCAGGTAAGAAATAAATTTTATTTCTATAATAATTTTAATTATTTATATAGTGAAAATTTTTATGTTATGAAATATTATTTAAATTTTCAAGCATAATAGGTGAATATTCTATCTAAAGAAATATGAGTTATGTGATTACCTATGGTTCACTCATATGTGTTAATTTCATCCTGGTTTACATATTTTTGTGGTTTATGAGGGTTCTAGGAGTACAAGGATAATGTTTTAGTGAAAATAGGATAGGCGCATGATATGGGGACATAGTTTATCTAACTATTCTATAAGGATCAATGGTTTCCAGTGGAGTTTTATATGGTTTTGGTATGGTTTATCTAACCAGTCATGTCTCTATGGAAAATAATGTGGATGTAAAATAATTGGTGTAGTTTCAATCACATGACTTGAGTAAGGTTTATCAATCTAGGTGGAAAACTATGAAACTATTTGACTTTATTTTCTAACCATAGTGTCCAATACATAGTTTGCACATATTTTTCTAAATTATGTAGCTTAACCTTGATAAAATATGTAATCTTCTAATGTGTAGATTTACTATGATTCTATTTTTCCTTTTAACCTATAAACACATCATAATTCCACAATATCCCAAAACATATTCTCCTAGTTCTCTAGAAGATTCCCTCCTTAGTTCTATATTGATTATTCATAGATCATGATGGATATCATCAATGAATGTTTTTACTATTGTTTTATTCCTCTTTTTCTTGATCGAAAATTGATATTTTATTTTCTCATTTTTATACAAAACTATTTGTAATACGATGAGTTGATCAACATTTTTGATAAATTAATTTTGTTTTTTATCATGGATCTAGGCTTGTGTGGACCCAATTCCTTCATTTGTGTTCTTCATTCTCAATGGTGACTAGTTTTACTCTTTTAGAAGTATAGGTGACCCTATATAGTGGGGATATCCCATAAATTCCTCATTGTTTTTTTTGTAAAATATTGTCTATATATTTTTTAAATTCATTGATTGATTGTATTATGGAATCTAAATTTTATTTTTAATGTTTTTATTTAAAAATAGTTTATGTAGTTTATAAATTTTATTACCTGAATCAATTGTGGATTTGAATCCATAATTAAATTTCAAGAAGAGAAGCAGTGATGCATTAGTGAGAAAATGTTTTCTAAAAACTAGGCCTGGTTTATTATATTATTTAGGAAATCATAGCACTTTGGGTACCTTAGGTGCAATAGATTATGTTCATATTCATCCTTAGTGTGTGTGACACCCCTTGGGGTTACATTGGTGACATCGACTGACTATAGTAGGAATGGATATCAATATGATTTATGTTATATTGGTTAATGTAACTTTTAATTTTATAGTATATATTACCATAGGACAGAGGATAATTGTCTTAGTTTTATAAATGGTAATATTGATCAATATTTTATTTCTCACATGTTTGTTTTATAGTATCTCGATAGTAAACTCTTATGGTTTTGTATGATTAGTCACATATTTTTCATATTTTTTGGATCATATAAATATGATATAGCTTAATGTAAACCAAAGGATGTTTTACAAACTATTATTATTTTGAAATTAAATAATTATATGGTTTTTATTTAATGTAATAAATAATGGTTTTATTTTGTTATAAATATAATAGATTTTTGTGATATCATACTATACTTTAGTTTTCACACCATAATTTTTCCTTTATGTGTTTCTAGACTAGTTTTTAGGATATATGTAATGAGAATGATGTCTTATGGCATGCAAGTGTTCTCATGGTCAGTTCTTCCTTTTTCTTTGTATAGGATTGTGTTAATAGATAGTTACATGGATAGTTGGTTTGTCTTTAGTTGTAAATTCATTTATCACAGTTCTATTCATTTTCTACCACTTTATTCGCTGATTTGTATTCGTTTTTTGATATACATGATGAATTTTGTATTATGATTCAAGGTTATATCATTTCCATAAAGTTTTTATGGATATCCACTAACATTTTGTAGATCTTGGTGATTGGGAATGAAATTCTATCCTTGTACAAGTCCATATAATGTTATGTAGCTAGTTGACCAAGTCAGTTCCTTACAAAATTATATCAGACCCATTTAAAAAAGAATCTAATATAGCACAATATAGGATCTGTTTAGGGTATATTACTATAGAGATATGAAATATTATATACCAAAGGGTACATTGAAATTAGGTTTGTGATCACCACCTTTTATAATACTACTAAGGTTACCATGGGAAGTCCTGATTTACATCGTTTTTGATGCTTTTTATGATTTTGGGTTTTTCATGAGGACCTATTATTATCATTGGATTGTGATGGATTACATGGGGGATATTTTGTTGGAATATAAATGGAATTATGAATCTTTTTTTTGGTTATCATGGATGTACACACATCCATATACTGATCAAACACTTAATTTTTTAAATGTTATAGTGGTTGTGAAAAATTGGGCACAAGTCTATAAAACATGTGGTGAGGTTGAGCATGACTACACATTACATATATTTTATTTTCTAGAACCCCAAAGTATTATATTCTTTTAGGGACTCTCACCAATAGGAAAATAATCCATGTGGTTCTTGGATATTTTAATAACGAGAATTTATTTTACCAATAATTATTACATGGCTTGGTTTGTGTAGGTGTCGTAAAAGAAGTTTTCTATGTGGAAATAAATTCCATAAATAAGTAATTTTAGTTTGAAAATAAATTCTTTAAATTATTCACAAAAATTATATTTGGTTTCAATATTTGGTATTTATAAATGGTTCTCTAGTAATGGAAAGCTATTTTTTTTCCAAACCGATTAATGATCTATATAAAATAATTCGAGATTCTTAAAGAATATATTTGATAAGAAATTCATGTTTTAATTATGTAATATATATTACTCAAATTTTTTAAATATTGATAAAAAATTAAAATATAATTCTTTATTTTATAAAAATCCAGTTTTATACCATTAATGTTTTTATTTTAAGGACTTCGTAGATGGATAATGCATTCCAAGATAAAATGAATCATGTTTTTATTGATTGAAAAGTTATAAAGCTCATCTCTTAATTAATATGTAGTGAAATATTTAACTTTTGGGGTTTTTATAATGATATAGAAGAAATTTAATTTTGAAATGGGACATTTTTATATCATATTTTCAAATAGTATTGGGTGGTTTTAAAGAAAAAACAGTCAATATAAGATGAATCTTATATTTAAGTGGGGTTTTTAAATCTCTTTGAAGAAGTTTTCTTTTATTTGATATTATAATACTTTTCTTAACTAATTATTATGTGCAGAAGTTATCTGATGTGTTGTAAAGGAAATAACCGGATTTAATTCTCATCTATTATGTTTTGAGTTACTATTATAGAGTGTTCATTATGTGATATGATAACCACATGTGTGGTCATTCCATCACATCTTCAGTATTTCTTTGTATATGAATAGATTGGTGATTTTCATCACCTCTCTTGATGGTCTTGTGTTTCTTGGATAAGAGAAATATATAGATTCAATAGGGTTGTGATGTTGGTGAGGAATAGAATTCATGGTTTTTTAGTTTTCTTTAAAAGGGAATGAATCCTCTATTCAACCTATAAACCGTGTAAAAATTACTTTATGATCACACTATATAGTGTAGGAGTATTTTTATTCATGAGATTACCTATTTTATGTGTAATTTTTTGTGTCTCCACTGGGATACTCTATTAAGAATAGTGGATATGTCCCACTTATTCATGCTTCATTTTTTTTCTTTCAATTTATAATCATTGTTGATAAGGATAAATTTTTAGATAAAGTTATGTCATGGGTTAAATATTAATACTTTTGTCAAGGTGATCTTAATGTGTCTACATGGATTTAAAGGTTTAGTATCACCAATAATGTGTCAATGAGATCCATCAATGATACCTTCTTATTGGTTTAACAGTGGGGTCCATCTAGTTGTGAACTCTTAACATATGCTACCGAATATTTAGTTTCATAACTCTAGACTAAATTCAATTCATTCCATGTTTATGCTTGACTTTGTTTGAACCATATCCATGTTTTTAGAGATGTGGTGTATCTGAGGATATATCATGTGACTTCCTAATTGTATTTAAGGTGGGTTGATATGGTTTTCCTGTGAACATTTATTATGTATGGTTTCTTTTTGTAATATTGATCTAGTTACCTTTTGGTTTTGTACATATTGTGAGATAATTTTCTTTAATTTTTCATAGAAAGATATCTTGTGGGTTTCCAATGAATATAATGTCTAACCTTAGTTAACATGTAAACATTATCTTGTAACGATTCATTTTATTTTTTATCACAACATTTTTGTTTGAATATATATGGTGGGTAGATATATGATAAGAATCTATCCTTTAAAAAATACTATTTCTAATTATGTGTCCTATGTATTAATTAAAAAGATATAATTGTTGTTTACCTCATCTCTTGTGTTTAATCATTCTATACAAAGTTTGGTGTTGATGATATTCCTAAAAAACCCCAGTCCTCCTAAAATAAAATTTTTTTCTCTTCAAAAATGGTAGATTGATTAAATAAATCATAAATTATTCTATGATGGAACGAATTTATCTCGCAGTGACCATGGGTTTATATCATTTGTACATAATGTTGGAATATGGGGACATTTGTTTGATCATGATATTTTCTAGAGTTGTCCTCGGCATAATTTCAGGTACTTTTCCTTCTTATTTAAGTAACCTTATTTGTATTTATGACTTGTGGTGAATTTGGGAGAAGTTTTAAGAATAAATTTGAGAAAATGGGTTTGTGCATTGTTGGAACAAGGTTAGGGGAAACCGTACGCCCAACCCAACTAACCATGAGAACCCAAGCAGAGAAGTTCTCATGGAAAGAACATGGTTTGATAAACCGTGCACTCAAATTTGGGAAAGCATGTGGACCTGAATAGAGAATTCTGCACGTTTGTCTCACAGTTTTTTAACCATCTACACCATCCGAGGAAAGCATGCACATTATTTTTATTTATCCGAAAATTTGTTTTTAATTCCCCTGAACCCAAAAATCACCTCTAATTCGACCTCGTCTTGGGATTTTATGATTTTGGGGGGTTATGGAGATTTACAGATGGGTTAAAAGCACATATGAACTTCGTTCTATGTGATTGAAATCCTTAATCAAATATTCACTCTCTTCTTGGTAAGTGGATCTTATCTGAATGTTTCTTCTATTATTTCTCATATATATATTTCATCCTTTGGTGGAGGATATACTCTATTTTATTTTATCTAATCCTTTATGGTGATATATTAATAAAGGACTATATATCTATATCTTTAATTTATGTATCTTGATATATTGATTTTGGTTTATAGATTTTTGATCCGAATCTCAGATCAATATCGTTGTGCTAATCGGATTTTTGTGGATTTAAATTGAGTGAATTCCCATCCACGAATCGAGGTAGGTGGTCTAAATATAATTCCCATATATGTGGATTTGATATATATATAATAAAGATCATAAAATTCCTAGAATCCTTTAGAAATTTATTTTCTTGAATTGGGTTTATTAGATTGACCAATTGACTTATCGATGATTTGTTGAAATGGGTGATTAATTGGGGAATTAATCACAAGGATAAGGTACTACCATATTAGATAATTAATTTGGCTAAATTGATTATAATAGGTAGGGGTTTTAATATAGATAATTAATCAGGGGATTAATTATGAGGTTTTGAAATAGCTAAGTTGAGATAATTTATTATGAATTAATTCTGTTCCTTTGATAATATGATCTAGATAATTAATTGTGGGATTAATTATGGAAAGTTGATATTAAAAAGTGATAATTAATACTAGAAAATTAATTATGGAACCTGAATTGTGATATTGATTAACTAGTCGATGAGTTAATTAATGGTTTGAATCACTTATTTAATTATTGAGTTAACAAATGGAATGAATGCGATTAACTAATTGTTGAATTGGTAATGGGATTGGGGTGGAAAACTAATTGGTAAATAAATTATGTGATATATAATGGGAACATTTTCATTCTTAATTGAGAATTAAAAATGGTAACATGATCATCATAGTTATGAGTAAATAGAATGGTAACATGATTATTCTAAATTGAGAAGTATACATGGTAACATGGTCATTATACTTATGAGTAAAGAGAATGGGAACATGGTCATTCTATTGAGGAGTAAGCATGGTAACCTGTTCATATTTCTTATGTTTGTGACATCTGTAACTTTGGAAATGTTTTTTATAAATGTGAAATTAAATAATGGAAATAACGGTACTCTGAGTTATGGCCTCATATGAGTATATTAGAATTTGGTATGAGTCAAATATGGTAATGAGATATCATAGAACCTTGAATACTTGGAGATTCGAAAGAAGAAGGTATTAAGATATTATATTACATAGGGAACACTTCGAGATCTGGTATGAGATGAAGTTAGTATTGGGGTACTTGTATCCTTGGAATCCATAGAGTTAATGTAGTTAGATAAGAATAAAAGATATTGTAATAATTTTTTATTTATGCATTGCACATATTTCTTATAAAACATTATACACTTTATTTGGATTGGACTTGTTTTAGACACTGTTGGTGGTGGCCTACTGAGTTTTACTCACACCCTATTCATCCTTCTTTATTGGTACCAGAATAAATTATATTTTTGCAAGACTGGATATGGGAAAAGGCCCTGAGATATGTGGATGACTAGGATTGGATATTGGAGGAGGGAACTAGAAATGGTTTGTGACCTTCTTGGGGAGTCTTTGTAACACCCCGATATTTTATGAAAACTATTATTTTTAATTTCATTAATGTCTTGTGTTGTATGTTACTCCAAGATTACCTTGCGCTATACACAACACCGTATTAGCTTGCAGTATACACAACACTATTCTTGGATCGTATTACACACAATTTTGATAATAGTTATTCTAAACAAAATTGAGTATATATATATATATTCAATGTATAAATGAAATATGGTTGGATTCTGTTATACGAAACAACAAAGGATTCTTTCACAACATGCAACCCTAACTTGGCTAGCATTACACGCAATCCCGACCTTCCTCGATAGCGTGTGTTGTACGAAATACCGGGTTTTACTAAACATCGATATATTATTATAATATTATTATGAACTAGCCTTTATGAATAGTATTAACTAAATTTTGAATTTTAGAACATTATTATTCATCTTACACATTTTCTAGAACATGGTATAAGAACAAAATAATTTTTTCGGGTAAAATAAGTATTTTTCAAAAAATACAGTTTTGCCGCCTTTTGATGGCGCACCCACTTTAAATCTAGGAAGCAATGCCTTGGCTACTATGGAAATCATTACATGTTCTTAATTGATGCCACAATTACATGTTTTATTCCCATGCTATTTTGTCATTCTTAATGTTTCTTTATGATCTATGCCTTACGTACGTCCATGTTTTATGTCATTTCTCAAGCTTTTGATGTTTAAACATTATGTTCATGTTTTTAAGTTCAAATGTATATGGTATGTTTTATTTTATCCATGCTTACCCTTACTGAGCATTTGAACTCACCCTTTTTTTGTTTTCTTTTCCACAGGATATAAAGAAAGGTTTTAGGTAAGAAAAAAAAGGTAAAGATCTTTATGGGAGATGTTGGAGATCGTTCACCACGATTAGAAGATTACGTTCCAAGTTTCCAAAGACACTAAACTATGACAGTCCTTGTGTGTCTGTTTTTATTATGTATTAAGTATTCCTTGTATGATTTTTTCCTCTCACAATTTTTTTTTGTGTTTTAGTCAATGGAGGGAACCAGAAAGAATTCAGTTAGCATTGAATCCAATGGAAAAATTGGTGACTATGAGCAACAAAATTGCGTAATGCCTAGAGAGAAAGATATTGTGAATATGCCAAATCAGTCATCGCGATATATGATTAACAAGCTGAAATTTAGTGGTATGCCTAATTCATCAAATAAGAGGAAGATAGACTTTTATGCATGTTCGCATGTTGAGGAGCATAAAGAAAGGAAGATTGAGATTTCTAAAGAAGGGAAGAAGAACCTTGAGGAACACCTCAAATGGAGGGACTGATGTTATCTGTGTGGAGAAAAGGGACATAGAGTGACAGACTATTATGGAGTTCAATGTATTATTTGTGGAGAACATGGGAATTACCCAACTCAATGCCCTGACCTAAAAAGTTACTTCTAAATTAAGGAAGGACTTATTCCAGGACAATCATTGAAGATGATGGTTTGTAGTGTTTATGTATTGGTATTCAAGAATAATGTTATTGAGGTACTTTTATGGTATATTGGAATATCTATGTATTTGTCCATTGTGGTTTTCAATAAGAATATGGCATCGGTAACCATGAAAAGTGATTGAAATATTGTTGGAAAGCAGATGATATGCGCATAATGAAGTGAAAACGAGAAAATGAAACTTTTGACAGTATTCATGAGCTCATGATTGATATAAGGACTAAGTGATATCATGGTTTGAGTATATAGAATTTTGAGGATTTTGGTATGTGGAAAGTGTTAACTTTTAACTGCATTCATGTTTTCACTAAGGTTTAATGGGTATTCATTTTTCAAGAGAATACATGATTAAGGACTTCAAACATTTGTAATGTGACCAACAAGACATATCTTATGATATATGGGGATCAACGATGGTATTAACATGCTTCTTATATGAAATCTCTGGTAATCGTTTTCACTATAATATGATAATGGACTGCAATATTATGGATAATCCTAAAGATTGGAATGGATTATGTTGGACGTATGTTAGTATTGTTTAAGGATATAACCTTTTTTTGATATTATTGATGGGATGATATAGTAATGTAGTTTTAAAAAAAGGACAACCTGCAGGACGGGCGACAGCCCATCGCGTCGGACAAGGCTGTGGGAATCAAACCCACAACTGAAGTGCGAATGGCCTTTATCGCCTACCATTGGCCTACAGGAAGTCCCTGGTTAGTAGAAACTAGTTTTATTTTATTAAGCGGTATGATATATGAAGTATAAGTTCATTTTTTGAACCATATACGATTAATCTAACCATAAGATGGGCTTATAACTTTTTCTAACATTTTGTTTGAAAGAGATGGAATGACCCATCATTCTATCACAAGATCTGCTAACACATCATAAATAACAAATTCAACTTCATTTTTTAAGGGGTGAAGTGGAAATTGTTCAATTCACGAACAACAGTGAGATTGTACCAAAATCATGAAAGTATTTCTTTTAATTCATCAACTTTAGGGAAATGATCTTGAAAACCAAAAATGTTGTCCTAGTTCCCTTATATCCGATGAATCAGATGGTACCTTAGATCATCACAAATCAATAGCTTTGTGATTTTTGGATTTTTCATAGCCATGTTCTTTACCACTCTCCATCAGAACTTGATTGTTTGATTTTTCTTCCATATCCATATTTTCACCTATGTTCTCCTACGTGGAAACCCAGTGATGAGTTAATTTGGGTAACTGTTACATTTCACACTTTACTTTTTAAATCCATGTTTTGGTATTCCTTTTTATGATGTGGGTTTCTATTAAACAAACTTTCTAGTAGTAAACCATTTATAACCCCGACAAATTTCGAGGGCGACATTCATTTTAAGGGGGGTAGAATGTAACACCCCAAGATTTTATGAAAAATATTCTTTTAATTTCATTAATGTCTTGTGTTTTATGTTACACCAAGATTACCTTGCGCTATACACAACACCGTATTAGCTTGTAGTATATGCAACACTATTCTTGGATCGTGTTACACACAATTTTGATAATAGTTATTCTACGCAACATTGAGTATATATATATATATTCGATGTATAAATGAAATATGGTTGGATTCTGTTATACGAAACAACGAAGTATTCTTTCACAACACGCAACCCAGACTTGGCTTGCATTACACACAATCACGACTTTCCTCGTTAGCGTGTGTTGTACGCAATACCGGGTTTTACTATACAACAATATATTATTATAATATTATTATGAACAATCCTTTATGAATAGTATTAACTAAATTTTGAATTTTATAACATTATTATTCATCTTACACATTTTCTAGAACATGGTATAAGAACAAAATAAAATTTTTCGGGTAAAATAATTATTTTTCAAAAAATACAGTTTTGCCGCCTTTTGATGGCGCACCCACATTAAATATAGTTTTGACATGTTTATAAGATCAATTTAAAAAAATAAATTCTTCTTTGGAATCATGAAATAAAAATTTACTATGGATAAATTTTTCGTAATATTCTGGTAACTTTCATATTTTGAAGAATAGTAAAAACACGCTATATTTTAACGAAAAATAACTTTTTTCATCGTAATAATTTATATGGTTAAATTATAATATTGAATGGTTTTAAAGTATAAATAGAATATATTTTTTCCATTTAATATAATGTATGTCATTATCATTCATTTTACATTGAATTCTTAGGTTAAATCAATTCAATCTTTTGCAATGTTTTAAAGAAAAACCCGTCTTCATTCGACAATGGGATTAATTTTAATTTAATTTATGCAACTTATGTGTATTTAATTTGAAAAAATGGATTCCATATTTGGAATCAGTGGGTCCAAATTATGTTAATAGACTACTTTTTATTTTTGGGAATTATGAATAGTAACTACGGTAAATTTTATTTACCATAGTTAAAGGAAATCGGGTAATTAAGGGTAAATATAATATTATAAATTACCCTAACACATTAAAAACTTCTATTGGATGGCTAAAAGTAAACCAATATCAACTAAGGGTCGGATTAGATTCATTTTATGGACTTTTTATCATGAAAATAATTTAATTATTATTAAAACCAAAGAAAGTGACAACATGTCACTCTCTTAAATCTTATAAGTATAATAATTTTAATCTAGTGATAAACATCACACAACTTCGAACATGAATAGTCTACAGAAATATAATAAAATTTTCTACATCATGATAATTTATTTAGAATTTTTAGGGATTAAATAATTGTCATTAACGGTGATACATTAATGATACAGAAATTATTTATTAAGTGGAAAATAAGTAATAAAGTTTTTATTAAAATAATAATACCCATTAAAAGGCCCACAAACCTGACCAAAACATATTGGTAGTGTATATATACACCTTAAGCATCCAATTACCTAATATATAACCGTTTGGATCCTTATAAAAGTGATTATGACACTTATATTATTTTATTTTAAATGATGCCAAAGTTGTCACCTTCATAATTTACTAAATATAAAAATTTAAATATTGTGATTTTAAGAAGATAAATTCGATTAAAAGTATTATTGTGAAATTTCATAGATTTATCTTCATCATAGGATTTTATTTTAAATTTTTATGCAACAAATATGTATATTAAATAATTATACAAAAATGTTGTAGTAATTATTTTATTAAGAGATAAACCAAATAAATGGTTTTAAAAATAATAAAATAAATATTATATGAACTATTTAATGATATCCAATAATTTTATAGACACATATGACCTTTTATGAATCTATTAAAGCTTTTAGTTCGAACATATATTCTGTATATAATTTATTTAAATTCAAATAAATGAATAGTGTGAAAATTGACACTATTGTTATTTTATAAAAATAACATATTATAAATTTTTTTAAAAATCACAAAAATATTTAAAAATTATAAATTTAAATTTATATGGTCTATAATGTTATAAAGTAAAAAATTACGGAAAATTCACAACAAATAAGTAATTATTTGTTATAATTTAAAATTTAGAATTTTATTACCACAAATAAACTTAAATAGATTAAATAAGGATAAATCAAAATGATAAGGTTTAAAATAAGATCCAAACATGTCTAAATTTTATTGGTTGATGATATTACAAACCTATATTATCTAATCTTAGAAAATGAGTCATTTTTGGAGGTTTTTAAGTGGGGTTAGATTTATTATAAATTAATATTTTTAAGAATTCCAAAGGTCCCCCTCTCCTCCCTTATAAAAGGGCACCTCCTCCCTCTCCTCCTCACACCAATTTGAGCCTTCAAGCTCGGACAACCCCTGAAAAATAATCTTCTCCAATTCCCTAGAAACATCCTAGAGGTTCTGGTCTACTTTAAAGACCAATCTTAGTGCCCTAAGAGGAGGTTTCAAAGAGGCGTATCGAAGAAGAGGTAATTTCTTCTCCCGATTCTTTCAAGCTTCTTTCTTCTTAAACTTCTACTTATTTAGTTGTTTCATTATAAAGTAATAACATCAGTATCTCTAATATACTGATTTGTTATTATAAATATGAAACAACCCCATTTCACCTTCTATCCATCCTACGGAAAACAAAATCACCGTGCGTGCGTACGTACGGAATACCGTCTCCATGTCGTGGTGTAATATGTTTTTCCACCAACACCTTACATGGATGGGTATAATGGTGTAAAGAATAACTACACATAGTTATTATAACATCCTACTGATTCTGATATATTGTATCATCCACTCCAATTCAATTCAATAATTATGGAAACGATATCATCGCTCATGCGTACGTACGGACTACCGTCTCCATGACGTGATGAGATTCATTCTCCATGTTAAACATTTAAGAATGATTATAAAGTATATATAAGCAATAATAATGAAATATATGACATTATAAATCTACTAGATTTATGTATATATGTATGTCATCTACTTAATTCCATTCAACTCAATAAGGAAACGAAAACAGTGTTCATGCGTACGTACGGCCTACCGTCTCCATGAACGGTGTATTTCTTTCCATTTATCTATCTATGATATATATATGTATATGATGAATATATATTATATATAAATCATGTTTTAAGTTATGAAATTATGTAAATCATGATATAAGTAATAACATCAAGAACGACAAGTCGAAACACATACGATAAATAAAATGATTTTACCCAAAGCGCTGCTTTAACATGGAATTTACAAAAGAACGGGTAATATAAAGTCATAAGTGAACCATATATGATATAATAACAATGAATATGATTCTTTAATAAGTCAATAACATTATTTAAATCATTATACATGAGGTTTGGATACGTACGAAGCATACCGGACCTAAGGTAAGGGATAATTTTGCAAATCTCATTTTTATCCGAGATTGCATATTTGTAAGTATTTACTTGGGTTATTTATATCATCCATGTCCATGTTTTATAAAAGTATTTTAATGTATGTTTAAATTCATTTTACCCATTTTTTACTTTTACTACATGGTATGTAAGGAATCTTTCTTTTGTTTACGTTACGAGGTACTTTTTGACTTTTCCGGCAAAAATTACGAAAAGAATGTTTTTTTTAACTTATACGGCACGAACAAATTTTTATGGTTTTATAAAGCCCTATTTTCATGAAGTTTCCTCCAAAATATTTCATGAATATTTTCAACAAAATCATTTTCTTTTAGAATTTCATGACATTTGGTGAAAGGAAAATGAATTTGAAGAAAAAAAAGGATATTTTCCTCAAGAATTCATATTAAGTGTTTTATCAAAACCATTTTCCATCTAAGATGAAATTATTTCATATGTTTATGTTTCAAGTGTAATGTCTCTATGATTTACATGGTTTCGATTTTCTTATAATGAAATATCCATTTGTTTTATATGGATTATGTGATTATGGGATGATGTTTATGAAACCCATTTTATTCTTTGGGTTATGATGAATGTTTTAAGTTTATTTTGTGGCACAAGTAAGAATGATTTCACTATGAGATGGGTGGGACCTATATCTCCCTCCAATGCATTGGGTAAAGATTTATATCTCATGAGATAGACATGGATGGAACGACAGGTTAAACCGGTTCAGTAAAACAGGACTGAAACGAGGAGTGAACTCGATTCAGAAAGGGACTTTGTCCACTAAGATGGTCTTGACAGCAATGCCTTGGATACTATGGAAATCATTACATGTGCTTAATGGATGCCACAATTACATGTTTTATTCCCATGCTATTTTGTCATTTTTAATGTTTCTTTATGATCTATGCCTTACGTACTTCCATGTTTTATGTCATTTCTCAAGCTTTTGATGTTTAAACATTATGTTCATGTATTTAAGTTCAAATTTATATGGTATGTTTTATTTTATCTATGATTACCCTTACTGAGTATTTGAGCTCACCCTTTTTATGTTTTCATTTCCCAAGGATATAAATAATGTTTTTAGGTAAGAAAAAAAAGGGAAAGATCTTTATGGGAGATGTTGGAGATCTTTCACCATGATTAGAAGATTACGTTCCAAGTTTCCAAAGACACTAAACTATTACGGTCCTTGTGTGTCTGTTTTTGTTATGTATTATGTTTTCTGCTATAGTAATGTAATGTACATGTATGTCAAGCTTCGGGTCTTTATAGTTGGTATTAGAGGAAAGGTTTAGTAAACCTTTGGAAACTAGGATGCGAGAACTTTAGTGAGATCCCTAGAGATATTTCTAAGGTATGTCTAGGGATGTCCCTAAGGTTAAATATAATTATAGGTTATAGTCCTAGAATTACGGTAACGATATTAGAATTAAACCTAGGATGTCAGATGTTGAAGGTACTCCCCCTTGATTATGTTATTCTCCTTGTATGATTTTTTCCTCTCACAGAATTCTTTTTGTGTTTTAGTCAATGGAGGGAACCAGAAAGAATTCGGTTAGCATTGAATCCGATGAAAAAATTGGTGACTATGAGCAACAAAATTGCGTAATTCTTAGAGAGAAAGATATTGTGATTATGCCAAATCAGTCATCACGATATATGATTAACAAGGTGAAATTTTGTGGTATGGCTAATTCATCAAATAAGAAGAAGATAGACTTTTATGCATGTTCGCATGTTGAGAAGCATAAAGAAAGGAAGATTGAGATTTCTAAAGAAGGGAAGAAGAACCTTGAGGAATACCTCAAATGGAGGGACATATGTTATCTGTGTGAAGAAAAGGGACATAGAGTGACAAACTGTTATAGAGTTCAATGTATTATTTGTGGAGAACATGGGCATTACCCAACTCAATGACCTTACCTAAAAAGTTACTTCTAAATTAAGTAAGGACTTATTCCAGGAAAATCATTGAAGATGATGGTTTGAAGTGTTTATGTATTGGTATTCAAGAATAATGTTATTGAGGTACTTTTATGGTATATTGGAATATCTATGTATTGGTCCATTGTGGTTTTCTATAAGAATATGGGATCGGTAACCATGAAAAGTGATTGAAATATTTTTGGAAAGCAGATGATATGCGCATAATGAAAGGAAAACGAGAAAATGAAATGTTTGACAGTATTCATGAGCTCATGATTGATATAAGGACTAAGTGATATCATGGTTTGAGTATATAGAATTTTGAGGATTTTGGTATGTGGAAAGTGTTAACTTTTAACTACATTCATGTTTTCACTAAGGTTCAATGGGTATTCATTTTTCAAGAGAATACATGATTAAGGGATTCAAACGTTTGTAATGTGACCAACAAGACATATCTTATGATATATGGGGATCAATGATGGTATTAACATGCTTCTTATATGAAATCTCTGGTAATCATTTTCACTATAATATGACAATGGACTGCAATATTATGTATAAGCCTAAAGATTGGAATTGATTATGTTGGACATAAGTTAGTATTGTTTAAGGATAGAACCTTTTTTAGATATTATTGATGGGATGATATAGTAATGTAGTTTTAAAAAAAGGCCAACCTTCAGGACGGGTGACAGCCCATCGTGTCGGACAAGGCCGTGGGAATCGAACCCACAACTGAAGTGCAACTGGCCTTTATCGCCTACCATTGGCCTACAGGAAGTCCCTGGTTAGTAGAAACTAGTTTTATTTTATTAAGAGGTATGATATATGAAGTATATGTTCATTTTTGGAACCATATACGATTAATCTAACCATAAGATGGACTTATAACCTTTCCTAACCTTTTGTTTGAAAGAGATGGAATGACCCATCATTCTATCACATGATCTGCTGACACATCACGAATAACAAATTCAACTTCATTTCTTTAAGGGATGAAGTGGAAATTGTTCAATTCACGAACAACAGTGAGATTGTACAAAAATCATGCAAGTATTTCTTTTAATTCATCAACTTTAGGGAAATGATTTTGAAAACCAAAAATGTTGTCCTAGTTCCCTTATATCCGATTAATCAGATGGTACCTTAGATCATCACAAATCAATATCTTTGTGATTGTTGGCTTTTTCATAGCCATGTTCTCTACCACTCTCCATCAGAACTTGATGGTTATATTTTTCTTCCATATCCATATTTTCACCTATGTTCTTCTATGTGGAAACCCAGTGATGAGTTAATTTGGGTAACCGTTACATTTTATACTTTACTTTTTAAATCCATGTTTTGGTATTCCTTTTTACGATGTGGGTTTCTATTAAACAAACTTTCTAGTAGTAAACCATTTATAACCCCGACAAATTTTGAGGGCGAAATTCATTTTAAGGGGGGTAGAATGTAACACCCCAAGATTTTATGAAAAATATTCTTTTAATTTCATTAATGTCTTGTGTTGTATGTTACACCAAGATTACCTTGCGCTATACACAACACCGTATTAGCTTGTAGTGTATGCAACACTATTCTTGGATCGTGTTACACACAATTTTGATAATAGTTATTCTACGCAACATTGAGTATATATATATATATATTCGATGTATAAATGAAATATGGTTGGATTCTGTTATACAAAACAATGAAGGATTCTTTCACAACACGCAACCCTGACTTGGCTTGCATTACACGCAATCGCGACTTTCCTCGATAGCGTGTGTTGTACGCAATACCGGGTTTTACTATACAACAATATATTATTATAATATTATTATGAACAATCCGTTATGAATATTATTAACTAAATTTTGAATTTTATAACATTATTATTCATCTTACACATTTTCTAGAACATGGTATAAGAACAAAATAAATTTTTTCGGGTAAAATAATTATTTTTCAAAAAATGCAGTTTTGCCGCCTTTTGATGGCGCACCCACTTTAAATATAGTTTTGAAATGTTTATAAGATCAATTTGAAAAAATATAATTCTTCCTCGGAATCAAGAAATAAAAATTTACTTTGGATAAATTTTTCGTATTATTCTGGTAACTTTCATATTTTGATGAATAGTAAAAACACGCTATATTTTAATGAAAAACAACTTTTTTCATCGTAATAATTTATATGGTTAAATTATAATATTTAATGGTTATAAAGTATAAATAGAATATATTTTTTCCATTTAATATAATGTATGTCATTATCATTCATTTTACATTGAATTCTTAGGTTAAATCAATTCAATCTTTTGCAATGTTTTAAACAAAAACCCGTCTTCATTCGACAAGGGATTAATTTTAATTTAATTTCTGAAACTTCTGTGTATTTAATTTTAAAAAATGGATTCCATATTTGTAATCAGTGGGTCCAAATTATGTTAATAGGCTACTTTTTATTTTTGGGAATTATGAATAGTAACTACTGTAAATTTTATTTACCATAGTTAAAGGTAAATCGGGTAATTAAGGGTAAATATAATATTATAAATTACCCTAACACATGAAAAACTTCTATTGGATGGCTAAAAGTAAACCAATATCAACTAAGGGTCGGATTAGATTCATTTTATGGACTTTTGACCATGAAAATAATTTAATTATTATTAAAACCAAAGAAAGTGACAACATGTCACTCTCTTAAATCTTATAAGTATAATATTTTTAATTTAGTGATAAACATCATAAAACTTCGAACATGAATAGTATAAAGAAATATAATAAAATTATCTACATCAGGATAATTTATTTAGAATTTTTAGGGATTAAATAATTTTCATTAACGGTGATACATTAATGATACAGAAATTATTTATTAAGTGGAAAATAAGTAATATAGTTTTTATTAAAATAATAATACCCATTAAAAGGCCCACAAACCAGACCAAAACATATTGGTAGTGTATATATACACCTTAATCATCAAATTACCTAATATATAACCGTTTGGATCCTTATAAAAGTTATTATGACACTTATATTATTTTATTTTAAATGATGCCAAAGTTGTCACCTTCATAATTTACTAAATATACAATTTAAATATTGTGATTTTAAGAAGATAAATTCGATTAAAAGTATTATTGTGAAATTTCATAGATTTATCTTCATCATAGGATTTTATTTTAAATTTTTATGCAACAAATCAGTATATTAAATAATTATACAAAAATGTTGTAGTAATTATTTTATTTAGAGATAAACCAAATAAATGGTTTTAAAAATAATAAAATAAATATTATATGAACTATTTAATGTTATCCAATACTTTTATAGATACATATGACCTTTTATGAATCTATTAAAGATTTTAGTTCGAACATATATTCTGTATATAATTTATTTAAATTCAAATAAATGAATAGTGTCAAAATTGATACTATTGTTATTTTATAAAAATAACATATTATAATTTTTTTTTAAAAATCACAAAAATATTTAAAAATTATAAATTTAAATTTATATGGTCTATAATGTTATAAAGTAAAAAATTACGGAAAATTCACAACAAATAAGTAATTATTTGTTATAATTTAAAATTTAGAATTTTATTACCACAAATAAACTTAAATAGATTAAATAAGGATAAATCAAAATGATAAGGTTTAAAATAAGATCCAAACATGTCTAAATTTTTTTGGTTGATTAGATTACAAACCTATCTTATCTAATCTTCAAAAATGAGTCATTTTTGGAGGTTTTTAAGTGGGGTTAGATTTATTATAAATTAATATTTTTAAGAATTCCAAAGGTTCCCCTCTCCTCCCTTATAAAAGGGAACCTCTTCCCTCTCATCCTCACACCAATTTGAGCCTTCAAGCTCCGAAAACCCCTGAAAAATAATCTTCTCCAATTCCCTAGAAACATCCTAGAGGTTCTGGTCTACTTTAAAGACCAATCTTAGTGCCCTAAGAGGAGGTTTCAAAGAGGCGTATCGAAGAAGAGGTAATTTCTTCTCCCGATTCTTTCAAGCTTCTTTCTTCTTAAACTTCTACTTTTTTAGTTGTTTCATTATAAAGTAATAACATCAGTATCTATAATATACTGATTTTTTATTATAAATATGAAACAACCCCATTTCACCTTCTATCCATCCTACGGAAAACAAAATCACCGCGCGTGCGTACGTACGGAATACCGTCTCCATGTCGTGGTGTAATCTGTTTTTCCACCAACACCTTACATGGATGGGTATAATGATGTAAAGAATAACTACACATAGTTATTATAACATCATACTCATTCTGATATATTTTATCATCCACTCCAATTCAATTCAATAATTATGGAAACGATATCATCGCTCGTGCGTACGTACGGACTACCGTCTCCATGACGCGATGAGATTCATTATCCATGTTAAACATTTAAGAATGATTATAAAGTATATATAAGAAATAATAATGAAATATATGACATTATAAATCTACTGGATTTATGTATATATGTATTTCATCTACTTAATTCCATTCAACTCAATAAGGAAACGAAAACAGCGTTCATGCGTACGTACGGCCTACCGTCTCCATGAACGGTGTATTTCTTTCCATTTATCTATATATAATATATATATGTATATGATGAATATATATTATATATAAATCATGTTTTAAGTTATGAAATTATGTAAATCATGATATAAGTAATAACATCAAGAACGACAAGTCGAAACACATACGATAAATAAAATGATTTTACCCAAAGCGCTGCTTTAACATGGAATTTACAAAAGAACGGGTAATATAAAGTCATAAGTGAACCGTATATGATATAATAACAATGAATATGATTCTTTAATAAGTAAATAACATTATTTAAATCATCATACATGAGGTTTGGATACGTACAAAGCATACCAGACCTAAGGTAAGGGATAATTTTGCAAATCTCATTTTTATCCGAGATTGCATATTTGTAAGGATTTTCTTGGGTTATTTATATCATCCATGTCCATGTTTTATAAAAGTGTTTTAATGTATGTTTAAATTCATTTTACCCATTTTTTACTTTTAATACATGGTATGTAAGGAATCTTTCTTTTGTTTACGTTACGAGGTACTTTTTGACTTTTCTGGCAAAAAGTACGAAAAGAATGTTTTTTTAACTTATACGGCACGAACGAATTTTTATGGTTTTATAAAGCCCTATTTTCATGAAGTTTCCTCCAAAATAATTCATGAATATTTTCAACAAAATCATTTTCTTTTAAAATTTCATGACATTTTGTGAAAGGAAAATGAATTTGAAGAAAAAAAAGGATATTTTCCTCAAGAATTCATTTTAAGTGTTTATCAAAACCATTTTCCATCTAAGATGAAATTATTTCATATGTTTAATTTTCAAGTGTAATGTCTCTATGATTTACATGGTTTCTATTTTCTTATAATGAAATATCCATTTGTTTTATATGGATTATGTGATTATGGGATGATGTTTATGAAACCCATTTTATTCTTTGGGTTATGATGAATGTTTTAAGTTTATTTTGTGGCACAAGTAAGAATGATTTCACTATGAGATGGGTGGTACCTATATATCCCTCCAATGCATTGGGTAAAGATTTATATCTCATGAGATAGACATGGATGGAACAACAGGTTAAACCGGTTCAGTAAAACAGGAATGAAACGAGGAGTGAACTCGATTCAGAAAGGGACTTTGTCCACTAAGATGGTCTTCGCAGAAATGCCTTGGATACTATGGAAATCATTACATGTGCTTAATGGATGCCACAATTACATGTTTTATTCCCATGCTATTTTTTCATTTTTAATGTTTCTTTATGATCTATGCCTTACGTACTTCCATGTTTTATGTCATTTCTCAAGCTTTTGATGTTTAAACATTATGTTCATGTTTTTAAGTTCAAATTTATATGGTATGTTTTATTTTATCCATGCTTACCCTTAATGAGCATTTTAGCTCACCCTTTTTATGTTTTCTTTTCCCAAGGATATAAATAATGTTTTTAGGTAAGAAAAAAAGGGAAAGATCTTTATGGGAGATGTTGGAGATCTTTCACCACGATTAGAAGATTACGTTCCAAGTTTCCAAAGACACTAAACTATTACGGTCCTTGTGTGTCTGTTTTTGTTATGTATTAATTTTTCCGCTAAAGTAATGTAATATCCATGTATGTCAAGCTTCGGGTCTTTACAGTTGGTATCAGAGGAAAAGTTTAGTCAACCTTTGGAAACTAGGATGCGAGAACTTTAGTGAGATCCCTAGAGATATTTCTAAGGTATGTCTAGGGATGTCCCTAAGGTTAAGTATAATTATAGGTTATAGTCCTAGAATTACGGTAACGATATTAGAATTAAACCTAGGATGTTAGATGTTGAAGGTACTCCCCCTTGATTATGTTATTCTCCTTTATGATTTTTTCCTCTCACAGAATTCTTTTTGTGTTTTAGTCAATGGAGGGAACCAGAAAGAATTCGGTTAGCATTGAATCCAATGGAAAAATTGGTGACTATGAGCAACAAAATTGTGTAATTACTAGAGAGAAAGATGTTTTGATTATGCCAAATCAGTCATCACGATATATGATTAACAAGGTGAAATTTAGTGGTATGACCAATTCATCAAATAAGAGGAAGATAGACTTTTATGCATGTTCGCATGTTGAGAAGCATAAAGAAAGGAAGATTGAGATTTCTAAAGAAGGGAAGAAGAACCTTGAGGAATACCTCAAATGGAGGGACAGATGTTATCTGTGTGCAGAAAAGGGACATAGAGTGACAGACTGTTATGGAGTTCAATGGATTATTTGTGGAGAACATGGGCATTACCCAACTCAATGCCCTGACCTAAAAAGTTACTTCTAAATTAAGGAAGGACTTATTCCAGGACAATCATTGAAGATGATGGTTTGAAGTGTTTATGTATTGGTATTCAAGAATAATGTGATTGAGGTACTTTTATGGTATATTGGAATATCTATGTATTGTTCCATTGTGGTTTTCTATAAGAATATGGGATCGGTAACCATGAAAAGTGATTGAAATATTTTTGGAAAGCAGATGATATGCGCATAATGAAGGGAAAACGAGAAAATGAAATGTTTAACAGTATTCATGAGCTCATGATTGATATAAGGACTAAGTGATATCATGGTTTGAGTATATAGAATTTTGAGGATTTTGGTATGTGGAAAGTGTTAACATTTAACTGCATTCATGTTTTCACTAAGGTTCAATGGGTATTCGTTTTTCAAGAGAATACATGATTAAGGGATTCGAACGTTTTTAATGTGACCAACAAGACAGATCTTATGATATATGGGGATCAACGATGGTATTAACATGCTTCTTATATGAAATCTCTGGTAATCGTTTTCACTATAATATGACAATGGACTGCAATATTATGTATAAGCCTAAAGATTGGAATTGATTATGTTGGAAATAAGTTAGTATTGTTTAAGGATAGAACCTTTTTTAGATATTATTGATGGGATGATATAGTAATGTAGTTTTAAAAAAAGGCCAACCTGCAGGACGGGTGACATCCCATCGCGTCAGACAAGGCCGTGGGAATCGAACCCACAACCGAAGTGCAACTGGCCTTTATCACCTACCATTGGCCTACAGGAAGTCCCTGGTTAGTAGAAACTAGTTTTATTTTATTAAGCGGTTTGATATATGAAGTATAAGTTCATTTTTGGAACCATATACGATTAATCTAACCATAACATGGACTTATAACTTTTCCTAACCTTTTGTTTGAAAGAGATGGAATGACCCATCATTCTATCACATGATCTACTGACACATCACGAATAACAAATTCAACTTCATTTCTTTAAGGGATGAATTGTAAATTGTTCAATTCACGAACAACAGTGAGATTGTACAAAAATCATGCAAGTATTTCTTTTAATTCATCAACTTTAGGGAAATTATTTTGAAAACCAAAATTTTTTTCCTAGTACCCTTATATCTGATGAATCAGATGGTACCTTAGATCATCACAAATCAATATCTTTGTGATTGTTGGCTTTTTCATAGCCATGTTCTCTACCACTCTACATCAGAACTTGATGGTTAGATTTTTCTTCCATATCCATATTTTCACCTATGTTCTTCTACGTGGAAACTCAGTGATGAGTTAATTTGGGTAACCGTTACATTTTATACTTTACTTTTTAATGCCATGTTTTGGTATTCCTTTTTACGATGTGGGTTTCTATTAAACAAAATTTCTAGTAGTAAACCATTTATAACCCCGACGAATTTCGAGGGCGAAATTCATTTTAAGGGGGGTAGAATGTAACACCCTGAGATTTTATGAAAAATATTCTTTTAATTTCATTAATGTCTTGTGTTGTATGTTACAACAATATTACCTTGCGCTATACACAACACCGTATTAGCTTGCAGTATACGCAACACTATTCTTGGATCGTGTTACACACAATTTTGATAATAGTTATTCTACGCAACATTGAGTATATATATATATATATTAGATTTATAAATGAAATATAGTTTGGATTCTGTTATACAAAACAACTAAGGATTCTTTCACAACACGCAACCCTGACTTGGCTTGCATTACACGCAATTGCGACCTTCCTCCATAGCGTGGGTTGTAGCAATACCGGGTTTTACTAAACAACGATATATTATTATAATATTATTATGAAATAGCCGTTATGAATAGTATTAACTAAATTTTGAATTTTATAACATTATTATTCATCTTACACATTTTCTAGAATAGGGTATAAGAACAAAATAAAATTTTTCGGGAAAAATAAGTATTTTTAAAAAAATGCAGTTTTGCCGTCTTTTGATGGCGCACCCACATTAAATCTAGTTTTTGACATGTTTATAAGTTAAATTTGACAAAATAAAATTCTTCTTTAGAATCAAGAAATAAAAATTTACTTTGTATAAATTTTTCGTATTATTCTGGTAACTTTCATATTTTGATGAATAGTAAGAACACGCTATATTTTAATGAAAAACAACTTTTTTCATTGTAATAATTTATATGGTTAAATTATAACATTGAATGGTTTTAAAGTATAAATAGAATATATTTTTACCATTTAATATAATGTATGTCATTAGCATTGATTTTACATTGAATTCGTAGGCTAAATCAATTCAATCTTTTGCAATGTTTTAAACAAAAACCCGTTTTCATTCGACAACGGGATTAATTTTAATTTAATTTCTGCAACTTATGTGTATTTAATTTGAAAAAATGGATCCCATATTTGGAATTAGTGGGTCCAAATTATGTTAATAGGCAACTTTTTATTTTTGGGAATTATGAATAGTAACTACGGTAAATTTTATTTACCATAGTTAAAGGTAAATCAGGTAATTAAGGGTAAATATAATATTATAAAATTACCCTAACACATAACAAACTTCTATTGGATGGCTAAAGGTAAACCCATATCAACTAAGGGTCGGATTAAATTAATTTTATGGACTTTTGACCATGAAAATAATTTAATTATTATTAAATCCAAAGAAAGTGACAACATGTCACTCTCTTAAATCTTATAAGTATAATAATTTTAATTTAGTGATAAACATCATAAAACTTCGAACATGAATAGTCTCCAGAAATATAATAAAATTATCTACATAATGATAATTTATTTAGAATTTTTAAGGATTAAATAATTGTAATTAATGGTGATACATTAATGATACATAAATTATTTATTATGTGGAAAATAAGTAATATAGTTTTTATTGAAATAATAATACCCATTAAAAGACCCAAAAACCTGACCAAAACATATTGGTAGTGTATATATACACCTTAATCATCCAATTACCTAATATATAACCATTTGGATCCTTATAAAAGTTATTATGACACTTATATTATTTTATTTTAAATGATGCCAAAGTTGTCACCTTCATAATTTACTAAATATAACAATTTAAATATTGTGATTTTAAGAAGATAAATTCGAGTAAAAGTATTATTGTAAAATTTCATAGATTTATCTTCATCATAGGATTTTATTTTAAATTTTTATGCAACAAATCAGTATATTAAATAATTATACAAAAATGTTGTAGTAATTATTTTATTAAGAGATAAACCAAATAAATGGTTTTAAAAATAATAAAATAAATATTATATGAACTATTTAATGTTATCCAATAATTTTATAGATACATATGACCTTTTATGAATCTATTAAAGCTTTTAGTTCGAACATATATTCTGTATATAATTTATTTAAATTCAAATAAATGAATAGTGTCAAAATTGACACTATTGTTATTTTATAAAAATAACATATTATAAAATTTTTTAAAAATCACAAAAATATTTAAAAATTATTATTTTAAATTTATATGGTCTATAATGTTATAAAGTAAAAAATTACGGAAAATTCACAACAAATAAGTAATTATTTGTTATAATTTAAAATTTAGAATTTTATTACCACAAAAAACTTAAATAGATTAAATAAGGATAAATCAAAATGATAAGGTTTAAAATAAGATCGAAACATGTCTAAATTTTATTGGTTGATGAGATTACAAACCTATCTTATCTAATCTTCAAAAATGAGTCATTTTTGGAGGTTTTTAAGTGGGGTTAGATTTATTATAAATTAATATTTTTAAGAATTCCAAAGGTGCCCCTCTCCTCCCTTATAAAAGGGCACCTCATCCCTCTCCTCCTCACACCAATTTGAGCCTTCAAGCTCGGCCAACCCCTGAAAAATTATCTTCTCCAATTCCCTAGAAACATCCTAGAGGTTCTGGTCTACTTTAAAGACCAATCTTAGTGCCCTAAGAGGAGGTTTCAAAGAGGCGTATCAAAGAAGAGGTAATTTCTTCTCCCGATTCTTTCAAGCTTCTTTCTTCTTAAACTTCTACTTCTTTAGTTGTTTCATTATAAAGTAATAATATCAGTATCTCTAATATACTGATTTGTTATTATAAATATGAAACAACCCCATTTCACCTTCTATCCATCCTACGGAAAACAAAATCACCGCGCGTGCGTACGTACGGAATACCGTCTCCATACCGTGGTGTAATCTGTTTTTCCACCAACACCTTACATGGATGGGTATAATGGTGTAAAGAATAACTACACATAGTTATTATAACATCATACTGATTCTGATATATTGTATCATCCACTCCAATTCAATTCAATAATTATGGAAACGATATCATCGCCCGTGCGTACGTACGGACTACCGTCTCCATGACGTGATGAGATTCATTCTCCATGTTAAACATTTAAGAATGATTATAAAGTATATATAAGCAATAATAATGAAATATATGAAATTATAAATCTACTGGATTTATGTATATATGTATGTCATCTACTTAATTCCATTCAACTCAATAAGGAAACGAAAACAGCGTTCATGCGTACGTACGGCCTACCGTCTCCATGAACGGTGTATTTCTTTCCATTTATCTATCTATAATATATATATGTATATGATGAATATATATTATATATAAATCATGTTTTAAGTTATGAAATTATGTAAATCATGATATAAGTAATAATATCAAGAACGACAAGTCGAAACACATACGATAAATAAAATGATTTTACCCAAAGCGCTGCTTTAACATGGAATTTACAAAAGAACGGGTAATATAAAGTCATAAGTGAACCGTATATGATATAATAACAATTAATATGATTCTTTAATAAGTAAATAACATTATTTAAATCATTATACAGGAGGTTTGGATACGTACGAAGCATACCAGACCTAAGGTAAGGGGTAATTTTGCAAATCTCATTTTTATCCGAGATTGCATATTTGTAAGTATTTACTTGGGTTATTTATATCATCCATGTCCATGTTTTATAAAAGTGTTTTAATGTATGTTTAAATTCATTTTACCCATTTTTTACTTTTACTACATGGTATGTAAGGAATCTTTCTTTTGTTTACGTTACGAGGTACTTTTTGACTTTTCCGGCAAAAAGTACGAAAAGAATGTTTTTTTAACTTATACGGCACAAACGAATTTTTATGGTTTTATAAAGCCCTATTTTCATGAAGTTTCCTCCAAAATATTTCATGAATATTTTCAACAAAATCATTTTCTTTTAAAATTGCATGAAATTTTGTGAAAGGAAAATGAATTTGAAGAAAAAAAAGGATATTTTCCTCAAGAATTCATTTTAAGTGTTTTATTAAAACCATTTTCCATATAAGATGAAATTATTTCATATGTTTATGTTTCAAGTGTAATGTCTCTATGATTTACATGGTTTCAATTTTCTTATAATGAAATATCCATTTGTTTTATATGGATTATGTGATTATGGGATGATGTTTATGAAACCCATTTTATTCTTTGGGTTATGATGAATGTTTTAAGTTTATTTTGTGGCACAAGTAAGAATGATTTCACTATGAGATGGGTGGGACCTATATCTCCCTCCAATGCATTGGGTAAAGATTTATATCTCATGAGATAGACATGGATGGAACGACAGGTTAAACCGGTTCAGTAAAACAGGACTGAAACGAGGAGTGAACTCGATTCAGAAAGGGACTTTGTCCACTAAGATGGTCTTGGCAGCAATGCCTTGGCTACTATGGAAATAATTACATGTGCTTAATGGATGCCATAATTACATGTTTTATTCCCATGCTATTTTGTCATTTTTAATGTTTCTTTATGATCTATGCCTTACGTACTTCCATGTTTTATGTCATTTCTCAAGCTTTTGATGTTTAAACATTATGTTCATGTTTTTAAGTTCAAATTTATATGGTATGTTTTATTTTATCCATGATTACCCTTACTGAGCATTTGATCTCACCCTTTTTATGTTTTCTTTTCCCAAGGATATAAAGAATGTTTTTAGGTAAGAAAAAAAAGGGAAAGATCTTTATGGGAGATGTTGGAGATGTTTCACCACGATTAGAAGATTACGTTCCAAGTTTCCAAAGACACTAAACTATTACGGTCCTTGTGTGTCTGTTTTTGTTATGTATCAAGTTTTCCGCTAAAGTAATGTAATTTCCATGTACGTCAAGCTTCGGGTCTTTATAGTTGGTATCAGAGGAAAGGTTTAGTCAACCTTTGGAAACTAGGATGCGAGAACTTTAGTGAGATCCCTAGAGATATTTCTAAGGTATGTCTAGGGATGTCCCTAAGGTTAAGTATAATTATTGGTTATAGTCCTAGAATTACGGTAACGATATTAGAATTAAACCTAGGATGTTAGATGTTGAAGGTACCCCCCCTTGATTATGTTATTCTCCTTGTATGATTTTTTCCTCTCACAGAATTCTTTTTGTGATTTAGTCAATGGAGGGGGAACCAGAAAGAATTCGGTTAGCATTGAATCCAATGGAAAAATTGGTGACTATGAGCAAAAAAATTGCGTAATTCCTAGAGAGAAAGATATTGTGATTATGCCAAATCAGTCATCACGATATATGGTTAACAAGGTGAAATTTAGTGGTATGACCAATTCATCAAATAAGAGGAAGATAAACTTTTATGCATGTTCGCATGTTGAGAATCATAAAGAAAGGAAGATTGAGATTTCTAAATAAGGGAAGAAGAACCTTGAGGAATACCTCAAATGGAGGGACATATGTTATCTGTGTGCAGAAAAGGGACATAGAGTGATAGACTGTTATGGAGTTCAATGTATTATTTGTGGAGAACATGGGCATTACCCAACTCAATGCCCTGACCTAAAAAGTTACTTCTAAATTAAGGAAGGACTTATTCCAGGACAATCATTGAAGATGATGGTTTGAAGTGTTTATGTTTTGTTATTCAAGAATAATGTTATTGAGGTACTTTTATGGTATATTGGAATATCTATGTATTGGTCCATTGTGGTTTTTCTATAAGAATATGGGATCGGTAACCATGAAAAGTGATTGAAATATTTTTGGAAAGCAGATGATATGCGCATAATGAAGGGAAAACGAGAAAATGAAATGTTTGACAGTATTCATGAGCTCATGATTGATATAAGGACTAAGTGATATCATGGTTTGAGTATATAGAATTTTGAGGATTTTGGTATGTGGAAAGTGTTAACATTTAACTGCATTCATGTTTTCACTAAGGTTCAATGGGTATTCGTTTTTTAAGAGAATACATGATTAAGGGATTCGAACGTTTTTAATGTGACCAACAAGACATATCTTATGATATATGGGGATCAACGATGGTATTAACATGCTTCTTATATGAAATCTCTGGTAATCGTTTTCACTATAATATGACAATGGACTGCAATATTATGTATAAGCCTAAAGATTGGAATTGATTATGTTGGACATAAGTTAGTATTGTTTAAGGATAGAACCTTTTTTAGATATTATTGATGGGATGATATAGTAATGTAGTTTTAAAAAAAGGCCAACCTGCAGGACGGGTGACAGCCCATCGCGTCAGACAAGGCCGTGGGAATCGAACCCAAAACCGAAGTGCAACTGGCCTTTATCACATACCATTGGCCTACAGGAAGTCCCTAGTTAGTAGAAACTAGTTTTATTTTATTAAGCGGTTTGATATATAAAGTATAAGTTCATTTTTGGAACCATATACGATTAATCTAACCATAAGATGGACTTATAACTTTTCCTAACCTTTTGTTTGAAAGAGATGGAATGACCCATCATTCTATCACATGACCTGCTGACACATCGCGAATAACAAATTCAACCTCATTTCTTTAAGGGATGAAGTGTAAATTGTTCAATTCACGAACAACAGTGAGATTGTACAAAAATCATGAAAGTATTTCTTTTAATTCATCAACTTTAGGGAAATGATTTTGAAAACCAAAAATTTTTCCTAGTTCCCTTATATCTGATGAATCAGATGGTACCTCAGATCATCACAAATCAATATCTTTGTGATTGTTGGCTTTTTCATAGGCATGTTCTCTACCACTCTCCATCAAAACTTGATGGTTAGATTTTTCTTCCATATCCATATTTTCACCTATGTTCTTCTACGTGGAAACTCAGTGATGAGTTAATTTGGGTAACCGTTACATTTTATACTTTACTTTTTAATGCCATGTTTTGGTATTCCTTTTTATGATGTGGGTTTCTATTAAACAAACTTTCTAGTAGTAAACCATTTATAACCCCGACGAATTTCGAGGGCGAAATTCATTTTAAGGGGGGTAGAATGTAACACCCTGAGATTTTATGAAAAATATTCTTTTAATTTCATTAATGTCTTGTGTTGTATGTTACACCAAGATTACCTTGCGCTATACACACCACCGTATTAGCTTGCAGTATACGCAACACTATTCTTGGATCGTGTTACACATAATTTTGATAATATTAATTCTACGCAACATTGAGTATATATATATATTCGATGTATAAATGAAATATAGATTGGATTCTATTATAAAAAACAACTAAGGATTCTTTCAGAACACGCAACCCTGACTTGGCTTGCATTACACGCAATTGCGACCTTTCTCGATAGCGTGTGTTTTAGCAAAACCGGGTTTTACTAAACAACGATATATTATTATAATATTATTATGAAATAGACGTTATGAATATTATTAACTAAATTTTTAATTTTATAACATTATTATTCATCTTACACATTTTCTAGAATAGGTTATAAGAACAAAATAAAATTTTTCGGGTAAAATAAGTATTTTTCAAAAAATGCAGTTTTGACGTCTTTTGATGGCGCACCCACTTTAAATATAGTTTTTGACATGTTTATAAGTTCAATTTTACAAAATAAAATTCTTCTTTGGAATCAAGAAATAAAAATTTACTTTGGATAAATTTTTCGTATTATTCTAGTAACTTTCATATTTTGATGAATAGTAAAAACACACTATATTTTAATGAAAAAAAACTTTTTCATTGTAATAATTTATATGGTTAAATTTTAATATTGAATGGTTTTAATGTATAAATAGAATATATTTTTACCATTTAATATAATGTATGTCATTAGCATTGATTTTACATTGAATTCGTAGGCTAAATCAATTCAATCTTTTGCAATGTTTTAAACAAAAACCCGTTTTCATTCGACAACGGGATTAATTTTAATTTAATTTCTGCAACTTCTGTGTATTTAATTTGAAAAAATGGATTCCATATTTGGAATCAGTGGGCCAAAATTATGTTAATAGGCTAATTTTTATTTTTGGGAATTATGAATAGTAACTACGATAAATTTTATTTACCATAGTTAAAGGTAAATCGGGTAATTAAGGGTAAATATAATATTATAAAATTACCCTAACACATACCAAAATTCTATTGGATGGATAAAGGTAAACCCATATCAACTAAGGGTCGGATTAAATTAATTTTATGGACTTTTGACCATGAAAATAATTTAATTATTATTAAATCCAAAGAAAGTGACAACATGTCACTCTCTTAAATCTTATAAGTATAATAATTTTCATTTAGTGATAAACATCATAAAACTTAGAACATGAATAGTCTCCAGAAATATAATAAAATTATCTACATCATGATAATTTATTTAGAATTTTTAGGGATTAAATAATTGTAATTAATGGTGATACATTAATGATACAGAAATTATTTATTAAGTGGAAAATAAGTAATATAGTTTTTATTGAAATAATAATACCCATTAAAAGGCCCAAAAACCTGACCATAACATATTGGTAGTGTATATATACACCTTAATCATCTAATTACCTAATAAATAACCGTTTGGATCCTTATAAAAGTTATTATGACACTTATATTATTTTATTTTAAATGATGCCAAAGTTGTCACCTTCATAATTTAATAAATATAACAATTTAAATATTGTTATTTTAAGATGATAAATTCGAGTAAAAGTATTATTGTTAATGATAATATATTTATCTTCATCATAGGATTTTATTTTAAATTTTTATGCAACAAATCAGTATATTAAATAACTATACAAAAATGCTGTAGTAATTATTTTATTAAGAGATAAGCCAAATAAATGGTTTTAAAAATAATAAAATAAATATTATATGAACTATTTAATGCGATCCAATAATTTTATAGAAACATATGACCTTTTATGAATCTATTAAAGCTTTTAGTTCGAACATATCTTCTGTTTATATTTTATTTAAATTCAAATAAATGAATATTGTCAAAATTGACACTATTGGTATTTTATAAAAATAACATATTATAAAATTTTTTAAAAATAACAAAAATATTTAAAAATTATAAATTTAAATTTATATGTTCTATAATGTTATAAAGAAAAAAAGTATGGAAAATTGACAACAAATAAGTAATTATTTGTTATAATTTAAAATTTAGAATTTTATTACCACAAATAAACTTAAATAGATTAAATAAGGATAAATCAAAATGATAAGTTTTAAAATAAGATCCAAACATGTATAAATTTGATTGGTTGATGCGATTACAACCCTATCTCATCTAATCTTCAAAAATGAGTCATTTTTGGTGGTTTTTATGTGGGGTTAGATTTATTATAAATTAATATTTTTAAGAATTCCAAAGGTGCCCCTCTCCTCCCTTATAAAAGGGAACCTCCTCCCTCTCCTCCTCACACCAATTTGAGCCTTAAAGGTCGGAAAAACCCTGAAAAATTATCTTCTACACTTCCCTAGAAACATCCTATAGGTTCTTGTCTACTTTAAGGACCAATCTTAGTGCCCTAAGAGGAGGTTTCAAAGAGGCATATCGAAGAAGAGGTAATTTCTACTCCTGATTCTTTCAAGCTTCTTTCTTCTTCAACTTATTCTTCTTTAGTTGTTTCATTATAAAGTAATGACATAAGTATCTCTAATATACTTATTTGTTATTATAAATATGAAAAAACCCGATTTCATTTTCTATTCATCCTACGGAAAACAAAATCTCCGCGCTTGCGTACGTACAGAATACCCTCTCCAGGCCGTGGTGTAATCTATTTTTCCACCAACACCTTACATGGATGGGTGTAATGGTGTAAAGAATAACTATACATAGTTATTATAACATCATACTGATTCTGATATATTGTGTCATCCACTCCAATTCAATTCAATAATTATGGAAACGATATCATCGCTCGTGCATACGTACGGACTACCGTCTCCACGACGCGATGAGATTCATTCTCCATGTTAACCATTTAAGAATGATTATAAAGTATATATAAGAAATAATAATGAAATATATGACATTATAAAGCTACTGGATTTATGTATATATTTATTTCATCTACTTAATTCCATTCAACACAATAAGGAAACGAAAACAGCGTTCATGCGTACGTACGACCTACCGTCTCCATGAACGGTGTATTTCTTTCCATTTATCGATATATAATATATATATGTATATGATGAATATATATTATATATAAATCATGTTTTACATTATGAAATTATGTAAATCATGATATAAGTAATAATATCAAGAATGACAAGTCGAAACACATACGATAAATAAAACGATTTTACCCAAAACGTTGCTTTAACAAGGAATTTACAAAAGAACGGGTAATATAAAGTCATAAGTGAACCATATATGATATAATAACAATGAATATGATTATTTAATAAGTCAATGACATTATTTAATTCATTATACATGAGGTTCAGATACGTACGAAGCATACCGGACCTAAGGTAAGGGATAATTTTGCAAATCTCATTTTTATCCGAGATTGCATATTTGTAAGTATTTACTGGGGTTATTTATATCATCCATGTACATGTTTTATAAAAGTTTTTTAATGTATGTTTAAATTAATTTTTACCCATTTTTTACTTTTACTACATGGTATGTAAGGAATCTTTCTTTTGTTTACATTACGAGGTACTTTTTGACTTTGCCTGCAAAAAGTACGAAAAGAATGTTTTTTTAACTTATACGGCACGAACGAATTTTTATGGTTTTATAAAGCCTTATTTTCATGAATATTCCTCCAAAATATTTGATGAATATTTTCAACAAAATCTTTTTCTTTTAAAATTGCATGACATTTTGTGAAAGGAAAATGAATTTGAAGAAAAAAAAAAGATATTTTCCTCAAGAATTCATTTCAAGTGTTTTATCAAAACCATTTTCCATATAAGATGAAATTATTTCATATGTTTATGTTTCAAGTGTAATGTCTCTATGACTTACATGGTTTAAATTTTCTTATGATGAAATATCCATTTGTTTTATATGGATTATGTGATGATGGGATGATGTTTATGAAACCCATTTTATTCTTTGGGTTATGATGAATGTTTTAAGTTTATTTTGTGGCACAAGTAAGAATGATTTCAATATGAGATGGGTGGGACCTATATATCCCTCCAATGCATTGGGTAAATATTTATATCTCATGAGATCGACATGGCTGGAATGACAGGTTAAACCGGTTCAGTAAAACAGGACTGAAACGAGGAGTGAACTCGATTCAGAAAGGCACTTTGTCCACTAAGATGGTCTTGACAGCAATGCCTTGGCTACTATGGAAATCATTACATGTGCTTAATGGATGCCACAATTACATGTTTTATTCCCATGCTATTTTTTCATTCTTAATGTTTCTTTATGATCTATGCCTTACATACTTCCATGTTTTATGTCATTTCTCAAGATTTTGATGTTTAAACATTATGTTCATGTTTTTAAGTTCAAATGTATATGGTATGTTTTATTTTATCCATGCTTACCCTTACTGAGCATTTGAGCTCACCCTTTTTATGTTTTCTTTTCCCCAGGATATAAAGAAAGGTTTTAGGTAAGAAAAAAAAGGGAAAGATCTTTATGGGAGATGTTTGAGATCTTTCACCACGATTAGAAGATTACGTTCCAAGTTTCCAAAGACACTAAACTATTACGGTCCTTGTGTGTCTATTTTTGTTATGTATTAAGTATTCCTCTAAAGTAATGTAATGTCCATGTACGTCAAGCTTCAGGTCTTTACAGTCTTTGTGTCTTTATTTTCATCTTCATTACAAACACTTGACACTTATATTAACATAACATGTTTTACCTTTCAGTTGAGTATTGTATTTTTTGTTTGGTTATCTTGTGACATGAGTATTGTTCTCGTTATATATGATTCCGCATTTGTTTATTTGTTTTTGATGGTGTTTTACTCTGATATATAAGGGTATAGTCTCCCCATGATTGACACACCAGAATCTCGCTCATAGTTGACAGCCTCTAACATATGGGGAGTCATGCTTGAGGTTATGTGGTGAATCAGATGGGGGCACCGTCGTGTGACACCCGAGTCTAGATGTTAAAAAGTGGTATTAGAGGTAAATTTTTCTTTCTTATTCTTTTGTCTTATATTTTTGGGAAATGTAGATAGAAGATAAGGAAGAGTCGGGGCTTGATAACGAGAATGTGCAATGGATTTTCAAACCCATGTATAGTGAAAAACTGGAGTATTGAGGGTGAGATTGTTGTTGTTACTATTTTCTATTATAATTGAATATTATTTCACATTGTGTGACACAGTAGAGGTGTGATGTGATTATTATCTGATAATTTTAGAGTGTTGATTAGTGGCCCAAAATTTCATGAGAGTTGAGTCTGCATGAATCATTGTAGGCACTCAAGGTTGTTGTGACATGCATAATTTTATGCATGCATGGGAAAATGGGTTATGAGTAAGTTATTAATCTTTGAAATTTCTCTTTTTTTTAGATTAATATGAAAAAATAACGCCTAACATGAATTTAAAAAGGTTGTAAAAATGGTGAAAAATGAGAATAATTAGGTGTCTAAATGATACACTTGATTATGATAGTGTGTTTACCATTGTTAAAAAAACCTTGGAGTAGGATGGTTAAGGGTAGAGATAGAGGCTCAGTTTGGCTGTGTGGAATGAGGTGGTGGAAAAAGGCTTGTGTGACTATTTTATATTTCTCAAATGTTATAAGTTTGGGTTATGAGACTTGAGATGTTTGTTTTGTATTGTAGAGCATATGCCTCCCCAACACATGTTGAGGGGACAAATGAGGGTCATGCATAAGAATGTTTTTATAGTTAGGGAACTTAAGGCACTAATCATGCCAAATGAAGATGAAGGGGAGTCATTTAGAGAGAACTATGCTCGCTTCATGAAATTCCTGGAATGAGACATATGGTGGGTTGTGAAAAGTATTTCTGAGTCGATAAGGGAGTTTATGTTGCAGCACCCTCCGTCTTTTACTGGAGAGGGTGGACATGAGGGAGTTGAATTAAGAGTTGAGTCCATAGAGAAAATACATGACCATTTGGAGAATATAACTGAGAGGAGGGTTAAGTTGTAAGCTTATATGCTATGGGGATCAGCGGAGCGCTGGTGGGACATTATGGCACGAACTAGACACACTGACGGTATGTTATGGAAGGAATTCTTCGAGAGGTTCTTAGAACACTTTTATATTGAGATGTTGAGACAAGAGAAAGCTTCTAAGATCATGCATCTCACCCAGGGGAGCATGTCAGTGATAGACTATGATGGACTCTACATAGATCTAAAATGATTTACTCCAACTTTATCAGGAAATGAGAAAAGTACATCAAAACGTTTTTAGGATGGAATTAACTGTGAGATTAAGTCCCAGGTGAATATCATTAGACTTTAGAAGTTTACAAAAGTGGGGGATCAAGTGCTCATTGTTGAAGGGAACTTGAGGGAGTCTTCCAGTACTGGATAGGTAGTCATTACTGGATTATTAGGAGGTTATGCTTTTGAGAGAATAAATCACCGTTATGAAAACTTTACCTAGGGAAATGGGAAGAAGAGTACAAAAATAGGAGGGTAAGTTGGATATGACTTTTTTAGGGTGATCTTTCATCAGTGTGGTAGGATGGGACACCATCATTAACACTATTCTCGATCACCAGTAGAGTGTCGATCTGGTGGAAAGATGGGACATCTATGGAAATTATTCAGGTCACAACGACATGCTGGTACTAAAGGAGCTTCTGGGAAGAGTAAAAGTGTTGGAAGGTGGTTTTCGACACCATATTGGGATGAAATTAGGTGTTCTACTGGACGAGGTGGTAGAGGTATTGGATGTAATGATTCTTGGGCGTGAGCGCCCGCCTCCGCAGAGTGGTGCTACTCAAGGGAGTGAGACAACATCACAGTGAAGAGGGGTAACACAATAACATGCAGTGTAGCCGACACTTGTGGATAGCGAGGCTGAACCATTGATAGAGAGAGGTACTATTCAAGTGGCTTCTACTTTACGTAGTGTCTTGTTTTATATTTTCAACTCTCATTAATTTATATCTACATTTTTTTGAAGGTTTGAGCATGAAAATAGAGTTTGATAGTTGGGTAATGACTATAGATACACCGTTCACAGTGTGGTCTAGGAATGTGTGTTAGTAATAAATTGTTGCAATTATAAATAAATTGTAACAATAAGTATTAATTTGAAATAATTAGTAGTAAATTTCAACAATTTGTCATAAATTGCAACAATTAGTAATAAATTATAATAATTAGTAAAAAAATCTAATAATTAGTTATAATTATTAATATATTCAAACAATTATTAATAATTAGTAATAAATTCTAATAATTGGTAATAAATTCGAATAATTTGTAATAAATTTGAAAAATAGTAATAAATTTGAATAATCAGTAATAATATCAAATAAAACGTATGAAATTATAATAATTAGTAATAAAATATATAAATTCGTAATATAATATTTTAATAATAATAAATTCAAGTAATTAGTAAGAATTAAATATAAATTTTAATAATTAGTAATAAATTGAAAAAATTAGTAATAAATTTTAGCAATTAGTAATAAATTGCCAAAATTAGTAATAATTAGTAATAAATTCTAATAACAAGTAACAGTTAATAATGATTAATAATGAATTTTAATAATTATTAATAATTAGTAATAAATTATAATAATTAGTAATAAATTCTAACTATTAGTAATAAATTGTAATAATTAGTAGTAAATTGAAATAATTAGTAATAAACTGTAATGATTAGTAATAATTGGTAATAAATTCTAATAATTAGTAATAAATTGTAATAATTAGTAATAAATTATAATAATTAGTAATAATTAGTAATAATTAGTAATAAATTGAAATAGTTAGAAAAAATAAGTAATAAATTCTACTAATTATTTATAATTAGCATTAAATTCAAATAATTAGTAAAAATTAGTAATAAATTTTAATAATTAGAAATAATTAGTAACAAATTAAATTAATTAATAATAAATTATAATAATTAGTAATAAATTCTAATAATTATTAATAAATTCTAATAATTACTAATAATTTCTAATAATTAGAAATAAATTCTAATAATTAGTAACAAATTCTAATAATTAGTAATAATTACTAATAAATTCTAATAATTGGAAATAAATTCTAAAAATTAACAATAAATTCTTATAAATAGTAACAAATTCTAATAATTAGTAATAATTAACAATAATTAGTAATAATTAACAATAATTAGAAACAAATATCAATAATTATCAAGATATTGGAAGAAATTGTAATAAATTGGCACAATTTCTAGCAGATTAACGGCTCTCTTTTGCCCTTTTCCTTATCTCCTTGTAATTTTCTCCCTCTGAAATCACTATAAAAAATCTTTCCTCACATACATATATCCATTTCCATATGCACGATAATTAAGAGCAGCATGGAAAGATATTCATACTCTACATTATCCTGCATACATAAATGGACATGCGTACGTCAGAGAAGAATTTTTATTCTGATTTTCATCAGAGAAAGTTACAAGGAGATGAGCCGTCGGGCAAAAGAGGCTCTTCGGCATGATGGCTCATCTCCACTATCATCGACAAAAATAACTATGAAAAATATACTTGGACGTATAGATATATACTTCCATATGCCTGAGAATGAAGAGAAACACGGTGATGCCTCATTTCTATCTATCTTCATGCATACAGAAATGGATATTCGTACTTTTGAGCAGATTTTTCATAGTGATTTCAGTCGGAGACAATTGGGATAAGTTGCCATGAAAAAGAGTTGCTGCCAATCCACTGGGAATTGTGTCACTAGTAAATAATAATTATTAGTATAAATTAAATGTAACTTATAGTAATTAGTGTTACTTAATATAAATTATTATAAGATAGTGTAGCTTAGTATAAAAGTTTAAAAAATACTTTAAATTAGTATGAAATAACATAAATTATTGTAATTTTATAGAAAAAGGAATTTAATTTTATTCTATTTTTTGGATAGTGGTTTTCTTATATCAAATTATAATAGAATCAAATTATTTTATATTTTTTAGAGAAATATGAAACATGAAAGTGGAAAAAAATCATTATTAGATGATTGTGCTTGGATAAAACATCGCAATAACACAAACAGTTCTGGTTTAAATTCTATATATATTGAGAGTGTTGAAGCTTTATTATCATTTGAATTATCAAAACCAAAATTTTTTTCAGAGGAGACAATTAATTTTCCTTATAAAAAATGTGCTCTGAGGATTTTTCATACATTTGAAAACATTAGAGGTCATTTATTACATTTATATTTTCAACTAAATTATGTTTTTTGGTATCAACATGGTGAATATAGTTCCAGAGAAGATACTAATAATTTGATTTCAAATCTAGTATAGTTTCAAAATTTAGTACATGATGTGTCAGATCCATATTTTAAAAAAATATGAAACTCAGGATGAAATTAATTAAACTCCTAAATTGGAACCATATCATTTTTATGAGTTGTTGAGGTCTATTGAGGATTCCTTATATTCTAGTTACAAAATAAAAAGATTTTAAGCAGTTGATAAATTTATGGCTCTTGAATTAGATAATAGAATGTCAAATAACTATTTTGATCAGATATTATCTATGGTAAAAACAATTCTACCCAAAGTAAATGTGTTTCCAACAAATTTCTTCAAGAGAAAGAGGCTGGTTCATAATCTGAGTCTTATTTATTATAAAATTAATTCATGTTAAAATGATTTCATCTTATATTATAGTGAAAATGATTTGTTGTATAGTTGTCCCACATGTGGAAAATCTAGGTATATAGAGGCTCAAGAAAAAAGTATGGAATGATTCATGTAAAATAATTGAGATATTTGCCGCTTACACTTATATTGTAGTGTTTATTTATGTCTTAGAACACAACAACATTGATTTCATGGAACAAAACAAATATTACAACCAATAAAACCATAAATCATCCCTATGTTGTTGATTCATGGAATGATTTTGACCAAATGAATCCATCTTTTTCTTTAGAAGCCTAAAATGCGTGATTGAGTCTTTTTACAGACAGTTTTTATCAACTTGGTTCTTATGGTAGTCAGTATTCTTGTTGGCCTATCTTTATAACTCCGTACAGTTTAGCTCCATAGATGTTGATGAAGGAATCATATATATTTATGACCTTATTAATTATAGGACATCCAAAAAAGAATATTGATGTTCATTTCAAACCTTTTATTGATGAGTTAAATTAATTATGGATTGATGGTGTATGTACATTTGATGTTTCTGCGAAAAAAATTTATTAATAAAAGCTTCATTGATTTGAAAAAGTAGTGACTTACTAGAATATGGAATGTTATCTAGCTGGAGTTCACATAGTCCAAAATCATGTCTGTATAGTGTGATAGAAAGAAATTCATTTATGCTCATCAATGATAAAAAACCTAGTTTTTTTAACTATCATCATAGATTCCTTCCAATTGACCATCCTTTTAATAGGAACAAATATCATTTAGGAAAAAGGAAAATTGAAAGAGCCGGACCTCCGATATTGATCTCAGGTATAGAGTTAAAATAAATTGTCTCTTTATTATCTTCCATCACATTTGGACCAACAATAAACTAACAGAAAATTAATGGCTTTGGGAGGAACACAATTGGATGAAACATAGAATTTTTTGGGGATCTGCTATATTGAACTGATTCGTTGGTCCATCAGATGTTAGCTGTCATGCACATTGAGAATAATTTTTTAGATAATGTATTTTATACAAATTTGGATACACCCGGTAAGGAAAAGATAATGTAAAGGCATGATTAGATCTTGCCCAAATTTGGAGGTGAACAAAAATGGAACTGTTTGAAAATTTCAGATCATAGATTTTAATGAATCCAAAATAAGCTTATACACTCTCCAAAGAGAAGAAACTGTTATTTTGTCAATGGATTGATGATTTTAGTCTTCCAAATGGTTATGATTATAATTTTGGCAGATATGGAAGAAATGGCCATATTATTGGATTAAAAATTCATGACTATCATGTTATAATGGAAAAAATTATTTCAATTAGATTAATATGTTTCTTAAATTCTATGATTTTGGATGTGATAATAGAAATATCATATTTTTCTTGAGACATTTATGTGGCGATAAGTTACTCAATTAATTAAACAGACTGCAAGAAGATGCTGTTTTAATTTTATGTAAACTGAAAAAATATTCCTGCCGACTTTTTTTGACTCAATAGAACATTTTATATTATATTTTTCACATTAAGAAAAATTTGGAGGTCTGGTACAACCCCAATGAATGTACCAATCCAAAATATTCATACATAAATCGATGAAAAAAGTATGTAACAACGAATTAGTTGAAGGTTCAATTGTAGAATCTTGTCTTAAAGAGGAAATTTCTTTTTTTTTCTGCTCTCATTACTTTCAATCTGAATATCCCTAAAAAAACTGTGTGAGAAATAATGAGGGAAATGTTGATGAGAAATGGAAAATAAATTATTATTTTTCAATCAACCTGAACTTGGATTCGGTGGAGTTCATGAACAATTGATTTTAGATGATGAACATCAGAGAGCTCAAACAAATGTTCTGCTCGACTATGAAGAAATGACACCATTTGTACAGTGAGTACTCCTATAACTTATTCAATAATTTTTTATAGAAAATTAATATTATTTTATTTTTATGTTATATGATAGACATATCAGGAAACTACTTCCATAAATCGTAGCCGTGACTCTTGAAGAATGTTGATAAATTTTTTTTCCTATTGGTTTCATAAACTGGTGACATAAATTATTATTGGTTTAATATATAAAACCAATTTATTATCAACTATGTTAATAACTATTTTATAAATTTCATGCATCTCAACATTTTGATAAAATTGATAATCAATTTTTTGTATTGATTAATCCACCATAAAAAATTGTTAAATCTTATAATTCATATGCGGCGAATGGTTTTCAATTTCATACACATCCATATGAGGAAAAAAAACAATAAATAGTGGTGTTTTCTTGAGAGGATCTCATCATAGAGAAAATGATGTTTACTTTTACAGCATGTAAGAAGAAATTATTGAACTATGTTATCTGGAACCACATATCATAATGATGTTTAAATGTAATTGGTTGAAAACTGAGAGAGGCTTGTGTATTCATCCAACCCATGGAGTCATTGATATTAAATCCGAAAGTATTATTATAGTAAATGAACCATTTTTATTAGCACATTAGGATCATCATATTTATTATTCAAAATATTGTGCTACTTCAAGAGATTTGAGTGATTAATAGAGCATAGAATAAATTAAATTTCGAGAAAATTAGTTTACTAAAAGTTAATGTGGTTCTACTAATGTTAGAGTAATTGAATTTTTTTTCATAGATTGTTCTAAATCCATCTTTTTCAGGTAGGGACATTGATATTGATGAAGAAACTCCACCGTTAAAGGTTGATGTTGATGATTATTTTAATGATGTTACAAATGAATTTCAAATGAAAAGAGATGATTAAACTGAAACTTATATGAAAATTTATGACTTTGAGGAGGAATATGAAGACATTGACATCATTATATATGAAGATAAAGATGAATATATACATTGACATAGTTAAATGTCAGTTGTAATCATATATAATATATATCTATATATAATAGTTTTTAAACTATTTTATAATAGTAATAATTTCATGTTTCAGATGGACAAGGATCTGTTTTGTCTGTTGGAGGAAGCTGATCTAATTTTGGTCAGGCAAGTTATTGGCTCATCTGACCCTTAGACAATTGGAAATTCAGGGGGGACTAGAAGGTGGCGTGGTCTTTCACGATTGATTATTCCTAACCCTATCTCTGAGTGACGTCCACATCCTGGATTTGATCCATGCATACAGAGGTTTGTTTACCTGTGTATTTTAGTTAGTTTTAAATAATTTATTTATATATTAATTGTTTGATTATTTTTGATTTTTCACATCTTTATGCATATAGCTACTAGACATGGGAGCCCAATATTGCACAATTATTGTTTGGAAACATGGTACACATGGGATCAGATTCCCATTGATGTGAAACGCCACATGTTTGATCATTGACTAGTATGTAAATAAATAATATTTATACTGAGATTAATTTAATTAATAACTTTATATTAAATTTTTTTTATAGGGTATATGGTATTCCATCAATGAGAGAATGTGTGATGCAATCAGGAAGGCATGGCGGGGTACTATTCATTAGCATTGTAGTCCGTTTTTGAATAATTTGAGAATGAAATCAATGGAGAAAGTAGGAGAGATAGAGTTTATTGTGTCTTGTCACACCCACCGACTTGATTAAATTTTCATCTCATGTTTGTGATGGATTATGTTTATACTATTTGGGTGGTTATTTTCATATGTGATCATTGGTAGGTCGACAAAACTAGGGGAGACAAATGGTGACACATCGAGCTGGTATTTGTACATTCATCATGCATAAGGAACATATGGTAAGTACTTTTTTAAATATTTAATATAACATTAAATTTAAATGGTTTATTTTATACTCATATAGGTAGTTGAAAAACTTGATATTTCAAAGTTTGATGTTTATAGGAGGTTGTACAGTGATCCAATCACTAGCGATATTAGAGGTGCTCACCGGCATCAGATTGTGGTCAGTATATTTCCTTTTTGACTTTAAAGTTTAACTGTAAATAATATTTTATCTATTTTAATTTTAAATTTTAATTGACAGAGTCTTATGAGGCCACGAATTCTCAAAAAAAGTCTAAGGGTCAGGTCAAGACTGATACTCAGACCATTGCCCACCGATTTTATGAGGCAAAATAGATGGAGGTGACCCAATATGCCTTCGACAAAGGATGAGTTGTTGGCATCAGCTATCTATTGGTGTTTGTGGATTATTATGGAAAAACTATGATGTTGGCATCCATCTTAAGAGGAACTTGTGGGGAGTCATCTTTATTTATTACACAGTATCAAGAGGAGCTGTGAGTTCAGAGTGAGCTTATAGAGTATGCATGTGGATTATATTATCCTTATCCTTATTATTATTATTATTATAAATATATGAATATTTTTTTATAATTTATTATATATTACAATTATTAATACTAAAGATTCATTAATAATAATAATAATAATATTTTATTATTATTTCTTATTTTTTATTCTATTTACGATGGGCTATCACAAACACGATTTCAAGAAACATGGAAAGACTATTTGTGACAAGCCTTCACAATAAAGTATTCAAAAAACACGAGGAAGATATTTGCGATATATGAGCATACCATCGCAAATAGTTTCTTTTTGCAACGGGCCATTGAAAAAACCTTTATTTATGATGCCTTTTTCTGTATGAATCATTTGTGACTTGATCCCATTTTAATTTAACCATCACAAATGTACCATTTATAGTATAGGATCATTTATGTGAGAAATCATGTTGTTGTGACTATGAGCATGCAAGATGAGATTATGTGGGAGTTTCATACTTCAAAATGGGCGGTGCATCCAGGTGTAACCAAAATGTACCATGACCTATGACAAAAATTTTGATGGCCAGACATGAAAAAAGGAGATAATAGGGTTTGTGACAAGATGCTTCACCTATCAGCAAGTGAAGGAAGGGAATCAATGACTTGGAGGTTTACTGTAGCCCTTTCCTATTTTGAAATGGAAGTTGGATTATGTGACCATGGATTTTTTGGTGGGTCTTTTAAAGACACATAGAATTAATGATCCTATTTGGGTCATTGTGGATAAACTGAAAAAGTTGTGAATTTATTTCTTATAAGAGAAAACTTTACAGTTGAATAGTTGGGAGAACTATACGTTCGAGAGATAGTCCATCTGCATGGAGTGACACATACTATTGTTTTAGATCGTGACTCATCCTTTACTTCACTCTTCTAGAAGGGCTTGAAAAAATCCATGGTGAGTCAGAGTTGTTGGGATCGAGTATCCTGGAAGAGACATCATAAGAGGTAATGTTGATTAGAAAACATATGGCTATAGCTCAGGGTATATAGAAGTTGTATACTAATAGAAAGAGATGACCCCTAGAGTTTGTAGTGGGTGATTGTGTGTTACTTTGGGTATCACCTAGGTTGGGTCACTACAGGATACAAAGTTAGGTAAATTTGGCACCCACGTTTGTTAGACCTTTTGAGACAGTGGAGAGAATCGGGTCGGTGGAATACTGATTGACTCTTTCACATAGATACAATACTATTCATGATGTTTTCAATGTATCAAAATTTCAGCGATATCACCACAACCCTTCTCATGTGATCAATACGAATGAGGTTGACCTTGAGATAGATGTGTTTTTTTGGAGCATCTGATATGTTTGTTGTATCATAATGAGAAAGTGTTGCAAGGAAAGACCATTTCGATAGTTCATTTATTATGGAAACATGGAAATGTATAAGATGAAACATGGGAAAGAAATGTAGATATGAGGGCTCAATGGCCTGATATTTTTGGATTTGAATCTTATAAAGGCTTGGAAGTGTATCTTGAGGATGGGTTATTATATGGTGGGAAGACTATAAGATCTCGGTCTTTTTTGGAGTTGCCTCAAGTGCAATTTTAGTTATTTTTTGTTTTTATTTAAGTAACTATGTTTAAAGTTTTGTCATTGGGCTCATTTAGGTGATGTTTTAAGAATAAATTCTAGAAAATGGGTTTATGCACGGTTGCCACATAGTTATGGTAAATAGTGCACCAAGCCAAGCTAACTATGAAAATCTAAACAAAAAGGTTCTCATGGCTAGCGCACAATTTGATAAACCATGTTCCTAAAACTTGGAAAGTGTGCGACCCTGAATAGTGAGGTCTGCATGGTTGGCACATATCTTTTCTTTACTATGTGCCACTTCCCTGGAAACTAGCCACACCATTTTTATTTATCTAAAAAATTACTTTTAAAATCCCCTAATCACCCAAAACACTTATTATTCGACCTTATCTTAGAATTTGAGGATTTTGGGTGTGTCTAGAGATTTATAGAGTGGTTCCAAGTCCATATGAATTCCATTATTCAAGATTAAAAGCCTGAATTGAAGATATGATTTCTTCCTAGTAAGTGGATCACATCCCAATGTTTCTTTTGTTCATTCTCCTCTTTATCCTTCATCCTTTGGTAGATGATATCCTCTATTTTCATAGATTTAAACCTTTGTGGTGAGGTCTAGATATAGGTTTGGTGATCTAGATATAGAATGAATGGATCTTAATATCCAAATTTTGGTATAGGTATTTTTGATACAGATCTCAGATCTATGTCATCTTATTGCTCGGATTTTGGGGATTTCCTTTGAGTGAACTTCCATCAACGATTCGAGGTAGGTGGTATTAATATAATTAACATAGTAGTGTATTATATATGTATATATATATATATTAGATATCAAATAATTTCTTGCATACATTAAGAATTTATTTTCTTGAATTGGGTTTATTAGATTTACCAATTGAGTTATCGAAGATTTGTTGAAATAGGTGATTAATTGGGGAATTAATCATTAGGCTAAGGATCTTAACTATTAGATAATTAATTTGGGGTAATTGATTATAAGAGGTAGGAGTTGTAATCTAGGTAATTAATTGGGGTATTAATTACGAGATTCTGAAAGGTCTAAGTTGAGATAATTAATTGTGGATTAACTATGTGCCTTTGATATTGTGATATAGATAATCATTTGAGGGATTAATTATTGAAATTTGAGATTAAAAGGGATAATTAAATTTGGAAAATTATTTTTGGAACATAAATTTTGATATTGGTTAATTAATTGATGAATTAATTAATGGTTTGAAGCAATTAGTTAATTGTTGAGTAAACTAATGGAATAAATGTTTTTAAATAATTATTAAATTAGTAATTGGATTGGGGAGGATAATTAATTTGAAAATTAATTATGTGATAAATAATGGGAACATAGTCATTCTAAATTGAGAAGTACAACTGGTAATAGGGTCATCATACATATGAGTAAAGATAATGAGAACATGGTCATTATAAATTGAGTAGTATACATGATAAAATGATAATTATACTTTTGAGTAAAGAGAATGGGAACATGGAAATTCTACTAAGAAGTAAACATGGTTCCACAGTCATATTTTTTTTGTGATATTGGTAACTTTGGAAACGTGGCTTATAAATTTGAAGTTAAAGAATGTAAATAACTGTAATTTGAGTTTTGGCCTCACATGGGAATATTTGACTTCAGTATGAGTTGAATTAAAAACTGAGATATCACAGAACCTTGAATACATCAAGATTTAGTAAGAGGCATGTATTAAGATATGGTATTACATAAGGAACACTATTGGGATCTGTTATGATATGAAGTTATTATTGAGGTACAAACATCCTTGGGAACCCTAGAGTTAATTTAGTTAGATAAGAATAAATGATAGGGAAATAAATGGATATTTATGCATTGTACTTATTTCTGGATGAAATGAATACACTATCTTTTGACTGGACTTGTTTTAGACAGCCTTGGTGGTGGCCTACTGAGTTATACTCACATAATATTCGAGATTCCTAATTGGTACCTGAATAGATTATATTTTTTAGGAATGGATAAGGGAAAAGTCCCACAGATAGGTGTTTGTTTGGGGATGGAGCTTGGAGGAGGGATCCCAAAATTGTTTGGGACCCTCTTGTGGAGGCGTAGTGTCTTTATTTTTAGTTTCATTACAAACAATTGGATCTTATATTGGCATCAAATGTTTTTTCTTTTAGTTGAGTATTGTATTTCCTATTTCGTTATCTCGTGACATGAGTATTGTACTGGTTATATATGATACTGCATTTATTTTTTAATTATTTCTAGTGTTTTACTCTGATAAATGATGGTATAGTCTTTTTATGACTGAATTACCATACCCTCACTACTTGTCCGAAACCTGTAGCATATGAGGAGGTGTGATTTAGGTTATTTGGAGAATAAGCTCAGGGCACCATCGCATGACACCCAGTTTGGGATGTTACAACATTATTCCACTAGAGGGAATTATATGGTATATTAGTATTTTGGAAGGATAAGGTGTATATTAACGAAGTAGAATATGATCATACGATAAGAATTTTAAGAATAATGAATCCATATCATTGATCTCAATAATTTTAAAAATCTCAAAATTAATGTATTCACATTATAATGTCCTAGAATTTTTAAACATGGATATTACATCTTTTTAGAAGAATATTATGTAATTAAAAAAACATATTCCTAAAGACCATAATTGTTTTGTGCATTTGGAAACATGAAACACATTATTATAATTTGGTGAAAGATATTCAACATATCCCGTAATGATATTATACTTTAGTACTTCTACTTAAAACTATTATTTATAACCAGATGAATAAAATCATTAGAAAGGGTGAGCTCTGATGCTCAATAAGGTTAAACATGGAAGATACTTAATCATAACATGAGCGTAATTGTATGAAAACATGAGAATAAAATTTGAATATAAACCATGAATATCAATGATCATATACATGATTCATGGAACCAATATTTCTAGTTTATAATATATGAATCATAAGATAATCAAAACACACCTGTCACAAGAGTATAACAACGGAATAGGACACGAAATTCATAGCACACACAAAGTATTAGAATATCTTATGTTAATGATTCCTAAAAAGAAATTAATAGTATATTATGCTTGGGATAAGCACCTATATACCTAAATTAGTCTTGGTAGGACCTCCCATGTACCTTCTAGTTTTGGGATTATGATGACCACCCATATACCCTTTTATTGCAGGCTTAAGATGATCTCTTGTTTACCCTCTAATGGTGGTCTTAGGATGATCTCCCATGTACCATTTGATATCATTGAACATTTATAATTACCAAATGTGTTGTAGGTAGATATAGGTCCCACCCTTCAATTAATTAAAACCATACATATGTGTCATAGAATAAATAAATCATATGAGAAATCATGAAAAGTAATGGTTTTGGTAAACATTTCATCATATCATAACTCATTGAAAAGTAAAAGAAATATTAAAAATAACTTCATAAAAACATATACCATTTAGAGAAATAATATGAATGGTACAATTGTATATTATCCCCAATAAATCATAATAAATATCAATAGAATTCATCTTTGATGGAAAATAATTTTTAAATATATTTTCAAAACATTTCTTAAAGAAAATGACATTTCCATTTTGAAAAATTATTTTAAAATAAAATAAAATTTAACAAATAAATTTAATTGAAAATAATATTTAAAAAATATAAAGGAATATTTAAAACCAATTTAAACAAAGTTTAAATCCACTTCCTGGATAATTTGTAAAGAATCATTTAAAACACTATAAAAACAATGTTAAAAAACATTATTTTCAAGGAAAACATATTTCTGAAAGAAAGGATAATAAAATTAATTAATGAATAAAATATCATAAAAATAAATATATTATTGATAAAAAATTTCAAAGTAACTATATAAATCTCATAAAATAATATAGGTTCATAACATAACATCTGTCACAAATAATGAAAATTGGGAAAAAATTACCTTACTGATTTGGAAACCTTTGAACCATAATCCCCAAACAATTGAGACCATAAAATGGATATGTAAATAACCATAAATTTAAGGATAAGGATAATATAATAAATTCATTTTTATTATATATACCACCCAAAAGAAAGAAATGGTGAATATGGAACAACTATAATATAAATAAAAGAGAGATCAGAAATCCACTGATCTTATGTCTTGACTCACGTCATAATCATGCGCACATCCTATATAACAAATAAAAGTTTATTAGAAATTTATTAAATAACCATAATATTATATCTAATACCATATATGATTTTATTATGACTTTATATAACCCTTTTATTAACAATTCAATGTTAATGTTACACTTCGGGTAATATCTTCTTTGTTTTTCACATGTGTGTTGGTTTGTTATATTTTTGGTCCTATTACTAATATCATGATTTAATTGTATTAAGAATTATAATGATGATATAAATATTATATATATTCCATATATATGTATTTATAAAAATCTATAAATGATATAATTATAAAATTTAATACATCGTTCACGAAGACGACATGCCATTTGTATGCTAGAATGTTGTTTCCATTTTAATGTAGTCTTGAAAGAAAGAAGGTGAATGAAATATATATAATATCATTGCAGTATAATTTTTATGTCCTATATATGATATATGTTTAGTAAAACCATCCTTAATACATTACATGTAATGTGTGAACGAATCACATTGCTTTGATTGGGTAGTAGTCTACATGTCCACAAACAAAGCTATCATATTTATAAAAAAAGAAAATCCTAAAGGTATGTGTTATACAATAATTAAATAAGAAAAAATATATCCTATAAAAACATAAATTCTATCATTATTTTTAACATTGAAAGGTTACAATCGAATAACGAGCGACATCGGTTCGTGAGGCGATAGTGCACCATACACACGAACGATGATTGTGTATCCCATTTGATAGAAGTATATGTGACTATAGGTATAGCCATTAGTATAACAACATATAAGTATATTTGGGATAATTAGGTTTTTATATAAACATTATGTAAAAATAATTTAGTGGTTTTATAGATGAAATAAAATAAAATAAATTATTGATGAACGTTACCTCTTCTTTTCATATCTCATTTTGAATTTCACAAAAGGGCTTAATTGGTTGGATTTATGAAAAAATTAATGATTATAAGATGATAGCATATATTTTTTTAGATATTATGATCGATTTTTTTTTCAAACTTAATGGGTTATAATGTTTGAATAAAATATAAGAATGGGTTTCCTTTTATAAGAGTGGGGAGGGTCACTTTTGGAATTTCCCAAAATATTGATTAATAATAATTTAAATCCCAATAAAAATACCTCCAAATAACTATTTATTTGGAGAAAATATGAGATAAGGTTTTAATATAATCAACCAATATATTTTATAAAATTTTAGGTGTTATATTAAACCTTATCATTTTGATTAATCCTTAGTTAATCCATTTTAATTTTTACTATGGTAAAAAATTATTCAATATCAAGAGAATATAATTATTACATATAAAGTGTAAATAGGAGCATAAATTGGATATTTAAGATATTTGGGACATATATCTTCTCAATTTACATATTTAATATTTTTATGACTTTTAAATTATTTAATAAAATATTATTTTCATAAAATATCATTAGTGTTAATGTTGACAATATTCATTACATAGTCTATAAGAAAATAAATACAACAAGATGAAATAAAAAAAATTCATTTTATACACTCATAACAAGTCATTTTCACCTATAAAAGTTTTGGATCACATTATGCCAAATTCAATTTCTTTTTAATATTTATAATATCATTTAATTTATTGATTTATTAATTGAATAATTACATCATAATCATTTTACAATTATTTAAGATAATTATTTATTTCTTTAAAAATTAAAAATAAAATTATATGATGTATATAAACATTTTATATTTCATAATAATATATATCAGAATATAATTTCTATTTAATCCCATATAAAAAATATTATAATTATTAAAAATAAGAGTGTGATATTTCTTCACTATCATTGATTCTAATACTATCGAAGTCATTTTAATGGAAATGTTCTCACCAAATTATTAAATTTCTAAACTTCTAGGATAAGGATGGAATTAAATTCATCTAATAACATTGGATAAAGTGTAAGGGTAGATGTCTAATATTATAATATTATTTTTACCCTTAATTACCCGATTTACCCTTAACAGTGGTAATAAAAATTACTAATGTTACTATTCAGATTCTCCAAAAATAAAAGAGAAATAATTACTAAATATGTAAATTATTATTCCAAATATTTAATATATTTTTCAAAAATTCTAAACATAGAATTTTTTAAATTTATTTTAAATTTAATCTCGTTGAAGGAATGAGAAAACAAGTTTTTTTTAAATTGAAATCAAAATATTAAAATGTTTTTATATACAATTTCAATGTAAAATTTGTTCCAATGACTTAAACTGGATTATTTTTTGTAAAATTTTACTAATTAAACATTAATACCAATTCAAATAAAAATTTAACTATATAAATAAGTTATATTACAAATAATTTTTCAATTAAAATTTAGTATTGTTCACTATTCATCAAAAATATGAAACTTACCAATACAATTTAAAAAATTCAACCAAAGTAAATTTTTATATACCACTTTCAATGAAGAAGTTTATTTTGTCATATAAAAAATTCTAAAATTGTCAAAAATTATATTTAAAATGGGTTCTCTATTAAAAGGTGGTAAAATTACCCTTTTGAAAAATACATATTTTTATACATAAAAATAGATTTGTTCTTATATTATTCCTATAAAATATAATGAATTAATATTAAAAAAATCGATTGAAAATTATATAAATAAATTTTATTGAAAAAATTCACTAATAGTGGTTTGTTTAATTTGCTGGGATAAAATGGTGTTTGTACATAGATGAATCATTTTCTTAGAAAACTAATTTCTTTATTTTCAAGTTGGTCTTATATTAATTTGTAAATAATTGATGGCCAAATTATTTATTTTATATAGATGTGTAAATCATATTTTAATAATTTTGTTAATCTTATTTTTAATTTCCATTCCAACTACTAGTTGGTAACTATAATAATATTTTAATAACAATAATAATAGTATTTTGTAGTGCGGTGAACACTAGTCATGCGCGTAATGAAAGGAATCAAAATAACTCGGCATTGTGTGTAACATTAGACAATCCTATTGTTTTGTATACCAAATACTAAGATAATCAATGTTTTGTGTATAGTGAAACCTCAATTTTGTGTTGCGTACAAAGCAAGAATAAGTTGGTGCTTTCATATAAAATAAATAATATTAGGTGTTGTGTGAAATGAAAAATATCAAAAAGATTTAATGAATTCAAAAAAATATTTCACAAAATCTCAGGATGTTATACATAGGATATTTAAATAGGTATTTTACAAGTTTATGATGTAATGGAATCATAGTATGATGGATCCTTGGTGACACATTTTTATTGAAATGTATTATGTTGTGTTTAAGGCACTAATGTATTATATGCGATCTTCTAAGAAATCCCATTCGTTATTGTAAAAAGAGATTTGGATCATGTATGTGGTGGATGTTATATTTAATCCATATAATAACACATTATTTGTAGGGAGACCATGAGTTTATACTTTAGTTCTTATAAAGATTCTTTAGGTCATAAGAGGTTATTTTTTTATCCAGTTTTTCTAAATCATAGGATTAATGGTTGTTCATGAATATAGGTCGAGTTGGTTTGTTATCTCATGGGATACCTAGAAATGTCAATATCATGGATATCAATTATACTATCCTAGAATTTTGAGGTTAGTTTTACACCTTATGTCACAATTTCCTTTCTATAATAAAAATTATTTCGAACACCACATGATAACTAGTTTTATGTGTATTTAATAATTATTTTATGAAGGGTGGATATAGGGTCTATAAATTTTATTTTGGAACTACCACATACTCCTAGAGGATAATAATTTATAATTTTTGGTGGTTATCACTCAATGCATGCAACTATCTACCGTATTTCTAGAAATTGTAGAGATTTGGAAAGAAGAAATTGAAGGTTTGTTTAATCAATTGGTTTTTAATATCATTGGTGTACCTATAGTTATGTTTTTGATACAAACTCATGATGAAAATAATATTTATAAAATATATTTATTAATTTTATAGGTTCATGACCAGGGAGTAAAATGAATTATTTATAGGGGTAGTCTAATTGGAAGACTCATCCAATTCATTAGGATGAACATCCAACATGATTGTTTGTCTTTGATAGTTATTGGTTTTGGAATTTACCCTAATATTCTATTAAATATATGATAGTTTATTTTTCATATGGGAAGAATTTTTGATCCCCATGGTGTCATTAAAGGGTAGTTTTTTAGTCTATTTAGGAAAACAACTTTTTTCTTGGGTGGCATGAATAACATGGTACTCATGGAAATGGTTCGAAGCAGTTCTAAGCTAATAGAGAGTTTACATATACCACCATCATTATTTTTTGGAGTTCGATAAAGGTGTATGTGTCTCTCTCATAGAATCATATTATAGTGGGATATCTTCATTTGGGTAATGAGGGTAATTTGTCACCAAGTATTATTGGCTCTTCCGAGATCATCGAATGAAATGAAAATGAATCTTATCAATTTTACATTTTTACTTATGGGATGTTGATTCCTAATGATTTTTTTTGAATAACCATTGATAAAGTATCAAATAGAAAATTACAATGTGCTTTAAATTGAGGATTTTGATCTTCAAATCACTATATCAATGATCTAGAATCTAGGTCATGTTATATATGTCAAATATAAGGTACTATGTAGTAAAATGATTCCTTCATTTAGAGTACTATTGAAGATCTAAAGGTATAAACTTGATAAGAGGGGAATGAATCATTAATGAGGGAATAATGACATAATTTATTCATGAATGTAGAATCTTGAGTTCTCTCTTTGGTAAGAAAGATTCATAGGGGGAATAATTGTGAAACCACCACAATCATTGGCATTCGTTAAATTGGTCTTTCATATAACTATTTTAAGTTCTGGAGATATTTTTTGAGTCAAAGGATAAATATTTATATATTTTGGGAAAAATATCTAAGTGCATGGATTTAAAATTATATGGTAAATTTGTCATATAGTTTTTTGGTTTCTAGTAGTGTTTTCCAATTTTGATCACTATTCTTCTAAATGTAGGAGTCTCTGGAGAATTTTTTTTGCCTGATTAAGAATTTGTCCATTAGATATCACATGGAATGAGAATTGTTTTTCAATCTATCCGTACATCTTTAGGTAATATTATGATGTGATTTTCCATGGATAGTTTCCACCACATTATTTTCCGAACCATACAGCCAGATTGAAACATTAATGAGTGGAAATTTACATCTATTCCCTTGGTATTTTTAACCACTAAAATCCTATTAATTCAATATTTTCTAAAACCATTATCTCCTTGAATTTATAGGAGGTTAACATCTTGGTTATATAGTGATTTTTTACTAACCATGATGTATATATTTGAGCTATACATGATTTCTAGTTTTTTATTCTTCGTTTTTATATCTTCTAATGATCTATTATCCTGTACATCTTATAAAAATCTATAAATGGTATCCACTATATTGGTTTAATCGATATTTTTTTGGGTTTTCACTTGTATCTAGAATTGTGAGTAATATTATCTATTATTTGATAATAGTACATTAGAATATTTTATATAATATTTTTGATTTGAGGTGCTTAGACATCCTTGGATTTTCAGGCTTGAGGATGAGATGTGTAGATATAATAATAATATTAAATATATTTTATCATGTATGTAATTATTTTCTTAAACAGTGAAATAACTCGAAAAAAGGCAATAAGATCGAAAATCATTGATTTCTATTACATTCTGAATATTTGATTTACTATAGGCATGACATAATCCTTATCAGCATCAAGTGGTTCCTTTAATTAAAATCACATGCTCAATTAATAAAATAAATCTATTAATTTAAGAATTTATAATTTAATTATCATGAAATAATATCATTCTAGAAAATCAAAACTATATCCTAACCCTAGGGTTAGCATAAAAAATATTGAATTAATGAGAGGGATATATATGAGAGTTTGGAAGAAGATAACAGGATATAAGATCAAATATTGATGTGCAAAGGAGTCATCTTTGACAACTGAGTTCATCGATATCAAAAATGAAAATAAATTATAACTGTTATTTAATAGATCAGTTGAAACATGAGATATGATATTTCAGTAGGTTGTATTAAATACCCATTTGACTATGTGAAGTTGTTTGTGAGTCAATATTTCTATCAAATTTAATCTTGGTTCAACATTCGGGTTAGTGTTGAGGAATTTATCATCCAAGGATTTTGAATTGCCTCTATTTTTCTATCATTTTTTATTTCTATATCATTATTAATTCTAATAGAAATTGATAGAGGATATCATTGACAATGGTCAATTTTAATTACTCATGTTATTTTTTTTTGTGGATTTCCCCCATTGTTCATCACATACTAATTATCAGAAATTAAATTTGACAAAAGTTTTGAATGATAACCATTACAAGATCATTTAATTATCATTATTTTGATCAAAATATTTTTAAAATTGTTTTCTGTTTTGGATCAATGTCTAGATTAATGTGTTTAGAAATTATGATGAGTTTGAATCTAATTGGGATTTCTTCTTTTCTAAGTAGGGCATTCAGATGACACATAACTATAAGGAAGATTCCTGAGTAGATTGGTAGCAGGTATATTTCTAATGGTTATGATCAGTGTTTGGTCAAATTTAACATTTACCAGGTGATATTAGTAGATGTTATGATGTGGGAGGAAGATAGAGAAAAACTATGGGAAAAATAGTTGTTTCTAGAAAATCTAGACAAATAAAATAGTAGTCAAAAGAACACATGCCATCTTTTTATTGAGTTATGATGTAAAGAGTTTTAGGAAAATTAAAAATCATAGGTAATGTATACCCAATAAATTTTGTGTGATTAATGGAGGTATTCTCTTTGGGTATCCCAGAGGTATATGAGAAGTGAGAAAACTAGGTAGACATGAATGACCATGGTACACATTCATCACTATGTATCAAAACCTAGCTGATGTACCTAGGCATAGATTGAGTACATAAGCATTGGATAAAGAAATGGGAAAAAGCCCATGTAAACTATAACATCCCAGAGTACATGATCAGTCTAAGGGTATATAATACACACTATGAATACATAGTACAAGTCATTTTCATTTCCTAAGGTTTGTTTTGGAACTCAATCTCATCGGTATTGACTAGAATCATTAGGCTGAATTTACATAGTCCATACTTCTAAGGTTTTGATGAGAAATAGCATCAGGGGAATTTTTATTAATCCCCTCAATGTTAATAGTGTCAGATAGTGTTTTGGAATCCCTCCACATGGTTTGGGGTATGATCATCTTTCATTTCTTTCACTCTAGGTGGGGTCGGGTATCATGTGACCTATGTAGTGGGATGTTTGATACCCTACCTATGATATTGTCCAGTTAGGGTTAGGAATAACCCATATTACATGGATGAGATCCTATATCAATGTACGATAATTTTTTTATTTACAACATGTAATTTTTCATGGAATGGACCGATATGTACAACCTCTTGGATGAGAACCATCAGTGATTTCTAACATGAAGATACTGTTCTCTCTAATGAGAATTTCCTTGATGTATCAAGTATAATCCACGATGTCTATATGTTTGTGACCATAAATAGATATATATTGTCTATATTGAGTTTATATGGGTGTTTATTATTATGTATCAAATTTTTATTGATATTTATTTGTGATTATGAGCTAATTAATATCTCTATAATTTATGATTGGTAATTTCATGGTGTCCTACATGGAATATTTATACTGACCCATATACGGGATATCCCCATAACTGTTGTTTCTTATTCAAGAAATAAGCCTTTGAATAGAGTCCTTGGTCGACTAGAAGCAAGTGGAGCATAGTTAATCAAGAAATAAAATGGGAAATTCTAGGGGATGAATTTGAATGTAGTCAACTCCTTCCAAGAAGGTTGGACATTTTTAACATCATTGGTGGAATATTAATTTCCCCTTTATGGTTTCCAGTACTTTTTTCATACACTAATATATGATATAGATGTATTCAAATATAATGGTATTAGTTTTATTTTACATTTTAGTATTTTTGTGTATTTTTAGATAAGTGTGTTTGGATAGGTACCTTAGAATATTGCCTCCCATGTGTCTGATATTACTATTCGATATTGGTCGCCTACCCCTAGGCCATCATAAGTAGGGTTAAGGTTCCACACTCACCATACTACAAGACATGATATTGATAGAGGTTCAGTCATAATAGTGCAATATCATAGGATGTTATATTCTAATTGGAGTTTTCATATTAGATAGCTATGAGGTTATTCATGGGAACTTTGGAAATGGTATTAAAAATGTTCAAGTTCTTCTATAAAACTATTTAATCCAATTTTGGTTCGACTACTAACATATCCACTCATGAGGACATTGATAGCCTGATTTTTGACTTAGATCATATAATCATTTTTGTAGTTAAAATATTGGTATATTCATCATATAGTAATGGGTTTTTGTTTCCATGTTCTTCCCAAGTCATCTCCTCTGACATACTCATTAACCATGGAACATTTTGAATTTTTTTATAATTAAAATGTGATGATATCCATCTATGATACTGCAAAATGATCACGAGGATGAAATGACTACTAATTAGGCTCCAGTAATTGTTCATGTGTCTGTGGTGGTACCCCCACACAGTTTTCTAGACATACCTGCACCAACTGATTATCATGTATCATCCATAATAACATATGAGCATTTTCATAGTTGGATTGAACTAAATGAGTTATATATGAATAAAACCATTAGTTTTTAGGGAATCCAAGACCCCTAGGATTTTATGGAGTGGCTTCTGGTGGTTGGATGTGATATTCGCCCAGTAAATAAACCACCAGATCAAATGGTGGAAATAGAAGGGAGTCTTCATAATGGATCTACAGGGTGATAGATGAGTGTTGTGACTAAAATAGAGTATGATGATACTCTTTATAAAATAGTTTTTTTTGAATCTATTCAAAGATTGAAAATCCATTCATAGAGATGATATATATAGTTAATTTGTAACCAGTGTGTATCCTAGATATTCAGGTGGTTCAGTAAGGCATGTTGAACAAGGACTATTATACATGAATTTTCACTAACATCTTATTATTATATTTAAATATGATTCTAGATGTGTAATTTAGAGTAAAAAATTTCAAGAAAAATCCCACATAGATATATGCGATAATATGATTCCTCTATACATTCTTAATTTTGTCGGAGTGCTTGAGAGTGCTTTAGTGGTAGAGATCTTCTTGGTGATGTAGTCATTGATAGTTGGTTCTAGTGGCAGGGACCCTAGAGACGAGACTTCAAAATATGTTAACTGATTGTAGACTCAGGGATCCATAACAAATATGTGTTTCCAATTATAGTCTAAGTATAGAGATTTTTCATTTTAGGGATCTTAGGATGGATCTTTTAAACCGAGGGAGATGCGATGCTACTCCTCTAATGTATGAGAAAAAATGGTGCATGATTATATGAACTATCATGCATCTAATAGGGATATAGTCAATGAGAGTCCTATATAGAGGAAACAACTTGATTTTTGAGTTATGTAAGGAGGATGATGTGGTATATGTATTGGTGGAACAGAATTAGGTGTCCATCGAATTTATCTTTTTCCATAACCTCCACCAGTTTTTCTACACTAGGCTCAGGGAGATGGTTTTTATAGGTAAGGATATCTACAGGTAGTGTATTAGTAAGAACCATAGGTTCTAGGGAATATTAATGGTACTATCAGTGACTTTTTTATATTAGCTAATGTAATTATAGAAATAAGAATAAACCATTTTTTTTTGTTTCCACATCCCTTTTTTGTGATCCTGAGATTTATATAGACCCTTTAGCTTGAACCTTGATCCTGTAGACTCTTAAAATATTGGATTTAGTGATAACACAATTCTAATAACTATTTGAACTACATATTGGTGTATAGATATTTGGTTTGGATAATTTCATGGCCATGACGAGGCCTTATGAAATAATTCATGGAATCAACTGGATATCTCTAGTTCATGTGATCATTGACCATTCTAGGAGAAGGATGTGGTTTTTCAATGATAATAGGACATGGTATTCCTTCATCCGTAATAAAGAAACCCCATTGGTTTTTTATAGGATCATACAATGGAGGATAAATATGATTTCTATTTAGTTTTTTTGGGTAACCCACAGACTAATAGATTCTATAGGCTTTTAGCTACGTGAAATTGTGGAAGATTTTGAGTATATCTTTACAGATTATGTGTTGGGATTACGTCACCACCATGAGATCAAATTATAAATAGAATTTCACCTAGGAATGGATCAAATATTTGCACGGACGTGTCAGATGTCTCCCATTGAGCTCTGTTATTAAAATGTGCAATTTGAGGAGTTGTAGATGACAGGATATTCCAGACCTAATGTCACCCCCAGGAAAACCTAGTTCTATTAATAAAAAAATTGTATTGTAATGTGAGGTTATGTGAAGAATATTTTCTCCTAAATTAGGTATATTTCACAATATGACTCCACTATCAATAACCGAAGTCCTCTTTAACTTTTTAATAGGGGATTAGTTATTCTCGAAGTATGGCCTCATTTTGGACCACCACCACCTCAATGTTTGGGATTATGACATACCGAAGATGATATTTAGGTGACTCAACATTCACTATGAGTAAATTTTTGTTCCCTTCTAAAATATAATTTTTCCATCATTATTCAGGGTAATCAAAAAACATATCTTTCATCAATTCTTGGATTGATTATTTGGTAGTCTTCTTCGGCAAAATCCTCATTTAATTGGAGTCTGAGTACGAGAACATGAGATATTAGAGGATTATTCTAAATTTACTCTTAGAGAACCTAATATATTGGGAGCTCACAAAGTGTATATTCTTGATTTGAGTGGTCAAATTCAAGGTAAATATAATCTCACAGGATGATGTATCAATATACCCAGTGAAGGTTGATGTAGTGATATTGTTCAATCCACCCATGAGTGTGACTATGGTAGAAACAATCCTTAGGTTGGCAGGATTCTATAAAATATTAATAACCAATTTCTTTAGTATTATGTAACACTTGAAAAATTTTACCTGAAAGGTGTAGAGTTTCATCTGGAAGGAGAGGTTCCAATATGAAAATTAGGGGTTACTATATAGGTTGATGAGAACTCAAACCTTGAGACTTACATAGGGGGGTGTTGAGTATGTATTGTTCTATGGTGACTCTCAAATTATGCTTGGATTTTTTCTAATGTAGATGCATAAAATGATTTCTTTTGGGTACCAAAAGTTGAGACCACTTGATAAGAACTATGTGACCCATGATAATTAGACGAAAATTGTGGTCTTTACCCTAATGACACAGTGACACAATCTTATTGGTTAACGTATTATAGTATATTTCGACCGTTGGAGTCTCAAGTATTTCATTTAATAGATGGATCATAACTTAAGAATGATGATATTTCTATAGTTCCATCAAGGTAATGACTTTCAGGTTGTCAGTACACACTGTAAGGGGAACATGGTTGAATATTCCCTCAACAAGGGATCTTTTTCTTAGAGGTTGACCAAGGGGTCAGAGCACTTCGAATCGATGCAATCATCCCAAGTAGACAAGGATTATGTATCTTACCTTTATTTTATGATTTTTACCTCTACAATTATACAACATTCCAGGTAGGATCATATTTGAGATACTAGTTTTTTGATCATGCATGTTCATATATCCTATATACACACCCATGGTGGATTTGTTTTGAAGGTGGGGAGCATGGAATCCCTTTATGAGAACAAACCACGGTACTAGTGGCGTTGTGAGAGGTGTTTCTTTTTGTAGGATAAAAAATACCCTTAGTGGTAAATCTAAGAGTGTCAAAGACATACTAGAATATTCATAGTATGTTTCAGTAGCTATAGTTGAATAATATTATATCTGATTTTTTATCTTGATGACTCACTTTTTAGTTGGTGAAGGACCATCCCCATGATTAAGAGGGTTTGGATTTACCCCTTGAGTTGAAGTATTCAAAGTTGGAATGAATATATATAGAATTTATATTAGATATTCCTTGACTATTTAGAGGTCAAAATGCTATCTAGGTGATCTTGGATTAACTAACTATTATGGCCAACTTCCAAGCCATCCAAGAGTAGTGTATAGTAGATAGATTAGGTTTTCATTATGTGTAGAAGGAATTATGGATTCATGGTGTTGTCTCAATGATCATATCCGACCTTGATGTTCATTTCATGAAAAGATAATATATTGGATTTTATGAGGCCATGGGGAATCAATTACATTCAGTCACATCATTTCACCCATAAACCGATAACTGTAATGATAATACCATTCAGGATATGGTGGACATGTTCTATCCTTGAATGTTATATATTGGATTTAGTTTTTAGAATCACATACCCTTCAAGGAGTTTTTTTTATATAAAATGAGTTTCCAATTAAAAAATGGCATGAAATATTTCAATACCTTGTACAAGAGACCATGCATGAAATCACTTTGTTGGACCAATATAGAAAAGTCTACACTCATTGAAATTGAGTTGGTGAGAGAGAAAATTGAGAAGGTCCAAATAATCTGGGAGTGGTTGTGGAAATAATAGTTCCATCATATGTATTTTGAAGATTGATGATGGATTCCTTTGGAGTTTGAGAACAGAGCCCATGTGTTTCTAATGGTCTCACATCGGTGATGATTATATATAGTTTTTGTCTGTAGTGTAATGTTATGTTGAATATTTATTGTCCCAATACAAATACACCATATATTCGGTGAGAATGAATACTTCCTGGAACTATATTCATTTTTAGACCAAGAACCAGATATCTACCATGTGTCACTACTCATGAAGTCTGTGAAAAAATAGTCACACAGTTTCATCTAAGAGGATAAAAAATTGAGAATCTTGATTCTTTAACTGTGTTTCTAGTAGAGATTGGGTATAGATAGGAGAACATTCTTTGTGGGAGAGAGATTCACTTGATGAATGTTATATGGAAGTACATAAATCTTCATGAGACCACTAGGAATTGGGATAACTATATATGACCTCATTACCATCAACTTTTTGAGTATTATTTTTTATTTTGGGTATAAAAATTCTTGAGGAGCAGAGAATCTAAAAAATTTGTTTTTTCATTTTAAAATATTATATTACTTTAATTTTTTTAATCTAAGCTCTAAGTCTTCTTGGTATTACTCGTCACGAAGAGGCTTTTTATTGATATAATAAAGGTATTAAATATTATATAGCACACAAGGGTATTTTTTATGTATTTTTGGAGAAAATATTAAGTGTTTTCTATGATTAGAAACATGAAACCACCATTAAATTAATAATGTTGGTTTTACCCTAGGCATTCCATAATCCATTTCAGTGTCAAGTGGTTTGTTTAAATAGATAACCGAGGGACAATAATGATTTATTTATTTATTAAGTTTTTGTGTTATTTAATTATAATGACCTAATATCATTTTATAAAACCCATTATATATACAAACCAAAGTGTTAGTATAAGGACCTAGCCTTAAAACATTACATAATCTTGAATTAAATGAATAATTAAAATTGAGGATCTTTTCTGGTTTGGAGCTTTATAGAATTAGGACATAACTATTACATCTCAAAATATTACACATTAGAAAATTCCACTCAGTTTTTATTTAAAAATAAAAATAAAAAATACTCTTGAAATAAAAAGAGTCATGTCTAGTTCCATGTTTTAGACATGCTGACTTTTACTTGATCCCATACTTGACCCTATTCTTCTTTAAGTCTTGTGAAAAATATTTCAAAACCTGGGATGAGCATAAAAAGCTCAGTAGGGGTTATAAAACATAGAATGAAAACATTAGTTCATCATTACATACATAACATTAGCTCTTTAAATTACCTCATGAAATCATAAGATTTATGAATAACACATATAAAACATAATTGATAAAGGAAATTTGTGGCATCCATATCATACTTACATTGTAGCTATCACAACTACGTAGGGAGTTAAATTTAGAATACCCATCACATTATATTCAATAAAACTCTTACAAGAAACATTCATGTTTACCTCCATCATGTTACCCAATGCATTGGATATCTATCTTGGGCTCACCCACCCTAGGTTTATCACGGAACAACTCGTATGCATAAAAAATGCCCAAGAACCATAACATATTAATAACTCATAAAATAAAAATAAAGGAAAGATAAAATTTCCCCATTTTAATCACAATATATCATTTAAATATATTGACATTATAAATTCAGTATTAAAACCATTTTCAATACCAAAATAAGTAAAAAGAGTATATAGTATTTATTTTCCCTTTTGAAAACATTACGTATTGTTTAGGAACCCGAATATCAAATAATACTCACGGCGGCGGAAAAGGTCGTTGTCACCACTTACGTTAAAAAGAAAAAAAAAATTTATAAAAAAAATGGCTTGTAGGAAAATATTCCCTTTGAATGAAATGAAAATTCAAAGGTATTTATACACAGTATAAAAGAAAGTTGAGAATAAAATAAAATATGACTCAGTGAAAGGAGATTGAGACGAAGTCCCTTACCTTGTGTCCGACTTGACTCGATCATTCTTTAATATCCTGAATAATAAACTAAAGTTAATTTATACTTTCTTAAGAACCTTTTTGAAGTTTATTATTCCTTTTATATCACTTATTATCATGTTATAAACATTATAAAATCAATTAAGTTATTAATGGTATTTTTATATTTGGTACTTGAGTAAAAATGAACACCTTATTATTACTAGTTGTCCATGTGGTCAAATATAAATTATCTTCAGAATGATATTAATTATGTAGATATCATATTTATCATATATATCTAGCATATACATGTATTTATATTAGCACAGAACTTTTGCAAGTAAGAAATGAAATGCACCGTTCGTGGAGACGGTAAGCCGTACGTACGCATGAACGCTACTTTCATTTGCATTTCGTATTTTAATGGAATGAAAACACAATGATACATATGTATATTATAATTACAGTATAATTTCTTAAATAAAATCATTAACTCCATCATTTATTCATCCCACATAAGGCATTAACGAGTCATATCACTTTGAGGGGGTGGTATTCCGCACTTCCTAAAATGAAATTATAGTGTTTACCCATTATGGAAACCATAAAGTTATACTGTAAGTAAAAAATACAGAAGCATAAAGAGAACATAAACATAATATATATCATATATATAAATAGATTTCCATCATAATGTTCACCATGAGAGGTGGTAGGACATAATTGAACAATCATCATTTCGTGAGGCGTTAGTTTTCCATCCACAAAACAATTATGTTCTTTACCCATTAGATGTAGTGTGTGTAAGTTCTCATAACAAAATCCTAGTATATTGAGGACACTGGTGTTGTTATAAAATAAATAAATAAAAATAGTTTAGGGGGTTGGTTAAGTAAAATAAAACAAAAGAACTTAAGAGAAGACGTTACCTTTAAATCTGGTAAGTCCCATTTGATTGAACCAAAAGGGTTTATTGAAGTGTTTTCTGCCTAAGGTAAGGCTTCTAGGATGAAGAGAGGGATGTACGGAGATTAAATGAGTAGATTTTGGACAAACCAAAAAGCTTGAGAGGTGTGAGTAATTGGTTAAGAATGAGAGCTTTTTATAAGGGAGAGGAGGGTCTCTTTAGGATAGTTTGAAACAATTATTTTATTATAACCACATCTTCAGTTTCAAAAGGTCAAATATTCATTAATATAAAAATTAAGATGACTCAGGGTCGAAATAAAATAATCCAACAAGAATTGGAAAGGTTTTGGATATTTTTTTAAAACTTATAATCTTATTTATTAAAGTCATTTATTAACGAGGTTAATATTGCATAATTATTGTGCCGTAAATAATTTTTTTTTATTTGATGTCCAAAAATTATAAAAAAATTCCATGATGTAGGAAATATTTTTATCTTTAGAAATAATATATATATAGGTGAAAAGATAACTTATATAACCTCATATAAAAATTATTTACTAAAATATATTTGTTTATGTCATTTTTGTCTTTACTTTAAATTAATTAATATAAAATGTCATTATTACTCCCATGTGGCTCCATGGGGTCCCAAATTCAACCAAAGGATTTAAATGGTAGGATATGTATTAGACAATATGAATATAACACTTGTTAGGGTAATTTAATATTATTATAATATTATAGCTTACCTTTATTTATTATTTTTACCTTTTTGATCATGGTAAATAAAATATTTACTGAAGTAAATATTTAAAATTTCTAAAAATAAAAGTTTCCTTTTTAAACAATTTGTACCTAATGATTACAAATATGGAATATATTTTTCCAAATTTAAAACACATAAGTGGAAAAAATTAATTTAAAATTAATTGCCGCTGTTAAAACAAATAGCATGTTTTTAAGAAATAATAACTATCAAAATATTGACACTTGTTTAAATCCAATTTGAAAGTGAAATTAGTTCCAATGTACAACATTGGATTAAATAGTAAAGATATATTCTAATTAAAATTTAGAACTAATTAAAAATATTATATATCTATATAAATAAATTAGATTAAAAGGCACTTTTGAATAAAAATACATTATTTTTCACTATTCATTAAAAAATGAATTTTATCAGAAAAATACCAAAATTTCATCCAAAGTAAATTTTGATGTCTCGATTCTAAATAAGAATTTTATTTTGTCAAATATAACATATAATAGTGAAAAAATTGGATTTAAAAAGGGTTCAGTGTTAAGAGTCAGTAAATCGACATTTTAATGATTATAGGAGTATTTATGCTTAGATTCATTTAAATTTTATGCCTCTAAATTTAATTGGATAAATGTAAAAACATTTTAAAAACATGTATAATAATATTTTAGTTAGTTCTATTCCTTCTCGCCAATATAATTTTTAGAGGTTAACTACCATTTAGAATAATAATTTTATGTTATTAGTGTGTAATGTAGGATTTCAAAGAAACCCATTGTTGCGTATCGGGTACGCCATCGAACATAGCAGCCCTTTTAAAGTAAAATTAATATTTAATTCACAAATATTTATAAATATGAAAATATATTATTTTTCATTTACCTGGGATGTTACATCCTTCCCCCCTTTTGGAAATTGCCTCCTCGCAATTTTTATTCATTTATCAAAATAAGTGGGGAGTATTTATCCCACATAACATTTTATGATTCACACATTGCCTCTTCAACCATATGGTTTTTCCACAAAACCTTTACCTGAAAAATTACCTTATTCTGCAACACTTTCTCTCTATGGTCAAGAATATGGACTTGTTGTTCCTCATAAGAGGGATTCTCTTCCAACTAAACTACCTCTGGGCTCAAAACATGAGGTGGATCTGGCATATACTTTCTCAACATTGAAACATGAAAAACATTGTGTACCTGAGATAAACTTGGAGTTAAAGACAATTTGTACGAAACTGTTCCAACTTTCTCCAGGGTTTAATAAGGTCCAATGAACCTCAGACTCAACATTCCCTTCTTACCAAAATGCATCACACTTTTCCATGGATAAAATTTGAGAAAGACATGAACACCCACCTTGAAAGATAGATCCTTCCTCTAGTTATCCGCATAACTTTTCTGCCTGCTCTGAGCTGTGTTCATGTTCTTCTAAATCAATTGAACTTTTTCTACCATCTCTTCTACCAATTCTAGTCCCATCAACATTATTTCACCTACTTTATCCCAAAAAGATGGAGTTCGACAAAACATTCCCTATAATGCCTCAAATGGAGGCACCTGTATACTAAAATGAAAACTATTATTATATAAAAATTCATCCAAATAAATATTTTGGTCAAAACTTCCCTGGTAATCTAGTGAACAAGCTTGTAGTATATCCTCCAAGGTCTGAATTGTTCATTCTGACTTCCCATCTGATTGAGGATGAAAAGCAGTACTAAAATTTAATTCAATACCTATTGAATTATGAAGGCCTTTCCAAAAGTTAGAAGTAAACCTGGGATCACTGTTAGATACAATGGAAAGGGGAACTCCATGCAACCTGAATATATCTTTAACATATAACAAAGAAAGTTGATATAGAGACAACGTATCTTTAATAGGAAGGAAATGAGCCAATTTAGTCAATAGAACAAAAATAACCCAGATGGCATTGTCACCTCTAGATGTCTTTGGTAATCCCACAACGACGTCTATGGATATATTTTGTCATTTCTACTCTAGCACCAGTAATGAATAAATCATCCCTTTTGGTAACTACTGCTCTGCTTTAACCTACTGAGAAGTCAAGCACTTCACAGCAAAGTAAAAAATATCCCATTTCATTCCATCCCACTAGTAATACTCCCAAAGATCACTATACATCTTAGTACTTCCAAGATGAACTGAAAATGGGAAACTATGAGCTTCACATAACAACTCATTCACTAACTGTGAATCATAAGGCACATATAATCTTTTCCAAAACCACAAAACACAATCATTATCAATGTTAAATTCAGGAAACTTACCCTTCTAAACCAACTCTACATTTTTCTGTAACTCACTGTCTTCTTTCTGTGCCTGCTTAATCCTGTCTGACAGAGATGATTCCACTAACACCTGAAACAAAAAAGAATAATTTCCTGCACCAAAAAATTATATGCCAAAGTTTATGAAATAAAAAACTAAAGGATCTCGTTCCAAGTGTAGCATGGTTAATGAACCATTAATTTTTCGACTCACTTAATCAATCACTTTATTTGATTTTCCCAGATGGTAATGGATCGTGAAATCATAATCCTTGATTAATTTCAACCATCACCTCTGTCCCATGTTAAATTCTTTCTAAGTGAATATATACTTAAAACTTTTTTGGTCAGTATATATTTTTCATTTTAATCCATACAAATGATTCCTGCAAATTTTTAATGCAAAAACAACAGCAGCTAATTCCAAATCATGTATAGGGTAATTTAACTTATGGGGTTTCAAATGAAGTGAAGCATAAGAAATTACCTGATCATTCTGCATAAGGAAACAACCAAGTCCCTTCAACGATGCATCACTGTTAAAAAGAAACTCACCATTTCTGGAAGGTAGTGTCAAAAATGGAGCATTCATCAATCTTCTTTTCAATTCCTGAAAACAATCATCACATTCTTTTTTCCAAATGAACTTAAAACCTTTTTGAGTTAATTTAGTCATTTGACTAGATAAACATGAAAAATTCATAACAAACTTTCAATAATAACCTGCCAAACCAAGAAAACTACGGATCTCAGTTATATTTGTGGGTCTTTTCCATTCTTCAAAAACTTTTGATTTAGTAGGATCAACAATTATTCCATTTTTTGAAACAATGTGACCAAAATATCATCAACGAGAACAACCATAAACTTATCCAATAACTCATGGAAAATTATATTCATAAGTTCCATGAATATAGAAGGTGCATTAGTTAACCCAAAAGACATAACTACAAATTCATAATGGCCATATCTAGTACGAAATGAGGTCTTCAGAATATCTGATTAATTTAATTTCAACTGATGGTACCTCGACCTCAAGTCAATCTTTGAAAAATACTGAGTTCCCTGGCACTGATCAAACAAATCATCGAAATGAGGAAAAGGATACTTGTTCTTAACAGTGATGTTATTCAGTTCTCTATAATCAATGCAAAGTCTCATTGAACCATATTTTTTTAACAAAAAAAATACAGGAGAACCCCATGGTGATGTGAAAGGTTGAATGAAACCTTTATCTAATAACTCTTGAAATTGATTATTTACCTCTAAAAGTTCAATTTGATCCATTCGATAAGGGGGTTTTGAAATTGGTTTAGCATCATGCAGTAAGTCAATAGTAAATTCAACTTACCGATTAGGTATAATACCAGGAAACTCATCAGAAAAAAAACATCAAGGTACTCATTTACTACTGGAACATAATTAATCTCAACACTTCCTTTATTTTCAACAATATGAGAAAGGTAACACTCATTTCCATATTTTACTGGTTTCTCGGCTTCCTGATAAGTTATCAAAAGTGAGGGTTCATTATTGTACACAAACTGAAAATATTTCTAAAATGAAACCTCTTTAGCTTTGCAGTCAACCTTAGAATGATAAACATAAAGCCAATCCATACCCAAAAATTACATAAAAATCTACTAGAAGAAAAACAATAAGGTTTGTAGGTAGATTATTTCTGCACACAAGGACATGATGGTTCTTATGTTTTCTTTTTGTCTCAATATTTCCACTAAGTGTTTTTACCAAAAGTTCTATACTCATATCTTGAGATGGAATTCCCAATTTACTAAAACAATTCACAGAAATGAAATAGTGTGTAGATCCTGAATCAAAAAACACATTGGCATAATCTGAAAAAACAAATTGGGTACCTGATACTACTTCATTTGATGGCCCAACATCTACTGAAGTAGTTGCAAATTATTTGACCACCCTTTTCTGCTTGTAGTCTGGCTGCTTTCCCTCACCTGAGTTCTTAGTTGGACAATCATTTTCATAATGACCCATTTCATTACACATAAAACATTTTACTGACTCTAAATCATATTTTGTATTACCACTACCTTGATCTTTTTCAGTGCAATTACGAGCCTTATGTCCCATTTTACCACATCGGTAGCACTTACCATAATTCAAAAGACATTCCCCATCATTCGTTTTACCATAATTTTTACAAACTGTAAAATTACATTTCTTACCATCACACTTTTTTGGAGAGTTCTTCCCATTTTCCTACCACATCAAACTCTTATTATGCTGTTTGTCAAGGAACACATGATCATCGAAAAACTCCATTTCCTCCTCGGCACAACGAACAAGTTTTTCATAACTTTTGAACTCACAAGAATCTAAATCCCTTCGATAATTGTTCTTTAATCCTGAGTAAAAATGGTTGATTTTACTATTAAGATCTCATATGAAATGCGGAGCATACCTTGCGAGTCGAGTGAATTTTGCTCTATAAACAGCCACTGAGTCATCCTCTTGCCTCAATTCTAGGAATTGTTTTTCCATCCAAAGTTGAACCACCTTAGGAAAATATTTCTCAAGGAACATACCTTTGAATTCATCCAAATTAAGTGCATCAATCTCTTCACTATCCCTAATATTTTTCACCATCGACCACCACTGATCAGATTCACCTTCAAAATGTTAAATAGCCAGACTAACCTTTTGGTGTTCTGAACACCCCATGACATCAAAAATTTTCTCCAGTGCTTTAATCCACCCTTATGCTATCACAGGGTCATATGATCCTCTGAATGATGGGGGATGTTGCCTCATGAAATGCTATACTACTGACATGTTCCTCTTTGTTTGATCAGACTAATCTCGTACATGGATACCACCACCATTTATAGCATGAGTCAACTGTTCCATCACAACAACATACAATTCAGTTCCAATTTTGACCATCTCAGGTTGCTGATTTGGAAGGTTTTCTTCCTCCAGATGTCATCCCAACATAGTTGCCCGGTTTCCTCTGATGAAAACCATCCTGAACACAGAAATATCTTTGGAAAAGTAACATGGTAATTTGTAAATGATATATCATATCAATATTACCATAAATTTATTTATGGACATTAATTTAACAATATTATAACTCCTGAATTTTTCTAAATCGACCTCTGATACCAACTATAAGGACCCGACCTTAAAACATTACATAATATTTAGTTAAATGAATAATTCACATTGAGAATCTTTTTATATTTATAGCTTTAGTGAATTAGGACATAACTATTACATCTCAGAAGATTAAAAATTAGACACTTCCACTCAGTTTCCATTTTTTTAACAAAATAAAAAACTATTGAAAGAAAAAGAGTCATGTCTAGTTCCATGTTTTAGACAACATGACTATTCCTTGATATCATCCTTGACCTTATTCATCTTTTTGTCCTGTGAAAAACATTTCAAAACTTGGGACGAGCATAAGAAGCTCAGTAAGGGTTATAAAACAAAGAGTGAAAACATTAGTTCATGATTACATACATAACATGAGATATTTAAAATACCTCATGAAATCATAATATTTATGAATAACACATAGAAAAAATAATTCATAAAGGTAACTTGTGGCATCCATATCATACTTACATTGTAGCTATCACAACTACGTAGGGAGTTACATTTGGAATACCCATCACAGTATATTCCCTAAAAATCATAGGAGAAACATTCATATTTACCTCTGTCATATTACCCAATGCATTGAAGAGATATCTCGGGCTCACCCGCCCTATGTTTATCATGGAACCACCCGTATGCATATACAATTCCCGAGAACCATAACATATTCATAACTTATAAAACTAAAATAAAGGAAATATAACATTTCCACATTTTAATCACAATATATCAATAAAATATATTGACATAAAAAATTCATTATCAAAAGCATTTTCAATACCAAAATATATAAAAAGAGAATATGGTAGTTATTTTCCCTTTTAAAAACATTACAGCTTGTTTAGGAAGCCAAAGATCAAATAATACTCACGGTGGCGGAAAAGGTCGTTGTCACCACTTACATTAAAAAGAAACATTATTTTTTTTTGTTTATTAAAAAAGAGTTGTAGGAAAAGATTACCTTTTAATGAAATTAAAATTCAAAGGTATTTATACACCATATAAAATAAGGTTGAGAATAAAACAAAATATGCATCAATGAAAGGAGATTGAGACGAAGTCCATTACCTCATGTCCGACTTGACTCGATTGGTATTTAATATCCTGAATAATAAACTAAAGTTAATTTACAATTTCTTAAGAACCTTTTTCAAGTTTATTATTCCCTTTATATCACTTATTATCATGTTATAAACATTATATAATCATTTAAGTTATTAACAGTTGTTTCGTCAATATTTGGTACTTGAGTAAAAAAGAACTCCTTATAATTACTAGTTGTCCATGTGGTCAAAAATACATTATCTATAGAATTATATTAATTATTTAGATATAATATATATCATATATATCCATTATATACATGTATTTATATTAGTACATAACATTTTGTGGTAAGAAATGAAATACACCTTTCATGGAGACAGTAAGCTGTATGTACGCATGAACGCTACTTTCATTTCCATTTTGTATTTTAATGGAATGAAAAATAATGATACAAATGTATATTATAATTCCATCATAATATCTAAAATAACATCATTAAATTCATCCTTTATTCATCCCACATAATGCATTAACGAGTCATATCACTTTGAGGGGGCGGTAGTTCGCACTTCCTAAAATGAAATTATCACGTTTACCCATTATGGAAACCATAAAGGTATGCTATAAGTGAAAAATACAGAATCATAAAGAAAACATAAACATAATATATTATATATATATATATAGTTCCATCATAATGGTCACCATGAGAGGCGGTAGGACATAATTGAACAATCATCGTTTCATGAGGTGTTAGTCTGTCATCCACAAAAACATTATGTTCTTTACCCATTATATAGAGGTGTGTGTATGTTTAGTTCGAATACATATCATAAAAACATAATAGTAAACTAAGGATACTGGTTCTGTTACAAAATAAATAAATAAAAAGAGTTTATGGGGTTGGAGAATTAAAATAAAACCAAAGAACTTAAGATAAGACGTTACCTTTAAATCGGGTAAATCCCATTGGATTGAACCAAAAGGGTTTATTAAAGTGATTTCTGCCTAAGTTAAGGCTTCTTGGATGAATAGAGGGATGTAGGGAGATTAATGGGGAAGATTTTGGATGAACCAAAAGGCCTGAGATGTGTGAGGAATTGGTTATAATTGATGTATTTTTATTTGGTAGAGGAGAGGCTCTTTAGAAAAGTTTGAAACAATTATTTTATTATAATCACATTGTCAATTTCAAAAGGTCAAATATTCATTAATATCAACGTTAAGATGAATCATGATCTAAATAAAATAATCTAACAATAATTTTATAGGTTTTGGATATTGTTTTAATACTTATAATCTTATTTATTAAAATCATTTATTAATGAGGTAAATATTGCATCATTATTGTGTCATAAATAATTTAATTTATTTGATGTCCACAAATTATAAAAAAATACCATGATATAGTAAATCCTTTTATCTTTCCAAATAATATTTATAATCGAAACGATAACTTATATAACCCCATATCAAAATTACTTACTAAAATATATTTGTTTATGTCATTTTTGTCTTTACTTTAAATTAATTAATATAAAATGTCATTATTACTCCCAAATGGCTTCATGGGTTCCCAAATTCAACTATAGAATTCCCATGGTCAGATATGTATTAGGAAATAGTATTAGGACACTTTTTAGTGTAATTTAATATTATTATAATATTATATTTTACCCCTATTTATTATTTTTACCTTTTAATCATGGTAAATAAAATATTTACCAAAGTAAATATATAAAATGTATAAAAATAAAAGTTACCTATTTACACAATTTGTAACTTATAATTCAAATTATTTAATACATTTTTCCAAATTCAAAACACATAAGTGGAAGAAATTAATTTAAAATTAATTCCCGCTATTAAAATAAATAGCGTGTTTTTATGAAATAATAACTATCAAAAGATTGACACTTGTTTATGTCAAATATCAAAGTGAAATTAATTCAAATGTCCAAAATTGGATTAACTAGAAAAAATATAATCTAATTAAACTTTATAAATAATTTAAATGATAAAAAATCCATATAAATAAATTATATTAAAGGAACTTTTGAATTAAAATACATTATTTTTCACTATTCATTAAAAAATGTATTTTACCAGAAAAATACCAAAATTTCATGAAAAGTAAATTTTAATGTCCCGATTCTAAATTAGAATTTTATTTTGTCAAATATAACATATAAGAGTGACAAAAATAGAATTTAAAAAGAGTTCTCTATTAAAAGGCGGTAAATCGACCTTTTAAAGACTATGAGAGTATTTATGCTTAGATTCATTTACATTTTAAGCCTCTAAATTTTATTGGATAAATGTAAGAAAATTTTACAAACATGTATAATAACATTGTAGTTAGTTCTATTCATTCCCTCCAATATAATGGTTAGGCATTAACTACCATTTAAAATAATAATATTATGTTATTAGTGTGCAATGTAGGATTTCAAAGAAACCCATTGTTGCGTATCGGGTACGCTATCGAACATAGAAACCCTTTTAAAGTAAAATTAATATTTAATTTACAAATATTAATAAATATGAAAATATCATATTCTTCATTTACCTAGTATGTTACAGTTAGACACATAACTATAGTGTTTTTGATTGGGTTGTGTAGAAGAGCATGTGCGACAACATTCAGATAAAGGATTGAAGATCGATTTACCATGGAGTCGTCCTTATCAAAGGAACATGTGGATCATGCCAAATACTATTCTATAAATCAGTTATTAAACATATATCTATCAAAAAACAAGGTATAATTTTTATTAATGTTGTATTTTATCCCAATTTTATTATATTATGTCAAATGAAAATAAATATATCTAACATATTGAATCACGGGTCAATTGTTGGATTACTGTTGACGAATTTATCGTTATAGAGTTATAAATTGATGATATTTTTTTTTCTAATTTATTTTTTATACATTCATAGTTCTCATGAAAATATATTGAATAAAACCAATAAAATGGATATGTATCATTCATCATATTTATTTATTTCTCCCATCCTTCAACATTTTAATTTCGCTTGTCCAGCGGTTCAAAACATACCATGTAGCCAATTGTTGGAAATTTTTCATCATAAAAGTGTTTAATTATAATGGATTTTATATTTGGAGAGATGAAATGGAATTATAGTAACAAAATAATGAAGTATTTGGATTAGATTGGGAGTTTTTTTTCATTGGATTAGGCATTTTGATAAAACAGTGCTATAAGGACGATTCATGAGAAGATTGGTGGCCGGAATCTAGAGACTGAAAATGAATAGATTTATTTCATGGGATATTTTAATTTCTAGAGGAATATTTGTTGATAAAAATTAGGATGAGTTGGATGTATATGAACCATATAGAAACTAGTGACTTTTATAAAATATTGAAATACATATTTTACAGTCCGATAAAAACAATATGTGTACTTCCTTAGTTGTTCTGGTTTGGGATTTGCTAAAATTTAATATCACACTTCATGTATAACCAAAAATATTCATGTGACCCAATGATGATGGCTCAAAATGTATCCTTGAGGGGAATGATCACAAAAATAAATAGGTACATTGGAATGTACATGGTATATGTGACCAACCCTGGTATAAGGGAACAAATAGTTACCCTTACATGATTAGATAAATCAGAAATGGATATAGTACATGTGCATAGTATGAAGTGAATGAGAAATGGTATATAATTAAGGTAATAATACAAATTAATTTATCATAATAAGGTAAGAAAAGTCATTTAATTTATAATTAAAATTCAATATATAATTTTCTTAGGGAAGGTCGAGTCGTTCATTATCTTCAGTACTGCCCGATATCTATTGGGTGAATTCCCTTAGTCTATACCAATGTGAGGATAGTGATGTATCATGTAAATTGTATATATTATGATTCCCTACACTGATATAGTTTTGGATCATATAAAATAATATATCTATACTGCCCAGGGTCTGATCCTCTATCATTTATTCCTCTATAGGTGGGGTCAGGAACCACGTGTCCTATGTTCCAAAATTTTCAATCCCCAACCTAGAATGTTACCTTGTTTTGGTCATAAACCCCCCATAATCCTTGGGTGATATCCCATATATGGGAATGAAACCATTTTACCTTTTAGTGTATAATTTTTTATGGTGATTCCAAATGAGAATGTCCTCTTGAATGAGTTCCATCAGTTTTAGCAGACCTGAGGAGTGAGTTCTCCTGGATGAGCTTTACCATGAAGCCTCAAGAAAAAACATAGGCTTGTTTTACACTAATGTCAATCATTTGAGATTTATTTTCCATTTAGTGTACATCATGGTTATTATTTTAATGTCCCATATTTTTATTAACATTCCTTTGTAATGATGATATTTCTACACTCCTTATTAATTATATTTGGATATTTTGTCCTGTACTATTATACATTTCTATACTCACACATACATGGTCTATTTCCTCACATTTCAGGTATTCAGTAGATGAAATTAAATTCAATAGAATACTAGTTGGACTAGGATATTTCAATCCATAGTTTATTTAGACAGATAGTGGTTAGTCCTAAGAGTTTCATTTTATTTTTGTCCCCTCCAACTTACGAGGTAGACATTTTTTTAGTATCGAAGGTATTCTATTTAGTCCTTCATTCTTTACTATAATTACGTCATACTCAATTATGGGATATAATTGTATGAATATAGTTTGATATTAATTTTCCTTTACCTTTTATAATTTTTTTGGTATTTGGAGATGTATATGTATTCACCTTATATGAAGGTCTACCATGTGTGTGAAAGACTTACATAGTACTGGTATACACACCCTATCTTATTGAAGGTGGGCAGGGTGTATTCCAATCAGAATAACTCAATCTAGGAGGGCCTTGGAGTGTCATGACCTGATTGTGATCACCATATCTATTCATTAATGATGTTGGTGCTTAACAATGACTATATTTCCCGCATTTTCATTGTATGTGTCTCTATAAAATTATATGAATCAATTAATTACTTAATTTTATTTCATATTACATTGGATTTATTGGATTAATTTAATGATTGGTGTAATCTTGTAATGAAAATGGGGGTTTAAATGGGTTTTCCTTAAAAAGTGATGAACTTTTTAATCTTGATGAAATGACTAAATGATTAATTTGACTCCAAAATGTATTTTCAATAACATAAGCAGTGTTACCATATTGGGATTGGTTTATTTTTTTTTTTTGAAAAATATGTAACATTAGGTTCCTTGGGTGAATTTGGTTGTTGAAATAGATAACTATAGTGTGTGTCTCACTGTTAGTGGTTAAATTAATGATATCAAAACACTTACATGGCTTGATAATGGTATCGTTCACAATATATTGTATAGTGTTCCTTTGCATTCCCTAGTATATATTCTCAATGTCTATGAATCAATTGTAAATAGTTTAATAAATGATGGTATTTAATCATGATTGATTTATCACAAGTTTATATTATAGTATCATAGTTAAATATTTTACATATTCATTGATACAAACATTTATACACTAGTAAAATTCCAAGATTATATGAAAATGAATTGAATTAAAGTAAAAGATATGTTGATTTTGATTTTTTAGTCAATATTTAATTTTAAACTTGTATTTAAAGATATAATAAATGAATTATTAGTCTTATACATATGATATATTTAGTGTGAGATCCTAATAAGCATTAGTTATCACAAACAACTATTTAATTTAGTTGTTTGTAGCCTTGATTTATAGTATATAGGTAAAGTTATGGGAATCATTTGGACTGAAAGCTTCACTTAGATGGTTTCTCCTTTTTGTGGTTTTGTTGGTGGTGATGGATATTCACCTAGAGAGTTGGTTTATCCATGGTTGGTTTTGTATCGCATGGTTTCAATATTATTCTTCCACATTGTTATATGATTTTTATCTTACTTTTGTTATAAATGAGAAAAATTTTAGTATTTTTCAAGTTAAAATTGTTCCCATAGATTGTAATTTTATAAATTTGTTCTTTTTACCCAACCATGTCAATTGGGAATTCTTTTCAGGTCTTTGTTCAGTCCATCTCAGGTGACGTGGAAGGTTGAATTGGGTTGTTTTGTTACAGATACATTCAAGAATAATTTGTAATATTTATTTTGAAAATTATAAATATATTTATTATTATATGTGAATACATATAAATAATAGTAAAATTATATCATGTAAGTGTTATCATTATGAAAATTTAATGACATAAAATGTAATTATTATTGTTATTTAATGAAATCATTTTTATGATTTGGTATATGTTATTTAGAATGGATGTAAATAAATAATTTTAAGATAGTGGTGATATGTCAAATAACTAATATAAATAAAAGAGTATTATTATATTTATTTCATGACATTACTCCATAAAAAACAACTAATTCGATAGAGAAATGAAGTGTAGCCCCCAATTCCTGCTACCATTTTGCCTCAATATACTGACTGTTGCCAGTGTTAGGAATCATATAGATAATATCAAATACAGAATTAATAGAACATAAAAATTATATAATAATTTTAAAACCTATTGAACCTGGAATAATCAACAACCCACTACCAAATTTTATCACAATAAAATATTATTAATGACTTTTATACATTATAACCCAATATAATAAAATTTTAACATACATTATATAATTGGTAAAAAATAATCATGTATATCCAACCAATAAAAGTTAATATCTATGTGTTGCATGAATAACACTTGAATATAAATCTCATGTTATATCACTTTTTAATTTTATTAAAACAACCTAAAAACTCCACCAACAATTTATAGAAACAATTATGTAAAAGTAATATGTTCATATCTATATAAAGAGTACACATTACAATAAGGGGAAAAAAATAAAAATCCATATCCTATATTAATTGAAATAAATTTATATAAATCACAAAGAATTTTTATATAATCACTATTAAGAATATTCCACATATAATATTTTTTGAAAATCAGATACTGAATGATCCTATTCTCAAACCTATTGAGATATAATACTAAAATCTATCATGCTAAAAAAATTTCCACATCCTTATTCATATATCCAAAAATATAAATAAAATTATTTAAAATCTCACAAAAAATATTCAATTAACACTATTATATTATATATAATATAATGTAAAAAAAATAAATATAAAATCCCATAATAAGATGACCCATACATTCTAGTGTATATTATTGATCAAAAAGAAGAATGTCCCATGAATATTCCACTATTATTTTCACATCACTTCCCATTTACATGAGTGACGATGATCCCTTTTAATATCATGTAATACTGGAAAAAATAAACATATTCTATATTCAATTTATACCAATCATTGGGGTTATGGAAGGCTGTCAATATTGGTCATTCAATTTCCATCGGTGAAATGAATTTCCCGCCACACTTATCAATGTTTCATTAATTTGTTTCCAAAAACGTGATTGGTACCCAAATCACTAAAAATATAAAATTTAATAAAAAATATAACGAATAACTACATAAGAAAATTAAAAAAATATGGTTGATTACACCCCATGACTTAACAATTTTTTTTAATAAACCTCATAAAAACCCATACTATAATTATATTTTAAATTCGAATTATCACAAGGTTATAATTCATGTATAAAAAATTATGACACTACCCTTTACCTACATTGACACCGAAATTAGAGATTTTAAGCATTAATGAAATTATAATAAATTTACCAACAAGGTTTGTTTATTGTGATAAAAATATATAAAAAACTATATTTAAACATATCACAACCACCTTATGAGATCCAATTTCACAATGATCCTTGTAATTTTCACAAAAGTTTCTATAATCATTAAAATAAACTATGATAATTCATTTTCGTAATCCTGAATTTCTCATAAAAACCATTTCTTTGACTTTAGGCCATCAAATCCAAATCACACTATGATTGAATTAAATGTAATTTTGAGTTTCTTAGGTTATAGAGTGTATCATTTCATACCAATACTACCATCCTAATATTAAAAATAAAAATCTATATATATTTTTCTCTTGTTGATCATTATATCTCTATCATGTGTCAAACATTATTATATATTTTTTAGAATCATTGGATTATAAATTTATCACATCAACCTTTATAATAATATATTCAATTTAAAATTCCAAAATAAAAATTACTCTTCGAAACCTCAAGTCTTGGAATAAAAATTTTTAGGTTCAAAGGAGATTCTACAAAGAGATACCTTAACCAATGGGGGTGAATATGTGTATATGAATTTTTATAATTTATTTACATATTCATCAATATCCCGTTATTATAAATAATCTTGAAAAAATTGTTCATATGATTAATCATAAATTCTTTTATTGATGGTGATCCTGTTATTACTTTATTTTTTTCCATTGATCCATCTTGATTGTTGATTAGAAAACTCATACACAAAAATGTATGTCTTGAGGAAAATATATAACTCATGCATAAAAGACATCATAATTTTACGTGGTTCACATAATCTATAAAACTCTATCAAACATAATACAATAATATGTCGATGAACTAGAATATTGAAAACATATTTCTTATTGTTGGGTATTCTGACTGTTACTCAATACCTAGTTTCAAAACAATTATTGTGATTTTTTTGATTTTTCACTAAATCATAAGGGTCACCCTAACATTCCTTTTATTTTAGTCAATGCATAACAAAGGAAAATATATTAGTGGTAAATAATTTTCCAGAAAATTATAACTATAGTTGCTGATGTATTGAGTATAGTCATGTACTTATTTTCATACATATAAATGCTGAAAATCAAAATCATATGATAAATAATAGCATGATTACATCCAACTATTATGTGTGTATTCATGGAATAATTTTTTCACATACTTTTTAAAAGACCTAAATGTGTTTTAGACCTTCTTATACATTATCATCCCCCTTTAAATCATCCTCTTCTATAACTCTATGAATTCAGTTACATCTTCTATTAAATTTCAATACTATAAATTAACAAATAATTATAATGATATATAACTCTATAGATAAACTTCTAAAATTTCCCTTCCTATATTCAAGATAAATTCTCACAATTTCTATCATAAATGATTTTGAAGTAAATGAGATCATTATATAAAAACACATCCATATATCATCTATTAATTAGAGTTAATGTTGTGATGTCACGTTTTATTTCTATAATGACCCATATATTCCAAATATATAATCTTATATATTTTATTATCATTTACTCTTTCAATATTCCTCTTTCTTTCTATGGATTCACCATTAATATGTCTATATTAATCAAAAAAACACCATAATATACCCTATAAAATAGGAAAATATCATTTATATTCACGATCCATTAATTATTCAACATATATAATTTTTCCCTTTCTAAAAGATAATATATGACCATCATAAATAGATTATTATTAATCTATAAAAAATACAACAATATATTGTACATGAAGAATAATTTATATTTTATTTTTCAAAAAATAATAAATTCAGTCTTAAATAAGTATAAAAATCAAAATAAAAGTTCTTTATTATAAATCTAAAAAACACATAAAATATATGATCTTTTAAATCTAGATATTATTATTAAATTGACCCTATTGTAGTGTCACACACAACATGTTGTTATCTATTTTTTTAATTTAAAACCAAAAATGAATCACTTTTCATTCTAGAAATTTGCATAGTGTAAATACATCACATTAAGGGAGAATATATCAACATTATTGTTTCATATCTTGGATTTATATATTTATAACATTAAGAAATATATTTTGAAAAAACTTTCGACTATAAAAGTATGATGCAATCTATAATTAAAGTAATGGATTTAAAAATCATTGGAAATCACTAGATGTCAACAAAACTAACTCATTAAATAATACATCCAATAATAACATGACTTCCCATTGATACCTAATTGTTTATTTATAAATTATATTGATTTAAATTCACATAAATAACAATATGTAATGCAGAAAAAGCTAAATAGTGAAAAAGGGACCAACTTCAAACATAAAAATAAAAATAATTTATAATAATACAATCATGGAATTAATCACTCTCTAAAATACAAACCATCAAAACATGTTATTTTGATTTATATGAACCATGTTCGGAAAAAACTCATCACGTTAGGGTATGTTACACATTAATATTATTTATATTTTAGAGATTCTTACATTGGATTGAACTAACCTTATGTGGGTTCCAATCTAATCATTTATTTTTCTATCATGGTAGGTATGCCTTCATTGTGGTGTAATAATTTTCCATACTATAAAAAAATATTTTTTTAAAAACATGTTAATACATTATTTATTATGTTATTAGGTGATATCTATCCTTCATAAATAAATATTCATATATTATTAAAAACATCACTATACATATATAACCCATTAATAAATATTTTCTCCACCAATAAAGACTACACCATAAATGAAATATACATTACTATCCAATTTGATTAACAAGAACTTAATAACATATAATACATCACTATGTATAAAAAAGTTTATATCAATTAATATAGATGAAAAAATATAATTCAAAATTCAAATCCTAATTGTATGATTAAAATATCTATGATTGGATTAATTGGTTATAAGTATTAATTATCAACCACCATGTTATTTCAAAATTTGGTACCCTGAAATATCTAATGGGACATCCAACCCAATTTTTAGTTTCATTATGTTTCCATGTCTCTATATTTAACATAAAATGAAATTACCCCCCAAAGTAAGAAATATTGAATTATTAAAAATCCACACATTGAAAGAAAATAGAACTATTATTCAACTATAATAAAATTTATCTTCAATATTCTATATGAAAAATATAACATACTCAAATTATTTGATAACTCTTTATGTTTTCAGTGGACACAATTGATACATATCATTTCTAGTATTCCATGCATATTATCCCATGATTTTTAAACATAAATATCACATCTTTTAAGATAAATATTCAATATATTTTATAAAAAGATTCTTGATGACCATAATAGTATATTATCTTCAGTGATGAGAAACACAATCTTTCTATTTCATGATAGATATTCAACATCATTAAAAATATCTTCTCATATATTTCACCTCTCAGGTACACTTTACAAAAACAATTTTTCATAACTTGGGGAGGAAAATACCAATGGGTGGGTTCATACACTCAATAAGGGTAAAAATTAGAGATATCAATCTATGATTATATAAATCATAAGATAATAATAAAGGTATATTATTATGATCATAACTTGCAATGTTGAGTCCCAACATATCATAGATCATAAACATGAGTCATGGAATAAAAATGTATCTATTTATTGAGCATGGAGAATAAGACTGATAAAGAATCATAAATAAATCATGAACTATAATCTCATATCATAAGAAGGTGAAACCATCATAAATATAGAAAAAAAATTTATATTTCCTTGTTCATTATCAAGATAATAAATGTTGTGGATAAAGACTATCGATTTTTTTTTACATAGTGTATTAGGGAAAACATGTTTCCTATAGTGGATCAATACCATAAACTTTTTTCCATTGGAATTTCATGTGATATAAATCATTACCCAATACATTGGAGGGAGATATAGTTCACACCCATGTTTGGTTATCATGTAACCATTTTACTTAGTTATATAATAACCACAATCCCTGGTTATAATGTTAGAACTATAATATAATGAAAATCAAACATATGTGCACCACAAGATTAGGAATCATTAATCATTTTAGATTCTATTAATTGAAATGGGTTTTCTAAACATTTCATCATAACATAAACTATAGAAAATAAAAAAAAATTATAATCATTTCATCATTTCATCATAGCATAACCCATAGAAAATTATTAATAATTTTATTCTAGTGAAACCCTATGAAACAGAAATGGATTTTATAATAATTTTATCATGGTAGTAACCCTATAAAAAATAGGTTTCACTAACATATTTTCATCATAAAATTAATTTTTCATTAAAAATAAAATTTTAAATCTAAAAAATCATTTAATATTATGGAACCTTTTCATTAAAACAACCTTATAAAATTTAATATGATCCTTTAATAACAATTTTAATCACATATTTGAGAAAATAACGTTTCCAAATTGAATTTTTTTTACAACATAAAAAATTTTAAAATAATTTTCTTATAAAATAAAATTGACAATTTATAAAGGGGCATTAAATGAAAATAACAGACATGACAACATGAAATTTAGTTCTTGATGTACATGTTATAACAAATATTCCTTCCACATTTTTGATAAAATTTGAAGGGGATTTTTTTATAAAATGATAGGAAGATTAATTAAAAACAATTTTCAAAAATCAAAAACATGAGTAAAAGATTCACTAAAAAATAAATTATTGAATTTTAAAGAAAATTTTGTCCACCTATTGAAAACATGGTTTTGGAACTAAAATGTTTTCCATTCGAAAATGTAAAGAAAGCTATTTTTTCTAAAAAAATTTAATTTAAACTCTTTAGTACATAAAGAGAGGATAAGGATAGGAAAATATTTATTTTATTTACATAAATATTGGATAATGAAATTCATGTGTTTATTGTGATATAGATTATAATATTTCATCATTTATTTGTAATAATAAACAGTCTTGATAAAAGCGGAATTGTAACTTAAACTTTTTTCCACTTTGGTAACATTGACTCATAATCCCCATGAATGAATAAAATTTAATGAATCTTATAATATCATGAAATTAAAGAGATTCATAATATAACACTTAAAAGGTGTATTATGTACACCTAATATAATATTATAGGTGTATAAAATAACTTATATCCCAATGAATCCAATTTGAGACAAAAAAAAATACATTACCATTTTCATAGCTTTTGAACTATGAGACTAGTGAAATATATATAATAAAATTTATATATAACTCTCTATTAATCTTATTATAGTAATTTTAATATAAATTCATGTTCATTATGTACACCACATAAAATAAACATGTGGTTAAAATGACATGTGTCTCACAAAAAAATATAAGTGATACAAAAATCCCTTACTATATGTCTCAATGTGCTATATAAAATTTTAAACCTATGTTTTAGTAAATAAATTTTTATTAAATATATATTACAGAACAATAAGTATATATGATATAATATATGATTTACTTATGACCTTATATTACCCATTTATTAAAATTTCTATGCTAAAGTCATGTTTCAGGAAATAATGACTTTGTTTTTTGAGTATGTTTTGATTTTTTATTTTTAGTATGATTTAATTTATCATGGATAAATAATATATAAGAATTTAAACGTAATATAACTATAATATATACTCATTATACATGTATTTATAGTGATCCATAATATTTAGAGACAGAAAGTGAGACGCATCATTCATGGAGATGATTGACCGTACGTATGCATGAATATGAATTACATTTTCCAAAGAAAATAAATAAATAAATATAAAAAAATAGAATAATTTTTACGTCGCATATATCACATAATTGTATGAAACCCATCCTTATTACCTTCCATGTAAAGTTTGAACAAATCACATCACATTGTGAGAATGTAGTATTCCACACACATGAATGATGTTATCATATTCCAAAAAAAATTAAAAGTATGAAGTAAAATGTGATATAATGATTACATAGGAATGATAATATCATAAATATCATAAATAAACTATCAATACATCATGATATGTTTTTTCATGGTAGTTAATTGAAAAGAAATAATAAATTTTCATGAGGTGTTAGTCCACCGTACACATGAATAATGATTTCATAACAAATTTGATAGAAAATGAGAAGTATTTAGGTTATTACATCAAAATAATCATCCCAATATATATAATATTCTGATGTTATTATATCATAATGGGTTAATAAAAAGTTAATGAGGTGTAGGTATAAGTAATATATAATTGCTTAAGAGAATTACATATTTTTTAGAAAAAATATTTTAGTTTTCAGAAAAAGGAATCATAAGATAGATTTACTAAAAAAATGTATCTTTTAGAATAATAGGATGTAATTAAGGACTTTATTTTGGCAGTAATTTTCTAATCCAAATAGTCCTGGATGTGTGAAGGGGAGCAAATATGGGGCTGACTTTTATAAGAGAGGTGGGTGGCATAGTTTTAAAAATTGAATAAAAAAGATTTCCACATGTTTTTTAAATGCAAAAATGATAAAAAAAAAGTAAATTATAGATAATAGAAGATATAATGTCCAAATATGGCCATAAAATGGGTTTTAAAAATATTTAAGTTGTATTTTAATCCTTATCTTTTTAGTATAAATTATTGTAAATCTATTTTTACCTTTAATGTGATAAATAATTTTTTTATGTTTTTACTTTTTATTATGGTAAAAAATAAAAGTTAAATTATTATATAAGAAAACCTATGATGATAAAAATAATGAGAAATATTTTTAAAAATTCCATTAATGATACTTTCAAAATTTATTTGAAAATTATTCTCATAGGCCCGACGAGAAAACAAGTTTTCAAAGAGAAAATGTTCAAATGCATAAATAGTTTTTATGTAAAAAGTAAATATCATAATTATTCAAATGGCATAAATTTAAAAAATATATATAAATAATTTAATTAATTTTTATTTTAAAATAATGATATTTTTTTGGATTATTTTGAAATATTTAAAATATATAAAAATTATAAATAAAACCATTATTTTTCACAATTTTTCCACAGATTTATCTTCTTATAAACTTTTTAAAAAATAATCGAAATATAATATTCAAATTATTATTACAAAAATATCTATATTTTGTCAAATATTTTTTTAATTTGTTAAATATTAGATTTAAAACAATTTCATAGAAGGAGAAAAAAATTCATTTTAGAAAAATACATTTTGAAGCATTAAATTGGATTTATTCTTTTATCTTGAATAGAAAAAATAATATATATGTTACAAAATAGATTGAATATATAGTATATAAATTTAATTAATATAATTCACCAATTTTATTAAATTAATTGATGTAAAACATGTCTGTTTTCATAAAAATTGTTTTTTAGAAAAAGATTTCATTTATTTCTAAATAGTAATTATTTTCATTTCTAATTAATTGGTACCCAAATAACACATATTATATACATGTGAAAAACATATTTTTTTATAATTTATTAATCCTATTAATAAAATATATTCCATTGGCTGGTTATAATTATTATATTAAATAATATTATTTTAACGGTATGTCATTTTTTGTTTAAACATGGTATTGTGTTTAATGAAAGACACACTTGGTGTTTCTTAAAATGAAAAACATAAATCAAATTAAATATATTTGAAAATAATTCACAAATTATTAGGGTGTTACATTATACCCCCTTAAAAAATTGTCATCCCCAAAAATTGATCTCATTCTCGGCTAGTAGGGTATTAACATTCGAAATTCAAATTTTGAGAAACCAATATCGTTAAATAAAATAGTAAAAATTCAACATTAAAAGAGAGAAATAGATGCGTGATGGTAATTTAAAATAACACACACTAGGTTTCCAAATTGTAAAACATTGGTGGAAGAGAAAACATGGACATAATAGAGAAAACTAACACCCAAATACTGATATGGAGTGATAGAGAACATAGTTAGTATAAAGAAAATAACAAAAAAATCAAAAAAAAAGTGGTGTGAAAAAAACCATTGAGGTCTTAAATTGATGATAGTAGGGATTTTTTTTCAAAACCCTTTTCCTAATTTTTGGGAATTTTAATCAGAATATATACTTACTGGAATTCATTCCATTTCATAAACACAATTTGATACTTTGGTTGTGCCTTGATCAATTTACACTTTTTATCTCACTATAATAGAGGATTTTTTTTTTCATGTTTGAAGCACATGATATGATCCATAAAAGAATGATGAGTCATTCCTCATATATTTGGTTATTAAAAGAAGTAAAATGGTTTGAACAAGTTATTTATATATATTCATATGAATACATAAAACATTAATATCTAAAAATTCATCCAAAATTTAACACATACCAATCAATAATTTGTTAATAGTATAACCCTTCCAAAAAATTTTATAAATTAGGTCATTAAATTTCATAAAATCCAAAATAGATTAATCCCCCAAATAACATACAATAGCACTTGATTGTCACATACTAAATATTTGAATACCTTCATAATATATTTTCTTTTATAATGGTAATAATCATAATTACAAAAAAACCATAATGAAAACATACATAATTATTAATTCCTTGAATAAGTTACCTTTTTATTGAATATATTTCATAAATCCATGAAATATATAAAATAAATCAATGATAACATAACTAACTATGGCCACAAATCAGTAATTAGTTTCATGTACATCAATACTATCTAATATAATTTATTCATATCAGTCATATAATTATGAAAACTAAACAAATGTTTTTCAATATTACGAATATATTAAGGGTTATATTCTCTAATTTGAAATATCTTCTTTACATTATATAACATTTATTTTTCATAAATACCATTCATCTTATTTTATCTAATCCTTAAATAAAAATATATAACAAATAATCCCTATATATTTCATGATTCATTTAACATAATTTTTTAATTTGAAAACCCAAAAAAATCAATAATAGAACTTCCTAATAAAAAAAATAACTCAAATTTATAATTTTATTCTTTAAGAGATATTCCTTATGATTTGAAATATGAATCACGTCCTAACAATAAACAACAAAAATATAACCATGATTTTCATTCTTAACATAAAAAATACTATTATAACATCTTATAAATTTCATATTTAATATTTAATCAACTCTTCATTAGTAGTATAACTATTATTAACACATCCTTTCTGATTCTCTTAATTATATTTCCCCTTAAGACATATATTTACTAAATTCTTACACATTCTTCATTTGAAACATTCAACATCAATGATATATTAGGGAGGCCACTATTCTCATCCATTATATTAATAATAAATTGCATTTTTCGTCTATAATTATTTCTTTTGTGTGCTTCTTTTGGAGACAAAATATATCTTTATTTTACTCTAAGAAATCCACTTGGGGTCTTTAACCCATGTTATCGACATATTGGAAACTAAATATTCTTTCCTCAATGATCTCTACCACCCTAAATCACAATGAACTCTATAATTCAATTCATTAGTGAGTTTGAGAGTTGATTTAGTGTGAATTTGTTAATCATATATCATGATAACATATTAGGTATGCTCATAATATAATTCACCCAATTTTTTATTACATTTGGTTTCTCATCAACATATTGTATATCACATTCAATATTGATCCAATTATTTTGGGTTTACCCCATTTTATGATACAAAAATCATTTTTTATTAGTATTAGTCATTTTAGGGAACCACATAATAAATAAAAATCACATATGGTATGTATAAATCATGAAACATTCATTTTAATATATGACATGTACGGTTTATCCTTTGTCATTGATGGTCATTATTTAAATCCTTTATGATGGTTTATAAAGAGTGTGTGAATTTCTAATGAATATCCCTCTGGAGTGTCAAACTAGGTGTCCAACAAGTAAAATTTTCATGCACTAGGTGATGATCATGTTCATATCAATGCTCCCATTTTACATTTATTACCGTTAGATACCTCTGTTCCAGAGCCAAATGCACATTTAGTATCCTGATAGGGATTTTATTTCTTGGAATCCACTTTTACTATACTTAACAAAATTCCCATACATTTTCCTACACTTTGAATCATCCTTAGAAATATCCATATAGAAATCCATATACACATCCTTAGAAATATCCATAGGGATATTACTGATGTTTTATAATCATATTTTCTAATAGATAACTAAACATTTCCTATGACACCAAATATTAAAACCTATTATTTTTATACATAAATATGACTTCATTTTATATCAATATTAAATAAATTTGATAAAAAAATTTTGATGGACAATAAAAAGTTTGTTTTTTTTAGATTCAAGAAAAACAATATTCTTAATTTGGGATTAATCTTAAACATTTCCCTTAATTATATTCTCACATAGTACTCCTATTCGGTATACCATACCAAAACCATTCTTTATAACCTAGGGAAGGCAACATTAGAAATGCTGAAATCATATTCTCATAATGGGTAAACATCAGGGTTATCAATATATGATCATATGAAATAATATGATAATAATAATGGTATGTGATCATGAACATAACTTGCAATGGTCATACCCAACCTATAATATGTTATACACCAACATCATGGAATAAAACATTATCAGTTTAGAAAACACAGTCTATAAGTGTTAGAAATAATAATAAAAAAACAATGAAACATAATATCATGTCATAAAAGTTCATGACCATCATAAATAAAGAAACAATTTTCATATTTCATGGTTAAATATAACAGTAAGGAACCTACACACCTAGATTTGGTTCTAAAATTGAAAACATTACCTTTCCAGCATTTATACTGGTGGTTGGGACCCAATTTTCTTCATCCAAAATTATAATATCAAAAGGAAAAATTGGGTCACTTACATTCTTAAGGGGCTTTTTTGGTTTAGTGTTTTATATAATTAGAAAAAACTCTTAAAGAAATAATTCCCATGTAATTAAATGATAATTTCTCCCTCTTTACCTAACCTTCCATATTTCACATTAATTAATCATTGTCATCCATATAAAAACATTATATAAATAATTCACCAAAAATAATTTCATGATAAAATACATAAAATTTAAAAAAAGAGGGGTTATATAAAATTATATTTGAGTATAACGATAAATATTAATAATTTAATTTAATATGTGAGAATAAAAAGTGCATAAGGGAATTATTACATAATCAATGTTTATGAGTGAACTATAAAAGAACTCATACACATCAATATAAGAATAATAAATAATGAAACATGGAATAAAAATTTAAAAAATAAAAGAGTTAAATAATCTATAATCATGAAAAATTTGATATCAATAATGATCAATGTACACATTATAAACTCATTGTAGGAATAGATAAAATGATTTGGTATTAATGAACATCAAATTCAAAAAAATACATACATAACCATACATAACCCTAAAAATGGAGTAACCATATGAACAATATAAAAAATAATTTTCAGAGAACATTATAATTCTATAAATAATTGGAGATCTATCTGTGTTCTTCCATTATTTAAGATATATTATAGTCACCTGACACTATCTATGTGCAATGATGATATATGTTATAACATGATCACCAGACGCTATTTGGGCATACCCATCATATATGATATAATGGGATCACCGAACAGTATTTAGGTGCACCCATCATATAAAATATAATGGGATCACCCAACGTAGTCTGGGCACAATAATAATATAATATATAAGGGGATCACCTAGTTTTTTCTTGGTTCACCCATTGTATAAGTAATTTCTATGTACCACAACACAAATAAAGTAAAAATACATGGAATTTTATCATAAAAAACATAAAAATAAACCTTAAAATATTTATAAATTGATTAAACAATGGGAAATAAATGGGTTTCATGTCAATATATTTTAATAAAAATTAGCCTATGGAAAAGAAACGAGTTCCACAAAAATCTCACTGCAAAATGGTTAACCCATGGAAATTAAATGGGTTACATAACCATCTATTTGAAACATGATTAACCCATGGAAAATAAATGGGTTTCATAACAATCTCATTGAAACCATATTAACCTACGAAAATGAAATGGGGACCATTATAATATATTTTAAATAATCTTAATCCACCCATAGAAAAAATAAGGATAAAATCTATATAACATTCCATTAGAGTAATACTTTTTCTTCATTTTTAAATATAATTTCCATAAAAAGATCTGAAAAATTAGTCTTGTTGAAAAATATCATTTTTATTTTAAAAATTAATTTTTAAAACTAGATGTAAAAAAAATGAAAATACTTTTCTTTGAAAATAACTACTTATAAATATGAAATAATATTTATTTTTTATGATTTTTGTAAATTATATTTATATGATACATGTTAAAACAAATGTTAAATTATTTTTTTTTGGTAAAAGACAAATGAGAATTGTTTTGAGAGTGAAATAAAAAATCCTTCGAAAACATTTATTAAAAAGATAAAAATAAGAAAAACAATCGTTCAAAAATACATTTCAATAGTTATTATTTTTTATTTTTTTGTAAAAATTTGTTTTGGATGGAATTAAATTTCAAAATGAATAGAGAAATAAAATTGGATTTTCTGAAAAAATTATCACAACAATTTTATTTTCTAAAGAGTTATAAAATGATATTATTACTTGAAAATAACTTTGATAACTAGGGGAGAATAAAATTATATGGTTTTATTAGAAAATATTTAAATAATTTCCATCAAATTAGATTCCGGAATTATCATCCTTGATTAGAATTAGATTGATAAATAAATCATTGAACGGAGCATAACGATAAAGTGAGGATTAATAAATGAATCAATTATGTGTATCGACTATAAAAACATATAAAAAAGTGTAAATACAATAAAATATAATCAATATTCATTTTAAAAATAATCACATATTGTCATAGATGATGAAGAATTAATCTAACCCAACAAAAATAAATTGAGTTATGAAATTCTTTACAACACGGTATCTTTTAATTCAAAACCATTAGATAAAATAATAAAAAATTAAAAAATAAAATATCATTAAGTATGATTTATTCATGATATTACATGAAAAAGGGGTAGTATGTTCACAATATGAGTGAAGTTAGGCGCATATCATTACACAATGCCTCAATTAAATGAAATTTAGACAAATTCCATTACTTAACGCTTCAATTTTTTAACATGATTTAAACCCTAGTATGGTGAATTTAAACATGTTATTAACATATAACATAAGAATATTAATATATATTATAACATATTTGATACATTATAACATCTTTTCACCCATCTATTAGTATTCTATCTTTATTTTCATTATTTAATTAATAATTTCCATATTTTCTCATGCATGTTTTGTAATGAAAGAACTCATTATTACACATATTATATAGTTCAATAATCAATATAATAATAATATTAATATAATTATCATATTTATAAATAAATTATAATTTTATGACAAGTTATGAATGATTGCTTCAAAAAATGAATTACATTACAATAATTGAGATGGTAGGTCACACATATGCATGAATAATGTGTCAATTTTTCAATGACCATTATGGAAATGAGGTAAGTAATATTTTTTATTTCAATAAAGATTATAATAATATGGTTAATTTATTATTTCAATAAATATACTTATATTTATATTTTTATATATTATCCATGTAGTGTGTTGAATAAAAGGTAAAATTTCATTGCTTTATGAAGCTAGTAGTCCACACGTACATGAAAAACATTATCATCTTTTAGAGAGTGAGAAGGTAAAAAATTAAATTATATATTATGTTTTAAGAATATTAAATATGTCATGAATATTATAATTATTTCATTTATATCATACATAATGATTAAATTTATCCTTATTATTTTCCATGTAAAGCGTAAGTGAAAACATAATCACATCCATTCACAAGGCGGTATTCTACCCTACACAATAGAGATGTCATATTATCTCATATGGAATAAAAATTAAAAAATGTATATATGATATAATGAATATAGTGGTATAATTATGTTATAAATAACAGATATATTCTTTATATCCATCATCATTTTCAAAAGTGGGAGGTGGTAATGAAAAAATGAATGACATTGATTCACAAGATGGTAGTCTACAGTACACAAGAATGATGATTTTGTAACGTATTTGATGGATGTGGGGAATTATTTAGGTTATTAACCAAACTTAATAACATATTTATATAATTATAATCCAATTATAATGTTCTTATCATTTTTTAAGTGTCTACATAGTCCTTTAAAATTATCCATCAAATTGGGGGTCATAGGTCGTATTAAAATTTGATTCATTTTTCAGAGCATGTTGAATAATTATACATAATATATATGTGAACATTAGATCAGGATAAACAATTATCAAATTTGGAACCCCATTTAGCCTCACCACTTACTATACATTTATCAATCCAAGTTAATCAAGTGATAAATCTTTCTAGATAATGATGAAATGAGAAGTCTACTTGAGTTGATCAACTATAAGCCATATTCCATTGTTTCCTTAGTATGTTCTTAGGAGACCAGTGAAAAAATATATCATGATATTTAACTACTTACATGTTTTTAGGGGAAGTGGTTGCAATACCCATTTAGGATTTTTTTACTCTTCCTTCAGTTGTTCTCACACCAAGCACCTTGTAGTGTAGTCTACAATCTCACATTCTATATTATCCCACAATTAATGACCTTAAAGGTCCTTATACATTTTAGTTCATTCTTGATGTATAGAGAATGTACATCTATCAGCTTCATACATAATCTCCACCTTTATCTTTGTTATATATTGGACACATATCCTTGTATGAAATTTCAGCACATCTTATTGATCCACACTGAACTCAAGAAACTCCCCATTCTTCATAACCTATATATTCTTTTTTATCAAAGGATATTCTACATAACATATATTGATATTCTGTAGTAATGATGATTCAAAAATTAGTTGTTATAGCAGTGATGATGTCCCTTCAATAATGATTCCAATTTCTAACCACACTAGGTACATGATAAATGGACCTCCAAGAATCCCCATTATTTCAAGCCCAACATGATCATCCATACTTAAAGAATCAATGAAATTTTTTCTCTTCCAGGGTGACAATAAATTAAACAATAATTTCTGTTATAAATCCCCAACTATATCCTTAATATCATGTTCAATTCATTTCTTGTGAACATATACATAAAACAATTATGTTCTATGTATATATCACATTTCTCACCACAAATATAGTGACTCTTTATCATTAGAGAAAAAAATATAGCTAAATTTATGTCTCATGTTGGATAATTCTACTCATGAGGATTTAACTATGAGATGAAAAAGACATTAACTTTCCATTTTTCATGAGGGGGAAAAATCAATTTCAGATATGCATTACAATATATAAAAAATCTATATCTGATAGAGGTTCTATTTAACAAAGGTGAAGTAAAAAATTCTCTCCTCAGTTCTTTGAAACATTCTTCACACTCCTTTTTTAGATGAACTTATAGTTTTTTTAGTTAACTTGTTTATTGGATTATAATGTATTATAATGTTTTTCAAAAACATCCTATAATATCTTGCTAATCCAAGAAAACTATGAATCCCAATTATTGTTTTATGATGATCCCACCCCTCTATAGCCTTTATCTCAGAAGGTTCAACTAAGATCCTTTCATTGTATCTTATATTCCCCAAGATTTAAACTTTTTGTAATTAGAATTCCTATTTGATGAATTTCAAAAACATCCTATGCTTTCATAGAGTTTTTATTATAACCATCATATAATCATCATTATCCACATGAATTTTATAATATATGATAATTTCATCAATAAAAACTACAATGAATTTATCAATGTAGTTATTAAAGACTCTATTAATCAAATCCATAAAAATTTAAGGATAAATAGTTAACTTGATTGGAATAAACACAAAATCATAATTCCCACATCCTTTCAGGAGGAATTATTTGGAATGTCAATATTATTAACCCTCAATTGATGATAAAAGATTGGAGTTCAATCTTAAAGAATAATTGAGCCCCACAAATCTGGTAAAATAAATCATCAATCCTTGGAATATGGTCATGTTATTTTCTATAATCTTATCAATTTCTATATAATCAATACAAATCCACATTGATCCATCATTATTACATATAAATTGAACATATGATTCCCATGGAGACATAATTGTTCATGTAATTAACTTCTCCAAAATATCATGATGTCATTTATTTAATTCCTATAAAATAATATTTTATACTCTATATGGGGTATTTGATATCATCTTGGATCCATGTATTAGATCAATGGATGATGCCACCACTCATTTTATGGGAGGTCTATGTAACTATTTAAGAAATAAGTCAATGTATTGCTGATCAATGAGGATATTTTATATCCTTATACTTTTTCCCTTCTCCCCTTCACCTATTATCACCATACTGAATGATATGGGATGTGATTCTATTAAAATATCAGGAAATAATATATCTTCTTTAAAAATAACTATAGGTTTTCCATTTAATACTACTCAATTTTTTGCTCCTATAGTTTATCTTAACATTATACATTTAGAGTGCATTCGTCCAAAGTATATTGTTGAATTCCACCATGGGAAGGACTACAAGAATTGTGATCTGATTATACTTTACAATGTTAATTCTAGAGTTTATATACACTTATGATGCTAGGATAATCCCTCGACGAGTATTTAATGATAACTATACTTATATAATCTCAAGGATTGATTCAATGTTATTTTCAAACATTGGTTAAATAAACGAATGTGTAGAACCAAAATCAAATAATGTAGCTTCTATATTTGAGATCACAATGAGTGTACATACCAATATATCATTTAGAGCCTCTACCTCACCCAAATACATAGAAAAATCCCGATATTCCGTCATTGGCCTATAATAAGGTTGATGGTGGTTTCCCTATATTATATTCTGATTTGGTAATTGATTTTTAAAGAATCAACACTATCTATGCTAGAATAATTGCACTTTAGGATGAGACTACATGATTTACCATTTTTTGTTAGTGTTGAGAAGTTAAGGATTCACCACACCTTGATAGTTTTGATCTATATTCAAATCAATTACTCACGTGTATCAATTTCCACTCCATAGAATCAAGAGTTCCCTAAATTATTCTTCCCACATTTGTTTCAAGTGGTATGTATCACTCTATTTCTTTCATATTCATGATAAAAACGTTTCAATAATTTTGGATTCATTTCTCTATTTAATTCATTCAACCTATTTAGCAAATGAATATCTCCAAAATCCAATATAGCCTTCATATAATGATTATATATCTTGTTATAACTTTCATTATCTTTATTTCTTAAATTTCTCTGCGAATGGGGTCTCAATTCACCAATGAATATATCAACCATTAGTTTAGGATCTATAACAAATCTATAGTTATATCGAGAAAGTCTTGAAAATTTCATTTCATATCATACCACTAATTCTTATTCATTATTCTCTAGATCTTATAATTAATTATCCATTATTATTCACATCTAATAAGAAAAATATTTATTTAAAAAATACCCTTATACTCTTACCACCCCATAGCATTAATATCCCTGATTGGAAACATGTTTTTAATTAGTGTAAACCACTATTCAGTTTCCCTTTCTTGTTTTTGTTATGCTAGGATGAATTTCTCGATCTCTAAATAATATAGTAATGGAATATATTTTCTATATATGTAATAAAATGATTTGAAATATATGGTTTGATAGATCTAGTAAAATAATGTGGTAATTGAATCATGATAGAGTCAATGGAATGTTATTACCTTCCTAGTGTATCTAGTTAATGGACTTGATTAAAGTTATTTTCTATAACATGATATAGTTGATTCATCATTATCATGTTGTTTTACATTCTAATTTCCACTATAAGGTTATCAGTGCATCATCCACGATAGTCATCATTTATGTATTACCCCTATTTTATGACATTTATCTACTAGATGAAAACCTCAGTAGAAAACATTTTAATTTTTGGAAAATTATAATTTTAATGGTAGATTATTTATTTAAAACTTGAGCTAAAATATGTCATTCTATAATAAATATTTCATTATATATATATATACATCAAAATGATTCCTAAAAATATTTTGATAAACAAAACACATCCATGTGAGTTCCAAAATGGCGTGAATCAAGGAAAATTATCATGCACGAGTTGCCAATAGATTCTATCTCAATAATTTTTTTCATGGGTTTTCCCTCTATAAATATCTATACTAGAGCCACATAAACTTTTAATAACCACATAAGGATTTCATTGACTGGAAACCATTTTCTCAAAAAATTATAAAAATTATGTGATGTTTCAATATATTAACATATACCCCAAGGGTTCTTCATAATGTTTTCAAGTCATAATTTCCAAAAATAACAAAACCATCATCTGATACCAATTATGGAATCCCACCATTTTTTTACATTAACATTTCATTATTGGGAAGAAAACACAAGGTCTTTTAATTTTTAGTTTCTTGAAATTTTAAAACATAATATAAGAAATCACAAAAGGTAATTCAAATAAACATGATCGGGTGTTTCAGGGACACACCCAAAGTTACTATTATTATAACTCATATCTTGGGTATATCCATCAATGGAAATTTGTGAGCATGAATTCTTGTAATGAAATAATAAAGGGAGACATTTCACATGTGATTACGAGGCCTATAAATAAGAGCATGAGGTATAAAAATATAACATTATAAAGAGAACATTAGGTGTATCATAATTAAAAAAATACATGAATCATAACAAAACAAATGTGTATATAACATTAAAATGATATATTCACGATCATATCACCAAGGTTTGTCACCAAGGTGTCAAAAATCAAAATTAAGAATGTTATTCACTAAGGTATAGTAAAAAATTTCATCTCTAGAGACAAATTATTTACCCAATGTTTTGGATAACTATAAAGTAAAAACCATTATGTTATTAACTAATGTGATTCAAATATTTAATGATAAATCATTTAATTTATAACCCATGGGGAATAAAGAGTTGGTTCTTCTCAAAAATATGGAATACAAATTTTTTAAAATGACATGATCATTACATATTTATTAACCAATAAGAATGGAATTTGTGTTTCATATTTTCAAATACATAAATAAATAATTTTTTAATTTCTTGGTGGATACTCATGGAATAGGAATAGGGTTGGGTATTCACTATATAATATTTTCTTATGTAAACAAGAGTAATTGAGAGTAAATTTGGTAGCAATATGGGTATAACCCATGGATTTAGAATAAAGTAAAATGATAAAAAATAAAGATCTAACATTGATAAAAAATTATGTTATTAGTAAGTGTATGATAAAAATAATATGAAGATTAAGTAACCTACCCTTTAGATACATACAAAAAAAATAATTACTTGAATTAAAAAGAAGATGATGAGAATTCCCTTTGTTGAAAGGTTTCTCGTAAATAAGGAGTATGAAACCTTTAGAGATTAAGGTCAACTTGGGGGGATTACTTTTGAGAAAGAAAATGCCTAGATAATTTTGGTTTATAGATTAGAAGTAAAGGGGAGAGGTGAAACGCTTCAATATTTTTTTTGAAAAAGAGGAACAAATGATTAGTAATTTTCGAATATAGGTCTTATAAATCTATGTTTTAGAAATATAAAAAATGGGCTTACCTATGTTTTTAACAAGTTTTTGGACATTTGAGTCTCATTGTATGACATTATAATCCAATATAATTAGAAAAACGTTTTTAATACTTATTTTAATATGCAAATATATTTTTTCTACAAAATAATATTTTCAAAATCAAATTTTCAATTTTGACATTATGAGGACACATATAGGTTTGGAAATTTATTAAAATATTTTAATTTAATTAATATGGATAAAATAAAATATTTTATGTAGATAATTGTGGTTAATTAATTATTATATCATTATGACATAAATATGAATCCATAGAACATACAAAAAACAAAAATCATTATTTTTACTATACATTAAAAAACTAAGTATTTTAGAAAATTATAAAAAGTTCACCCTACCATAATTCTAATATTATTATTTAAAATATAATATTGATATTATAAAAACAATTCTCTATGTTTGATAATTAAAACATTTAAATAAAACAATTTTTTATTGAAAATAGATGTTTTTAAGACACTCAAATTTATGGAACACATAAAAATTTTCTAGGACATTATAAATTATTTTATCATTTCTATTTAAATATGTTTTTATAAAATAATATTTAATTAAGAAAATATTATTCAGAAAATCATATTTTATTAAACAGTTTTATATATTTTCTGAAAAATATAATTATGTTTTATTTTCTCACAATAATAAATTTATCAAATTGGTCTTACATACAAAAATATTTTACTTAACAAAATTATTTTGAATATGGTATTGATAAAATAAATATTTTTGTAATAAAAATGAAATTAACCTTTATGTTACTATAGATTGTAAATGTTACCCCTTCATATACCCATGTATGCCCTGTGGGTTAGGTGTGTGATGTAGGTAGTTTCATGGGGTGGCTCTGAAAACATTGACCAAGTGGTAATATTCACTATCTTAAACCTCTTTTATAGGTGACTTCATTAAAAATTCACTTGTTGAAGAGGGGAAATGACCAGGATTTACTATTTGAGGCCATTATTTCTGTTTTCCACATCAATTATCCTTTTTTTATTAATTACAAACACTAATTATAATCATAAAATTATTACCAATATTTTTAGTTTCGATTCATAAAATTAAAAAATGGTTATATTGATCAACAGAGTTATTTTAAATATGATCATATAACTATTATAGTGGTCACTTTTCTCCCAAAAAATACAACATCATTCATTCATTCAAAATTCACGAAAATTCCACATAAGGTTATATTTTCATTTTCAATGATTTTGATTGATTTACTAATATTTTGTCTAATTTCCATAATGTTTTATATTAGGGAAATTATTATTTAATATTTGGGTTATCCATATTTTCTCATTTTAGGATTTCTATTTTAATTTTTTTTCATAATTGTAATATTTGAAATTTTCATTGTTTTTGTGGCTAAATAATTCAATGATATTTAATAATGAGAAATGATTATATGGTTACCAAATATATTTATTTTTTATAGAATTATATAATATAAAACCCATTATCATATAAACTAAATATCATTTCAAAATCCTTTTTCATTATAGAGTTACATTCTCTTTTAAGTTTAATGTTTCATATTGTTTACACTATTGAAAAAAAAATTTTTCTTCAAAAATAATAGGTTGTTATATCGTCCCCCATTCAATAAAATTTCTCCTGATAATTTGGAAATTATTTTGGTAATAAAAGTTTTTATATATGAAAAAACCTTTTTAGTTCTACATCATAAATTTTTTTAATTAAAAATCTTCTTGATAAAAGTGAAAAAAATTACAATAGTTATCTATAATTAATTATAATAAGTCAAAAAATAAGAGAACATAGGTGGGAAGTGATGATTTGGACACTAAAATATGACTAAATAATTATAGCGAGTTATTGAGTTCATTGATATGAAACAAGTGATTGATGAATTGAAAGTTAAGGGCATTGGAACCATAAATATGTGATGATTTAAAATACCATCTAATTAATTAGATATTAATATAAGAAGAAAAAATTTGTTCTTGAATATATTTTTCCAAAATTTAAGGAATAACTTTTCAATATAGAGAAATAGAATAAGGAAATATATTACTTGATGTATTTCATTTTATCCTTTTTTATATATCACATAATATAATATTTTTATCCAAAAGACTTGTACTCAAGATGATTTTGTCTTGTCTAAAGAACTAAAATAAACATCTAAACACTAAAAAACAATAAAATATATAATCAATCCATTCCAACTATATTTAAACATTAACTAAAACTAATATGGTTGGCACATGGTTTGATAATTTCAAAATATGGATAATCATTCATTTGTTACATGAACCATCATAAATCAACGATAATACCCAATAGTGAAACTATATCATTCTGTGAATGAATAAAACTATATCTCAATGAAACTCAACAAAAAAAATATTAATGTGTGTTTTAACCTAAATGGTTATCTAATATTTTTTTAGCTTACATGGAAAAAATATGGTGACCTCTTTTGAAATAAATTTAATAACCTTGTCAACAAATCACTCTTCAATCCCATGATTATCTATAGAATATAACATCTAATACAATAATTAACTTATTATAAAAGATCATATTAACCGTAAAGGTTGTCAATACCTTAATAACCATGTCTAAAAACACATAAATTCATATATGACGTTAATCCAAAACATTTAAAATACATCATCTTAATTAAATGTCTCCTAAAATGTCATAATTCACTTTATGATCTAATTTATTTAAATCTAAAAGGGGTGTATAAAAATTTGAACTTATGATCATACATGATCTGATAAACCTATAAAGGTATCCATAACTCTTAGGATAACCTCACATAAAAACATCCTAATCTACAAAGTTATCTAAACCACCCTTTTATACCAACTATAATATCCTAAAACACGGACTCCCAGATTCAGTGCTGAAATCGTAAACATTACATTTATGGATTTGATACCGATAGAGTTTACTAAATTTTTACAATCTAAAACTACAATATAAAATGGAATAATTGGATTGAATACATTCTCATGGACCTTTTAGGATTATAAATTTATTGATTTTTGAAAAAATATTACATTAACAATACCCATGTCTTTAAATTAACATTTCTCCCACTAAACCCAACTATCTTCATTTCACATTATATCATCATCACCATCCATAAAAAATGATAATAGAAATAATTCATTCAATATTATTTATTTATAACATGGTGAAAATTAAATAAATTATGGGTGAGATGAATTTCCTAGTTAGGATAGTCATAAACATTAACAATTGAATTTCATTAGAGAACATAATAGTGTTTGAGGATATGGTGACATAATCAGAGTGCATGAGATAATAAAAAAGCAAATCAATCCCATTAATACCTGAACAATCTATCATGAAACAAGGAATACACCTTTAATAAAGTAAAGATACCTAATAAAAAATAATTTTGATCCATGTGATATCAATCTTGATCAAACTAAACATTATAAGCCCATAAAAAAAACAGTTTAAACATATTGGTATCTAGGAACATCATCTTTATAAAAAAGTTATAGAATTATTAAAACTGGAATAACCATATTGTTTACTTATAATATATTTTTATAGAGAATATAATCATTCCCTAATGAATTGGTGTTCTATCTGTGTACAGCATCATTTAAGCTATATCAAGATCACTTGATGCAATTTAGGTGCACAGATCATATAATCTATAACTGGATCACTCGACACAATTTATGTTCACCCATATTATAATATAAAATAGGCTCATTCAATGTTACCTGGTCCCACTTATCAAATAAGCTCAAATTTTCCCACATAGAGCTACCTCGATACACCTATAATATAAGTAATTTACAAGAATCATAACATGTAAAGTATAAAGGGATTCAACATCACCATAAAAATCATAAAAAGATTCATCATTACATTTATATAAGGATTAATCCATAGAAAAGAAATTGGTTTCTTATCAATATCTTTGGAACATTATTAACCCATGAGAAAAATGGGTTCCGTAAAAATCTCTTTTAAAAATGATTAACCCTAGGAAAGTAAATGGGTTCCTTAAAACCTCTTTAAAATGATTAACCCGTTGAAAAAAAATATTTTCCATAACAATATATTTTAAAAATGATTAACCCTTGAAATAAAAATGAGTTCCATAATAATATCTTTGGAAATAATCATAATCTATCCAGATAATGAATAATTATAGAATAAATATGAAATATACCCATTTGATTAAGAATAACTAGTGGTTTTCATTGATGAATATAAATACAAAAAAAATATCTTTAAAAACATTCGGGAACAAAAATAGACTTTTTATTTTGAAAATCAATTTAAAAAACAGTAAGTAATCAAAACAACTTGATAATAAATTTATATGAAAATAAACTCTTAAAATACCATTTATAACTAGGGTATAAGAAAAAATGGTTTTATTTGAAAATGGTCAAAGAACATCCTTTAAGTGAGATTCAAGAAGAATCAATCTCATCTAGAATGATAATGTAAAATAGACTCTTACAATGATCATAAACTTATAGTTATGATTAATCAACGAATTGATTATGTGTATAAAATATAATTCCACATAAAATAATTCTAAGTTAAAAATTATATTATCTTAACTTATTTCATACATAATATCAAAATATTAAATTTGATGGAGAAGTATTATAACCACATAAAAGGAAAAAGAGTTATGAAATTTCTTATACATAGTAACTATTAATTCATACACTGTTAGATCAAATAATTCAGATTGAATCTAAAATATATTTAATTATAAAATATTCATGATATTACTTAAATTTTTTCTATCTATTCACTATATAAATGAAATTAGGATCATAACATTAAAATATACCTCAATGAAATGAAATTGAGATGAAATTCCTTACCTCATGATTCCTTTTGGATGAACATTATTTAATCTCTAGTATAATGGTAATAAACATGTTATTAAATTATAAGAAAACCATATTAATAGTTATAATACCATATATAATTAATTCATAACATAATTCAATAATTTTGTTAATAATATTTCATTGTTTTCATTATCTCCAGTGTTAACTGTTTTGTTTTCTCATGAATGTTTCTTCAAGAATGATCGAGTTCTTACTCATATTACACATTTTTATCATATCCATAATAATAATAGTAAAATAATTATAATATTTATATATCAGTTATACTTTTATAACAATTATTAAATTTGGTTTTTAATAATAATATATGTCACAATCATGGATATGGTAGGTCAAACATACGCATGTATAACATTTCTATTTTTCAATGACCATTAAGGAAAATATATAGGTAGTATTTTATCTTTCAAGAATTATTATCAAACCAAAAATGAAATATTATTTATTTAATTATACTTATATATATATATATATCATTCATGTGGTCTGGTTATGAAAAGGTAGATTCACATTGGATCATGATGGTGATAGTCGACACATACAAAATAGATGTTATCATCATTCAGTAAGTGGAAATCGTGGAAAGATAATGATATATTTTCTTTTAAGAATGATAAATATGGCATGAATAACATAATTATGCCACTTATATCAAATAATTTTATTAAATTTTACTATATTATTTTCTATACAATTGTTAGTGAAAAAAAATTATTTTAAGAGGAGGCATTCCACCGTACACATGAGTGACATTACCATGTCTCCTACCAAATAGATGGTAAAAATGATATATTTGAAATATTGACTAAAGTTATATAATAATTTTATAAATATAATACATATATACTTTATATCCTTTATCATACCCAACCATGATCTGTGGTATTAAAAAAATAATGACCTTGGTTCACATGGAGGTAGTTTGTCGTATACAAAAATGACGAATTTGAATAGCATTTTATAGAAGAGGGGAAATATATGGGTTATTCTAATAGCATAATGACATATTATTATATGGAATATAGTTAGGTTATTTTATAATAATGGATTATGAAAAAATTAAATAGGAAGAGGAAGAAATAAATTAAAACATTCATTGAATAACATTACACCTTCTTTGGGTAAACTCTGTAGTTTTGCAAAAACATAATTCATTGGTTGGATTTTTTCTAACAATTAGGCTTCTAGGATTAGAGGATGTAGGTAGAGAATTTATTTTGGAATGGATTGGTTAATCCAAGGGTGATTAAGGGTGTTAAGAGAGTATAAGGTGTGGTGGCCTTTTATTAGTGAGGTGATATCCACACCTGAAAATAATCTAATTGAAAATGCTATTTTCAATTAAATTTTTTTATTTTTACAATTCATCAAAAAATTAATTAATTTTTTCAAACAATTCTAAAAAAATTACCCAAATAGAAATTTGACTAGATAATTAAAAAAATAGTTTTTATATTTTCCAATAAAATTTATAAATGAGGAAAAAGTAAAATTTAATAGAAAACCTAGAGATACGATGAAATCAAAGGTTTTTGAGAAGTGTATTTTTTTCACGCACAAGATCATTTTATATTAACTCTATTTATAATAATAATAATTTTATGAATATAAATTAATGTTTCTTGATATATAATATAAAAATTACATTCATTTCATTCTTCATTAAGAGTTATATTAATTAATTAAAATGGATATACATTATGTGCTTTAAAATAGTTTTCATAAAAATATCATTTTTAAACTCAAGAATAGACTTATACTATAATATCATAAAATGATGAATAAAATTTAATTAAGTGGATTGAAAATAAAAAAATATATATTATTGAAATAATTTTAAAAACATAATGTGTCTTTAACACTCCATAATTTGTTGAAAATAAATAATATTTTTACAAAAAATAAGTATTTTTCACTACTCACTAAAAAAATTAATATTAAAAAAAACCAAAATTTTTCCATAAGAAAATTGTAATACGAAAATTAAAAAAAATAATTTCATTTTATCAATTTTTTTTAAATGTTCAAAAAATTGAATATAATATTTTTTCATTAAAAGAAATAAAAATCATTTTAAAGGAAAACATATTAATGGAGAATGAAATTACATTACAAAAAAATGATTCATTATTTACTAAAAATTTGTAAATAATATATATTTAGTGGGATATATATATATATATTATATTTCATAAAGTATTTTATAGTGTTCATACCTAAAAATTTATCAACTTGTTTATAATGGTTATATATAGCTTGGGTAATTTATGTTCGGAGTTTCCTATTGAATACACAATGAAACATAAAGATAATGTGTTTAACTTTACTCAAAGCTATTGAAAAGATTTAAATCATATAAAAATAAATAAATATGAAAGCCTTAGGGATTATCATTCTCATATATGTTTAGTGTTTCATGTTTTTTACCTTATTGAACATAATTTTATTCTTTTAAAATATCAGGGTATTACGTTTACTACCAAGACCATCAACATAGTGGATACAGACTTATCACATGTTTCCCATCTTGTATCAAGCCACACATGTTTCTAATAGTTTATAAATATCAACAACATGTTTCTTATTTTTATCTCATGAGATATAATAATTTCCTCAATACATTGGATGGAGATATTGGTCCCACCCATATTTTATTATATAATAACCATCATCCTTAGTTATAACTTAACCATCCTCATTGGTCAAAACATAACCACATTTACATAATTATAATCAAACATATGTGATTCCAAAAATCATAAAACATTCATCATATTATAACTAATTAAATAAAATGAGTTTTATAAAAATTTCATGATTATATAACCTATAGAAAATAATTTCTTTATGATGGTTTCAACATTTAATTAAAGAATAACCAGAGGAAGTTAAAGAATAATAATGGTATCATAGTATCATATCCCCATTAAAGAAAAATTAGCATAAAAAGATATAATATAGGATAGAAAATGATTTTGAAATATCAATTTAAAAATTTATTGAGGAAAATAAATTTCCTTTTAAAATCACTTCTAAAAAAATTAAATTTATAAAATATTTTGGAAATCTGTTTCTTATAAAATAACTTTGAAATATATTAAAGGAATAATTAGAAATTATTTAAATAATTTCACGAGGAAAATATTCTTTTACCATTGAAAAATATATTTTAAAACATAATTTTTTTGAAAATAATTTTCTTTGAATATAAACTTTAAATCTTATAAAAGATTGTAAAAATAAAATAATCCTCAGGAAATAAAAAAATTGTTTTCATTTCATACACATTAAAACAATGACTCCTTTAATATTTCTAGTACAATCCAAATGGGTATTGTTTTGAAAACGATATTTATTTTTATTTTTATTTTTAAAAAAAAAATTAAAACATGGTTAAATATATTTTTATTATATAATTTGATGATTTTCTAAAACATTTGCTTAAATTTTTTTAGAAAATTTTTTTTGGGAAGAAAAGATTTTTGACCGAAGAGAGAAAGAAGTCTAATTTTTTCAAAACATTCAATTGAACTATTTGGTAAATAAGGATAGAAAATTGAGAGAGAATTATATATTCTAATGAAATAACCAATGGATATAAAATTTCATGGGTTTCTTGAAATAGTAATCATAATATTTCATCATTGGATGTATAATCATAAACAGTCCTTATAAATAATGGGGCAATAACATAAAAAACTTACCACATTGTAATCATTGATTCACAATAACCCTGAAATAATAAAATTAAATAAAAAATATAACATATATAAAATAAATATAATCATCATATAATATGTAATGTGGGAAAGAAATTCTTTAAATAGAAGAATATTTGTCCATAACATAACTTATGTCCTTATGAAGGCAATATGAGAAAAACATAACCCTTAAAATTTTTATAACATTTTCATCATAAACCCAATGAAACGGGGAACCTATAATGGATATACAAAAACCAATAAATTTAAGAATAAAAAAAATATATTCATGGGTCGTATATACACCACATTGAAAACATGTGGTGAATATGGCGTGTGTCTCACATGAAAATAAAATTAAGAAGAAAATACGTCACTATAAGTCTTGAAAACCATCATACACATTCGAAACTATTGTATCATAAATATAATTTTATTATAAATTTATTAAGTAACATTATATATATATATAATAACACATATTATTTCTTTATGACCTTTTATTACCCATTTATTATCATTTCCATCTTACATTAATATTTTGTGAAACAATTACTTTGTTTTGTACATAGGGTTTGATTTGTTTTTTTCTTATTTACATAATCATGGTACCATAATCTATAAAATTTTATATATGATATTAATATCATATATATTCACTAAACATGTTTTTAGAGTTATCCATAATGGTAGAGATAGAAAATAAAATACAAAATTCATGGATAATGTTTTCCTTACGTACGCATTAACATTGTTTCTATTTTAAAAATGTAAAGAATGAAATAATGGTATATAATATAATAACATTAAAGAATAATTTTATGTCTTATATATCACATATGTTCATTTTTACCCATTTTTATTACCATCCATGTAAAGAGTGAATGAATCACATCACTACGGGTGATTATAGTCTGCCGTGAAAGAGAACAAAATGATCATAATCCAATGGAATGAAAGGTAAGAAGAAACATATGATATAATGATTTTATATGTAAAATAAAATCATATATATCATATATAAACAATTTATTCTTCATTATTTCCCGCTCTGAGAGATGGTGATAGAAAATGAATAACATCGGTACATAAGGATGTAATCTTCTTTACATGCTACTGATATGAGGAAGGAAGTAAGAACATAGTTTTGGATGTTTTTTTTCCAAAACAAATTGTTTTGAAATTTTTATGTAGAGAGGAGATGGGGAGGACTTTTATAAGTTATTTTAGTGAAGCACTTCAATAGTTTTAAATTAAAATGTTTTACCCATGCTTGGAACAAGACTGACGCCTCCAATATGGTAAATTCAAAAACAAATAAGATATTATGTCTAAAGTTTTCCATACAATAATGTTTGGAAATGTTTTTTTATCATTAACACTTACATTTTTAGTTCAACCCCCAGTAAACCCATTTTTACCATAACCACAGTAAATAATTTTTACTATTTTTACTATTAATTATGGTTTAAAATTATGTTTAAATTATTATATAATATAATTGATGATCGTTTAAAATATGGAATCCAATTTTTGAAAATAAAATAAAATGAATTAAAAATTTTAATTTAAAATTAATTTAGACTACATGATGTGAAAAAAAGAACTCAATGAGAAAATGATCAAAAGATTAAAACACATTTATATATTAATTCAATATGATAATGATTCAAATGACCAAATATTTCATTAATATATATTTTTTTTACTAATTTTTCTATTAAATCAACCTAATTTTTTTTTGGTTTTTTTAAAATATCAAAAATAAATGATTATTCATAATAAAAACCAGTATTTTTCAATATACATTGAAAATTTAACTCCTAAGTTTTTTAATTAATTAACCCTAATATATTTTTGACATGATGATATAAAAAAATTAAATTTATCTTGTTATATAATTTTTTTTAAATTTTAAAAAATTTGTTTTAGAAGAAGTGAATAAACGAGACATAACCATTGTTTTGAAAATTAAAATTTTTAATTGTCAAATTGAATTTATTCATATATATTGTATATAAAAAATATAATTTGAGTATTAAATATTTTACTGAATTGATAATATATAAATTTCATAAAATCAATTCATTATAATTGTCTTGTTTAATTTATTTTTGGAAAATGTGTTTGATTATAGAAAAATAGTTTTTATAAAAAATATTTCCTTTATTTTCAAATAGTTTTAATTTTTTTATAAATAATTGTTCCCTAAATAATTAATTTTATATAAAAGTGATAAAAATATATTTTCATAATTTATTTTATCCTATTTATACCCTCCATTCCAATGGCTAGTTAATTATTATAACAGTAAAAAAAAATAATTTAATATTATGTCATATTTCTTATGAACTCAGTGTTTCTTGTAATGAAAGACATACTTGATGTTGCATGTAGAAAAAAATATAAATGATTAAATTCAATTGGAAAAATTACGAAATATCAGGTTGTTAAACCATGGGTTTTTAAAAAACAACGATGTTAATGATTTTATAGAAATATTTCCCTTTGTGTCGAAACATCATATTTCCATCCCCAATTGGTCTTATCTCCCTTTTTAAATATAATTTTAACATCTATTATGGTGAGGAATTCTCCATAATATGATACACATTTCAAGGTTACATTAATTTATATCTCTATCTTCACTTATTATAAATGAGTCCATATTTGAATACCCCTGTAAAAAAATTATTTCTACTATTACAACAATAATTTTTTTTTGAAAATTGTGAACTTCCGAAATTACATTGGCTCATAAGAGAAACCACTAATCCTTCTATTTCCTAAAAAAAGTATGAAATAACTGTTTAAGTTATTGCATGATAACTATAAATTTAATTTAACAACTCTATAAATTCATCTCTCTCGATAAATTAATATACTTAAGTAATATTGTGGTAAACATAATAAAAAATACAAAAATCTACTAATTAATATCCATGATCCACTATGAGTTCGAATCCTACCATATTTATTACTCATAAATTTACAGTAGATAATTATTTGGTTATACTTATTTCTTCTTTCCATCACTGTAAGACAATAATTATATGATGGGGATATTTAGTTATTGGAAAATAAATCAACCTTTATGTTTCATCAATATCTCCAATTATTGGCATGTTATTTAGCATGTAATTCCTCAACATATAATATATTTTTTACTTTAAAATAAATGATTATATCATTATTTAGATAAAAAATTAATCATGAAAAGATTTTTAATATATATTTATACATCATAGTGACTAATTTCATCATCATGGGATGATTTAAATTTATTTATATATTATATTCAAACCAAATCTTAAAAAAGAATTTGATATTAATTATTATAGTAATAGATCTTTTTTCACTAATATACCTTCAATCATAGATTCATGAGTACATTATATGTACGTCCCCAACACTAAATGGACTCCTATATCATTCTTTGATACCAATTGTATCATGAATCAAGATAAATACCCTAGTACCCTAACACACAATCTGGCACTAAAATGGCCCAAAAGGAGTTCCCAATCCCCATAAGTTGGTGACTAGAACCTAGAATCACACACGATAATGGTGGGAATAGTTTTTCCACATAAATAGGGGAGGTAAGAGACATAATTCATTATTATCAAATTAAAACTATAAATTGGGGATGTTACTAGAATTTAAACATGTAAATAAACCCAATGTACAACAATAAGTACCGAAAACTGAAAGATAAAAACCTATGCCCCAATGAATACAAAAATATAATCCCAAATATCAAAAACCACCACCTTAAAGTGGTTATTTTCCCTTAATAAAACATATTATAAGGAAATATACCTACCCCTAAACGCATAGGTGGGGTGTAAGATAAAATCCTCTTAGGGTCCCACCAAAGATTCCTTATAAAATTTCCAATAAAATAAACCAATACAAGCGTTAAGTTTTTAATAAAACTTGAATTGGATTATAGTTTAAAATTTAAAATAAAACATGCTAGTCATTTCAATTGATTTAGTCATTTTAAACTATAGATTAATAAATTTTTTATGTAAAATAGTTTATACAAATTAAAAGAGGACTAGACAACACCCTACTGAGGATAAGATATACAAATAGGTTTTTGTTAGAGTTTTAAAGCATCAATATTTTTCTAGGGAAATTAAAACCTTGAAAGATTATTTGTAATAACTAAATAACTACCTGGTCTCCCTTATTCTCAATAAAAATCAATAAATGGTAGATTAATTACAAAACAGTTCAAAATAAACTTTCCCCAATTTTAATTTCAACATTCCAATTTATCTTTAAAAACCAATTCAATGGTTTTTAATCAAATAATTCATTTTTCTAGGATAAAACTAATGGTTTATTATCCAAAAAATTTATTCAATTTTTGAAATATAAATTTTCAAAATAAATTTCCACAAATCAAATTCAATAGTTTCCATAAAATCTAAATCACACCCCAATTCACTAGAATTGGGAGGTTTTTTTTTCCAATTTTCATGGAAAAGTAATTTAATATACCATGTTTCTATGAATATATTTTTTCATAATCCAATTTAAATAAATTTAATTTAAATCTTGTGATTTAGGGTTAAATCAATTTTCCATACATATATGGAACCACTTACCTTGGGATCACCTGATCATATAACATAACATCCTTGATAAGAAACTCCAATGAAGAATTTCATCAATAGAGATTGTAGAATAAATCATAGATTCAATATATAAATAAAAAAAGAGTATATCATCTAACCACATGGAGATATATCAAAACATAAGGATGAGAGAGGAAGAGATCAGGAGATAAAGAATGAGAGATGAACTCTTACTAGGGAGAGATCAAACGACATTCTCCTAGCTCCGTTTAACATCATAAAGGGGTTTTAGGAGGAAATATAACCTATAAAGAGCATCTAAGGAAAATAAATTGAGTTAGTGTTGAATGTTATCATTAGAAATATAAACGAGGGGTTTGGTATTAGGAACATAAATTTTAGTATAAATTTTACCGTCTACGCGGTTAGTAGGGCATGAAGGCACAATTTTTCTAACCATGCATCCTAAACATTTTACACTCTAAAGGTGTGAATGATTTATACTAGGTGAATTTTTTTTTCAAACTCTTCTCCTTCCATAAAAACCCTCACTAACTGGATCTTCATAAGTTTCACTTACATGGCACACATTTTAAGAAAACCATGTTCCAACTATAAACCACCCAAGAGACTTTCAAAATTTTCTAATTTCATCCCAAAAAACCCCTAAATGAGACACAACCAAATAATGATTAAAAATATGTCTGATAATTACCAAAAAATAGTTATAGGATGTTACAACCTTCTCACTATAAAAAAATTCTATCCTGAGAAAGCCTATCAAGATGATTCCATATCAAAAAGATGAGGCCACCTCTCTCCCATTAGTTATTCTCTCTCCCAAGTTTCATAAGTATAAGAACTATGTTTCTATATAACTCAAAATGAAGGAATCATTCTACCTTGGAGTACCTTGTTTTCAGAATCATCTATCCTGAATGGATTCTTAGTCACATATAAATAATTATTCTTTTCAATATCACTCCAGATAAAAACATCTGATGGATTAGAAAGATACATTAATAGATGAGATACATAGAACATGTTTTGTATCAATGTAATCTATGGTGGATGTGAAAAATGGTAAAACAGATTTTCCACCTACTCAAAAACCTAAAATAGCCCCACAAAAATAGCTTCATGTTTCCATTTCCTCCCCATCGATTAATGAAACCAATGAGGTTGAACTTTAAAAAAAAATGTCAACAATTTAAAATCTCAACAGTCTTCAGTGATGATATGAATAAAAATTATACTAGATCTATTCCATAAATGTTCTATAACGTATCAACTGAGTCGTTATTTTCACATCTTAAACAAAGATCAATCTATCTAAGGAAAATTCATCGATCTTTGACCAACACAATATATATTTGTAAGGCCAACCATATGTGGCCTCAAAAGGATCCATTATAATCATGAAATGCTAACTATTTTTATTAGAAAACTCAACCAGTCCTAAATGGTAATCCCAAGATCCACCAAAACTGAGTACGTAGTCATAAAACATTTCATCATAAATATTTTTTCCCTTTTCTTTTTTTCCATCCGACTAAAAATGTTATGTTGTAATCAAACAAACCTTAGATCCCAGTGCCTCCTGAAGGCCTCTCAAAGAGAGAGAAGTAATATAGGGATCTCTATCAAAGTCTGTAGCATATGAGACTCCATGAAACTGAAGATCCTATTTATCGAAGATACATCTTTGTTCCTCAGCTTCAGCTGTATCATGAATGGGTAAAAGGTGATCCAATTTTGTAAGTAAATTGATTGAAAGTCATATCACATTATTCTCTCTCTAGGTATGTGTAAAACTAACCAAAAAGTCCACAAAGATATCACCCCAATTAAAATTTGTCACTTGAAGTGGCTAAAACAAACCCAAAGGTATCTGGTTCTCAGCCTTGACCAATTGGAAAGTATAATAATAAGGGAAAAAGGCAACAATTACCCATCTCATACATGGCCACCAGAATCACCGATACATGTCATAGAACATCTTTTTTGTTCATAGATACACAATAAATTTTGAATTATGGAAATACCCAATCAAAAAATTATCCTTGTAAAAGGAACAATTTAATAATTTTAGAAAATAGAATACCATATATAGACAAAGACCACTCAACAATGGTCTAACCACCATAAATATAGATCCTAATGCTATGGAATTCATCATCAAGCTACTATATCTAAAAAATCACATTGAAAAGAGAAAAGGTAAACTTTACACTAGTCAAGATAGCCTTAACTCCAATTTCGTAAAATCCAATACAAAACTATTCAAAAGGAGCCATCAAGTTAAACTCTTCCAATCATTATCTCATTACCATGGTTGGAAGAATCTAACATAACTCATATAAAACAATAATACGTTTCCCTAGGGTATAATTGATGTAAAATAAAAAATATTGGAGGTGATCCACCAAAATACTCTAGATAATATGCATATTTTTTGAGAGAATATTTAAATCATGATATTTTGGTTGAAATATATGGTAAACCTTTTCCAAAAATGTAATTCCGCAAACATTTAAGCACAAGCATCACAACTTCAAGTTCAATTTCATGGTTTGGGTAATTATTCTAATGTGGCCTAAGCTATTGTGAGTAAAACGTAAAAAAACTGTCAACCCTTCATAAGGACACAACCCAAAACAAAATCTGATGTATCATAAAAGACCACATAGCCCTGACCAGCCTCTGGAAGAGTTAACACTGGTGTAGTTATCAAAACCAATTTCTTCAAAAAAATTAACTCACATTTTTCATCCCAAAAAAACATCACACCCTTGTTAGGAAGAGTAGTCATCATAGATTCCAAAATTGATAAATTATTTACAAACTGGTGATAATATTCTGTTAAACCCAAGAAGCTCTGAATCTCAGGGACACTCTACAGTTTCCCCCATTTAATAACTGCTTTTTCATTTTTTTGGATGAAGTGAAACACCATTCTCCGAAACCACATGCACCAAAGAAATACACTTACTAAATATAGAAATTACATTTTTTATGTCTTGGAATAATGTCAGTGACTTATTAAAAATTTAACAACCACTCTCAGACGATGCACATGATCCTATTTGGAATTTTATCAAATACATATTTTATCCACAAATACAACCATGAATGTATAAAGATACTCACCATAAATACCCGTCTTTAAAACTACAAAGACTGAAAAAGTATTAGCCAAACTAAATGGCATGACATGGTACTCATAATGAATAAAAATTCTTTGAAAGGGGGGTTTCTAAATGTGAGATTATTTTATTCTCAAATGATGACAACCAGATCAAAGATAAATATTCAAGAACCACATTCCCATTTTCAACTAGTTTAATAAATCATCAACACATATGGTTGGATTCTTATTATTTATCCTGACTTGATTGAGTTTTTGTTAATAATCACACAGACAATGTGGCTGATCATATTTGTTATGAAATGAGCATGAGCCACCAACGGTGACACACCCAGACATATAAATATTTTCTATAAAAGATCATCAATCTTACCCTTAAACTCCTTTATCAAAATTGATTCCCTATATTAAGAGGGAATATATTCTAGATGAGTACTATGCACTATATCCATATAAAAATTTTCTTACCTTAATAATGTAAAACTAGATAAGGCAGAAGAAAAAATGTTAGGAAACTCGATGAAAACTTGAGGGAAATAACCACTAAAATATTCCTACTCAATAACAAAAGTGAACACATATAATAATTTTCCCATCTATGGTAAAGAAGTTCTGACTCTACTCAACCTCTTGTCCCATTATACCTAGAAGACATAGAAAATACAATCGCTTCTGGTAAAGGTGTACTGCCAAAGATAATAGTCAATTTAGGATTTATTTTAAATTATCTAGTCCATCCTAAAAATGACATCAACATGTCTCTTGTCGAGAAGAATAAAATCCCAAGAAATATCAATATTACTAAAGAGAAAATAAAAGAAGGAAAATAGAGACCCTTCACTATTTTCATTCTAAGAGGTGTAGTAAATCCAGTAAAAAAAGAAATCCCAAAAGGAAGATTAAGAAAATTCAAAATATGAGTTGAAATAAAAGGGTGAGATGAATCATTATGAAATAAAGGATTTACTAATGACAAATATATAGTGGTATTACCACTCATGGTCGCTAATCCCATACATGCTTATAATAAATACTATTCCTTTGTATGAAGAAGCTTCACTTCCGATACCTATGGATGGAACCCCAACATCCTTGAAGAATCTAATTACATCAAAATAATTTTTTCTCTAATGATATCTTGCCATTATATGGAGTATAATTGACATGAAAAAACTTTTGAAAGTGACCTATGCATCAGAAGGAACCACATATATTGGGTGTATCAGTGCACACCCATTTTGAATGCCTTGGATTTCCACACCGGTAGAAAATTAAAGGGAATATTCCAGTCACTGAAGGAGGTATAGAAGAAGCCTTATATTGAGAAGTAAACTGAGAAAAATAACTCTTCATCTTTTCTTTTATGTAACTTACTAAACTATCACTAGGAGAAAAAGGAACTCCCATCAACCATGATTTACCATCCATGTCCTTCTCAACCATCAATGCTCTTTTCATTACATCATTTTAAGAAGGGAACTTTGGCATGAAAATCAGAGAAAGAATATTAGATTGGTGTCACATATCAAAATATCGAGTCTTCATCCTCTAATTAGATATAATATCAAATGAAAATCATAGAAGATTAATAATCTGATTTTCAAATTCTATCATTTTCATGTCATCCTACTTGAGATTAAAAAACACTATATCCTTGGATAACAATATCAACTCTAGATAGAACTATTTAGTGAAAAGATATTTAATTTCTTTCCATTATAGGCCCTCATGCTTCGAAACCATCTACATCACGTCCCACCATATTATTTTATGTCTATATATCTTCAATGTGGAACATTTACCCTTTATAAAATCAGAAATTTCCAAGAACTTAAATAAAATTCCTACTCTCCTCTACCAATACTCAGCATATTGAGGATATTTAGAGACATGGAATGATGGTGGATTATAGTGAAGGAATTTCTAAGCAAGAATCCATAATTTATCCCTCTAAGGGTGCACAAATAGATCCTGAATAGGAACACATGAAGGTTCCTTTCCTAGTACTTGGATTTCACACTCAACAACCTCAAACAAATTCTGCTCTAAGGGAAGATTTACTCACTGTAGTTTATCAATGGCTTCCTCATAGATATAATTAAAATGTATTCCAAGACTCATGATGTATAAAACATCCATATACAACATTTAATATGTAAGAATGTTATAAATATCCACAAATAAATAATAGAAACAAGGAAATTAGTCTAAATAGGTAGATAAAGAAGATTTGGTTTTCAATCTATCCAAATAAATATTAGGAAAAATACATTAACTAATACTTAATATGAAATTCCCAAACCACCCATAGTGACTTAAGGCTCATTTAGATGACATCTAGCTAGTCACTCACTCTTAACTAGCTTCTAATTTTTGACAATATCTTACACTATATACTAACATCACAAAATGTTTCTTAACCCACAAATTTAATACCACTTTTTTCACGAATTAGATCAGAAACCTTGGTATCCTGATACCTATTATAACATTGAAATGGTCAAAAGTGATTTCCCAATCCCCACAGGTTGATGAATAGCACCATAAATCCCACAATATAATGAAAAGAACAATTTTTCCATATAAACAACATAAATAATAGAAACATGTCAGTATACTCAAAAGAAAACTCCATAAGAAAAACATTACCAGAAGTAAAACTGAAATGTGAACCCAATTTCTTACCACAAATTACCATAAACTAAAAGACAATGACCCAAGTCCCAACAGATACAACACTCCAATCAAAAAGTCTAACAAACACAACCTCAAAGTGTTCCTTTTCCCTTTCTTAAACCCAGAAGAAAGAAATCTACAAACACCAGAAATAATAAGTAGAGTGTAAGCTAAAATCCCATTAGGGATACACCAAGGATTCCATAATAGTATTATAATGAAATAAACCAATACATGATTTCAATTTTTAATAAAAATATCAGGGAATTATAGTTTCTTATTTAAAAAAAATATATTCATTTCAATTGATGAAAAAATTTCAAATAATGGTTCAATGAATATTTTATATAAAACTATTTATAAAAATTCACAAGGCATGTGTAAATATGTTTTTCAAATGATGGATTATATATATATATATATAATAAAAAATGAGAAATATAGTCATCCTCCAATAGGTACGATAGTTTCACGTTATGGTATTCTCACAAATCCATATAATGATAATGAAAATATGCACACACATCAATTCGAAACTAGCAAAAGAAGAATAAATAACATCCTACTAAATATATAATCTTCTAATAAGTTTTTGTTATAGGTATAAAGTTTCAATATGTTTTTAGGGAAATTTCATCCTAGATTGTTTTCCCCTAATAACTCACTAACTACCAATGATTTTATGTTCTCAAAAATCAATCGATAAATGGGAAAATTATTTCAAAACTATTCAAAATTTAATTGATCAATTTTCCATTTCAATATTCCAATTTCCCTTTAAAGACAAATCCCCAATTTTTTAATTAATTTATTCATTTTTCTAGGATACGCCCAATGGGATCTTACGAAAACAAGCTAATTTTTTTTCTAAAAATCAATTTTCCATTTCAATTTTAATAGATAAAATTCTCGAATATTAATAATATCTAAATGACACCCCAATTCACTGGATTGGGGGGTTTCCCCCAATTTTCATACCAAAGAAAATTGAAATATCAATTCACTACGAATTCAGTTTTTCATAATCCAATTGTAATAAATTTATTTTAAATCAATCAATTTAGGGTTAAATCAATTAGGAAAACATATATGAAACAACCTTCCAAGATATCATGGGATCAAGTAACAAAATACTTGTAATGGGAAACTCTAATGAAGATTGTCAAAAATGGAAATCTGAGATTCAAATGTAGATTCAGTATCTAATACAAGAGAGATTATATCATCCAACAATGTGGAGATTTATCAAACCCTATGGAGGAGAGAGAATGATATCATGAGATAAATAACAGGGGAATAAATCATATATGGGAGAGATCTAACGATGTTCTCATAGCTTTGATTCACTTTAAAATGGTTTTAGAGGATCCAAAATCACATATTGGGAGACTCTAAGGAAGAATTAATTGATTTAGTGTCGAATGCGATCATCAGGAATATAAAATTGTTTTTCTAGGATTTTAAAAATTAATTTCAGAATAATTTTTTCTTATTTACACGGTTAGTAGGGAAAGTATGAACGAGTTTTGAAACTGTGCTCCCAAATTATGTACCCCTCTAAAGGGGTGGATAATTTCTATTAGGTGGGTACACAGTTTTTCAAACTATATTCCAATCGTGAAAACCAACATTTACTATTTATCCATAGTTTTCACTATTAGCGCACAAGGATTTGGAAAATCATCTACCAACCTTGAAAATCCCCCAAAACGTAATTTTTTTAAAATTTATTCTTGAAAAACTTCCAAATAAGACCCAAACAATTCCAGATTTAAATTTTGGTTGAGGGGTACATGAAAATAGTAATATGTTGTTTCAACATGTATAATTTTATTCTCTCTCCCTTGGGATGATATCTAGAAAATTATATATAGTAATAAAAATATTTATATAATTAAAAAAGAGGGAGAGGGTTTAATGACAAACATTTTTAAGGGTTGGGAACATCAAGGGGAATTATAATTTTCATATCTCAGAGTATGGGATGTTGTGAAACACTGATATTTTAAATTTATTTGTTTCCATAAAAACATAATGTGTTCAATAGAATACATGACATTCAATTTCAAATGATAATGAATCATGAAACTGTATACAACTATTAAAATTTGTTAAATAGAAATTAGATAAAAATTTGGGAAACCGAATTATGAAAAAAAATAAAAATAAAAATAATGGTAATGATTAATAATAAGGAAATGATAAAGTCAATTTACTATAACTATGTATCTAGTAAAATAAATTAAGTTTTAAATTAAAACCTATATAATATACGATTTAATAGGATTTATTTTAAAATAAAAAATATATTATAGATAATAGATAATTTCAATATGAATTTTATTTTATCACTAAATTTTTTATTTAATTAATAGGAACCATGATAATGAATACATTATATTTCAATAAATTATTTTTATTTCACAACAGTGTTCATTATGTATTTTTATTTTTAATTAAATATAAAATTTAAAAATTTTGGAATTTCCATTATGTATAATATAATTAATCATCATATTTTGATTAATAGTGTTAGAATAATATTAATAATTTTTATTTTCCTTAAATAATTGTTTTTTTTTGGAATTGTGAAAAATTTAGTTTTTTTTTTCTAAATCCATATCATTAATCTATATAATAAGATGCACATATAACCAAATTAGCTATAAAACATAATATATTATTAAAATATTTTCCCAATTTTTTCAATTAAATATTTTTAGAATAAATTTCTTTTTTGAATTGATGTTAATGTCAAATAATATTTATTTATTTTAAAGAAAAACAATTTTTTTTTAAATTCTATATGTTTAATAATTTTATCCCATACATAAATGTTACGTCTAAAAGTAATTTTTTTTTCTAAATAAGGGGTTTTATGCCTAAAATGAAAAAATGTTAAAATTAATTTTCTATCACATAAGAATATATTTTCCAAAATTTATATAATATATATTATTTTTAGAAAAAATATATTTAAATTTTCTAATGATATTATTTTATTAAAATGATTTTATATAGGTAAATATCAATTTTCATAAAAAACCCTGAAATTGTAAGTGTGAAAAATATTATTGTAAAAGTATTTTGGAATGTTCATAATTTTTTTTAAAATAAATGGTATAGAATTTAAAGGCAATATTAAACCCAAAAATAAATAATTTCTCACTTTTGGATCCATTTACATTTAGATAATGATAGAACATTATTAAAATGTAATGGATACTTCCAAAAATTACGCTTATCATCACTTATGAAGGGGTGTAATTTTTTCCACATAAAGATAAACATATACCATTGAATTACATTCAAAAAATGAAAATTTTATAATCCTATAATCCTCAATTTTCTATAATTCCTTTGTCTCAAATATCTTTCCTTAAACCACTTTATTAATGATATTTATAAAGAATTATGTATTTCTCAATAGGGGTATTTATTACTCAAATTCTACTCTTAGTAATATACTTCATGATAAAATTATGTATCCACCCTTTCATAATGGAAAATTTATTGATTTAATACTAAATTTTACTTTTATAAATTAAAAATTACTTCCCCCTTCCCTCTTTTCCCTTGAGAAAAATGAAAACTATATATTTGCCTTTGTGAGAACAACCGACTCTATAAAGTTACATATTAAATTTTTATTCTAGATTCATTATTATTTGTTAAAAATTATATAAATATGATACACCACCTTAAAAAGTATAAATACTTTATTTATTCTTATAAAATAGTTATATTATTCTAAATAATGAAATTACATAACCATATTCATCCATTAATTTTGGTACATTCATATTTTTGTTGGTCTAACAATAGAAATTAAAATGATATATAAGTAATGAATTAGTAGTATGAAAGAACATAACTATAGATATTATATTATTTTAATAAGTAATGAGAAATTATATTTTGATTTTATAGGGTTAACATTAGTATTAAACTAATTTATTAAGATATTGATGCATGTTTCTGAAAACTCAATGAAACAGGATCGTTGCATATTTCATCTTTAAGGCTCAAAATTAAAAGTCATGTATAATAAAATTATAAAATTATAATTAATTATATATAATTTAATACACTACCATATATTGTTATATAATGATGAACATTGTTATAATAATGAATAACAACATAGACATTACAAAATATTCTAAAATCGATATTGTTTAATCCTTATCGATATTGAAAATAGATTATAACAAAAAATATATAAATACAGAGAAAAATTATAATTTATAGTTATAAAATTTTATAGATTTTAATATTATTTTTTACCATATTATTGAGGTAAAGTATTACATGATATTTAAGACCATTAGTGGAATTTTGAAATTAAGGAAAGGGGCTCTTTTTCTCCAATTTAATTTGACAAGAATTTATTTATTGGAAATGATGATATCATTGATATGAATCTGTGACTTCATAATGAATCTAATTTAAATAATTCATGTATTTTCTATTAGTTTTAAGGTTCATATGAAAATATTTATTTAAATTTAATTCTATTCAATGGATAAAAGTTTTTAATGCATACATGTCTCTATATTCTATTCTGTGGGACATTTATGATATTGTGAACTAACATATTGTTTTACATTGTTTTCATAGGACTAATTTCTTACAACTATAATTCATATATTTAATTTATTTTAATTTAAATTTAATGTTAGAACTTTTATTTTCATTTCATTATTATTTTACCATCACCATAAAAGATCTTTTTCTCAACTGTTATTGTTGAGACATGTTTGATAATGTGCACCATGATTCCTTTTATATTGTAATGAATTTTTAATTGATGAATTATATCATGGATATTTTTATATTAATGATATATGATGTCTGAATTCTTTTTTACCCATTAAATGGGGTTTTATTCTTGTGTTATCAAAGTTATAATGGTTTTGTCTAAATTTTATTTCTTTGGGATATGTTTTCAGTTATGTCATCCTTACTTTATATGGTGTACATATTACATATTTTTTATGTTATATCATGATTCCCTATTTAGTTTCCACATTGAGTATTTTATTTTAATAACACTACATTAATTTTTCTCTTCACATATATTTCAATATTTTTTTATCATTAAATGTGTTACACTTAAACTGCGTATTTTCTAACTATCCACCACATTTCAATGGATGGATTGCATATATATTGATCATTTTATGGAAAAAAATTACTGATGTTACATATGTTTTTATCTCAATATAAATGTTTATAGAATCCCATGGCATATTTATTATTCACTTTTTTGAAATTAAAATCATTCATACGGTTAATATATTAGAATTAGTGATTTTTTGGGTTGGGCCAATATTATATTTCACCTAGATGAGTCTATTTATCTCATGAGACAAATAGTTTGGGTATTTGGTGTATACCTACTCAAGGAAGGAATGATTCCTAATTAATAACATTTATGGTAAGTATTATATCTTTTTTTGTGGCCTTGAGGAAAAGAATAATATCATGGATAAGGCCTTAGCGGTTAAAATATTGATGTTCCAAAATATCAATTCCATCACTATGAATTTATTTATTATTTTCGACCATATTTTTCACATTGTTATGTCACCCATAAATTTGAATGAGCCCAAAATGATCATTTATAATGAATTATATTGACATCAATTACTTATTTACATATTTTTCATTTCATGTCTATCTTATGATATATTCTAGTATACACTCTCTATTATTGAGTTCTACAGGTCACTATCCTTGTGTTTTAGTATCCCTAGGTTATAAAGAAAATGTTTCAACTAAAATATAAAGAAAAATTTGCGTATATAGAGTATTCTTGGGTGATATTGATTGTTTTTATAATGTTATAATTATAAATTATCAAGGAAACAGATGGTATTTATTATTTAATTCTTTGTCCCAATTCTCTACTTTTATAAACCTAAAATGTCAAGGGAATTTTATAAATTAATTAATTTATAAATTTCCTTTAACTAGGTATATGTTATATCATGATAGTAATTTTCGGTGTCATATATAGTTTTATATAATTATATAAATTTTGTTGTTCTCAATTGGAGATAATTTTGTGTTATAAATATCAACAAGTGTTAACATGTTAAGGTTTTTAATAATTTCAGAGGAATATATATTTGGATAGGTTGATTGTGCTATTATATAAAATCTTATTGTTTAAGGTATTATATTATGGGTAATCGAGTGATAACCAATTAGATAATTAAGAGGAATACGTATTATTAAGGAATTATATATTTAAAATTATTTAAATAAAAGATAGCTTGACTTAATAGAAATTATATCCCATTTTGGATACCTAAAATTGGATATAATTTCCCTATAGATTTAGTTTGATGAAATATCCCTAGAAATGGATAGTTCGGTATTAACCTAATATTCATTATTGTTCATGATTAGTGGGCCTATGGCTACACTCCTTTCTATACACACTCATGGTATATGGTTTTCTAAATTACACTCTCTTTAAAAGACTATTAGAATGATTTCTTATATTTTGGAATTTGGATAATGATTATGAGTGAAATAAATATAACAATACCATGATTGAAGCAAGATCAAACTATGTTTAACTAAATGATAATATAATAATTTTAGAAAGTAATACTATTGAGGTTGAAATTTTTGTACAATAATTATCATATATTTCAAATTTTTCATTACTAATGATTAACACCTTTTAGTTTCAGTAATTGATAAAACTTGAAAGAACCAAATTAAAAATAAATTCTATAGAAAATGAATAGATTATCTTAACCGAAAAAATTACAGGATAATACCTTTCATGATATTTTTTTTGATTTACATATTTGGAAATCATGAATTATGACTAACAACACAAGCATAACCGAGTTCTCAAACACCCCGAAGAAGAGAATGATGGAAAATCATGAATGATTAGGAGATGAAGGCCAAAAAATAAATAATATTAAATTTTGTTTATGTAAATATTTTGGTAATACTAACCTAGGGGAATGATTCAAAATAATTTTAAAATTTCTAATGAGATGGAAGTGAGGGACTAGAGAAACTAGTTTCAAAAGATTCATTTTGCAATCAATTGAATTCGTGAGCGGTAAGGTTATCATTCCAGTATATACCAATGTATTTATGTTAGAAAACTAAATTTTTTATTATATATTGACTTATGAATATATTTTAGATACTCATGATAGATTAAATTAGCAAGTGAAAATAAAAATTATGAGTATGTATTTTATTTAATGTGTGGTTAATGTAACACCCTAAGAATTGAAATTATTTTTTCTTGACATGCAGCACCAAACAACTCAAAATAATAAAACAATATATAACTATTAAAATTTTTCCATAAAATATTTTATTTAAAATTATGGTAATGTAAAAGTAAAATAGATTTATAAATAAAAAATTTTCACTATTAAGACTAAGGCATTGATGAAATTAATTTTTAACTAACACATCTATTTAAAATATTAAAATTTAAAACTTATAAAATTTTATTTTAAGATATTTGTTTATAGATATTAAATATATTATTAATAGAATATATTTTTGATATAAATATTTTGATAACACCAAAAATTAATAGTAATTGAAAGAAAGTGAGAATAATAATTGTTAAAACTTTTAAAAAGTTATTTTACTTTAAAATAAATTGTAACTATATATTAATGTTTTATTAAAAAGGAAATTATCAATTTTTATAATTTTAATTTAGAAAATTTGACTTCAGTTATCGATTTATAATTATAATATTATCCAAATATTAAAATTTTCATTTTTTTCAAATAATTGATTTTTAGCTGAATAGTGAAATGTAATTTTTTACTAAAACTACAATTAATGGATATATAAAGAAATATGAATAACTTAAATAAGGTGAAAATATGTAATATGACCCAATAAATATTCATGGAGTGAAACTATATAATTTATAACACTATTATTATCTTGAATACATGTCTTTTATAATTTAAAAACTATTGAAATATGTCGCTATAATGAAAAATATATTTTTTGTATTTTCTTTGAAATAAATATAATTATAGTAAAATTTAAATTTAGCTTTATTTAAAATATAATAATATTTTATATGTGTCGTTATAAACTAGTTTATATTATTAAAATCTAAAATATTGATAAGATAATTATAAACATAAATTTTGAGCTTAAGAATACACATTGTCTAAAAAATGAATTTTTCATTGAATGTTAAATTGTCAAAATTAATTTTTCATAAAAAATATTTGATAAAATAAATCTCATATTTGGAATTGGTAATTAATAATTATACAGGAATTATGATTTAATTTTTTATTATTACAATTATTATACGTATTTAAAAACTATTTACCATGGTTAATATAAGAGTTAATATAAATGAAATACCTAAGAATACATGGAATGATACATGTTCAAAACATGATTGATAATTAGTGGTCTAGGATTTACCAAGATTATACCCACTAAAATTCAATAATTTTTATTTTTGGATGTGTTTTTATAATGAACCAATGTTTTATCAATGAAATTCACTTATTATAATTATGTATTACAGTATAATCATATAATATTATATATAGAAAACAATACAAAAATTATAAATAAATAATTAGTAAAATAAAAGGTATCACTAGAAGTTAAGGAATATATACCGATGAAATAGTAACTTGAATTTTGGAATTGTAATATGACCCTTATGAATAGTAAACAGGCCAATTGAATAATAACCTCGCTTATGAAAGTATAAATAAAATTTACCCATATTATAAGTGTTAATATGATATAATTATATCATAGTATATTTAAATAAATATTTTAAAATTTTATTAATTAAATGTTATTTTTTTATAACTCATGTATATTTAATTACTATTTTATGAATAATTATTTAATTTAAAAGAAATTTTATTTTGATAAAATATTTTTTTAAATAATTATTTTGATGAATTATGATTATAATATAATTTTAAGATACTTTAATTAATTTTTCAAAGTGTTAGAAAAGGAATTTTAATTTTCAAATTTATTTTCTAAAGTAAATCCTGAATTTAATTAAAAATTAAATTTATCATATTTAGAAAATTATTTTCATAAAATGGAGTTCATTTATTTTAATTCTACATTTCAAAAAATGGTTGGGATTTTTTTTGGGATTTTCCTGAAATATTTGTTTTTGTGAATGGTGAAATTTCAGTATTTAACAAATAAATGAATTTTCTGTCTCACGTTTGAGTCATCGAGGATGTTATGTAGTTTTATTCCCAATTGGTTCAAACTAAAATACTCTATTTACTATTTTGGTCACAATAATCAAGACTATTCATAGTCTTGAGAAAAAATATTTAACTAATGATTAAAATAATAGAAAACCCCTCGTCTCCTCTACTATAATTACCGCCCAGCCTTAGCTCCTCTCCTCACACCTCTCAAGCCTTGTGCCTAGTCAAAATTCTACTGAAATCTATACTTATGACCCAATACCATGTCTAGGAGCTCTTTTTCTCATAAAAATACCAATATCTCTATCCTAAAGAGGCACTTAAGAAAGATATATTCCAGAGGTAAATTCTTCTTTTATTTTCATATTCCTTTATTTTCATTTATATCCTCACATATCCTCATACAAATGGTATGATACCTCCAACAGCTCACATGTAATGGAATTTTGTTATTATTATTTAATAATTAATCATATACACTCTTTTCCCCTCATATTATATGAGAAATTAAAACACCATCCAAAATGTGTTAATTCATCACATTCAAGGAAGACAAGTTTTCAATTTCTTTTACCATCTTCAATTATGGTCATGAAACCATTTTTATGGTTGAAACAGATAATAATATATGTATTATGTCTTATTCGAGGTTCATGTAATCTTTTTTACACATGATATTAATTTATAAATAAAAGTGTGTTCATTAGGATAAAAAACCGCCTATTAACCAAAATGGTTATCATTAATATTTTATATAATGATTCATCTATGGTCCAAATAAATAAATGAATTTTATAACTATGTAATATTATAGAAGTTCAATAATAAAATATAACTCCATTTAGAGACAACCATTCTCATATCACATGTTTATCCTTATATATACATATACATATATATATATATATACATGTTTAAACCAATAATGAAAACCAAAAAAACAAACGCTCCCAAAACAATGAAATTGAATCTCTTAACCCATCAAAAAGGTCATTATTGAGATTAATAAGGTTATAAAAAAATAATTACATGTATAAGAGTTTCTATAAAACTTAATTAATTAATTTAATTTGGTTATATAAGACATTAAGATCATGTTAAAGACACCATCGTACTTGAGGTAAGGGATTCTACCCAAACCTCCATTATTCCTTTGGGTTAATCTATCTTTATTTTTACCCACATGATGTTATCTATTATTTTTTTTCATATCCTAAATTATATTTACATGTCCAAAAAACAATTATTATGGTCCATTTATCATCTATTTTGAGGATATACATTTTTGTAAGTGGTTTCCTCCTTAATACTTCTCGATAGGAAAACCCGTTTACTGGAACATCCCGAATTCTTACCAACTTTCAAGTGCACTGTATAATCTATTTTTAAGCAACCATTATTTTTGTAAAATAAATATTTTTATTTTTAAAGCCTTATTACTTCACTTCTGGTTTTATATATAATATTATTCCCTTTTATGTTTTAAATGAACATTGATAATTACCTTTAACTGCACTAAAATGTTTTAATTCTAATATTTCATGTGTACTATTTTCAATTGTTATTAGTTCAATTTGACATCATTTTTCGTGATATAATCATATTTTATCCTATTATTTTCCATACATGACCTAATTACTCTCCCTCATGGACATTTTTATGATACTCTCTTTTGTTATGTTTTATGACATGATTATGATAACCAATTCTAATGATGGGTAACCCCTATGTTTATGTATGATTGATAATATATGATTATATATGTGGAAAGAATATTCATGAACATGTTATAATGGGTGTTCCTAGATACTTCTCCAATACAATGGGTAATCTTGAGTCTCATGAGATGTTATTTGCAATGATCTTGGCAGATAGCTTGACTCATAGTACCATGTTCAATAGTCTTGGTGGATATCCTTGAATTGTGATCCTTTATGTGAAAAAACCCTTGAATAATACAAAATAATGTTTTATGTTGCTTCTACATTATTATAAATCCATGTTTATATGATATGATGTTTATATATTATAAATCCATATGTTCTATGACTTTTTATTTCATTATGTCAATCCTTCTAACCCATGTGCAAAATATTTATTCTTATGTTTTTCTCCCATACTAGGATTTTTAGCTCAACCCTTTTTTCATGTCATCCTCAGGTTATCATATGAAGATATATGAGAAAAATGGAATTCAGTAACTATTTATGACCATTAAATAAATAAATTTTTTATTTATTCCCATGTTTTCAGTTTTATGTACCTAGTATTTGAAGACACTATACTCTCTGATCCTTGAAATGTAATTTAATGTTTAAATACAATTATAATAATGTAATGATACGTGTGAATGTCTATGGTCCCTATAGTTCGTATCATTGGATTGTGTAGTTATTTTTGAAGATTAGGAATAGATAACTTTAGTAGGAACCTTAGGTATGAGACTAAGTATAATAAAGCATCCCTAAATTTTGGTAAGTATATAGTAAGTTGTTTATCAAGAAAATACACCCATGTATGGATACTAAGTAGTAGATGTGGCTCTTTCACCGATTTATATAGGGGTAAAACTCAAAACACTACTTCAATATAAACATGAATGAGATATTTTGAATGACAATGGGAATTTATTCACTCCTGGTTTGACACTCCAATTGAATTTGATTTTTTAAATTCATTATCTTAATATAAACCATTATTAAGGAACACAGAAAATAATCCCTTAAGAATAAATGTGAGGAAAAAAATCATGGGTAACCTAGATTGAGAACAAAGGAATCACGAGTTAGGATATAATTTTTCTTTCATAGTTTGTCCTTTAAATATTAAATTTTACATTTTCATGCTTATTAGATATATATTAAATCCTTCTAATTGCATGTCATTTTTCATTGTTAATAGCGAGAAATAGAATAACACGTTCCAACGATCAATGTGATAGAGAATGTGAATATTTCCCTAATGATATTCCAAATATAATGGTAATGGGTTTTCATAACGTCATGAAATTACTTGAATAGTTGGCCTTTGTTAGGAATAATTACTTCAATCAAGTAGAACACACTTCTCCTCCAATGAATGTTCATGTTTCCATCAATTCCTTAATGTAGAAAGGACTCCGATGTTTAGTGTATCTTCCTATCCTCTCCTCACAGAAAAGTGGATTAACTCCATTGAAAATATATTATCTATCCTCTAGTTCTCAAAAAGAGATAATTTCATGTTGGAGGTCTATCATTTTTATGGGGAAGCGGATCATTGGTGGAAACTGATCAATAATAAAAACTCATAGGAGGAAATTGATTCCTTGGATTGGGAGGAATTCAAGAAAATGTTTTTGACTAAATATTTTCCCCAAACCCTTTTTCTCAATTGAGAAAGAGAGTTACTAAGAAATTAGTAGAAGGAAGATGAGTCTATGAGGGCATATGAATAAAAATTTACATTGATTCCAGGATAAGATTACAGATTTTTAATGAACACCAAAAGAAACAGGATCACTTTTTTAGCGGTCTAAATCCAAGTCTATGAAAAGCATTGGGGATTCATGACCTCAAAAGTTATGAGAGGATTGCCTATTTTTATTTCAAGGTTGAAATAGATATTGGAGAATCCCAATGTTATCATGGTCCTAATGAAAAAATTGAAAATTAGAGTCCAATATAGGTGGATCATCAAATAAATCCCATGAAGGAAAGTAGACAAAAGATCCCACCTGTAAAAATTGTGGGAAGAAGCATCAAGGGAACTGTCTAAAGGGATCCAGGAATTGATTAAAATGTAAGAGACATGGATATATAGAGATTAATTTTTAGAGGGATATGAATAATTCCACTAATTTGGAAGAAGAAATGAAGTTTAATATCTACACTCTTCCTATAGTGGAGTGTATTGCGGCAAGAAAGTTAGGCATTATGTGATCAATTTCCCTAATCCGAAGATTGTAAGAGGCAATCAACAACAACCTCAAAGGTAACAAGGAAGGGATTATACTATCAGTAATAGTAAGGTAAAGCTGAGAAACTATGTGGTGACATGTACACTTGTTATTCATTCAAGAATAGAGAATGCACTATTGGATTCATGTTCTACTCATTCTTTCACATCTTTCAATTTTAGCAGAACTATTCAATCACCACCTCAAAATTTGGATGTATATTTTTCTATGATAATATTAAATGGGTAAATTATTGCATCCTAAGTATATAACTATACTATAATTAATGTTTTTGGACTGAAACTCCTAGAAAATATCTTCATACCTCTTTTGGTAGAGTTTGATTCAATTTTGGGCATGGATTGGATATTTTTATATACATCCAACATCAACTGTCGGGAAAGGTAGATCACTCTTCATATACTAGAGAATCCTATAATATTGTACAAGTGTAAGGAAGAAGATGAATATACATAAGAATCATTTTCTCAAGTGTGGATATTTTGGGCTTATTAGAAAACATATCTTGCTCAAATAATTGAGACAATGGAGGGAATCTTGCTCGTATACATACCCATTGTGAGGGATTAAAATAATGTATTCCCTAAAGAGGTTTTTTTCCTTATTCCTTATCATGTGGTTGATTTCTAAATTTAACTTATTCTTGGATCTCTACCTATATGAAAGACCCCTTATAGAGTGGGCATCGTAGAGCTAGAAAAGAAGAAGAAGACGTCACGGGAGAATATAGAGAATGGTTATATATGCCCAAGTGCTTCACCATGGGGTGATCCAGTCCTCCTCATCAAGAAGAAGGATGGATCAACATGCCTCTAAAATGATTATTGTGAGATAAATAAAATCATGATAAATAACAAGTATCCCCTACCCTAGACAGATGACTTGTTCAATCAGCTACTTGGGGCTAGTTATTTTTTTAAGGTAGACCGTCAGTCGAAATATCACTAATTAAAGGTGATGAAAGAATATATTCGTAATACAACCTTTCAAACAAGGTATGGAAACTATGAGTTTATAATGATGACCTTAAGACTCAGTAATTCTCTGAAAAAATTCATGGATTTAATGAATATAATATTTTAAGATTACCTTGACAAATTGGTGGTAGTCTTTATCGATGGAATTATGATATACTCCAAGGGAAAGGAGGAATATAAGAAGAATTTAAATACTATTCTGAATACTTTGTAAAGGGAGAAACTTTATAAAAGGTACAATAAATGTGGGTTATAGAAGGATGATGTATCTTTCTTTGGGCATGTTACCACCAACAGAGAAATATTTTCAGACCCTTCTAAGACAAAGTCAATAAAAGAGTGGCATAGGAAAACATATGTAATGGATATATGTAGCTTTTCAGGTCTATCTAGGTTTACAAATAAATTTTGATGAAACTATCATGATTGTCATACCCATTGACCATCCTGACACTGAAGGGAGTGAATCTCTTATGATCCTAAGAATGTGAGTAAATATTTAAAGAGCTCTAAAAGAGGGGTATTACTGCACTAATACTCACACTACCATCAAGTGTAAAACTATTTATGGTGTATAGTGATGCTTTAAATAATGGATTTGGTTGTGTGATAATGAAAAATGATAAAGGTTTAGCCTACACCTCAAGGAAACTGAAAATCGATGAGAAAAACTATCCCACACATGATCTGGAGTCAGCTGATGTGATCTTTGAGTTAAAAATAGAGTAGGATTATCTATATGGGGAGAATTATGAGATATATACCAAAAAAAGAGTCTCAAATATATATTCATATAGAATTATCTTAGTATTCTCTAATGAAGATGGTTATATTTCATCAAGGATTATGACTGATCAATCCACTACCATCTTGGTAAGTCCAATAAAGTAGCAGATGCTCTAAGTAGAAAGAATCCTATATCTTTATCAATGATTAGAATTTAGAAGAATCCAATATTTTTTAAACCTTTAAATGATAGACATAGGAATCATTACAGAAGGAATAACATAAATCCTTTCTCAAATGATTTCTTAACCATCCCTTATGGAGAAAAATAAGGATGCTCAAAGAAAAGAAGTGGAAATTCTAAAAAGGGTGGAAACTATCAGAAATGAGAAATCCTATGAGTTCAAGATTGATGAGGAAGGAGTTTATGGATTTGGGTCAAGACTATGTGTACCATCCGATCCAGATATAAAGATAAAGATTCTAAATGACACACATAGCTCAACCTTATCTATTCACCCAAGGAGCACAAAGATGTATCGAGATCTGAGAGAGAACTATTGGTGGGACAATATGTAGAAGGATATTTATTAATTTACTTTAGAGTGCAGGGTATTTCAATAATTTAAGGATGAAAGAGAAAAGTATAAGGGGTTGATTAAAACACAACCCACACCAACATGGAGGTCAAGGAATATTACCATTCACTTCATCAATGGACTCTTAAAGAAATTCAAAGGAAACAATGCTATATGAGTCATTGTGGGTCATCTTAAAAAGACAAATAACTTTAACTAAAATTGTGTGGACTTTCAATTGGATCAAATTAAAATAATATATGTTAAATTAGTGGTCAGATTTCAAGGAGTACCACTATATATTGTATCAGATAGAGAGTGGAGATTCACCTCGATGTTTTGGAAAAGTCTCCAACATGCTCTAAGAACTCAACTGAACTTCAGTACGATGTATCATCGTAAAACTGATGGCCAATATGAGTGAAATATATGAAACTAGAGGAAATGTTGAGAGCATGTTCTATAGTCTTTAAAGGAGAATGAGACCAATATCTTCCACTGGTTGAATTATCCTACTACAACAGTTTACAATCCAGTATCCGAATGACCCCATATTAACCCCTTTATGGAAAAAGGTGAAGAAAACTAGTGTGTTTGGATGAAGTTGGTGAGTGGAAGACGATATGTCCTAAGATGGTCTAAAAAATGGTGGATAATTTTAAAAATATTCAACAACCCATCAAGGTATCCCAATATTTAGAAAACAGTTATCTATATAATTTTTGACGTGACCATCATTTCAAATTTGGATACATGTTATCCCTACACATATCTCCATAGAAGAAGGTCATGAGGTTTGGGATGAAAGGTAAGATAAGTAATAGGTACATCGACCCCTTCATGATTCCTGATCGTGTTGGAGCTATGGCCTTTTGACCTGCACTTCTACCTCCCATGTCTAAAGTAAATGATGTAATCCATGTATCTGTGTTAATGAATTACATACCAGATCCTTCACATGTACTCTCTTTAGATGTTGTACAATTGGAGAATTATCTTTCCTACGAGGAGCATAGAGTAGAGATCTTGGATTATAGTGATAAATTTCAATGCAATAAGACTACTGAAATGGTCAAAATAATATGGTGGAACCATAATTAAAAAGAGGAAACATGGGAACTGGAGGAAATAATGAAGGAAAAGTACATACACTTTTTTTAAGCTTAGAATATAAAATTAAATTTTGAGGGAGAATTTTTTTAAGGTGGAAGAATGTAACGACCAAATGTTTTGTTAACGAAATTCAATTATTATAATTTTTTATTTTAGTATAATCATATAAGAATACATATATAATGCTATAAAAACCATATAAATAAAGAATTAATAAAATAAAATGCATCTCTAAAAGTTTAGGAATGTATATCGATTAAATAGTAACTTGACATTTGGAATAGTAATTTGACCCTTATGAATAATAAACTATCCAATTGAATAGTAAAATCACTAATTATAGTACAAATAAAATTTTTCAATCTTATAAGATTAAATATGATATTATTATATCATACCATAAGTAAATAAATATTTTATAAAATTATTAAATAAGTGTTGGTTTTTTTGTAAGTCATGTATATTTAATTTCAATTTTATGATTAATTTAGTAATTTTAAATAATATTTATTTCAATAAAATGTATTATAAAATAATTATTTTTATGAATTACTATAATAAGATATTTTTAAGAGACCATAATTAATTTTTCAATGTGTTGGAAAAGCAGTTTTAATTTTTACAATTTTATTTTTCAAGTAAATTATGATTTTAATAAATAATTTTTTTTATAAATTAGAAAATTATATTAATAAAATGGATTTCTATATCTAATCCTACACATAAAAAAATTTTTGGGGCATATTTTAATAATTTTTCTGAAATTCTAGTTTTTGTTGTGAATAGTGAATTTTCAGTATTTAACAAATTAATGAATTTCTACATCATTGTTGAGTCATCGATGATTTTTCGCTGATATAAGCCCAAATGGTTCAAAAAAATTTCTTTATTTAATATTTTTGGTGACATGAATCAAGACTATTCATAGTCTGGGGAAGAAATATTATACTAAAGATTTAAATAATGGGAAACCCATCCTCTCCTCCACTATAAATACTAACCCTCGTTACCTCCTCCTCTCACACCACTCAAGAATTTTTCATAGTCCAAATTCTGCCAAAATATCTCCCTAATACCCACTACCAGGTCTAGTATCTCTTGGTATCATAAAAATACCAAAACATCTCCCCTAAAGAGGATCTCGAGGAAGATATATTTAAGAGGTTAATTCGTCTTTTCTTTTCTTTTATTTTCATTTCCTATTTCTTTGTTATTATTTCTATCCTCACTTATACTCATCCAACTGGTGTGATAACTCCATTAACTTTAATTTACTGGAATTTTAAAATTCTATTAGAATAATTTATCATCATATCTACTATCCCCTACATTTATACTAGAAATGAAAACACCATCTGAGGTGTGTTAATTTATCACATTCAAGGATGATGAGTTTTCAATTAAATTTACCATCTCCAATTATGGTCATGAAACCATTTTTATGGTTGAAAGATAATATAATATATTTATTATGTATTATGTAAGGTTATTGAATATTTTTCACACATGATATTAATTTATAATAGAAAAATTTGTTCGTTGTGATCAGAAACATCCAATTAACCAAAACAGTTATCATTACAGTTTTATATAATGATTCAAATTCACTCAAAATAAATAATTTAATTTTATAACCATGTAATATTATGGATTTTAAATAATAATAAAATCCAATTTTATACAACCATTCTCATCTTACATGTTTATCTTTACTAGTATATAAGTAAACCAATTATGAAACCCAAGGAAACAAACCCTCCCAAAACAATGAAATTGAACCTCTTAATCCACCAAAAAGGGCATGAATGAACATAATATGTTTATAATAAATAAATTACATGTATAATATGTTCTTTAAAAATTAATTAATTAATTAATGTAATTGGGTTATACGAGACATTAAGATCAAGATAAGACACCATCGTACTTAAGGTAGGGAATTCTACCAGAATCTCCATTATTCGTTCAGGTTTCTCTATCATTATTTTTACCGAAGTGAAGATTTCTATTTTTTTTATTTAAATATTATAAATTAAATTTACATGTTCCAAAATCATGTTTCTATGTCCATTAATAAATATATTTCAGGGATACCCATGTTTTAAGTGGTTCCCTCTTTAATACTTCCCGATAAGAAAGCTCGTTTAAGGGAACTTCCCGAATCCTTACCTATTTTCAAGTGCATAATATAATATATTTTTAATCTAATTTTTTTTATAAAATCAATATTTATACTATTAAAAACTTATTGTTTCACTTCTGGTTTAATATAAAATATTATTGCCTTTTTTTGGTTTAAATGACCTTTAATATTTTCCATTAACCGCACTAAAATGTTTTAATTATAATGCTTCTTGAGTACTCTTTTTTACATGATATTACATCAATTTGACATCAATTTTCATGATATATTCCTATTATAACCTATTATTTTCCCAACATGATCTAATTACTTTCCCTTGTGGACATGTTAATCATACTATATTTTATTATGATTTATGACATGATTAAGATACCCAATTCATAACATGGGTAAATCTTAAGTTAATGTATGATTGATTAAGTATGATTATGTATGTGGAAATAATATTAATTAACATGTTATGATGTTTGAACCCATATATCACTCCATTTAACTGTGTAATTTTGAGTTTCATGAGACATTATGTGAAACAATCTTCGCGGTTAGTCTGGACTTGTGGTACCATGTGAAACTGTCTTGGTAGTTAACATTGAATTCTGCTCCTTTATGTGCAACGAGCCCTGAATAGTGCTAAAGTCATGCTATATGTTTCTTCATAATTACTATGACTCCATCTTTATATGATCCCATGTTTATATTAAACGAATCCATTTGTTCGATACCATTTTATATCATTATGTCATTCCTTCTAACCCATGTGCTAAAGTTTTATTGTTATGTTTTTTACCTTTTTGGGGTTTTTAGCTCATAACACAATTCATGTTATCCTAAGGTTATCCAATTAATATTTATGAGAAAAATTTATGTTTGTAGATCTTTATGAAGACTAAATAATGAAATTTTTATTTAGTCCCATGTTTTTAGTTTTATGTACCTATTATTCCAAGACACTAGACACTACGACCCCTCTCATGTAATTTTATATTTAAATAGATTTAATATAATGTAATGATATGTGTAAAAGGATATTAATTCTACACTTTAAAAAATTAAAAGTTAAAAAAATACTAAAATGTAATAGTTATATCCAATATTACCAATCTCTTCACTTTTAAAAGATGAACACTTACACCCCATCTTTCTAAACATATTCAATCAGATTTTATAGTAAAAATATTATTTTCCCACATATATTCACATTTTATGTTAATATGCCTCATGTATCAATTATTTATCGAAAGGCCTCTGTCTCCATGGATATTTCCAATAGAAATAAAAAGTTTTCTATATGAGTATTTTATATACCTTAGTCTCTTCCTTTTATTATTTCCCCCACAAATATATTGTATCGATATTAATTTAATAAAATTATTATTATTTATATACTAAATACTACCATTATATAGTATTAATATTTAAAATTATTTCTCCATTACTATTAGAAAAAACGAAATCATCATTCATGTGTTTTTGTGTATCACTACCTCCAAAAAGTAACCAATTTACTTTATTTATAATTTTTAATTATTATTTTTGAAAATCTCTTCAGATATTAAAAATATAAATATATGTACATATATATAATGTAATTATTATTTTTTTAGTAATTATATATGACAATATAAAGCACTTTCATAACCGTAGTCATTAATTAATTTTGGTATGATCATGAATTGGTTGATCTTACCACCTCTTTGAAAAATTCTATAATATAAAACCATGCATGAATATAAGGATATATTTACTGATGGTATATTAAATAGAAAATACTACAATATTTTTTTTGGATTCATAACATTTATTTTAAATTCCTTAATTATTTTACCAGTGTCCTTCCATTAAAAATCACAGAAACATTCTCTTTATCGATTTAATATTTAAGGATGATAATAAGATTTGGGTATTATAAAAATAAAAATTTATAAATAATTTTTATAAAATTATTACAATACATTTTATGTTCTTTTAATTGTGATATTTTCGATAATAATGATGAAATATAGTTTTGTTACAATTTTAGTTCAAAATGATCAATATTACTCACACCGGATATTAAAGACGAACTATAACTAAAAAATATAAATATAGGAAGAAATAAAAAATCATTTTCATAAAATGTAATAAATATTAATTGTTTATTTAAAATAATTTATTAATAAAGTTATATTTTTTATACATTATATTTAATTTATTTAGTGGAAGTCATGAATTAATATATGGGGATCACTTTAAAAAATATAATTTTAAGTGACATATTTTAAATTTGGAACTATGATATATTCAATATGGTGTGATTAAATACCAATAGATTTCACTTAACAAATTTATTTAATTCATGGTGTTTTATGGGAAATATTTTTTTCCCTTATTAAATAGCCTTCAATTCAAGGTATACCAATGAGGTATGGTTTATTTGTATTTATTTTCAATTTTACCACAATTGTTTGATATAGATCTCAATTATTTATTTTTCAAGGTATTAAATGCCCTAATATCATTCTATTAAAAATAAATACCACCATATCATTTTATTGTAATGTCTATTTCATCATAAAACTCTAAATTTCTATTTATTTTCATGTTATATTTAACATTTGGGTTCTTTTTACAAATTTTTTATTTCATTTATATTTTTTTTTTCATATGGGTAAGGATGAATAATTTTAGGATCAAATTTCATCATCTTTTACATATTTTATAATTGATTTTTCCCTATTTTATATATTTAAAATTTTATCACTTTTTTTATTCCTGGTGTTATTATTAAATATTTATCAAATCGATAAGGGTTTCATCTCAAAAATTACTTCCTCGTGTTACAAATTATAAAAGTTTTTTAACTATCCTCTATCATTTTCTTTATTTATCCCATTTATTTATTTTCAATATATTCACACTCTATATGTCTATTTCTAAATAGGTATGTATATTTATTCCCATTGAATTTTAATTATGTGTTTTATTTAAACTCATATCATTCATGTTTGAATGTTTTGTATATAATAAAGTGATGTGTGGGACCAAATATAATTTATCCCCTAAATTTATTAGTTATCCTCATGAGAAAACTAGTTTGGGTATTTGGTATATTCTTAAGTAATATAAGAACGAGTTATTGGTTGTATCAATCTTCAATGGAATGATGTATTGGCTATCATATTTATAATTTCAATAATTATTTCCTGACACATTTCATATAATGATAAAGAAGTTTGTAATTTTCAATTCCATTAATTTAAGTTCAATTATTGTTATCCATGTGATTTCTTTATTTCATTAATGGATTTACATTGATCTCACATCATTAGTTAGATGAAATTATTTTGTTATTATTTAAATTATAAAATACGAATCATGTTACTTTTCTTCTATGATAGATTATGGTTAACTCTTTCCCTTACTATAATTTTGATTTCATCTATATTTTTTTTCTATTTCTCATGATAGGAATATAATATTACACTATATATTTCTAGAAGAGAATATCATGTTTTTAGAATTTATACAATATTTTAAATACTTTATAGTTGAAACGAATTGTTCCTTAATTGAGGGGGAAAATATTTAATTGTTAATATTTTTTCCAAATTCTTTTAATTTATCATTATTAAAAGGCATTAGAATTTATGGAAATCAATATTCTCTTTTTTAATTTTAATTATGTTATAATTATTTCAAATTGGTCACATAATTTTTTATAATTAGGAAATAGATTTCAATTCTAATGGTATGATTTTCTCTAAGAGTGGGTTTTCTATATGTTTAATGTCCCATGAGTTTTTAATTAATGGTTTATATATCTATTGGGTATGCCTATGTTTATCATTGAAAACTTTTATATTCATCTCTTACTATACAGTTAGTGTTTATATATTGAGATAACAAGGCATTGTTCTGAGTAAAAATATACATGATATTTTTATTATATTTGTCTAATTCAGAAGGATTGTTCATGTTCTAGAAATCCATATAAGTGATCAATTTGTTTAATATTTTTACAATTGGAGTTACATTATTGGTATATTTTTGGGTAAATAGTGTATATAAATTGTTTATGGTTTCTAGTTTGGATTTAGTGATAGTTTCATGATTTTTAAATCATGAGGACAAAACACTTGGACACCAAGATTTAATAAAAAATGGGAATTTATAATTTCACTGACCCTAAATTATATTTTTATTCCTTAATTCCCTTGCCACTCAAGCATGAAACTTTGGGTGAGGCCTATAGTAGATCTCATATTCTTCCTTCCATGGTTCCCTGGGTTTGGGGTGTTTTTTGTGGAATTCTAGAGAGATTTAAGTAGACAATCCTCCTACCCCCATCTTTTCCTATTAAACATAATTGACTCATATTTTGACTAGTTTTAAGTTAGGGTTTCTGGACGAATCAAGTGAATATTGAAGGAATCAAGAGATTGTGATGTGGTTTTTTCCAAAAATGGTATGAATTTGATCCAATAGGATGATAAAATATGGTTGTATTTGAATTGACTAATGTAAGTCACTTACCAATTTGTTGTATTATCAAATTTTATTAATTTATGGTTTATTCCATGATTAGGTTTCAAGATTTTTCTCCAAATTATAATGGGGGAATGTTATAGTACAACTAAATGCTATTGGTTTGTGTTTTGATGATATCAGATTTTCTAGTGAGCTTCATTAGCATTATGACTTTTCATGTAAAATTGAATATTATATAATAAATGATTAAAACTAATTATTTTGGATATAATGGATTGTTATATGGGATCTGGTATTGGTAAAATATTCTTTAAAAGATTTTAGGTATTTGACGGGGATTCGTGGAGTGGAACAAGGATCTTAACTCTATGTGAGGTGGCTGTTCCATTAATATCTACCATTGAATGATGGATTTATTTTTCAAAATTTTATATATGGTCTCAAAACTGATGACTAATTAGACGTTAATAAAAAAATTAATTAGGTTATTAACATATCATTAAATTAACAATATCTCAAGGGCTATGATAGACCATTAATACTTGTATTGTGGCTAACCTTATTACATTTTATGGTTTGACTATAAATTATTTTTATGAGACTGATTGATCCTAGAGGTGTATGAATTAAATGGAATGATTGATCATAATGGACTTATAAATATGGATTTGTTGAGCCTAATGGGTTTGGATTGGGTGCTTCAGTAGTATTAATTGGCAGTGAAGTCACTCTAAAACTATTTCATCACATGATTTAGATGTATATATGGTTATGATATTCCAAGGGTTTGTCCCAAATAACGGTTGATATGTATACAAAATAGAGAGTTTTCTAGTGTTTTTTAATTATACATTTGAGGTTTAAACATTACATTGGTGGGTGAGACTATTATACCTCTCACATATGGTGATGATCACATTTTAGATTGTGGATTGTAATTTTAGTTAGTTCCACGAGTGGGTGTATCCTTTCATGAATTATGAGAGATAACATGAAGGTTTCCACTCCAATATGTGTAGAGATATCTCCTAGGGATATGTGATAGTTGAAGCTGCTATAAAAATTCATTGATATTTTCTAGATCACATTATAATGGATCATAAGAGGATAAATAAATTTTGACTCACAATTTTCCATCTATAATTTATTAAAATATGATGTTGGAAAAATGTTGGTGATTTTGACCAATCACTAGATAAATTGGCAACAAAAGGGGTCTGTGGGTTGATAAAACACTATGAATATTAAATAAATGTTGGTTCCAATGGGAATAACCATTTTTGGGTCTATAAGAAAATGGTGGATGCCAATTTCGAATTGATAATAAATTTTCTTGGTTCATTTAAATATTTATTTTTGAAAATTTTATCTAGAATTGAGTGCATATATTTATTATAAAAAATTACTTAGGATGTGGAAAAATACCTCATATGAAAATAACTTTAGAGATCAATTATTATGTTTTTTTATTGTCCTATATTTCTCTATTGTCACGACATAGACGTGATGGTTTCAAATACTATATGATGAGATTATTTATGGGAAATGCTAGAGTGATTGGGATGACTCTGGGATTATGACGAGTGGACTACATTTAGAGAGGTTGGTTTGAGCACATGAAATATGTGATCATGTGTGTATAAATACATACATTAACACACGTAGAAATATATTTATATATTTGTTTCAAGAAGTGTGTACGAACTATTTGGAGTGTGTCATGAGGATATGGGTTCAAGATGAAACCACATAGGTGGATAAAATATTTTTATAATGATATGATGTCTTCCCCTAGGTTCCGGATATAGTATTATTCTAGGAAGGGATGAAACCTCTCGATGAATGATATATGATGATTAGGGTAAAGTTCTATACACCCCTAAATTATGATATAATGATCCATGTTGAAGATGTGACCCCCCACCCCAAGTTATTCACATATGATAGAACTGGGAAGGGGATGAAACCCCTAGCTATATGATATACTATTCTCTATGCAGAGCAAGCATTATTCAGTCTCCAAAATAAAAAATATATGATTTTCAAAAAGCAAAAAATATTCCCCAAGGAACCTAATGATATGGTATATAATTACAAATGATGAGCATGTATTCCACTAGGAAAATGAAGATTTAATATACAATTTAGAATAGGGACAAGGTATGGACCTAGATATTTCAGGACATGAAATATGACATATTTTTGACGCTGGAAGTTGGTATGGACCTAGTCCCTGAGGATATATTTTACAAATTTCATGATTTTGTGTAACCCCTAAAGTTGGCGACTTTTGATAATCGATTAGGAAGTTACTGACCATGATTGATATGTATTATACTTAGGGAAATTAATCGTATTTCATAAGTTACATATTTTACCATGCATGTGAACATAGTACCTTAGGATCAATTATGTTATTTATTATTATTATGAACCTTTAAATTTATGATCTTCATATCACATGTTCTCACACTAGATCTACTAGTCGTGTTATAGACAATGTAGATGGTGGGTTATTGATTTATTATGACACACTACTTGGGAGAACCCAGTAAATGATCACCCAATCGAATTTTATTGTTTAAAAGTTTATCAAGGGTATTTTACCATTACCACATGGTTGGTATGGATTTCATAGACGAGGTTAGGAGATGAGGAACAAGGTTTTTAAAAAATACTCATTGTATTTTTTATATAATTTATTATGAATATATGATCAACCATGTGTGTGATCAGTGGGTATGTGACTGTATGATTGAACATAATTTTTAATAGAATGCTTATTTTTTATTTTATTTCATATAGTGTTATCATTATTATATATTTATTATTTATTTCAAATATTTTCATTACTCTAATTTGAATGTATTTTCTCCACATAACAACTTCATAAACCCTAACAACTATTCTGTAGCCTATATCTAATGGGGAGTCATAATAGATGTTATATAGAAATGATGCCATATTTTTGTATAGTGAAGTAGGTTGGTGTGTTATCATGTGGTATTAGAGAATCGTAACATATGTAATATATGTCACATCATGTATTGTAATGTCTTATATATTTTTATGGAAATTAATATATTGATTCATGAATACTATTTCATTGTTTTTTCTAGTTTTGCAGTTGTTTATAAATTCTATTCTCGGCATTAAATAATATAGTTAAAATATTGATCTAAGAGTTATTTCTGTTTTTAGACTGTTATTATGAATTTTTCTATTATATCATAGTGTAGGTAAGAATTTTCACATGCATCTTAATTTTTTATGTAGGATTCACCAAAATTTTTTATCTTGATATGTGATTGAACTTATTAATTATAGAGGGCTTTACTATTTAATGAATTAATAACAACATTTATGATATATTTTAAAATAATTGTTTTGCTGAATTATTTATATAAGGGCCATAATATATTTTCTATGATGAAAGGTCATTTTAATCCTATAAAAAGATTTTTCTAGATGATTACTATAGGGTCCCAACCTGTATAGGATTTATTGAGACCATTAGGGTGACAGTAAAGGAATTATATTCCTTAATTTTGTTTTTTGGACATAGAAATAGGTTTTATCACTTATTTTTTTTAAAGAACCTATATAGTGTTTTTCTGTATAGATTCTCTGAGATATTATACATAACTAAATTATGTTAATATTAATATCTTAATACAAATAAAAATAGGTCTATAATGATCAATGATGGTGGATTTGAAAATAATCCTTAAATATGTAGTATGGTAAACATAATCCCATTGAAGACTAGTTCACTTAGGTGGGTGGTTTATTCCTCACACGTTGTTTCATATATATATATATATATATATGAGAGGACTAAATATGTTTTGTTCGAAGGTTGTTTTCATCGATGATGTTGATACCATTGAGATTTCAGAGGAATGGAATGAAAGATTCCTTAATCATTTATGATGTAAGGAATATAAATAGAATTTAGAATTGATTTTATATTTTATTCGGTGGAACTGAAGAGTTTTTTGGTATTATGAATCAATATACTATATTTTTGGATCGTGGATTTACCGAGTGTGTTAATTTCTACATTATGATAAATTAATTCTTATGTGGCTGGTGGTTGTGTTGTTTATCAAGGAATAAGTGATATATCATGTTTATTAGATAGAAAAGAAATATTATGGTTTTATATAAAATAGAATGACATAAAGAAGATAATGGTATGTTTTTAGGTGTATAATAATTTATTTAATAGTGTGAACCTCTTGATAGTTCAGGTCACGTATTGTGATTTCTTAATATGATAGAAGATAACCATTTGGTTTATATGTGGTTGAAGTTTTATTTGATAGTTTTGTAGGATTCATATTTTGGTTGTTTATTGTTGATAAGTCATGCACGATTCTAGGGATGATGGTTTTAATGATACATATGCAGCCACAACGACATATGGTTTTGATGATTTTGTGGTTTTTACCCAATTGGGTATAGGAGAAACTATGAATTGATCATAGAAACATAATATGGTATATCTGATTTTATTCCTTGACATGTGTTGGTAGAATGGTTGACCATGGATTCAGAGGATAAATTATAATGTGATGATGGAGGATTATTAGGTTTATCCCAATTAGTGGTGTATGGGAATCCATATATTAGGGGGTGAAACAATGGATATGGTGGATATGCAGATCATTTTAGATCAAATTTAGTTTTTCATTGAGGATGTGGTTCCTAGTTATTTATGAATGGTTAATGATGGTTATTTTAATTTGTTGAACATCTCTAAGTTGAATGACTATATTTAGTCATTACGTGTATAAATAGTTGGTGCATGGTCTATGAAAATATGGAATTCCAATTTAAATGATCAATGAGAATGATACTCTTATAGTGGGAGTAATGGCCTAGAATTTTTCCAATAGAATTTATCTTCTTATAATTATATCATATAGTTTAAATAACATACACCACACAAAGAAACAAAAATGATATTATTCTCTTAAATGAAAAATGATAAATTAGTCAACAACAAAACCTAAAAGAATAAAAATTATTTCAATGGTTCTATAACCATAAAAAAGTAGAATAATAATAGAAAAATTGGGATATTATCAGTCATTCAAACTGGTGACAGTCATGAAGAAAGATATAGAAATAAAACATAATTTTTAGTAATACATTATTAATTATTATTTTGAAAGTATATATATCATTGACAGAAAACATAAGTGAATAAATTATTAATGGAAGAAGAGGTATTTATCAAAAATAAGGATCTTATATGACTTTTACAAATCTAATTATTGGAATAGTAATATATCCATTGGATTAGTAACACAATCATTGGAATTATAACCTAACTGTAAGAGTAGTTAAATCACCTATGGAAATGTAAATTAACATTTAGGTATCATATAAAAGGAATTTTTTTATATTTATATCTTAGTAAAAGTAAATAAATGTTTTAAAAATGATAAATTATGTGTCGGTATTTTTGAAAAACATAAATTATTTAATTGAAAATTTAGAATGAATATAAATATTTAAGAGACAATTTATTATCATAAAATGGATTCATATATTAATATTATATTATATTATAACTATATGATAATTTCATGGGACTATAAATATAAGGACCCAGCCTTAAACACTACATAATATTGAATTAAATGAATAATTCACATTGAGGATATTTGTAGGTTTATAGTTTTAGAGAATTAGGCTACAAATATTACATTACATCTCAAAAATTACAAGGTATACACCTCTAGTCAGTTTCCATTTTTTTCATAAAATAAAAACTCTTGAAAAGAGGTCATGACTAGATCCTTGTTTTAGACAACATGAATTTTCCTTGTTCCCATCCTCGACCCAATTCCACTTTATGTCCTGTGAAAAACATTTCAAAAACTTTGGATGAGCATAAAGAGCTCAGTAAGGGATACACAAACAAGGCAAACTGATAGTTTTTTTAAAACAAGAAGTAAACCATGAATACTTTATCTTAAGTAATAATTTTCACCTTTATGATGTAGTAAATACTCTTCACTAAATAAAATATCATTACTTACCCTTTTTTAACCAAATAATTTCAATAAAACCCATGTAAAGAACACATAACATATATCAGTAACTTGGGGAATAAACATAATTAAATGGAATAACCATACGGTCGACTTCCACACATATCCCTAATTGGAATAGCCATATGGCCGACTTCCATACCCAATGTATTTGAGGTTATAACGTAACCACTCATCCTGGTTTATCAGGTCACCACCCGTCATTGGGTTTATCATGTATCCACCCGTCAATTGTCCAAGTACCATTATAAAATGATAACACATATAACAGATATAAAGGAAAGAAAACATTTCCAAAATTCAATCACAATATATCAATTAAATATTTTGACATAACAAATCTATTATCAAAACCATTTTCAATACCAAAATACGTAAAAGGGTTTATGGTATTTGTTTTCCTTTTTAAAACATTACATCTTATTAAGGAATCCAAATATCAAATAATACTCGCGGTGGTGGAAAGGTCATTGTCACCACTTAAGTTAAAAGAAACATTCATATTTTTTCGTTTAGTAAGACGCTTCATTGAAAAATATACCCTTTGAATGAAATGAAAAGTCAAAGTTTTTTATACAACATATAAAAGAAAGTCATGTATTAAAACAAAATATGCCTCAATGAAAGGAGATTGGGACGAAGTCCCTTACAAAGATCATTTTGTAAATAAAATAAATCAATTATGTGTATTTACTATAATTACACATACATCATGTATAAATATAAAGCATGACATAATTATAGCATGGTATAATCAAGAAGTAGAAGATTAAACCAAATAATGGAAATTTGGTTAAGAAGTTCCCTTACCTCGTGTGTGACTTGACACAATCGTTCTTTAATCTCCATAATAATAAACTAAAGTTAATTTCTAATTAATTAAAACCCTTTTTCATGTTTATTATTCCTATTATATGTAACTCCCTAACTCCAGTTACCCAGAGTCGGAGCATTATTTTAATACAATGTCATGATTACAAGGAAACAAGTCCCGAAGGAAAGATCGGTTTAGTGGTCTTGGAAAATAGATTATATACATGAATGTCACATTACACTTCATAACATAAAACACAACATAAGTAATCCTTTATGAACTACATTATTCCCTTAGCTTAACCCTGCATATCACTCAAAATGCACTTCTTGGAATCCTGGGAAAAATAAAACATAGAAAGGGGTGAGCTCAAATGCTCAGTAAGGGTAAGAAATACAGCGGAAGATAACATAAATATTATGCACGGTGAATAATTGAAACCAATGCATTTACCAATAATAAACATGAATAATTTTATGGCTGGAAGATGAGCTAAGTAAATAATGCCACAATAAAACATAATCATGGGTATTCTACTAGTCGAATGACCACATGAACCATCAATATTATTTTCATAATGAGGGAATGTAAAATGTCAGACATTCTAAAACATTTTGTCAAGGCCTCGACCAACACTTCTAAAAATGATAAAGGCCTCAGCCAAAATCATATATCGAATTGGGAAGGGGCCTCCGCCAATTCTATGTCTAGTTGTCTCATGAGACCTAACGATGCATCTAGGAGCTATAGAGGGCTCCACCCGTCACTTACTATGTCCAATACATTACTCATATGAAAATGTTGAAACAAAACATAAACATTCGTATTAGAACTAGCATACGAAATGTCAATACTTTAACCATAAACTAGGAATGTTATAAAAATAGAACATCCACAATCAAACATATCATAACTCATTAAATACAATGTGGAATATTGTATTATAATAAATCAACCTCAATCAAAAATAATATCCAGTAAAGGATGCTGATATAGTTGAAAATGATGAGTAATACTTTTTGAGAGAAATATCCTTTTTGTAAAATCATTTAAAAGTCACACATTTATAAAGGATGTAATTTAAAAGATATTTTTGAATCAAAGTTTCCCATACCACTTTGAAACATTTGAAAAGAATTATTATTTCAAAACATTAATGTCCTTATAAATAAATCCTTAAAATCATTTTGAAAACATGGACATTAATTAAAAAGATTGAGAAAGATAAATCATTAAAACATTTAAAATTCTGATCTTGATAAAGAGTACCTTTCACAAATCTTTAAAATATTAATTTTTAAATAATTTTTATGAAAAATGTACATGGATGATAAAAATGTCCTAGTAAATACTTACACATAAACAATCTCAGATAATAATGTGATTGAGGAATTAACCATTACAAATTTGGTAACTTAAAAAACATACACCCCATGAAAGAAGTATCATAAAATGAATAGGTAAATACACATAAATTAAATTGTATTAAAAAATGAATACAATTATGGGTAGTACATACAACACAAAAAAGAAATAGTGGCAATATGACATGAATCTCACAGGAATTAAGAGTGAGATGAAAACCCCTGACCTTGCACTTTCTTTTAGTCGAGGGTACATTTAACATCCTGTATGAAGACTGTAGTATGTTGTTAAATTATAACAGAACCATATTAATATTTATGATATCATAAATTATTCATTTATTACTTTACACTACCCATTAATAATAATTTCCATGTTAAATTAACATTTCATGTAATAATCGATTTCTTTATCGTACGTGTTTAAACTTTTTAATCTTGATTGTATCACTTAGATAAAGATTTAAATACATCCAGAATATAAAACATGATTTATATTTCATTTATATTTAGAATATAAATATGTATAATATACATATATATGAAATGGAAAACACCGTTTATTGAGACAATAGTTCGTACGTACAAATAAATGTTGTTTCCGTTTTCATATCGTATTGAACAGAACTAAGTGAATAAGATATATGTATGTACATAAATTCATATATATATAAATATATATATCTCCAGTAGCATTATTATTTCATATATTACATACTTATTAGTAATATATTTTTTTAATCGTCGATGAATGGTGCACTTTGAAATGAATCTAATCGCATCGTGGAAAAGGTAATCCGTACGTACGCATGAGAGAAAATAACAGTCTTTTGATATTAAAATAATATATAATTGGATGGTATATCATATATACAGAATCATTATCATTTTATATTTATTAGTTACTTCAATTACACATCATTATTATACCCATCCAAATAAAAATGTATGGAATAACAATTACACCACGACGTGGAGACGGTAAGCCATACGTATGCACATATGTTGACTTTTCATTCAAAGGATGGATAGAATAATGAATATGGTTTTAATATATCACAGTATATATAAGATACTAGAGTTATTAGTTTATAATGGAAATAACAAAGAAAGAAGATGTGGAAGAAGAATGGAACTTTAAAGAGAGTGGTGAAATCTTTACCTCTTCTTCGGGTTCTTCCATTTGATTTGATCAAAAGGGAACCATAGGTTGGATTTATGATCAAAATAAGGCCTCTAGGTTGAAGTGAGGGAAGTTGGAGGGTTATGTGGGAAAGTTTTGGCCAAGCCAAATGTCTTTAGAGGTTTGAATCAGTGAGAAGGGTGGTGCCCTTTTATAAGATGGGTGAGGGGAACTTTAAGAAAAGATTAAAGTATTAATTTATTACACAATAATATTCAGTTTATAATGGTTAAAAATGAATTTATTTCGATCCTTAGGTGGTTATGTGTCTATATAATCTCAACCAATAGGTTTTAGACAAGTTTATATTACCATTGTAACCTTATCTTTTAGATTTAACTCTTAGTTAAATATATTAACTATTATCGTGTCCTCTTGTATTCTTACTATATATGGTTAATAAACTTACTATAAACTTTCAAAAGATCCTCAAGTGGCTCATTAATGAAATATATAATATTATTTAAGCCATTTGGCTGAACCTTACAATTTTAGGAATATTATATCAACCAATAATATGGTATTTGATTTAAATATTAATTTATGTCAATTTTGACACTATTTAGTATTTTGTTTTTGTGAAAGTCATCACAAATTTATTACATAAAAACGATAAATTTAATCATCCCTAACATGTCATAGTCACCTAGAAAATTCGTGTATGTCATAAAAACGTTGAAATTAGATTTATTTTAATATTTATAATACCAGTTGTTTAATTCTTTCATTAATAAGGCAATTACTGCATCATCATTGTGTCAGAAATAAATTTAATTATTTAAAGTCTAAAAATTATAAATAAAATACCACGATGTAGGAAATCGTTTTATCTTTCTAATGAATAATAATAGTAGAATTTATATTATATATAACACTATATTAAAAATGGTTTAGTTAATAAACATTTAATTTAACACTTTTAACTCTTCTATAAATTAAATAATAATAAATGTCCTAATCTAATCCAAGTGGACCTAAATGATAATATTTCATTCCTAAGGTTGTTTTTGGTCGAGATAAACTTATCCAATAGAATTAGGATATATGTTAGGGTAATATTAATATCATTTTACCCTTAATTACCCTATTTACTTTTAACCGTGGTAAATAAAAGTAAAAAGTTACTATTCACCAAAAATTATTTTTATTTTATTGAACCACATTTTACTACTTGATATTTACGGTGTCTCTCGGATTTTCGAAAATCAACTCAAAGAAGCGGTGAAATTATGTTTTATATGAATTTACAAATTCTTCTAAGAGGTGGGTAAAAGACGGTGAAAAAGTTCAATAAAATTATTATATATCTAAATTTTTTATAAAATAACTCCAATGAATTACATTGAATTTATATAGGTATTATGTATATATTTTGACATAAAATAAATTTAAATAAAATAAATAATTATTTAAATAAAAATCTGGTTTTAAACAATAACTCAGTGTTTTTTTCACTATTCATCAAAAATTGAACGTTTTCAGAAAAATACGAACAATTTACCCTAGGATAATTTCGATATTCCCAATCCAAAAATGATGTCTATTTTACCAAATTCAAAACATAGAAGTTTCATTTATTAACTTAAAATTAATTCCCTTTGTCAAAACAAAAAGGGTGTTTTTAAGAAACAATAATTATCAAAAGATTGACACTTGTTTATGTCCAATTTCAAAGTGAAATTACTTCCAATGACCAACTTTGGATTAAATGGTAAAAATATAATCTAATTATACTTCCAAACCATTTATATTTATAGTTGAACACTATAAATTATTTTGATTAAAAAAGCTGTTTTCAGTTAAAATATAGTATTTTCACTATTCACCCAAATATGAAAGTTATCAGAAAAACACCAAAAATTTATTGAAAGTAAATTATTATATTCTGATTCTAATAAAGAAGTTTATTTTTTCAAATTGAATATATTAATGTTGGAAATATTATATTTAAAAATGGTTCACCATTAAAAAGCGGTAAAATTGCATTTTTGAAAAATGGTTCTTTTTTTTGAAAAAATGTATTTGTTCTTACATTATTTATAAGAAACTCATAATATGTATTATAAAATTTTAAAGATTATATAAAGTTCAAAATTCAGTAAATACTATTCATAACCGCTTTTGAATGCCTAGTTTGGTAAGTCGTGGTGCGCTTGAACTCAGCGTTGCATGTAGTGTGAGTTATTGAATTATTTTAAAAATATAACGTACTATGAAATATTAGGGTGTTACATTCTTCACTCCTTCAATAAATTGAATCCTCACCATTTGAAATTCTTCTTCGAAAAAAATGGTTGAAAATTAAAAATACCTTTGTGGGAGAACCCACATCGGAAATTGGGTTAATAAAATTTAGTCTTAATAAGAGGGAAAAAATTATATATATATATATATATATATACTTGATAAGTAGAGTTTCATATTTAACCTAATTCTTACCACAAACTCATCTTTCACTCCAAATTATTTAAAAAAAATTCTACTTATCCAAATCGTATATGGTTCCAAAAATAATGAATTTATAATTCAATTTTCAGACTATTTAAAAAAAATAAATTATAAAAACCAGTACATCACATAGTCCAGTCGTAGGTGATGCTCCTTTTTCGCTCTTCGGTTGCGGGTTCGAGTCTCACATCATTTTCCAACGCGACTAGTTGTCACCCCACCTCTGGGTTTTCCTTTTATAAAAATCCAAAAATATCCTTATTAATAGTATCCAATTTGAAACATAATCTATTCCAAGCTTTAGACTTATCCAAAATATTTATATCCAAACTCTCTGTCCAAAATTTATAAGGAAGTTAAACACAATGAAGAACCTTTTTTCTAGGTAATAACATGTGAACGCCTTCATCATGTATTCTTTTAAAACACCGCAACATCCTGAATTACCATAAAACCTTATTGATGTCATTCCTGCTCCCTTATTCCTTATAGAATACTAGATATACTCCTTCTATCCAAAAATGTTGTAAACTCCAACAACGATGGATTATAAAAATATTTAATCAATTTCAAGGATGTCAAGAATATCCAATATAATTTATCCAAATCAACCATCTCTTATTCAAAAATCACCGCCTCATTATCAGAACCATATTAAGGATTACCTTTCCTTGAACCTTGTGTTTTCGAAACAGTGTAGCTTACTATTAAGTCACTTTTCTTAGAACCATATAATCTCAAATCCTCAATAAAATAGTACCACAGTACAATCATTATTTATCTCCATAATTCATATAACCAGTATATTGTTGATACAACACTCAAATGAAATAATTCTATATTAACAACATAAGAACACTAGTCATTCCTCTTCACATGAGGTTGTATCATAACTTGATTATTATCCAATAGCATAATTTTAGGTATACTCTGATGACTGAGACAATGATTCATGTAGTGTCCCAATGCCTTGCAGATGAAGCATTGTACATTGATTTTTTTACCCTTGAAATCACGTACATGGTGTCCTTTTAATCCACACTTATAACAAACTCCCATTCCCTTCAAGCATTTACCGTGGTGATTTTTTCCACAGTTATCACATATGGGAAAATCCTTCTTTTCCATCTTCCCTTTATCCATCTTTCTCTATTCCATCCTTTTCTTGTCTTTCTCCCCTTCAAATACATAAAACTGAGAGAATTATTTAATTATCTTATTAACACATGATACTATTTCTTCATATGTTGATAATACATGGGAGACTAATTACCTTATAAATGTTGGCTTAATACTATGAAATATATGATCCTTCTTACTCTTTGGATCATACGTATTTCTAGAGTTCACATTCCTTCTATTGGTCGCCATTTCTATACAATGGTATACACTTGGTTAGCTTACGAATCACAGTTCATAATTCCAAACATGTAAAATACCTAATGTAAATTGAATAGTTTATGGATATAATCCATAATCACAAAATTGTTTTCCTTGAGGAGGTATATTCTCATAAACCCTTCATAGTGGTTTGTAAAGAAAATGACCATAATCCTAAGCATATCCCTCGGGAGTGTCGTAACCAAGAGTGCAGCAAGGCCTGTTGTCATGCACCAGTTCCCATTTGAGTCTAGCTCAAAGTGGTGTTTTGGGGATTTACCCCTAGGTACATCTGTGCCAGAGCCACCTATACCTGCTCGTATCCATACAGGGATGTATTTCCTTGGAAAACTCACAAAATCTATACATTACCAAAATTCTAGGAAGTTCTTATATACTAATCCTCAATTTCTATCTTAGGGAAATGTGCTCTAATCAGGTTTTATCTGAATCTAGTTTCCAAGGTTATTGATAAACTTCCTCTAATAACAATTGTAACGCCCTGACCCTAGTTACTGAGAGTTGGTGCATTATATTAATACATTGGCATGATTACAAGGAATCAAGTCCCGAAGGACAGATCGGTTTAGCATTCTTGGAAAATAGATTACATACATGAATGTTACATTAAGATTTATAACATACAACACAATATATGTAATCCTTTATGAACTCCATTATTCCCTTATCTTAACCTTGCATATCAATCAAAATTCACTTCTTGGAATCCTGGGAAAAATAAAACATAGAAAGGGGTGAGCTCAAACGCCCAGTAAGGGTAAACAATATAGTGGAATATAACACAAATATTATACATGGAGAATAATTGAAACCAATTCCTTTACCAATAATAAACATGAATACTTTTATGGAAATAATATGAGATGAGTAAATAATGCCATAATAAAACAAAATCATGGGTAATCTACTAGTCGAATGACCACAAGGACCATCAATATTATTTTCATAATGAGGGAATGTAAAATGTCAGACATTCTAAAAATTTTTGTCAAGGCCTCGACCAAGATGTCTAAAAATGATTAAGACATCGGCCAAAACCATATATAAATTGGGAAAGGACCTCAGCCAATTCCACGTCTAGTTGCCTCATGAGACCTAACGATGCATCTAGAAGCTGTAGTGGGCACCACCCACCACTTACTATGTCTAATACATTCCTCATATGAAAAGGTTGAAACATAACATAAACATTCGTATTAGAACTAGAATACAAAATGTCAATACATTAACCATAAACCATGAATGGTATAAAAATAGAGCATCCACAGTCAAACATATCATAACTCATTCAATACAATATGGAATATTGTATTATAATAAATCAACCTCAATCAAAAATAATATCTGGTAAAGGATGCTGACATAGTTGAAAATGATGAGTAAATCTTTTTGAGAGAAATATAATTTTCGTAAAATAATTTAAAAGTAACACATTTATAAAGGAATTAATTTAAAAGAGATTTTTGAATCAAATTGTCCCATACCACTTTGAAACTTTTGAAAATAATTATTATTTCAAAACATTAATGTCCAAATAATTAAATCCTTAAAATCATTTTGAAAACATGGACATTAATTAAAAAGCTTTAGAAAGATAAATATTTAAAACATTTAAAATTATGATCTTGATAAAGAGTACCTTTCACAAATCATTAAAATATTCATTTTGAAATCATTTTTATGAAAAATTGACATGGATGATAAAAATTTCCCAGTAAATACTGACACATAAACAATCTCGGATAATAATGAGATTGAGGAATTAACCCTTACCAATTTGGTAACTTACAAAACATACACACCATGAAAGATGTATCATACAATGAATATGTAAATACATATAAATTAAATTTTATTACAAAATGAATACAATTATGGGTAGTAAATAAACCACAAAAAAGGTAATAGTGGTAATATGGCATGAATCTCACAGGAATAAGGAGTGAGATGAAAACCACATACCCTGCACTTTCTTATAGTCGAGGGAACGTTTAACATCCTGCATGAAGACTATAGTATGTTGTTAAATTATACCAGAATCATATTAATATTTATGATATCATACATTATTCATTTATGACTTTACACTACCCATTAATAATAATTTCCATGTTAAATTAACATTTTGGGTAATAATCGCTTTCTTTATCGCCCATGTTTTAACTTATTAATCTTGATTGTATCAGTTAGATAACGATTAAAATAAATCTAGAATATAAAACATGATTTATATATCATGTATATTTAGAATATAAATATGTATAATAGACATATATATGAAATTGAAAACACCTTTTATATAGATAGTAGTCCGTACGTACGCATAAATGCTGTTTCCGTTTTCATTTCGTATTGAACAGAACTAAGTGAATAAGATATATGTATGTACATAAATTCATATATATATATATATATATATATCTTGTATCATTATTACTTCATATATTACATACTTATTAGTAAAATATTTTTATAATCGTCGATGAATGGTGGACTTGGAAACGAATCTCATCGCGTCGTGGAGATGGTAATCCGTACGTACGAACGAGCGAAAATATCATTATTTTGATATTAGAATAATATATAATTTGATGTTATATCATATATATAGAATTATTATCATGTTATATTTATTATTTACATCAATTAAACATCATTATTATACCAATCCATATAATAATGTATTGAATAACAATTACACCATGACGTGGAGACGGTAAGCCGTACGTACGCACGTATGGTGACATTTCATTCAAAGGATGGATAGAATAATGAATATGGTTGTAAAAAATAACAGTATATAGAAGATACTGGATTTATTATTTTATAATGGAAATAACAAAGAAAGAAGATGTGGAAGAAGAAAGGAACTTGAAAGAGGGTGGTGAAATCATTACCTCTTCTTTGGGTTCTTCTTTTTGATTTGATCAAAAGGGCACCATAGGTTGTATTTAAGATAAAACTGAGGCCACTAGGTTTAAGTGAGGGATGTTGGGAGGTTATTTGGGAAAGGTTTGGCGGAGCCAAATGGCTTTGGAGGTGTGAATTAGTGAGAAGGGGGAGTGCCCTTTTATAAGAAGGGTGAGGGGCACTTTAGGAAAAGATTAAAATATTAAATTATTATAAAATAATATTCGGTCTATAACGGTTCAAATTGAATTTATTTAGAGACTTAAGTGATTATGGGTCTAAATCCTCTCAACCAATAGGTTTTATACAAGTTTAGGTTACCATTTTAACCTTATCTTTTAGATTTAACTCTTAGTTAAATAGTTTAAGTTTTACCGTGTCCTCTTGTATTCTTAATCTATATGGTTTATAAACTTACTCTAAACTTCCAAGAGAACCTAAAGTGGATCATTGATGACATATATAATATTATTTAATCCATTTTACCAATCCTTACATTTTTATGAATATTATATCAACCAATAATATAGTATTTGTTTTCAATATTAATTTATGTCAATTTTGACACTATTTGGTATTTTGTTTTTGTGAAAGTCATAAAAAATTGATTACTTCAATCAAGATACATTGAATCCTTCATAACATGTCATATTCACCTAGAAAATTCGTGGATGTCATAAAAACTTTGAAATTATATTTATTGTAATATTTATAATACCATTTATTTGATTCATTCATTAATAAAGTAATTACTGCATCATCATTATGTCATAAATAAATTTAATTATTTAATGTATAAAAATTATAAATAAAATAACATGATTTAGTAAATAGTTTTATCTTTATAATGAATATTTATAGTAGAATTTATCTTTTGTGTAACCCTATATTAAAAATGGTTTAGTTAATAAACTTTGAATTTAACACTTTTAACTCTTCATTAAATTAAATAATAATAAATGTCCTAATCTAATCCAAGGGGATCTAAATGATAATATTTTATTCCTAATGTTGGTTTTGGTAGAGATAAACCTATCCAATAGAATTAGTATATGTGTTAGGGTAATATTAATATCAATTTTAACCTTAATAACCCTATTTACTTTTAACCATGGTAAATAAAAGTAAAAAGTTACAATTCACCAGAAATTGTTTTTATCTTAATAAACCAAATTTTACTCCTTGATATTAATGGTGTCTCTCGGATTTTTGAAATTCAATTCACATAAGCGGTAAAATAATGTTTTATATGAATTCACAAATTCTCCTAGGAGGTGGGTAAAAGACGATGAAAAAGTTCAATAAAATTATTATATCTCTAAAATTATTATAATCTGACTCCAATGAATTAAATTGAATTTATATAGGTATTATGTATCTATTTTGACCAAAAATAAATTTAAATAAAATAAATAATTATTTAAATAAAAAGCCGGGTTTAAACAATAACTCAGTGTTTTTTTCACTATTCATCAAAAATTGAACGTTTTCAGAAAAATACAAAAAATTAACCCTAGGCTAATTTAGATATTCCAAATCCAAAAATTATTTCTATTTTACCAAATTCAAAACATATAAGTTGAATATATTAATTTAAAATTAATTCCCATTGTCAAAACAAAAATTGTGTTTTTAAGAAACAATAACTATCAAATGATTGACACTTGTTTATGTCTAATTTCAAAGTGAAGTTAATTCCAATGACCAACATTGGATTAAATGGTAAAAATATAATATAATTATACTTCCAAACCATTCATATGTATAGTTGAACAATATAAATTATTTTGATTAAAAAAGTTGTTTTCAGTTAAAATATAGTATTTTTCACCATTCACCGAAATATGAAAGTTTTCAGAAAAACACAAAAAAAGTATTGAAACTAAATTATTATATCCTGATTCTAATTAAGAGGTTCATTTTGTCAAATTGAATACATAAAAGTTTCAAATATTGGATTTAAAAAGGGTTCACCATTAAACGGCTGTAAAACTTCATTTTTTGAAAAATGATTCTTTTATCTGAACAAATGAATTTGTTCTTAAATCATGTCTAAGAAACTCATAATATGGATTCTAAAATTATAAAGATTATATAAAGATCAAAATTCTGTTAATACTATTCATAACCGCTTTTGAACGGCTAGTTTGGTAAGTCCTGGTGTGATTGAACTCAGTGTTGCATGTAGTGCGAGTTATTGAATTATTTTGAAAATATAACGTACTATGAAATCTTAGGGTGTTAAATTATATCACTTATTATGATGTTATAAACATTATGTAATCATTTATGTTCATAATAGTTGTTTTTTCGATATTTGGTACTTGTGTAAAAGTGGAACCCTTTAAAATTACATGTTGTCCATGTGGTCAAAAGTACATTATCTCCAGAATGATATTCATGATTTAGATATCATATATATCATATATATCTAGTATATTTATTAATTTATAATAGTACATAACATTTTTAGATAAGAAATGAAATGCGCCATTTATGGTGATGGTAAGCCGTACGAACGCAAGAACACTACTTTCATTTCTATTTTGTACTTTAATGGAATTAAAACATAATGATAAATAGGTATATTATAATTCCAGTATATTATAATATATAATATCATTAACTCCATCCATTATACATTCCACATAAGGCATGAAAGATTCATTTCACTTTGAGGGGGTGGTAGTCTGCACTTCCTCAAATGAAATTTTCGCGTTTACCCATAATAGAAACTGAAAAGATATGATAAAAATAAAAAATAAAAAAGTATAAAGAAAAAATAAACATGATATATATCATATATAAATATAGTGTCATCTTAATGACCCCACATGAGGCGGTAGGAGATAATCGAACAATCATTGTTTCGTGAGGCGTTAGTTTTCCATCCACAAAAACAGTATGTTCTTTACCCCTTAAATAGAGGTGTGTGAAAGTGCAGTTATAATACTTCTCATTAAAACATAATAGTATATTTTGGATAATTTTGTTGTTAAAAAATAATGTAATTAAAAGAGTTTAGGGGGTTTGAGAAGTAAAATAAAAGAAAATAAGTTAAGAGAAACCGTTACCTTTAATTCAGGTAACTCCATTTGGTTTGAACAAAAAACAGATCTTGTAGTGCATTTTACTTAAGGTAAGGATTCCATAAGGAAGGGAGGAATCTTGAGAGATTATTTGGGTTGGGGTTGGATGAGTCAAGGGGATTGAGAGGTGTGAGGAATGGGTTATAAGTGAGGGATTTTTATAAGGGAGAGGAGGGGATCTTTAGGAAAGTGTAAAAATATTATTTTATTATATAATTATTTTTGGTTTCTAAAGGTCCAAAAATAATTAAATTGAGAGATAAGATGACTAATAGTCTAAATAGAATCATCCAATAATAATTGTACATTTTTTGGTTAATATTTTAATCTTTGTAATCTTATTTATTTAAATCATTTATTAATGATGCAAACACTGCATCATTATTGTGTCATAAATAATTTTTGTTATTTGAAGTCTAAAAATTATAAAGAAAATACCATGATGTAGTGAATCATTTTATCATTCCAAAGAATATTTATAATCTAAAAGATAACTTATACAACCCCATAGAGAAAATTTATTTACTAATAGATATTTTTTAATGTCATTTTTGTCTTTACTATAAGTAAAAAAAATAAAGTGTCATTATCACTCTTATGTGGCACCATGGGGTCCCAAAATTGACCCAAAGATGCCCATGGTCTGATATGTTTCAATCAATAGGATTAGGACAAATGTTAGGTTAATTTTATATTATTATAATAATATTGTTTTACCCTTATTTACTAGATTTACCCTTTAAGCATGGTAAATAAATTTTTTACTGAAGTAAATATTCATAATGTATATAAAAAAAGTTACCTATTCACACAATTTGGACCTGCTGATTCCAAATATGAAATCCATTTTTTTTGAATTCAAAATACAAAATTGGAAGAGAATAAGTTAAAATTAATTCCCACTGTCAAAACAAAAAGCATGTTTTCAGAAATATTAACTAACAAAATATTGACACTTTTCTATTTTCAATTTCAAAGTGAAATTAATTAAAATGAAAAATATTAGATTTAATGATAAAAAAATATTCCAATTAAACTTTAAAACAAATTAAAAGGATAATCCAACCATATATAAAAATTATATTAAAATGCATTTTTGAATTAAAATACAGTATTTCTCACTATTCATTAAAAATGAAAATTTTTCAGAAAAATAACAAAATTTCATCCAAAGTAAAATTTGATGTCCCTATTCTAAATAAGAATTTTATTTTGTAAAATATAAGATATAAAAGTGACCAAAAATATATTTAAATATGGGTTTCCATTAAAAGGTGGTAAATCAACTATTAAGGTAAGTTATGCTTAAAATTAGATTGATTTTAATTTTAATCCTATAAATTTTATCGGATAAATATAAAAACATTTAACAAACATGTATAATCATATTGTAGTAAGTTCTATTCATTACATCCAATGAAACAGTTAGGTGTTAACTACCATTTAAAATAATAATATTATATTTTTAGTGTGCAACATAAGATTTCAAAGAAACTCGTTGTTGTGTATCAAGTAATCCATCGAAAATAGTAACCCCTTTAAAAATAAAATTAATATTTAATTCAAAAATATTTATAAATATAAAAATTTAATATTTCTTTATTTACATGGGATGTTACATCCTTCCCCCCTTTTGGAAATTGCGTCCTCACAATTTTATTTACTTATCAAATAAATGGGGGTATTTATCCCTCATATCATTTTAAGATTCCCACATTGCCTCTTCAACCATAAGGTTTTTCCACAAAACCTTTACCTTTTGAATTACTTTATTCCACAACAATTTCTCTCTTTGGTCAATAATCTGGACTGGCTGTTCCTCATAATAGATATTCTCTTCCAACTGAACTACCTCTGGACTTAAAACATGAGATGGATCTAACATATACTTTCTCAACAATGAAACACGAAAAACATTGTGTACCTGGGATAAACTTGGAGGTAAATCCACTCTGTTAGAAGCCGATCTAACATTCTACAGGATTTCATGCGGTCCAATGGACCTCAGACTCAACTTTCCTTTCTTTCCAAAACACATCACACTTTTCCATGGAGAAACATTGAGAAAGAAATGAGCACCTACCTCAAAAGAAAGATCCTTCCTCCGGTTATTCACATAACTTTTCTACTACTATGAGATGTTCTCATGTTCTTCTGAATCAACTAAACCTTTCCTCCCACCTGTTCTACAAATTATGGTCCCATTAACTTCCTTTCACCTACTTCATCCCAAAAATATGGAGTTTTACAACGCTTTCCATATAATGCCTCAAATAGAGCCATTTGTATACTGGAATGAAAACTGTTATTATATGAAAATTCAACCAAAGAAATATGTTGGTCCCAAATTCCCTGGTAATACCATGAACACGCATGTATTATATCCTCCAAGGTCTGAATTGTTCATTATGATTGCCCATCGGATTGAAGATGAAATGTTATACTAAAATTTAATTTAGTACCCAATGACTTCTGAAGGCCTTTAAAAAAGTTAGAAGTAAACCTGAGATCATGATCAGATATAATGCAGAGGGTAAATCCATGTAACCTGACTATCTCTTTTACATACAACTGATAAGGTTGATCTGGAGACAAAGTATCTCGAATAGGAAGGAAATGAGCAGATTTAGTCAATCGATCAATAATAACCCAGATTGCATTATTATCTCGAAATGTATTCGGTAATCCCACAATGAATTCCATGGATATATTTTCCTATTTCCACTTTGGGACTGGTAAATACTGAAACATCCCTTTTAGTAACTGCCACTCTACTTTAACCCACTGACAAGTCAAATTCTTCATAGTAAAATCATCAATATTTCTTTTCATTCAATCCCAGTAGTAATACTCTATAAGATCTCTAAACATATCAGTACTACTAGGATGAAAAAAAAACAGAGAACTATGAGCTTCACATAAAAACTCATTCTTCAACTGTGAATTACAAGGCACACATAAACTCTTCCCAAACATCAAAACACAATCATTATCAATTTTAAATTTAGGAAACTTATCCTTATGAATCAACTCAACCTTTTTCTGTAACTCACTGTATTTATTCTACGTTTTCTTTATTCTGTCTAATAGAGATGATATCACTTGTACCTGAAATAAAATAGAAGAATTTCCTTAACCAACAAATTCTATTTCAAAGTTCATCAAATCAAAAACCAAAGGATCTCATTCCAAACATAGCACAGTTATTGAAAGATTACTTTTTCAACTCAAAGCATCAACCAATTTATTTGCTTTTCCCTAATGGTAAAGGATCGTGAAATCATAATCCCAGATTAATTCCAACCATCTCTATGGTCTCATGTTCAATTCTTTCTGAGTGAATATATAATTTAAAATTGTCTGGTTATTAAATATTTCACATTTTAGTCCATAAAAATGATGCCTCCAAATTTTTAAGTCAAAAAATAGCAACTAATTAGAAGTCATGTGTAGGGTAAATTAACTCATGAGGTTTCAACTAACGTGAAGCATAAGAAATTACCTGATCATTTTGCATAAGGACACAACCAAGTCCTTGCAATGAAGAATCCATATAAATAAAATGATCACTATTTCTGGAAGGCAGTTCCAAAAATAGAGCATTCACCAATCTTCCTTTCAATTCATGAAAACATTCATCACATTCTTTTGTTCAAAAAATCTTAACACCTTTCCGAGTTAACTTAGTCATTGGACTAGATTACCATCAAAAATTTTCAACAAACCCCTGGTAATAACCTTCCAAACCCAGAATAATACGAGTCTCGGTTATATTTTTGGGTCTTGGCCATTCTTAAACATGTTTTCTTTTAGAAGGATCAATAGTTATGCCATTTTTTAAAACAATGTGACCCAGAAATAAAATTAGTTATAGCCAAAACTCACACTTTCTGAATTTCCCAAATACTTTCTTTTCTTTTATTGTTTGCAAGATAACCCTTAAACGACTTTCATGATCCTATTTACTTTTAGAATAAACCAAAATATCATCAATGAACACAATCAAAAACTTATCAAAGAACTCATGGAAAATTCTATTAATAATATCGATGAATACAACAGGTGAATTGGTTAAACCAAAATTCATAACTATAAATTCATAATGACCATATCTAGTATGAAATGTGGTCTCTAGATTTTATGCTTACTTTACTTTTAAATGACGGTACCCAAACCTGAAATCAATATTTGAAAAATATTGAGCTTTCAGACAAATCAATGATATGAGGGAAAAGATTCTTATTCTTAACTGTGATGTTATTAAATTCTCTATAATCAATGCAAAGTATCATTGAACCATATATATTTTTAACAAACAAAATTGGAGCACCCCAAAGTGATTTTCTAGGTCTAATGGAACCTTAATCTAATAACTCCTGCAATTTCCTCTTTAACTCTAAAATTTCAATACAATCCCTTCGATAATGGGGTTTTGAAATTGGCTTAGCATCATGAACTAAGTCAATAGTAAATTCAACTTCCTGATATAGTATAATACGAGGCAACTCATCAGAAAAAACATATAGGTACTCATTTACCATAGGCACATCATTAATCTCAACAGTTCCTTTGTTTTGAACAATATGTGCAAGGTAACATTCATTTCCATGTTTTACTAGTTTCTCAGCTTCTTGATATGTTATTAAAAGTAAGGGTTCATTCTTGTACACAAACTAAAAATATTTCTGAAAAGAAACCTTTTTAGCTCCACAATATATCTTAGCATGATAAAGAGAAAACCAATCCATACCAATAATATCAACAAACCATAATAGAGGAAAAAAATAAGGTTTCCAGGTAGATTCTTCTCGCACACAAGGACATGAAGGTTCTTATAATTTCTTTTTGTGTTAACATTTCCCCCTGGTGTTTTTACCATAAGATAAGGATTTATATCTTGATATAAAATTCCCAATTTACTAGAAAACTTCTCATAAATGAACAAATGTGTAGACCCTGAATCAAACAACATATCGGCATAATCTGAACAAACAAACAATGTACTTGATACTACTTCATTCGATGTCCCAACATCTGCTGAAGTAGTTGCAAAGGATTTCAACACCCCTTTCTACTTGTATTCTGGCTTCTTTCCCTCATTTGAGTTATTTGTTGGACACTCATTTGAATAATGAACCATTTCATTTCACTTAAAACATTTTACCGCCGACTTTTCATTTCCGGCTTGATCATCTTCCTTATAGTTATAAGAAATATGACCAGACTTACCACATCAGAAGCACTTTTCGGACTTTGATAAACATTCTCTAGGATAACTTTTACCATATTTTCAAAAGATGAATATTTAGTTTTCTTACCTCCAGGCTTCATTGATGAATTATTTTCCTTTTCCTGCCAACTGGACCTCTTATTATGTTGTTTTTAAAAGAGCACCTGATCATCGGAAAACTCCATTTCCATATTCTATTCACATCAAACAAGTTTTTCATAACTTTCTAACTCATGAGAGTCTAATTATCTTTGGTATCATGGATTTAGTCCTGAGTAAAATCAATTTATCTTACTATCAAGATCTTGGATGAAATTTGGAGTATACCTTTCCCGTCGAGTGAACTTTGCTTCATAAGTAGCCACTGAGTCATCCTACTCCCTCAATTCCAAGAATTATTTTTCCATACAAAGTAGAACCACCTTTGGAAAATATTTTTCAAGAAACATAACATGGAATTAATCCCAATAAAGATCACCAATATCCTCACTATCCCTAATATTTTTCACCATTGACCACCGCTGACCAGCTTCACCTTCAAAATGGTAATCAGCGAGACTAACCTTTTGATGTTCTGAACACCCCATGACATCAAAATGTTTATCTAGTTCTTTAATACACCCTTCAACTAGAACATGGTCATGTGATCCTCTAAATGATGGGGGAGGTTTCCCCATGAAATCCTCCACTACTGAGATGTTCCTATGTAGTTGATCTAGATGATCTCATGCGTGGATACCACAACAATTTATAGCTTGAGTCAATTGTGTCATCACTACAACAAACTAGTCAGTTCCGATTCCGACCATCTAAGGTTGCTGACTTGGAAGGTTGTCTTCCTACTGATGTCGTCCCAACATAACTTCCCTGTTTCCTCTATGGAAAACCATTCTGAACACCGAAATACCTCAAGAAAATCATCATGGTAATCAGTAAATGCTATATCATTTCAATATTAACATAAAGAAATTTATGGATATTAATTTAACAATACTCTAACTCTTAAAGTTATCTAAACTGACCTCTTATACCAACTATAAGGACCCAAAATTAAACATTACATAATATTTAATTAAATGAATAATTTACATTGACCATCTTTTGAGGTTTAGATTTTTAGATAATTAGGCCATAACTATTACATTATATCTCAAAAATTACAAGGTAGACACCTCTACTTAGTTTCCATTTTTTCATAAAATAAAAACTCTTGAAAAAAAGAGTCATGTCTAGATCCATGTTTTAGACAGCATGACTTTTCGTTGTTCCCATCCTCGACCCTATTCCACTTTATGTCATGTGAAGAACATTTAAAAAACATGGGATGAGCATAAAGAGCTCAGTAAGGGATACACAATGAAGGAAAACTATTAGTTTTTTAAAACAACATGGAAACCATGCATATTTTGTCATAAGTAATACTTTTCACCTTTATGATTTAGTAAATACTCTTGACTGAACAAAAGATCATTAGTTACCTTTTTGTAACCAAAATATTACCATAAAAACCATATAAAGTACACATAACATATATAGGTAACTTGGGACATAAACATATTTAAACGGAATAACAATACGGTAGACTTACACACATATCACTAAATAGAATAGCCATATCACTGACTTCCATACCCAATGCATTGGAGGTTATAACGTAACCACCCATATTGGTTTATCAAGACACCTCGCATCATTTGGTTTATCACGTAACCACCCATCAAATGTCCAAGTACCATTATAAAATAATAACACATACAAAAAATATAAAGGAAAGAAAACCATTCCACATTTCAATCACAATATATCACTTAAATATATTTAAATAACAAATCCATTATCAAAACCATTTTCAATACCAAAATATGTAAAATAGTATATGGTATTTGTTATTCTTTTAAAAACATTATGGCTTGTTCAGGAAGACAAATATCAAATAATAATCACGGTGGCAGAAAGGTTGTTGTCACCTCTTACATTAAATGAAAAATTCCTTTTTTGTTTTGTAAAAAACTTCGTTGAAAAATATTCCCTTTGAATGAATTTAAAAGTCATAGGTGTTTATACAACATATAAAAGAAAGTCGTGTATTAAAACCAAATATGCCTAAATGAAAGGAGATTGAGACGAAGTCCCATATAAAGATAATTTTGTAAATAAAATAGTTCAATTATATGTATTTACTCTAAGTAAACATACATAATGTATAAATACAAAATAGCACATAATCATAGCATGGTATAATCAATAAGTAGAAGATTAACCCAATGAATGGAAATTGGGATAAGAAGTTCCCTTACCTTGTGTCTGACTTGACTCGATCATTCTTTAATCTATTGAATAATAAAATAAAGATAATTTCTAATTGATTAAGAAATTTTTTCAAGTTTATTATTCCTTTTATATCACTTATTACCATGTTATAAACATTATGTAATCATTTAAGTTAATAGCGGTTGTTTTTTTTTTCGATATTTGGTACTGGAGTAAAAAATGAACACCTTATAATTACATGTTGTCCATGTGGTCAATAGTCTATTATCTATAGATTTATATTACTTATTTAGATATCATATATATCATATATATCTAGAATTTATATGTATTTATAATAGTATATAACATTTGGTGATAAGAAATGGAATGCACTGTTCATGGAGATGGTAAGTCGTACGTATGCATGAATGTTACTTTCATTTCTATTTCATAATTTAATAGAATTAAAACATAATGATACATAGGTATATTATAATTCTAGTATAATATCATATATAATATCATTATCTCTATCATTTATACATTCCACATAAGGCATGAACGAGTCATATCACTTTGAGGGGGCGGTAGTCCGCACTCCCTCATATGAAATTATCGAGTTTACCCATAATAGAAACCATAATGATATTTTATAAATGAAAAATACATAAACATAAAGAAAAAATAAACATAATATATATCATATATAAATATAGTGTCATCTAAATGACCACCATGAGAGGTGGTAGGAGATAATCGAACAATCATTGTTTCGTTAGGCGTTAGTTTTCCAACTACAGAAACAGTATGTTCTTTACCCATTAGATGAAGGTGTGTGATAGTGTAGTTCTAATAATTCCCATAAAAATATCCTAGTATATTAAGGATACTGGGGTTGTTATAAAATATAGGAATAAAAAGTTTTTAAGGGGTTGGAGAAGTAAAATAAAATAAAACAAATTAAGAGAAACAGTGACCTTTAATTTGGGGAACTCTATTTGGTTTGAACCAAATGGAATTCTTGAAGTGCCTTATGCCTAAGTTAAGTATCATATAAGGAGGATAGGGATATTGAGAGATTATTTGGGAAGGTGTTGGATGAGACGAGGGGCTTGAGAGGTGTGAGGAATGGGTTAGAAGTGAGGGATTTTTATAAGGGAGAGGAGGGGCACTCTAGGAAAGTGTGAAACTATTATTTTATTATATAAATATTTTCGTTTTCTGAAGGTAAAAAACAAATTAAATTTGAATATAAGATGACTCATGGTCGAATTAGAATCATAAAATATTAATTGGATAGTTTTTTGGATATTATTTTAATCTTTATAATCTTATTTATTTAAATCATCTATTAATGAGGTAAACACTGCATCATTATTATTTCATAAATTATTTTATTTATTTGATGTGTAAACAAAAAAAGAAATACCATGATGTAGGAAATCATTTTATGTTTTTAAATAATATTTATAGTCGAAAATATAACTTAAATAACTTTATGTAAAAATTAATTTACTAAAATATATTTGTTAATGTAATTTTTGTCTTTACTTTAAGTTAATTAAAATCAAGTGTCATTATCACTCTTAAATGGCCTCATGTGGTCCCACAATCGACCCAAAAAAGCCTAAGGTTGGATATTTATCAACAAATAGGATTAAGACACATGTTAGTGTTATTTTATATTATTATAATAATATTTTTTTACCCTTATTTACCAGATTTACCTTTTAACCATGATAAATAAATTTTTTTACTGAAGTAAATATTAATAATGTCTAAAAATAAATGTTACCTATTTAAAAAAAAATTATCTCCTAATTCCAAATATGAAATCCATTTTTCTAAATTCACAACACATAAGTGGAGGAAATTAATTTTAAATTAATTCCCGCTGTTAAAGCAAAAAGCTTGTTTTTAGAAATATTAACTATGAAAATTTTGACACTTATTTTTGTCCAATTTCAAAGTGAAATTAATTAAAATGTAAAAAATTGGATTAAATTTAAAAAATATATTCTAATTACACTTAAAAATAAATAAAAAGGATAATCCAACCATATAAATAAATTAGATTAAAATGCAGTTTTGAATTAAAATACAGAATTTTTCCCTATCCAATAAAAAAAGAACATTATCATAAAAATACCAAAATTTCATCAAAAATAAATTTTCATGTCCCTATTATAAATAAGAATTCTATTTTTTCAAGTATAACAAATAAAAGGAACCAAGAATATATTTAAAGAGGGTTCGCCATGAAAAGGCGGTAAATCAACCTTTAAGGTAAATTATGCTTAAAATTAGATTCATTCACATTTTAAGACAATAAATTTTATTGGATAAATATAAAAACATTTAACAAACATGTATAATAATATTTTATTTAGTTCTATTCATTCCTACCAATACAACGGCTCGGTGTTAGCTACCATTTAAAATAATAATATTATATTCTAAGTGTGTAACTTAAGATTTCAAAGAAACCCATTGTTGCATATCGGGTTAGACATCGAACATATAAACCCTTTTGAACTAAAATTATTATCTAATTCACAAATATTAATAAATATTAAAATTTAATATTTCTTTGTTTACCTGGGATGTAGCATTAAATAATTATTCACAGTGTAACAATATTTGTTATAATATTAAATTTTTTTATAAAAAACAGGGATTTTTTAAATGGTAAAATAACCATATATAAAAAAGTGTGGACATAAAACGGATTAAATTTTTGAAATATACTCATTGTAAAAAAAATATGTTGAAGGTATATTTCTGAAGCATTTCGCTTTTTGGTGAATATTGATATACGATAAATTATAATATTCAACATTATAAGACAAATATATGATTTTTTGTGTCATGGGTGATGTAATAAACCATTAGTTAGAACCCACATACACCATTTATAACATATAGTCACATGAATCAAAAAATATGGTATTCATGGGATAAAATAATAAACTAATGAATATAATATTCAAAACACATCTCCAATCCCCTTATAAATACCACCCCTATCAACCTCTTCTCCTCATATCTTATATGACTTCATGATTTACAAATATATTCAAAATTTCTCCTCTCCACTCTTCCCCTTATAAAATTTTGGATAGTCTCACAGAAATTCCAATTCCATATTCCTTATGGTTTCCTTCAAGAGGTTTCATTCTAGAGTTAACATTCACAAAATACCTCTTTTAATTTCATTTATTCATCCATCCCATCACCTCTTTCACCCACCAAGACAAAATAATTATAGAATAAGGTATATTTAGTAATTTTTTATTTCTAATATAATATAAACTATCCATCCCATTTCCGATATCCAATTATCCAAAGACAAACTAATACATTGTATTTATTATATCAGTTAACAAACTTCATGTATGATGAGTTTTTTAACTAATGGCTTCATGGAATGTTTAAATTTCCAATATAATTATTTAAATTCAACTAATTATATATATTATATGTGTTTTAAAATTATATAAAGATTATATGATCAAAAAATTTAAAAAATGAAACTATTTTGAGATTGATGTAAAAGCACCCAAATAAACCTAAAAATTATAATTAATATTTTATTAGATGAATCAACCACATGTATAAAAAATGATATATGGGGAAATTTAAAAAAATTTAAGTTTATGAATACCATTTCATTACAGTTATGTAGCAGTATTCTAATTTGAAAAGAACATCAATAATTATTCACAAGTGAACAAACCCAGAATCCCTGAAACAGACACTCCAAAAACAACTAAATTATACTTTATAACTAATTGAAATACCCAAAACTAAACATAAAAGATTTTGAATAAATAAAATATATATGGAAGATGTTATGAATTAATTAATTTATTAATAAAATTTTTATAATCCAATACATTAAGTGCAAGGGTAGAACACATTCAGACACATCGAAAGGGATCTCTCAGATCATCATTATTTCCTTTAGGTTACACTTTCTCGCTATTTTATCAAATTTAAATGCTAAATATTTATATATAACTATCCTTTATTTTAATATATATTTTCCAAACACACAAACACACACACACATATATATATATCAATTACTGTAACACCCTAAGTATTTGTGAAATATATTTTTCTAATTAATTTATTCTTTTCTATATTTTTCATTTCACACAACACCGAATATAACTTGTGTTAAATAAGAGAACCAAGTTATTATTTATTTTTAATATAAAACATGATAATATTTAATTATATGATACCCCAATATAATTTGGTGATACATGAAACACACAATTTATAGGCATTATACCTATGACCAACTTTGCATATGTTACATGCAAGTCGGAGTCCTTACGAAACTTCATTTTTTTAAAATAATTAATTATAATAATTAATTATAAAATAACCATTAAACATAATAATATGAATTATAATAATTTTTTAAATAACATTTATAATAGTTTTATATTAATAAAACATAATGATGACAAAACATATAATTTTCGGTACTGTCTTTATATGTTTGGAATTACTATATTCCTAAAAGAACTGTTTTTTTGTACCTTTGTGAAAAAAATAAAATTATTTTTAGAAACATTAATAAATTGAATTTGATAAAATAATATTCATTTTTTATTTCCTAATTTCTAAATAATCATAGGATTAAATTTTTGGATTTTTTGAGACACTTAATTTTTGGGTGAATAGTGAAAAATACTACATTTTCTCTTTTAAAAAAGGGAATCCCTAAGAGAGGCCTTTTTGAATCCTCCACTATAGGAACCCCACTTTTCAAGAAGAGTTCAGTCGATAAAGATCCCCAATAAAGAATGGGCCATTTTCAGCCGATATGGTAGAGTATCCTTGGGGGTGACAACCCGATCAATGATGGTTCGACACAACAATCTGTCAGTTAGGTGGGTTGTGCCCTTATGTCCACCCAATGTAGAACTGAGTGACCTGACAAGGAAATAAAACTAGGGGTGGTTGAATTTACACCAAGGGAGAGATCCTATTATTCAAACCCTTAACCTCCAAAGAAACATTGTTGCTATGACTCTTTTCCCTTACCATTACACCATCGTAAAAGCAGCTAAAAATACTAAATTTTAATTTAAAATTGGTTTTCTGAATAATTTATTTTTATTGTTAAAATATATTTTATGTTTTTTAAAATCCATAATAGATCGATTATAAATATATTTATATAATTTTGTTAATTTTAATCATTTTTATATTGAATTTATATAAAAAAGCTTAATGGGATTCTGAACATTATCTCTTTAAAAACCCATATTCTCTCGAAATTATGTGAGATTGTCATTAAAATTAAATTTTTTGATCCATTGAAATGAATTAAAAAATAATTAAATAAATAGTTTTAATAATTATAATATATATATTATAATAACATGAACTTAATTTTTGAACAAATATATCAGTGAAAGTGATTAAAATTCATTAAAGCGATTAAAGTAAAAACAAGGGTAACAAGGGACTAATCATTAATCTTAACTAAAACAATGTCCTAGAAACTTTTGAAAAACTTACTGGATGTCCATATTTCATCCATAAATATTCCAATATCAATTTATGTTTTTATGAGGACTTTTGTTATGAGAAAATGTTGGGATACCTAGCTTGTTTTAGAAAATTCCATGTCTTTCCTTTCCCTCCCCTATAAAAGGACCCCAAATCACCATTTTTTAAAAATCTAATGACACTTAATTTCATAAAAGTTCTTCCAAATTAAATTTCTAACATACCACCCTTCATATTTTGAACCTCCTTTTTTGAATAAATCCAATCAAAGGAGCCCATTTGTTCAAAAGAAAAAGGGTTACCCAAATTAGAGGTAACATCCGTCCTCAAGCTCCATTATTTTATTTTATTTCTCCACCATGTAAATTATTCTTATTACATTCTTTTATAATAACAAAAATTATCCAAAATATTTTTTTTATTATATGGGTTTTAACTACACTTACACACACATCTATTTAATGGGTAATGAATATTCCGTTCTTGTGTACTACTACTTCCCCAAAGCAATGAGATTTTTTCACACGTTACATTGGAAATATTAAGGATTATTTTAGTGAACATATATGATATATATTACATAATAATTATAATTTGATGATATTATATATATATACATATATGTACTTTACTTTCTTTATTTCAATATTACAATGAAAAACAGAAACAATGTTCATGCGTATATACGACCTACCATCTCTATTAACAATGTATTCAATTTAATATTTATATATATTATGTATTGTTATTAATACATATTAAATGAATATATAATATATTTATATCATTTTTTACAATCTAGAAATCATTATATAAGTATGATGACATAAAATAAAATAAATTAAGACTCATGATAAAAACAATGCAGATACTACTCGAAGAGAAATATTAACATGGAATAATTAATAAGAGGGTAATATAATGTCATAATAATGAAATATATGGTATTTTAAATAATAATATGGTTCTATAAAATACATATAATAAACTTACATTTATTATACAATAGTTTTGTATGAGTATGATGAGAGTAAAGACAGAAGGTAATGGAATTTCATCCCAATTTTTATATCCATGAGAGAAATGCAATGTTAACCAATATTTTTATTTTGAGTCGTTTATATAATTCCCTAAAATAAATTCTATTATTATTATACTTAAATTTATATCTATTTTCATATCCATTTTATGATACTTTTCAAGGTTTTTCTGGTTTAAATTTACCAAATCGGTAAAGTTGTTCTTTCTCAATTTTTATTGTTTGAGAAACATATTTTTTTATACACCTATGATATTTTACAAGGTGTTATGATTAAAATTGAAATTTTATATATTGAATATTATTTTCAAGATATTTTATGCTCCATTTAATTTCATTTTCTTATATGTGGAGTATGATTCAATGTTACCAAGTGATTAGAGTTTTTTGAAATTTTATCATCATTTATCGATAATTTTTAAAACTATAAATTAATTGATAAAATATTATTATCCATATATCAAAAACTCTTAGGATTTTTAATAACTTATAGTGATTCACTTCATATCCATGTAATGGTACCATTTTTCCCCTCTTTGGCACATAATATGATCAATAATGTTTTTCAAAGAAAGTCTGACTATACCACTCTCTTCGGTCAGAAATCTATTTTCCATTAAAATAAGGTTTTCTAAAAATGTTCCCAAAAATATTCTACTATTGTCCTATGTTTTTATAAAATACTTTTGTACCCATTTGTTCCATTAAAATACTATTTTTTTAAAAAGTAATCTTCTTACCATTTTCTAGTCGCGTCACTTTTCTAACCTTTTTATAGTCAAAAATAATGTTAGGCATGTACGGATTTACCTCCATCATAAACTGTATTCCTTTGAATATTACATTACTGTATTTAAAATGTAATTTTAAAAAGTGTTTTCCTAATACTATAGAAATTCATTTTTTAAACTGGTTTTCAAATAAAAATATTTTCAAAATATGTACAACCTTATTTTATAAGTTTTCAATAAAAAATATTTTCAAAATGTTTTCAAGATTATAGTATAAGTTTTCATGGAAAAAGGTTTTTAAAATGTTTTCAAGAATATGTTAAATTTTATCAAATTTATTTTCAATTAAAATGGGTTTAGAAATGTTTCATTTTGTATTTTTTAAAAAATAAAAGTATATTTTACTAAAAAAATGTTTTTAAAATATATTTTAAAATTATTTTCCATATATTATTCCATAAATTTGTGTTACTCTTGTATTTCATGAAAATTACCCAAGGGTTACATTCATATTCTTTCTTTCAATGTTTTACCTTTTATGAAATGATGTTTATGAAATCTATTTCTCTTAAACTAGTTTTATGTTTATGAATCTATTTTCTATTTAATGAGTTATATACTTATGAATCCCAGTTATTTTAATGGAATATGATTTGATGAATTGATTATAGAACCTATATCTTTCCACAGGTTAAGAAATGATTTTATTCTTTTGACACCCATTTCATTTCATGGGATATGATATTAGTTTTTATGATCTTATGGCACATGTATGCATGATTTAATTATGAGATTTTTGGGACCTATATCTCTCTTCAATGTAATGGGTAAAGATTTATATCTCATGAGATATGCTAAAATTTTATTTGGAGTGAACCATGACTACTAAGATGTCCATGGTAGTGAACCATGACTTCCAAGACGGTATGAGGAGTAAAATCACAATTCAAAAATGGAGATGGGAGTGAACCATGACTACCAAGTTGGTATGTGGAGTGAACCCATACTAATAATATGGGCCTGGTTGTAATTCCTAATCTATTATTAAAATAATTTTACATTTTTATGTGTGTTACACAATTAAATGTATTATTTTTATGTTTTTATTTAGTGGTTTATTTTATTTATTTACTTATGATTCATGTCTTATAAAATACCAATCATTATGAAATGATTCGTGTTTATGATTTTTGATATGTAGGGTATGATCTTTGAATGTTATGCTCATATTCTTATACCATTATATTCATGTTATGCTTATGTATTTACTTTATTTACCATTAATGAGAATTTGAGCTCTCCCCTTCTTATGTTTCATTTCTCTAGGTTATAAAGAATGATTTTTAAATATAATTACTAAGGTGGGAGATCTTTTTTGGAAACATTGAAGATCTTTCACTGAGTCAGATGATTTTTGTTCCATGTTTTTAAAGGCACTAAACTAACACCGTATTTTGGTGTATGTTTTGTAATGTATTAAATATTCCCCAAAAAGTTATCTAATGTTATTGTATGTAAGGTGAGGGTCAATATAGTTGGTATTTGGGGGAAGGTTTAGTCTATCTTTGGAAACTAAGACGAGAAAATATTTTTAAAATCTCTATTTATATTATTAAAGATATGTCTAGGGATGTCTCTAAGGATCAGTATAAGGATGAGTTACCATTTATGAAAATGTCCAAGAATTTGGTAAAGGATAGAGTGAAAAGTTTCCTAGAAATACATCCAAGTCTATATACTAAAAATGGACATGGTTCTAGTATATATGTAACTCAGAGTAACAACTCTGATAATGTATGTTAGACTTGACTCGGTATGACCTTGTACATGACAACGAGCCTTATAGTGCACCTATTTTGATACTCCTAGGGGATATTATTTTAAAAATTGAAAAACACTTAAAGAACCATCATAAATGATTTAAGTAGTAGATTATTATGAATAATCTAATATAAACCTAAAGATCCATAAATTAAAGAAGTGGTTGTCATTATTTAAACATCATATGAGAATTTTTTCATGATATTGTAGTTTTATTCAATAATTAGTGTTTCTCACCCAATGATTCCAAATTTTAATAAATATAGGGAACTATAAAGAAATTGTTTATTATTTAATATTTCATATGTCGAAAGTATGGGCATGGGGAAAATTGATTTCCTAAGTGAAATTTTCATGAAGAAAATCATAATGGCCCATGAGTATTGGATATACTTATGATCATTAGGAGACCCCAAATGACATGTGAAAGGTATATATTTTTCCTTTGTATATTTTACATTAAGAAAAGAATCATGATTAGATTAATGTTGAGAAACCAAAATAAAAGATGCATATTTAATATTCTAAGAAATATTTATTAAGTAACAAGTTAATTAAGATAGAGTAATGGTTTAAGAATAAATTTTGATGAATAAAGTATTTATATTTTTGAATTCAATGATAATGTTATATGAACCAAGAAATGTATAAGTATTGTCAGTATTAGTTATTCATTAAGTATATTAAATGATATTTTGAATTGTATTGGTAAGGTAAAAAAGATATTTCATAGAAGGGTGATATTTTTATTAATGGAAGGTAACCCTTAATTTATTCTTGATATTGAGATAATAATGTTTTGATAAATATATGTTGGATGGTATGAATTAACTTATAACTAATAAAGGGGTTGATTAAAAATTAGTTTATCTTATCATGGATTAAGTTTACAACTTCTTGGTTTTAAGGAATATATCTAGTAATCATTTGAATAAGGAAGCATAAATGTTTTCCATAAGTTTTTATGGTAATTAAAGTTATTACCATGTTTCAAGAGAATATATGATGAGTTTATTCACATGTGTATACTATGACAACCAAGAGATACTTTGGGATATATGGGGGATCAGTGTTAAGATTATTTAATTACATTATTTATAGTGTTTTGTATTTTAATATTTTTGAAGGTTTGTAAGGTTAACCATTTAAGTAATGCTTATGTTAAAATTTGTAGGAATTATATATGTATTGGGGTTGTATTGAAAACTTTAGTTGAATGGATATTTAGTGATTAACCTTATTTAAAAGATATCCCTCACATTTATTTTGGAAAATATATTCATTTTGTTTTAGAACAGGAAAACCTGCATTTTGGGCGGAAACACATCAAATCATGTAAGGCCATGGGTCTTGAACCCATAACTGAAGGACGATAATGGTTTCACACCTACAACTATCCTATGCAATGTCATGGTTGTTGTGTAATTTTTTAGCTACGAAATTTGAGGAATAAATATTAATGATTTATGAGTAATATTAATTTTTATTCTTAGAGATTAATGTAATCTCTAATTTTATTTTGAAGATTACTTAGAGATAAAATGTTTGAATTCTCATTGATTTATAGCCCTTAAGATCTCTTAAAAATATATTTTAGTGCTTCAGAAACCAATGTTAATTTTTAGATATCCCTTTATTAACGTGATGGAAGAATTAGGAATTGATCAAAGCACAACCATAATATGAAATTGTGTTTATGAAAATTTATAAAGTTAATATATTTCAAAATATTCTGGTTCAATAAAAGAATTATTGGATGTTAGAAAAATGATTTAAAATTTTGTCCTAATACCACAATTTTTATTGAAAAAATGTCCTTTTTTAAATCATTATTGATTTATAAATTTGAGGCCATGAACTTTTCATTAATACTCAACTATTAATGAATGATTAACTCAATCAATCACAATGAATATTTATTCTATTTCTTGAAGCCCCTGTTTTCACTTATCCTTTATGTTTTACTGTGTGGAATCCCATATTTGATTTACTCTATGTATCCATTATGGTTCTAACATTCTATTTTTAAAAGAATAATTAGTGTTCATTTTTATGAAGTGGGTTTGCATTAAAAGAAGTTAAAATTAGTAAAGCTTTGATAACCCAAAATAATATTTTGGGTGAAATTTATTTTAAGGGAGTATAATATAACAGACAAATTATTTATGAAATATATTTTTTGAATCTATTTTAATTTTTTGATATTTTACATTTCAGGAAAAACTGAATGAAAATTAATTTTTATTATTATAAACCCGCTTTTATGGGCTGAGGGGGAACCCTGACATCAACGAATTAAACAACAACCAAACCACCATAGTAAGTTAAAGGCCAAAAATAACTCATTCAAAACTAAAAAGTAGGGACCCTAGCTAACATAAAAATCATTAAGACCATCTTCAACCTTCTCATCGCTGCTCGGAGAGTGTCCTATGCATGGATACATGGGCCAAGTGCCGATAGAAATACCATACCCTCTCACATGTCCGAATCCGAATATTAATGACTAGGTTTAAGAACTCTTCTCTGAGCCACATTTAGAGCACCCACTTATAGTCGAATTGTTTTAAAATTCCCTTACATGGAAACCGCTAGGCCACAATACAGTGACTTCCACAAACAACATTCCATGAAGTAAAAAATTTATCAATCATTACACAGAAACCCTTCACAAAACCATATCCAATATAACCAAGGTTGAGAACCGAATAAAGAATCTCCTCCACCTTCTTCATCTCATACAAAAAATTAAACTTCAGTAACAAACAAGATTCCAGCTTCATCGTTTAGTAAATGAAGTCATAAAATACATTAAATATCGATAGTTTTATATGAGATAACCAAGTTATTATTACTTTTTAAGCTAAAATATGATAAACATTCATTATTCAATACTCCAATATAAGTTGGTGCAACACCCAAACCTGAATTGGAATGACTTATATGCAACTCCATCTTGGGTTACGTTACAAACAACACTAACTTTCTACGAAACTACATTTTTTAGTTATTATAATTAATTAAAATCGATAGTTATAACATAGACAATAAAAATACTAATATTAATAGTAATAACTTTATTTATATTTTATTTATAATGGATTTTTAGAAATAAAACATAATTATGGTAAAAACAATATTTTATGGTAAAGTCATTAAATGTTGGAAATACAATTTTCTCAATAAACTACTTTTAAAACCTTATTTGATTAATAAATAAAATATTTTTAGAATATTTTGGAAATTTAATTTTATAAAATAAATATTATTTTTAAATTCATAATGTAAAATAATATTAGGGTGATTTTTTTTTGTATTTTTGTAAAAAACCTCATTTTTGGGTGATTAGCGAAACATGGAATTTTAATTCCACGATTCTTTTTTGTCTAATTTATTTATTTTGTTAAATTTTATTTGATGTTTTATTTAAAGTAATAATAGATAAATTATATAATATTAATCCAATTTAGTTCATTTGAATCATTTTAAGCTAAATTTAGTAAAAAAATTGTAATCAAATTTTGAACATTATTTCTTCAAAAACCCGCTTTCTCACAACGTCTATGAGAGTAGCATTAAACTTAATTTTTCCATTAATGTGAATTTAATTTAAAAAAATTGAAATATATGGTTTTAATCTATATAATATTTATATTCTAATAATATCAAAATAATTTTTTTCCAAAAAAATAGTGAAAGAGAATAAAATTAATTAAAATGATTGAAGTAAAATAAAGATTAAAATGGGATTGAATGTTAAAATTAAGTGCCAAAATGACCTATCCACTTTTCCAGAACTAATTTTATAGAAATAATTTCACCATAAACCTTACATCATTGAATTTGGTTGGTTTTTTATGACTTTATTTTGGAAAAAACGTATGTACCACTAACTTGTTTTAAAAATTCCAATTATGTCCTTTCCCTCCACTATAATAGGCCACCACCTCTTCCACTTACTAACACCTCTAAATCCACTTATTTTTGTACCAGATCATAAAATTTCAGTTTACAACATACCTCGATTCCTCCTTGAATCCTCCCTTTTGGAGGAAACTCAATCATGTAAGCCCTTTTGTGCAAAGAAAACAGAGTTACCCAAAGTATTGGTAACATCCTTGCTCATACTCATTTATTTTATATTTTTCCATAAAACCTCAATTATTCTAATATAATGCTCATATAAAAAAATTATCCTCAATATAGTCTTTTTTTATTTTATGGTTTCTACATTCACTTATACACATATCCATCCAATGGGTAACGAACTTACTATTATTGTATATGGTGAACTATTGCCTCACGAAACAATGTGTTTTTTTACCTTACCTCCTCTCATGGTTGAGAATTAGGATGAAAACTGTATTTTTATATGATAGATATTATATTTATGATATATTTATACTTCTAGAGTTATTATATAATTCCTACCTTCATGGTTTCCATTTTTTTTAAATATGATAATTTATTTGGGGAAGTGTGGACTACTGATTCGTCAAAGCGATGTGATTAGCTCGCACTCTATACAGAAGGTATTAAGGATGGTTTAGTGAACTTATATGATATATATAACATAATAATTATATTTTAATGATATATATATATCGTTTACTTTCTTTCTTATAATATTATAATGAAAAACGGAAACAACTTTCATACATATGTACGACCTACCATCTCCATGAATTGTGTAATACATTTCCTATTTATATATACTATAGGTTTTTATAAATACATATATAATGAATATAAACTATAATTAGTTTTTAGCAATTTTTAAATCATGATATATGATTGAGGACAAAAAAATATAACAAATTAATACCCATGTGAAAAACAAAGTAGATATTACCCGAATAAAAACCATTACATGGAATAATTAATAAGAAGGTAATATAAAGTCATAATAAAACCATATATTGAATTATAAAAAAAAGTATGGTTTCATAAAATATTCATAATAAACATTTATTTTTTATAAATGAGTCTTTTATGAGTAAGAAGTGATTAAATACATAAGGTTGGAGAATTTAATATTACTTTTAATATCTGTGAGATACATTCCATGTTCTCAACTCACTTCTTTGGTGTTTGTTAGAACCAAGACTATTATTTTCTGAAAAAGGAGCATGGTTTATGTTTTTTCCAATACAATCATTGATGATCAATTATATTTCAAGGAAAAGGATCAAAGATTTCAATTTATAAGTAGTTTTTAAGGAGATGTTATTTCTCGGTGTTTGAAAAATTTTTGGTGTCTAAAATTTAGGTAATGGAAAGAATTGAGAAAAGTTGGTTTTTTTGAATGTCTAATGAAAATATATAAAACATATGAGTTTTTCAGAGATGGGATTCATGAAGTGTGTTTTATGAATACACGAATTTGTGAAAGTGTGATTTGGTATTACGATACTTGCATTGTGGGGGGTTCTTAAGTGTGGTGATTTGTGGTGGTGCGAAGGGTTTTGACGGAGAGCTCTGTGGTTTCAACACAAGTTGTGATATGAAGAGATGTGCTGCGAATATGATTTTTGGTTGATCTGGATTTTACATCTGAAGAAGTGTAGCTCCTCTTTTGACTATCACTATAAATAAGAGGCCACCCCTCTTCATTCTCCACGATTTGAAAAGATAAAATCTGGGATCACTTTGAGTTTGTGATTCAAGTGGTTCTCCATGTAGATGATTGTTCTACGTGATCATGAGCTTCACGAAGAAACTTTTGAAGTCTTTCATGATGAAAATTGTTATAAGTCATGAGAGATTTGGGAAGATGGAGTGTTCCACATTGTCATAGTGAGCTTTGCAAAGTAGGTTGCTCTGCAAGGTAGTGATCTTCGCAAAGGGTTGCTGCTCTGCGAGGTAGTGAGCTCTAAAAAGGGTTGTGATTTGTAAGGAAGAGATCTATGTGAAGGTTTAACTTTACAAAGGGTTGTTTTATTTATCAGTTTCAAGTGTTCAGGACTTTCAGGGAGCATCTTCTCAGGTGTTTTTTGGAAAGCAGTGTATCATGTTGGACAATGACAAACACTTTAATACCATTATATTGAAGAAGACATCAAGTTAACAAACTGATTTTGACGTCTCTCATTACAGTGATCCACGGGTAGTTTATGTAATTGTTCTAAGGGAATTGGTGAGCCATCCCTGGACTAAAGTAAGGGTAGTGTACCTGGAACAGAGTGATTATGACCAAAGTCTCGTGCTCCACAACTCGTGAAGAATAGTGGATTTAGGTACGACTAACACGCTATCAGCGTATTCTCCTTGGACATAGAATTTTCCAATGAACCAAGTAAAAGTGTTGTGTCATCTCTTTGTTTTTTTACAGATTTAGAAAGCTCCAACGAATGTGGTGACAACATCAACAACTTCAAAAAGAAAAACTTGACACCCTGATTCACCCTCCCCTCTTAATGTTTCTAGGGTCCTTCAGTGTTGTGTCTGTATCTACATTGAATTTATTATGTGATTGTTAAACAAACATTTATGGGTATTTTTATATTCATTTTATGATATTTCATTCATGGGTTTTATGGTTCAAAATTTACCTAATCAGAAAAGTAATTTTGTCTCAATTTTTCTTCTCTGAGATACATATTTTGTTATAAATTGATGTTCTTTTACAAGGTATATATGATAACAATTGACATGTTATATAATTTATATTCATTTTAGTTGTATTTTAGGCTTCATTTAATTTCATTTTATTACATGGGGAGTATGATTCAAAATTACAATGTGATAAGAGTTTGTTGAAACATTCTCATTGTTTATCGAGATTTTTTTTACTATTCTTTCATTATTGAAATATTATTATCTATATCTAAAGAAATATTAGGATTTTTCTTACCCTCTAGTTAATCATGTTAAATTCATATATTTCTACAGCTTTTTAAATCTATTTTACATAAGATGATCAAGAAATATTTTTTATGAATGTCATACATCACCTCTATCTTTAGTCAGAAATCCATGTTCCATCCAAATGATGTTTTATATAAGGATTAAAAAATTATTATACTATTATACTATGATATTTAAAAGGAAATTTTTATGCATGTTTTCCTTTTAAAAAACTGTTTTTTAAAATAATATTATTTTCTTTTTCCGACTGAGGCACTTTTATAACCATTTTCTGGTGAAAAAGGAATATTTGTCATGTATGGATTTACCCGCCATAATGATCAACATTCCATTGAAAAATACTTCAAAATATTAAATAATTATTTTTGAAAAAATATCATTTTTTTCCTAATATTTGGGAAAATTTTTGTTTAAATTTTTTTCCAAATAAAGGTTTTTAAAATATTTTCTTGACTGTTTCATATTTTTTCAAGGAAAACAGTTTTCAAAATGATTTCAAGATCCTTTTATTTGTTTCTAAGGAAAAAGAATTTCAAATTGTTTTCACGTGTCCATTATTGTGCATGAAGTTAATTTTCATTGAAAATGGTTTTAAAAAATTTTTATTTTTTAAAATCCATTTTCAAATAATAAAGGTTATTTTCCTAAATTTTTTATGAAAATATCTTTTAAAATTATGTCCCATCTATTACTACATCCATTGGTGTTACTCATGAATTTTTAGAAAATAAACCAAGGGTGAAATTAAAATTATTTATTTTATTGGTTTATGTTCTATGGAATGATGTTTGAGAAATTTATTTCTCTTTCTCAGGTTATATATTTATAAAACCCATTTATCTTTCATGTGTTATATACTTATGAAACACGTTTCTTTTTATGGGTTATTCTTTGATGAAATGATTATAAAACCTATCTTTTTCCCATAAGTTAATATATGACTACATATTTATGACATCCATTAAATTTCATGGGTTGTGATATGATTTTTTATGATCTTGTGGAACATGTATTTATGATTTCATTATGAGATGGGTGTGACCTATATCTCCATCAAACACATTGGGTAAAGATTTATATCTCATGAGATAAACGAATATGGTATTAGGAGTAAACCTTGACTAGTAAGATGGAAATTGGAGTGACCAATAGCTTAAAAAGTATCATGAGGTGTGAAATCATACAACTAATATGGCTATGGGAGTGAACCATTGCTACTAAGATGCTATGGTGAGTGAACCCATACTACTAATATAGCCTTGGAAGAGATTATTTGACCACTATAGAAATAATTTTTAAGATTTCGTGTCTCCCATAATTCAACATATTATTCTTATGTTATAAATTTTTGGATTATGTTATTTATTTACTTATGATAACATCTTTTTAACTTCCAATATTTTTACCATCATCCTTGTTTATGATATATGATTGGAATTTCATGTTCTCCAAATGTTATTCACATGTTCTCGTACCATTATGTTTATGTTTCGCTTATATATTTCCTTTATTTACTATTACTGAGAATTAGGGACCCCCAATTTATTTATTTCACTTTAACTAGGATAAAAATAAATGTTTTCAAGTAGATTTGGCAATGGGGAAGATCTTTGTTGGAGAAATTCAAGATATTTAACTGAGTTAGAAGATGTTTGTTCTAGGTTTCCAAAGGCCCTAAAATAACACAGTCTTTTGGAAAATATTTTTTTAATATATTAAGTATTCTAAAAAAATGAAGTAACGTTAATGTATTTAAAGTGATTGTATCTATAATTATTCTTTATTTGAGTGGTATATAAAATTTTGAAATCATTCCCTACTCAATTTCTCTCAATAATCAATCCCGATTAAATGGAAATTCTCCATTTCCTTCCCATTTTCAAGTACAATCCATATTTATTAATCCAAAAATAATTTTTAAAATAACTAATTTTATCAAGAGAAAAAATTTTGGTATGTTTTTTTATGGAAATAATTATTCCATTATCCTATTTAACAAATCATTAATGTTTTCACTAAAACCACACTTACATTCCAAATTTATAAAGTTACCTATCCACTCTGTTTATGTTTTCACTTCAATTAGAAAATATTATTCATGATTTGATATTATTTTTCCACAATTAATTCACATTATTGGTTTAATCTCTTAATTAATTGATACAATTAGGATTGGCCCTTTTGTTCTTCCTTTGGACATGATTATGAAATTCATTTCTTTCAATGGGTAGACTTATTTTTATTATTTATGATTGATTTATTTTCATAGAACACATATGGATTGGTATATTTTGTTGGGTGCACCTAGATATAACTCCAATGCATTGGGTAACATTTGGTCTCATGAGACATTATGTATGTGATTAAGAAGTAAACCTATTCAATTATGGGATGAATTTCTCCAAGTGATATCATCTTGGATGTTAGCCAGGACCCATGTTTATGTCATGTAAGGTATTTCCAACACATTATTATGATTACGTGATATTAAAATTATCAGGATCTGTGCCCTCTCTTTCGTACTCAGTGCTTAAAAATGTTGTGTAATTTTTTTTATAAAAGAGAATAAAATATTACCCAAGACTTTTCACAAATGAGGACCTTTTATAAGTCTTGGTTCTGATGTATTAGATCAATCCTTACATTTATCAAAGAGGAACCAAAATGAGACACTTTTTTACTACACTTTTATGTGGGCTAAATAAAATAGAGGTGAAACCTAATTTGATGCTTTTAGATACCTGTGAAAAATCATTTTAAAAAAAGGGGTGAGCATTCAATTTCATAGTAATGAGTTTCGAAATTATTTACATACTAGTAAGAAAATATTTATTTAAAAATAACTATGATAAATTATTTTGAAGATAACACAAAAACAATTTTCAAAACACCCTTTGATAAACTTAATTGAAATTTCTTATATTTAAAATAATATACCACTTTTGAAATTACTTACATAATAAAAACACATTAAATGTAATCCAGTGTTTTTCAGAAAACACTAAGAAAGATTTTGGAAACAAAATATTTTGGATTTTATAATCTTTATGAATTTAAGGTTATATTGGACCTACCCACTTGTTGAGGGATTGGGTTCACTTTGTAGTTCCCTATAATATTTAAAATGTTCAAGTACTGATTCTTTTGAAAACATTTTAAGCTTGATTTACGTATATATACATTCACTAGAGATTTTCATTTTGAAAACATGTTACTGAAATAAAATTATTATTATAATTATATTTATATATGTTAAAGTGTGAATATATATAAATATATGAACATCCAACTCATTTCACTTTCATGTTTGATTCCAACCAAAACTTTTGTCACATAGACCTTTGGTAAACATCTATACAATTAAAATTTTTATGAAATATATGATTTCATATTGTTATAACTTTATCCATTTTAAAAATCAATCTTGAAAAAAAACATCCAACGACTTATTTGTTTTATTAATTTTATAACTAAAATAATGACATGAATATATAAAGTAATAGCCATAGTAATCACTTGCAATTTATATTCCGCACATGAAATTAACAGTAGTATTTCATATGCATTTACTCTTTCATGAAGATATATATATATATATATATATATAAATATATATATATATATATATATGAGTTTTGAAGAACCTATATTTAGGAAGAACATATATAAATTTACAAATATGAAATCATAGAAGTGAAGTTATAAGGTAATGATCTTGAACGTCGAATAAATAATTTTTTTTGTGTTCGATTAATATGTACCCCTGAATTTTATACCCATGTTAGATATTTATATGATTTATTCAAAGTTTAAAAAAATAAATCTCAATATATATATATATATATTTATATATTTATTGCAATAACATAAGAATTTATACATAAACATACATATTCAATTTTTTAATTACAAATTAGGACTTGGATTATATGCCATTACAAAACAAGAAAGCACACACATATACTTAAAATTAATCAATTGATTAAATAGAATATTTATTTATAAGATATGGTCATTCCACTAATAAGCACGACTTTTAAATAAGATTATTTTCAAATAAATTAAACATTATAAAATAAAAAAGCATCTTCAAAATTAAACAATAATAATTTATAAATTATTTTAGTATTTTTTTAAATAGGTGGTGCCTCAGTCAAAGACCAAGGCACAATTTATTTCTCAAAATGAAGGAGAGTTACAAAAGTTTTAAAGACATAATCTTGTTACAATCATTTTTGAAAAAAGGGAGTGAATCATCAGGAAAATCTTCCAACCAGGTAATAACCTGATTGACCCCCTTGTTGGAAAGACTATCAGCAACCATGTTCGGTTCGCGGAACACATGTGTGGGAATATAGTTGAGATTCCTGAGCGAATCAAGACAATTCATCCATCGAGAGGTAAGCGGCCAAGAAAGGTTCACCACCCCCTTCCAGATAGCTTGGACAACAGTGGTTGAATCACATTTAATCCACAGTTTGTTCCAACCATTTTTCATAGAAAAGTCCACCGCATGAATGACTCCCAACATTTCTGCTTCCAAAGCTGAAGCCGTATCACATCCACCGAAGAAGCAGCCAAGGCATCTGCCAATAAAGTCTCTGAAGATGGAACCACAGCCTGTCGGACCCGTGATCCCTCTAGAGGCGCCGTCGACATTCACTTTGATCTATCCTGGAAGCAGGGCTTACTTGAAGACCTCAAAGGTATTTCGGGGTTGCCTACATGATCTCGCAATTCGAAGACGAAGGAGGATCCCAAAATCACCAACATAGTTGTCACAATGATCCTTCTGAAGAGAGGCAACATCCTTGCTGGCATTGAGAATACGTGTTTTACCTGCATTGAGCTTGAATGAGAAATTATTATAAATAAAATTATTTCTATTACACTAGATCACATGTAGTAGCTCTACCACTGTAGCCAGAAAAAGATTCTTGATTTTCTTGGAAGAATCCCAAATCAAACAGTGTTGAAGATGAGAGCTGATAGAAGAAAGAGGTGACCATATACAACCAAAATTGTCAGAAATGTAATTCCAAAGAGCTACAACTGTAGTACAAGATAAAAACAGATGATTAGTATCCTCGCAGTGTTGGTTGCACAAGTGACATCTAGAACAAAGAGAAATACCAAAGGATTGAAGACGCACATCGTTGCTGACCCTATTATGAGCAACACACGAAATTTGAGTAATGCGTGAGGGCTTGATCCAAGGGTTTCTGAAAGATTTCAACCAAAGAAAGTTAGAAACAGAATTACTAAAGTTGTTTTTATAGAAACTTTTAAATTCCAGGACTCAATTGAAAGAAGGTTCCCAAATGAGGAAATAATCAATGTCAGAAAAATGATAATTGTCAATTATGTGACTGATATGATTTGGAAGGGTGATGTAATGAGAGTTAACAACATCACTTATATAGTAGTTGGTGTTCAGAGGGATAGTGTCAGAAGTTAGAATTGAGATTAAAGGGACACCAGTCCAAAATTCATAGAGGAATCAACACTAACCATCCATCTAGAGTTGCTCATGATTTTAAGGAAAGAATGTGTGATGGATGGCCAGATGGAAGAAGTGATGTAACCCAAGTTACGATTCTGAAGCTTGGTCACAAATATTTTCTAAATAAAGTCCAAGGAATCACAATTTCTATGAATCAGATTCCAAGTCATTCTATCTTGAATAGATTAATTAAGAAGCTTAAGATTCTTAATACCAAGACCACCCTTATCCAGGGGTTTACAACAAGTGACCCAAGTTATGGTGACAAGTTTTCTTTCAATCGTACTACCAGCCCAAAAAATGTTTTTAATGGAAACATTGATTTTTATGAGAAGATAGGGAGGCCAATTGTAATCCATCATCGAGTAAACCATCTTGGAAACTATAGTAGAATTAACATGACAAACTTTGGTAGATACAAAAAGATATTTACCCTTCCAGGAAGATAGTTGATTGATAATTTGATCAACAATGCTGTGAAAATAGTTGGATTTAGGTCTTCCACGAAAGATAGGAACACAAAAATAAGTGAAAGATAAATAGCCTTCTTTGATTCCTAAGTAATCAATGATGTGACTTTTTCTATTGGGGGCAAAAATTTTCCCAAAGAAAACAATGGATTTGTTCCAACTAATCGCTTGGCTCGAAATATCTTCATAATGCGCCAGGTCACTTTTGAGGTTTTTAGTGTTCCTTTTATCACCCTTTAAGAATAAAATTATATCATCATCATATAAAATATGGGTAGGAACATTTAGGTTTCTAGAAGCTTGAATGGGATTGATTTTGTTTTGATCCATAAGTCTCATAAGGAGTTTACATAAATAATCCTCAGCAATAGCATAGAGAATGGTAGATAGGGGGTCACCATGCCTAACCCCCTTGGTGCATTTGAAAAATCCTTTAGGGGACCCATTGACCAACACAAAAATGGAAGCCGCATTGAATAAGGTGCGGATCATGGAAGTAAAATAATCATTAAACCCAAAGTATTTATGTACCTTTAAAATAAAATTCTAGTCCATGGTGTCAAAATATTTTCTAATGTCTAACTTAATGGCCACACTGTAACACCTCAAGCTTCTACGGTACGTTTCCCTTTGAATAATGCGATAGCGTGTGTTGTACGCAACCTCGAGTTCTAACACACACCACAACTAATTAAACTAGCCGTTGTGAATAGTAATACCTAATTTTTGAAATCATATATATTCTATATTTCAAAATGGACTTCATTTTTGGATTCGGAATATCAAAATTAACCTAGGGTGAAATTTTGGTACATTTCGGATAACTTTCATATTTTGATGAATAGTGAAAATTTCTAAATTTTAATTAAAAACAACTTTTTTAATCAAAATAATTAATAGTGATAAATTATGAATTTGAGTGGTTTTAAAGTATATTTAGAATATATTTTTACCATTCAATTTAATGTTTATCATTGGACATAATTTTACAATTAAACCGAACATAAACAAGTGTCAATCTTTTGATAGTTATTATCTCTTAAAAACACGCTTTTTGTTTTGACAGCGGGAATTAATTTTAAATTAATTTCTGCCACTTCTGTGTTTTGAATTTAGGAAAATGGATTCCATATTTGGAATCAGGATGTTCAAATTGTGTAAATAGGTAACTTTTATTTTTACACATTTTGAATAATTACTGCGGTAAATATTTTATTTACCATGGTTAAAGGGTAAATCCGGTAAATAAGGGTTAAAAAAATAATATTATAATAATACAAAATTACCCTAAAATGTGTCTTAACCCTATTGGTTGATACATGGTCGACCATGGGCATCTTTGTGTCAATTTTGGGACCCCATGGATCCACTTGTAAGTGATAATGACACTTTATTTTAATTAAGTTAAAATGAATACAAAAATGACACAAGCATATATCTTTTAGAAGAAAAATTTTTACATAGGGTTATACATGTTGGATTTTCGATTGTAAATATTCATTAGAAAGATAAAATGATTTCCTACATAATGATATTTTATTTATAATTTTTAGACATTAAATAATTTATTTTATTTATGACACAATGATGATGCAGTAATTACTAAAATAGTAAAAAATTAACATAATTAATATTATAAATACCCAAATAAATATAATATGAAACTTTTAATAAATTACACTAATTTTCTATGATAATATGATATATTAGGATTGATTTAATTGACTTTGTTCGAAGTAATCAATCTGTTAGGAGTTTCAAAAAAATCAACTATTGAATAGTGTCAAAATTGACATAAAAGAGTTCTTAAAACAAATATTATATTATTAATTGATATTAAATTCCTAAAAATCTATGGATCGGCCAAGAGACTTATATTATTATAGGTTCCTCATTAATGGACCACTTGGGGGTCGCTTGGATGTATATAGTAAGTTTATTAACCATATTATATAAAAATACAAAGAGACATTGTAAAAGTGAAACTAATTAACTTAGAGTAATACTTAAAGATAAGGTTAATATAAGTACCCAAACCTGTCTAAATTCTATTGGATGAGTTGTTTTCGACCTATCCCCACCTCATCCTTTGAATAGTCAACTTTGGAGCCTTTAGAAACCGAATATGAATTTATTATAAATTAATATTTCTAGCTTTTCCAAAGGTGCCCCTCACCCCTCTTATAAAAGGGCACTCCTCCTTCTCATTTCTTCACACCTCTAAAGCCTTTTGGTTCGGCCAAACTCTGCCCAAATACTCTCCCAACATCCCTCAATACAACCTAGAGGCCTTAGTTTGATCAGAAAGCCAACCTAAGGAGCCCTTTTGATCAAATCAAAAGGAAGAACCCGAAGAAGAGGTAATGATCTCACCACCCTTTTCTAAGTTCATTTCTTCTTCCACTTCTTCTTTCTTTGTTCTTACCATTCTGAAATAATAACTCCAGTATCTCACATATACTGTGATGTTATTATAAATATGGTACAATCATATTCAGTATTCTATCCACCCTTTGAATAACATGTCACCATATGTGCGTACGTACGGCTTACCGTCTCCACGTCGTGGTGTAATTGTTATTCAATATAATATTATTTGGATGGGTATAATAATGATGTGTAACTCATGTAAATAATAAATATAACATGTTAATGATTCTGTATATATGATATACCATCCATTTATATATTATTTTAATATCAAAAGAATGATATTGTCGCTCGTGCGTACGTACGGACTACCGTCTCCACGAACGCGATGAGATTCATTCTCCATCGTAACCATTAAAGCGTAATTATAATTTTATGATTTAAAAATGATGTTTAAGGACTTGATATCATTCTGGATATGAATAATATACAACCTATCCTTTACAAACATGTCTTACGTAACAAAACATATGAAAGAAAACAAGTAAGTTAACACCCGAAACAACGATAATACTAAGATATTATTATCAAATCAATATTAAAAGATCATATATGATATCATATTAATGTATATGATTCTTGTATAATTTAATAACAATTATTTCACCATTATACAGGAGGTTAACCTACCACAACCAAGGAAAAGTACAAGGTAAGGGTTATTTCACAATCTCTTCATTATCCGAGGTTGTTTATACGTAATAATCTACTGGGATCTCTTTATCATCCACATCCATGTTTCTTAAAAATGTATTTCAAAACATTTTTACTATTTACTAAAATATGAGTTAAAGTCATTTATACCATTTTTGACTTTTATAAGTGGTTTATAAAGGAATCTTTCCGTCATTTTCAAAACAAGGTCCTTTTTAACCTTTTCGACAGAATTGAGGTAAGAATGTTTTTTTTAACTTATACGGTGGGTGCGGTTATTTTACGCCGTTATAAAATCTTCAAAGCTTTCCTTACAAGCTTATAATAATATTTTCAAAGAAAATGTTTTATTTTATATGGATCTTAAATGATTTCAAAATAAAAGGAGATATTTCTTTAAAAAGAATTTTGATTTCATCTATGTCAACATCCTTTGATGGATTTTAAGATTATTTGAAGTTGATTTATTATGATACAAAACTTCTATATTGTATTGAAGGTTTTGTGATATGTTTGACAGTGGATGTGCTATTTTTATACCATTCATAGTTTATTGTGAAAGTATTGACATTTCGTATGCTAGTTTTAATACGAATGTTTATGTTATGTTTAAACCTTTTCATATGGGAATGCATTGGACTTAATAAGTGACGGGTGGAGCCCGCTATAGCTCCTCGATGCATCGGTAGGTCTCATGAGACAAACTAGTGTCTTGGCACAAGGCCTTGACAAAATCTTATTTGTAGTCTTGGCACGAGGCCTTGGCTATGTGGTTATGATAGTCTGGCATTATGCATTCCAACATTATGAAAGTGGTTATTGATTTTTGCATGTGATTATTCATTTAGTAGAATATCCATGTGAATAAGTAAATGGCATTATTTCATTTTATTTATGCCATACCATGTTGAAAGTTCGTATTTAAAAGGCTTTTGTTTTAGTTATAAATTGCCTTAAGTGTTTATGCTTATTTATGAAAGCTTCTGCTATAATGTTATCCTTACTGAGCATCCGAGCTCACCCCTTTTCTATGTTTTTATTTTCCCAGGATGTGAAGAAGTAAGTTATGAATGACATGCAGGGATAGTATGTGGGGATATGAGTGTGAAATATGAAGACCATGTTGTTGTAGTAGTTGTTTTTACTCTGAAATGTAATGTAAAACTTTATGAATATATCTAGTGTTTCCAAGGCTACTAAACCAATCGATCTTTCGAGTTTTGATCTTTCTTGTGATCATGCCAATGTTACGAAGTAATGCACCGACTCTGGGTAGCTGGGGTCGGGGCGTTACAGTTGGTATCAGAGGAAGTTTAGTACAAACCTTGGAAGCTAGATTTAGATAAACTCTGATTAGAGCACGTAGACCTAAGATGAACTTTGAGGATTAGTATAGAAGAACTTCCTAGAATTTTGGTATTGTAGAGATTTTGTGAGTTTTCCGAGCAATAAATCCCTGTCTGGATACGAGCAGGTAGAGGCGGCTCTGGCACAGATGTACCTAGTGGTAAAACCCGAAAACACCGCTTTGAGCTAGACTCGAACGGGAACTGGTGCACGACAACGGGCCTTGCTGCACTCTTGGTTACGACACTCCCGGGGGATATGCTTAGGATAACTCTCATTTTCTTTACAAATCATTAGGAAGGGTTTATGAGTATATACTTCCTCAAAGAAAACATTTTTATGATTATGGATTATATCCATAAATAGTTCAATTTATGTTAAGTGTTTTATAAGTATGGGATTTTGTATTTTGATTCATAAACTGATCTAGTTTATGCCATTGTTTAGAAATGGCGCCTAGTGGAAGAAATGGAAACCGTATCAATGCACGCACTCCATGTAGGGATTTCCCTCCTGCTCAAGATAATTATAGTGGGGCTGGTGATGCAACTGGTGCTGATCAGCTAATCACCATACTGGGACAACTTACTCAGGTTATGAATAATAACCTTACCCGTATGGAGCACCCTGATCCGCAGCGTGGAGGATCAATGTTAGATCGATTCATGAGACAACAACCACCAACGTTCAATGGGAGTACAAATCCCTTAGTAGCTGAGCAATGGATATTTTCCCTAGAGAAAATATTTCAGGCTTTGGGGAGTAGTGAAAGGGAAAAAGTTACCATGGCAGTTTACCGCCTCACTGGAGATGCTGATCAATGGTGGTCATTGATTCAAAACATGAAGGAAGATGATGAAGTATCAAACATGGAATGGAGGGAGTTCAAAGATCTGTTTTTAGAAAAATACTTTCCTCGCGACCATCGAGCAGATATGGAAAGACAATTTCTGAGTCTGAGACAAAAGGAGGATGAGAATGTCACAAAGTATGAGGCTAACTTTACAAGGTTAGCGAGGTACGCTGGTGATTATATTCGCAACCCAAGAAGTAAGATTGATCGTTTCTTTGATGGGTTAAAACCATTTCTCCGTCGAGCATTAGTCTCACAATCCTTTTCATCGTACGAAGACATTGTCTCATGTGCTATCAAGACCGAAAAGGAATTCTCTAAGTCTTATGACTTTAAAGCAAAGCAAGAGAAGAAGAGACCTTCTGATCAATCTGGGAATGGAAATAAGGGGAAGAAGGGAAAAGTTGAATATCCATCTTGTGGTAAGTGCGGGAAGAAACACCCCGGTGCTTGCCTGAAGGGAATGGGAGTCTGTTACAAGTGTGGTGAAAAAGGCCACCAAGCTCATGATTGCAAGGGGAAGAAGGAAGCTACCAACGTTCAGTGCTACAATTGCAGGGAGATGGGGCATTATGCAAATGCATGTCCTAAGCGTCAGGAGAACTTACCTCAGAAAAGGCCAAGGGATCAAGGCCAGGCTTATGCTATCACTACTGCTGAGGTAGAAGCTCCGAAAGACGTGGTGGCAGGTAATTTAATGGTTTCCTCAAGTTTAGCAAATGCATTATTTGATTCTGGATCATCGCATTGTTTCATATCTTCCCAGTTTTCTAAGAAAATTAGATATTTCCAATTTGATTTAATAAGGGAGTTGTCAGTTAAAACTCCTAAGGGAAGTATCGTTGCAACAAAGTTTTGTGAATCAGTCCCCATTAGAGCACATAAATTTTCTTTATCTGCTGATTTCATCGTCATACCTATGATTGAGTTTGATATAATCCTCGGTATGGACTGGCTTTCGGACTATGATGCGAAGATTTATTGTAAGAAGAAAGAGGTTACGATTCTTGATGATAATGATAAAGAACACCTTATTTTTAGAGCAGAATCGTCACCACCTAATTCTTATTTAGATCCACCCCCTGTAGCTCAACTTAATTCAATTATCGGGGAGGAAGAGACTGAAATAACTGTCGGCGAGGAAAGGAATGTTCAAATAGAAGATGTACCTATTGTGAAAGAATTTGTAGATGTATTTCCGGATGATTTACCTGGACATCCTCCAGAACGAGAAGTTGAGTTTTCTATTGATTTGATTCCTGGATCAAGGCCTATATCGAAGACCCCTTATAGAATGGCCACTGTAGAGCTAGTCGAACTAAAGAAACAACTAGAGGAATTGAGTAATAAGGGATTTATTTGCCCTAGTGTTTCTCCATGGGGAGCCCCTGTTCTTTTTGTTAAAAAGAAAGATGGATCTATGAGGTTATGTATCGACTACAGGGAGATCAATGCTATAACGATAAAGAACAAGTATCCCCTACCTCGTATTGATGATTTATTTGACCAACTGCATGGAGCTCAATACTTTTCAAAGATTGACCTTCGATCTGGATACCATCAGTTGTGTGTGAAGAAGGAAGACATTCCGAAGACAGCATTTCGAACCAGGTACGGGCATTACGAGTTTACTGTAATGCCGTTTGGATTGACTAATGCACCCTCTGTATTCATGGATCTGATGAATAGAGTTTTCAAGGAGTATCTCGATGAATTTGTGGTGGTATTTATTGATGATATCTTGGTATACTCCAAAACCTACAAAGATCATGAAAATCACTTGCGCATTATCTTGAAGACTCTGAGGAGGCATGAATTATATGGAAAGTTTAGCAAGTGTGAATTCTGGCTTCAGGAGATTTCTTTTCTTGGCCATATTGTCTCTAAAGATGGAATCTCTGTTGATCCTTCTAAGACCAAGGCAATCCAAGAATGGCCAGCACCTACGAATATAACTGAGTTACGTAGTTTTATTGGTTTGGCAGGTTATTATCGACGTTTTGTCCAGAATTTTGCCCGATTGGCTAACCCATTAACGAAGCTCACACGTAAAGGGGTTAAATTTGTTTGGACAAAAGAGTGTGAAGAATGTTTCGAAGAACTGAAGAGAAGATTAGTCAATGCTCCTATATTGACTCTACCATCGGGGAATGATGGGTTCGTTATTTATAGTGATGCATCGAAGAAAGGACTTGGCTGTGTCCTTATGCAGAATGACAGAGTTATTGCCTATGCATCACGACAGTTGAAAATTCATGAACAAAACTATCCTACTCATGATCTTGAGTTAGCAGCTGTGATCTTTGCTTTGAAGATATGGAGGCACTACCTCTATGGTGAAAAATGTGAGATTTATACTGATCACAAGAGTTTGAAGTATATTTTCTCACAAAAAGAACTCAACATGAGGCAAAGGAGATGGCTTGAATTACTCAAGGATTATGATTGTACGATACACTACCACCCGGGGAAGGCAAACAAGGTGGCAGATGCTTTGAGCAGAAAAGACCATGGAGTTCTGAACATGATGAGAATTGAAAGGGATCCAATTTTCATGGATCTAGTGAAGATGGACATGGGAATAACCAGGGAAGGTGAAACATCAATGATTTTTCAAATGGTTGCCAAACCATCTTTACTAGAAAGGATTAAGAGTTCTCAGACCGATGATGAAGAATTTCAGAAGAAGATTAAAGCTGTGAATGATGGGAGATTGAGAGACTTTGTGTATGAAGATGGAATTTTGAAATTCGGGAAGAGCCTTTGTGTTCCCAATATACCTGATCTAAAAAGGGAATTGCTGGATGATTCTCATAGTTCCAATTTCTCTATACACCCTGGGAGCACCAAAATGTATAGAGATTTGAAAGAACATTTTTGGTGGGACAACATGAAGAGGGAGATTGCTGATTTTGTGTCAAGATGTATGGTTTGTCAACAAGTGAAAGCTGGAAGGCAACAGCCTGGAGGAGTCATGCAACCTCTTCCCATACCAGAGTGGAAATGGGACAATATTACGATGGACTTTGTCATGGGGCTACCAAAGACTCCTAGAAGGAACGATGCAATATGGGTTATTGTTGATCGTCTTACCAAGTCAGCACATTTTCTTGCTATAAGAGAAGATCTACCCCTGGAACGTCTAGCAAGACTATATATTAATGAAGTTGTGAGACTTCATGGAGTACCCCTATCGATTGTTTCTGATCGTGATCCCCGTTTTACTTCAAGATTTTGGAAAAGTCTTCAGAAATCCCTAGATACTGAACTTCATTTGAGCACTGCTTACCACCCTCAGACAGACGGACAATCAGAACGGACTATTCAGACCTTAGAAGACATGTTGAGATCTTGCTCACTTGACTTTCAGGGTATGTGGGATCAATATTTACCACTGGTAGAATTTTCCTATAACAATAGCTTCCATTCGAGTATACAGATGGCACCATATGAAGCGTTATACGGAAAGAGATGTCGTACACCAACCTGTTGGGATGACGTTGGTGAAAGAAAACTTGTAGGCCCAGAGCTGGTGGAGGAAACGGTGGAAAAGGTGAAAGTAATCCAAAATCACATTAAAGCAGCTCAAAGTAGACAGAAGAGCTATGCCGATAATCGAAGGAAGGATTTGGAATTTCAAGTCGGTGATCATGTTTTCATGAAGGTATCTCCATGGAAGGGAGTCATACGTTTTGGTAAGAAAGGTAAATTGAGTCCCAGGTACATCGGACCTTTCGAAATTCTAGAACGAATTGGGGCTGTGGCTTACCGATTGGCAATGCCGCCAAGTCTCTCCAAAGTTCACGATGTGTTCCACGTATCTCTGTTGAGGAAATACATGCCTGACCCAACGCATGTACTCACCTATGAGGAATTAGAACTGGAACCCGATCTTTCCTATTGCGAAGAGCCCATCAAGATTCTTGATACGAGAGAACAAGTGCTGAGAAACCGGACGACGCGTCTGGTAAAAGTTTTGTGGAGGAATCATAAGATGGAAGAGGCAACGTGGGAACCCGAGGAACTTATGATGAAGAACCACCCGAGTCTTTTTATGCAGTAATACCCTAGAAATTGTGAGGACGCAATTATTTGAAGGAGGGGAGAATGTAACACCCCAAGCTTCTACGGTACGTTTCCCTTTGAATAATGCGATAGCGTGTGTTGTACGCAACCTCGAGTTCTAACACACACCACAACTAATTAAACTAGCCGTTGTGAATAGTAATACCTAATTTTTGAAATCATATATATTCTATATTTCAAAATGGACTTCATTTTTGGATTCGGAATATCAAAATTAACCTAGGGTGAAATTTTGGTACATTTCGGATAACTTTCATATTTTGATGAATAGTGAAAATTTCTAAATTTTAATTAAAAACAACTTTTTTAATCAAAATAATTAATAGTGATAAATTATGAATTTGAGTGGTTTTAAAGTATATTTAGAATATATTTTTACCATTCAATTTAATGTTTATCATTGGACATAATTTTACAATTAAACCGAACATAAACAAGTGTCAATCTTTTGATAGTTATTATCTCTTAAAAACACGCTTTTTGTTTTGACAGCGGGAATTAATTTTAAATTAATTTCTGCCACTTCTGTGTTTTGAATTTAGGAAAATGGATTCCATATTTGGAATCAGGATGTTCAAATTGTGTAAATAGGTAACTTTTATTTTTACACATTTTGAATAATTACTGCGGTAAATATTTTATTTACCATGGTTAAAGGGTAAATCCGGTAAATAAGGGTTAACAAAATAATATTATAATAATACAAAATTACCCTAAAATGTGTCTTAACCCTATTGGTTGATACATGGTCGACCATGGGCATCTTTGTGTCAATTTTGGGACCCCATGGATCCACTTGTAAGTGATAATGACACTTTATTTTAATTAAGTTAAAATGAATACAAAAATGACACAAGCATATATCTTTTATAAGAACAATTTTTACATAGGGTTATACATGTTGGATTTTCGATTGTAAATATTCATTAGAAATCTAAAAAGATTTCCTACATAATGATATTTTATTTATAATTTTTAGACATTAAATAATTTATTTTATTTATGACACAATGATGATGCAGTAATTACTAAAATAGTAAAAAATTAACATAATTAATATTATAAATACCCAAATAAATATAATATGAAACTTTTAATAAATTACACTAATTTTCTATGATAATATGATATATTAGGATTGATTTAATTGACTTTGTTCGAAGTAATCAATCTGTTAGGAGTTTCAAAAAAATCAACTATTGAATAGTGTCAAAATTGACATAAAAGAGTTCTTAAAACAAATATTATATTATTAATTGATATTAAATTCCTAAAAATCTAAGGATCGGACAAGAGACTTATATTATTATAGGTTCCTCATTAATGGACCACTTGGGGGTCGCTTGGATGTATATAGTAAGTTTATTAACCATATTATATAAAAATACAAAGAGACATTGTAAAAGTGAAACTAATTAACTTAGAGTAATACTTAAAGATAAGGTTAATATAAGTACCCAAACCTGTCTAAATTCTATTGGATGAGTTGTTTTCGACCTATCCCCACCTCATCCTTTGAATAGTCAACTTTGGAGCCTTTAGAAACCGAATATGAATTTATTATAAATTAATATTTCTAGCTTTTCCAAAGGTGCCCCTCACCCCTCTTATAAAAGGGCACTCCTCCTTCTCATTTCTTCACACCTCTAAAGCCTTTTGGTTCGGCCAAACTCTGCCCAAATACTCTCCCAACATCTCTCAATACAACCTAGAGGCCTTAGTTTGATCAGAAAGCCAACCTAAGGAGCCCTTTTGATCAAATCAAAAGGAAGAACCCGAAGAAGAGGTAATGATCTCACCACCCTTTTCTAAGTTCATTTCTTCTTCCACTTCTTCTTCCTTTGTTCTTACCATTCTGAAATAATAACTCCAGTATCTCACATATACTGTGATGTTATTATAAATATGGTACAATCATATTCAGTATTCTATCCACCCTTTGAATAACATGTCACCATATGTGCGTACGTACGGCTTACCGTCTCCACGTCGTGGTGTAATTGTTATTCAATATAATATTATTTGGATGGGTATAATAATGATGTGTAACTCATGTAAATAATAAATATAACATGTTAATGATTCTGTATATATGATATACCATCAATTTATATATTATTTTAATATCAAAAGAATGATATTGTCGCTCGTGCGTACGTACGGACTACCGTCTCCACGAACGCGATGAGATTCATTCTCCATCGCAACCATTAAAGCGTAATTATAATTTTATGATTTAAAAATGATGTTTAAGGACTTGATATCATTCTGGATATGAATAATATACAACCTATCCTTTACAAACATGTCTTACGTAACAAAACATATGAAAGAAAACAAGTAAGTTAACACCCGAAACAACGATAATACTAAGATATTATTATCAAATCAATATTAAAAGATCATATATGATATCATATTAATGTATATGATTCTTGTATAATTTAATAACAATTATTTCACCATTATACAGGAGGTTAACCTACCACAACCAAGGAAAAGTACAAGGTAAGGGTTATTTCACAATCTCTTCATTATCCGAGGTTGTTTATACGTAATAATCTACTGGGATCTCTTTATCATCCACATCCATGTTTCTTAAAAATGTATTTCAAAACATTTTTACTATTTACTAAAATATGAGTTAAAGTCATTTATACCATTTTTGACTTTTATAAGTGGTTTATAAAGGAATCTTTCCGTCATTTTCAAAACAAGGTCCTTTTTAACCTTTTCGACAGAATTGAGGTAAGAATGTTTTTTTTAACTTATACGGTGGGTGCGGTTATTTTACGCCGTTATAAAATCTTCAAAGCTTTCCTTACAAGCTTATAATAATATTTTCAAAGAAAATGTTTTATTTTATATGGATCTTAAATGATTTCAAAATAAAAGGAGATATTTCTTTAAAAAGAATTTTGATTTCATCTATGTCAACATCCTTTGATGGATTTTAAGATTATTTGAAGTTGATTTATTATGATACAAAACATCTATATTGTATTGAAGGTTTTGTGATATGTTTGACTGTGGATGTGCTATTTTTATACCATTCATAGTTTATTGTGAAAGTATTGACATTTCGTATGCTAGTTTTAATACGAATGTTTATGTTATGTTTAAACCTTTTCATATGGGAATGCATTGGACTTAATAAGTGACGGGTGGAGCCCGCTATAGCTCCTCGATGCATCGGTAGGTCTCATGAGACAAACTAGTGTCTTGGAACAAGGCCTTGACAAAATCTTATTTGTAGTCTTGGAACGAGGCCTTGGCTATGTGGTTATGATAGTCTGGCATTATGCATTCCAACATTATGAAAGTGGTTATTGATTTTTGCATGTGATTATTCATTTAGTAGAATATCCATGTGAATAAGTAAATGGCATTATTTCATTTTATTTATGCCATACCATGTTGAATGTTCGTATTTAAAAGGCTTTTGTTTTAGTTATAAATTGCCTTAAGTGTTTATGCTTATTTATGAAAGCTTCTGCTATAATGTTATCCTTACTGAGCATCCGAGCTCACCCCTTTTCTATGTTTTTATTTTCCCAGGATGTGAAGAAGTAAGTTATGAATGACATGCAGGGATAGTATGTGGGGATATGAGTGTGAAATATGAAGACCATGTTGTTGTAGTAGTTGTTTTTACTCTGAAATGTAATGTAAAACTTTATGAATATATCTAGTGTTTCCAAGGCTACTAAACCAATCGATCTTTCGAGTTTTGATCTTTCTTGTGATCATGCCAATGTTACGAAGTAATGCACCGACTCTGGGTAGCTGGGGTCGGGGCGTTACACACACTGCCTCCTATAGTAACTTTATTCAGCATATTAGTACATTCCGAGGCAATAACGATACAATATTGAATATTTCTTCCTTTGATAAAGCCAAATTGGTTCCAAGAAAAAAATTTATGTGTTATGGAGGTGATTTTGTTATCAAGAAGTTTGGTGATAAGTTTTTAGAGGGTGTTAATGAGAGAAATAGGTCGGAAAAGATGGATCTCAGCAACATTTTTCACTTTAGGAATAAGAGTAAGAAATTGAGCATTTATCCCATGAGGAAGAACATAATTGGAGAAAAATATTTAACCAGCTTACAAACATCCACATGGATGAGATCCCAGTATTGTTGGAAGAAACCATTGTTGAACCCATCAGGTCCTGGGAAACTGTCAGGGTTGAGACTGAAAACAGTGTCCCTGATTTCATAGTCCATAGGTATGATTAAGAGATGATCATTGTCCTCGGCAGTGACCATATTAGGAATGATGTCAGGAAGAAGATCCTTACTATCCTCTGGACCATTAAACAAATTATAAAAGTAACCAACAACATGATTAGCAATGGCATCCTCAGTGTCAAGAAGAGTGTCATCTACTCTAAGAAAGGAAAGGGACCTACAAATTTTCCGGATTCTTTAAAGGGAATTGTAGAATTTAGTATTTCTATTTCCATACGATATCCATTTGGTTTTAAAGATTTGCTTTCTCATGTTATCATTGAGCTTTAGAAGAGAGTTAAGATTCAAAGAAGTAGAGATTTCAGCTTTGGGATCAAGAGAAAAATTAGAGCAGGTATCAGAGCTTTGAATACAAATGAGGCCATTCTCCAAAGAGGAGGTGTCCATGTCGAGCTTCTTTGTTTTAGAGAAGAACCAACCCTTGAGATTCTGTTCCAGAAGTTTTAATTTATTAATCCAAGGAAAAGAATCATTTTGGTGCCCCATGACATCCCAGAAATCCTTTATCGTATTGGAACATTCTGGGATCGTAGTCCAAGAATTGTTAAATTTAAAAGGGAGGGGAGATTTTGAGCCCTTAGAGATGAGGCTGAAAAGAATGGGATTATTGATGAACCATTAACACTATCTTCAACAAACATGCAGTTCCATGAAATGGGCATGAACAACTCTCTATATATATAACCTCAAACGAATAGTAGAGACAAAAACACTCTTAACTAAAATAAATATAGAGGTCACAAGAATAGTAGGTTTATTATTTCAATAATAAAATATTGGCTATGATAAAATGATTGTAGTGAAATAATAATATATTATATTCAACCATCGCACCAACTAGATAGAAAAATAGAATGTATTAACTGTTGAAAAATGATTGATACATTTTATATCACATAATTCAGTTGGATTAGAAGTTTCGTCTTGAATTTTCAACAAGTTGAATTCAATTGATGTTGGAAAACGATGTACATATCATTTCAACTTCATAATAATAGTATTTTAATATATAATAAATCAACGTATAAAAAATGACAAATGGATTTAGTGAATGAAAATTATCACAATCATCAAACTATTTCTAGAAAATAACATGAAATTGAATTTGGACAACCAATTGATTAGCCATCAATTATAGATATCTAAATTGAATGAAATTTATGAAAAATAATACATAAAACATTGGAATAAAATTGTGTGATGAAATAAAAAATCAACATAACCATAAAAAGATGACGATAACATGAAACAGACAAATAAAAACCATATTTTTGAAAGATTCAGACCCCAAAAAATTACCTACTTACAAGATCTGATAAACATGAAATAGATAGTCGACAACGAGGTCTCCAACTACTGTCGGAACCCCAATTGGTCCTAGAACTCATTACATTGAAAACTCTACGTGAACTTCATCGATGGACGATGCCTGGAGTTAAATTGGAGGTCAGCGAAGCCAAACTATGCTTCATCTTACTATGAAAAATCCCGAACGAAGTCGTATATCATGGTAAATCTTGAATCCATCAGCAAAGGACTCTGCAACCCTAAGAAGAAGCTTGATTTAGCTTCACCTTTTCCTCTCACGATGGGTTCTTCTGATCGTGGTCTCCCAATCACATGAAAACCCTCACCGAAAAACTCTATTCATTAAAGTTTAATCAATTTTTTTATTTATCCAACTTAATTTATTATTTGTTTATTATATAAATATATAAAACTTTTAATTTATAAATTTATATTTAATTTATATAAGTTATTTTTTTTTGAAAATACATTTTTAAGAATAATATATATTTTAGTTAAATAAAATTTCTAACATAATTTATCATCATAAAAAAATCAGAAAAACTAAAAATATATATAAAGTCATAATAGTTCATTTTCTAAATTAATATCATTAATTAAATTAAATTTCTTTAATAAAATGTTATTTTTATAAATATTAGCTTAATGAAATCATAAACTGTAAAATATATTTATTTTTAATAACTTACAAATATATTGGTCATAAATAAGTTCGTTTGTCTACTAAAAATGTTATTCATAAGTATTTAAAAATAATGAATCAATATGATTTAATTTAACTAGAATAAAAACTTTTATTTATTATTTTTAATGAACATTATATTAAATTATTTTTAGTTTGTTTTAACTATAAATTAGTCTATTTCATATAATATATATACTTGGTATGATATTTCTAGATTGTTACATTGTTCCCCCTTAAAATAATTTCATCCCCACAATTCATTTCGTCAGATTGAAATGAATTCAGAATTTACATATTCAGAATTAGGAAACACTAGGACCACTAACTCTAAACTCGACAACATCTAATCTCCAAATTTTTCTAGAATGTTCCTATAATGCCAATTATAACTCTTCGAACCCACTCTTCCAGACTCAGTTCTTAAAAATGTGGCGTATGTTTTTTAAAAAAGTTAATAAATAATTTCACAACACTTTATACAATCATGGACCTTTACTAGTCTATGTTCTGGAGGATTAGAGAACACCATACATTTATCCGAGTTTAACCAAAATGAAACACATGCCTACTACTCTTTAGCATGCGTTAACTCCAAAAGCGATGACATCTTATTTGAACTTTTATGATACTTGTGAAAATTCATTTTAAAACAAAGGGTTAACATTCAATTATCGAGGAAGGTGTTCTGAAATTATATAAATACTTCATAGAAAATATTTATTTAATTTTTTTTGATACATTACTTTGAAGATAACATAAATATAATTTTGAAAACACAATTTGATATACTTAATTGAAATTACTTACATTTTAAATAATATAACACTTTTGAAATTAATTACTTATAAAAATAAATTTAAAATTAATCCACTTATTTTTTTAAAACACTATGCAAGATTTTGAAAAAAAAACATTATGTATTGTAGAAATTGGAAACATTTAAGGATATTTTGGGCCTACCCATTTGTTGAGAAATTGAGTTCACTATCTAGTTCCCTAACACATTTATAATGTTCAATCACCGATTTTTATAAAAAAAAATTAAGCTAGCTTTACGTATAGATACTTTTAGTGGAGATTTTAATTTTTAAAACATGTCACTACATTAAAATACACATTACACTTCTATTCATATATATGATTATGTATACATATATATAAATATATGAACTTCAATTTCATTTCACTTTCATGTTTTGATCTGACCAACACTTTTGTCACAAATACCATTCATAAACATCCATGTACCCAAACTTTTTTTCGAAATACATGATTTCATATTGCTATAACTTCTGAGATTTTTAAAACCCAATCTTGAATAAAAATTTCCAACGATATATTTGTTTAATTACAATTAAGAATGAAATATTGACATGAATATATAATGTAATAAAAATAATAATCTCATGCAATTTATATGTCTCACATGAAATTATCAGTAGAATTTCATATGCATTCACTCATTCATGAATATATATATATATATAAGTTTTTACAAACCTAAATTTAAAAAAAACATATATAAATTTATCTATACCAAATCATAGAAGTGAAGTTAAAAGGTAATGACCTAAAATGTCGAATAAATTATTTTTTTGTGTTTGATTAATATTTGACCATGTATTTTATACCCACTTCAGATATTTATATGATTTATTTGTAGTTAGAAAAAATAAATCTCAATGTACATATATACATACATACATACATATATATCATGAACATAAAAATTTAAACAAAAACACACATATTCAATTTCTGAATAAAAAATATGGACTTAGATTTTATGTCATTGTAAAACAAGTAGGAATAAGCGTATAATTAAAATTAATCAATTTCTTAAACGACATAGGAAGTTATCTGATATGGTCATTCCTATAATATGCATGAATTTTAAATAAAATGAATTTTTAATAAATTCATCATTCTAAAATTAAATAAGTGCTTCAAAATTTATGAATAAAAATTTATAAATGCTTTTAATATGATTAATTAACATTTAACATACATATATATAGATTGAAAATAATATAAGTTTTTAAAAAAGTATCCCGTACCAAATTTTAACTGATGAACCATTCACTCTCTATACAGCAAATGTGCAGTGCCTTAAAATGGGCATGCACTACTCTCCCTATTTACAACATCAAACGAATAGTAGAGACAAATACACTCTTAAATGAAATAAATGTAGTGGTCTCATGAATAGTAGGTTTATTTTTTTAATTGGATATTATTGGTTATAAATAAATTATTGTTGTGAAATCATAATATATAATATTAATATATCACACCAACTAGACAAAAAAAGATAACATATTAACTATTGAAAAATGATTGACACATTTTTTTATTGTATGATATAGTTGGATTAGCAGCTCATCGAGAACTTCCAACATGTTGAAATAAGATGAAGTGGAAAAATGATGCACATATCATATTCGATTAATAATACAAGTATTTTAAATTATCAAAAATCAGTGAATGAAACATAATGAAGAACAAATTCAATGAATGAAAATTATAGCAATCATCAAAGAGTTTCAAGAAAATGATTTGAAACTGAATTTGGACAACAAATTGATTACACCGAGATTATAAAAATCTAAATTGAACAAAATTGTTAAAAACTGATACACAAATAATTGGAATACAACTATTTGAAGAAATATAAATTCAAGATAACCATAATCGGAAGATGATAGGATGAAACAGAAAAATAACAACCATATTTGTGGAAGATTAGGACACCGAAAAATTACATTCCTAAAAGATCTATCAAACTCGAAATAGAAGGTTGAAAATGAGGTCTCCATATGAATTGAGAACCATAACTAGGCTTTGATCATGGTGATTTGAAATTTACAACTTCAATCCAACATTGGATGATTCCTATACTTTAAATAGAGGTGAACGAAGCCCAATAAAACACCATCTCACTCTAAAAAATATGGAATCAAGTCATCTATCATGGTCGATCTTGAATACATCATCAATGAACTACACAAACCTAGGATGATGTTTGATTCAGCCTCTCATTCTCCTATCGTGATGGGTTATCCCAAGCGTGTTTTACAAATCATGTGAAAACCCTCACCCAAAAACTCCATTCATTCGAGTTTAATCATTTTTTATTTATCCAACTCATATTATTATTTTCTTATTGTATATATATAACAATTTTAATTCATAAAATTTTATTAAATTTTATAAGTTTAACGTATTTTAATATATATATTTTACAAAAATTATATATTCTAGTTAAATAAAATTACAATCATAAATTATCATCACAAAAAAATCAATAAAATTGAAAAAGTAAATAAAGTCATAATTATTCATTTAGTTAATAAATATCATTAATTAAATGAAATTTATTTGATAAAATTTTATTTATATAAATATTAACATAGTGAATCATAGACTGTAACATATATGTATTTATAATAAATTTTAAATAAATTGGTCTTAAATAAGTTTATTGGTTTATTTAAAACATCATAGTTAAATATTTAAAAATAATGAATAAATATAATTTATTGTATTTTATAGAAATGAATTTTGTTAATTATGAACATAATTATATGAATATATTAAAATCTGAGAATTAATAGTGAAATTATGTTCGTAACATAATTTAAATAGATATAACGGTTTTAATAAACTAGAATAATTAATTTCAGTTATTATTTTCAATGGAAATTGTAATAAATGCATTTTTATTTTGTTCTAACTATAAATTTTTCCATTTAATATAATTTTTATACTAGGTATGAGATTTTTGGGATGTTACATTATTCCCCCTTGAAATAATTGCATCCTAAAAATTCATTTCGTCAAACTGAAAAGAGTTCTGAATTTCCATCTTCAGAATTAAGAAACTCTAGGACCTATAACTCTAAACTCTACAACATCTAATCTACAAATATTTCTAGATAATTCCTCTAATACCAATTATAATTCTCTGAGCCAACTCATCTGGACTGAGTTCTTTAAAATCTGGTGTATTATTTTTATAAATGTGAATAAACAATTATATAAAACTTTTCAAAAATGAGGACCTTTTACCGGTCTAGGTTCTAGAGGATTATACAACACCTAACATTTATTAGAGTCAAACCGAAATGAAACAAATTCCTACTACACTTCCTTGCACACTAACTCTAAAAGTGATTACATATGATTTGAACTTTTAATATTCCTATGAAAAATTATTTTAAAATAATGGATGGGAATTCAAATTCCTAGTAAGTAGTTTTGATATTCATTAAATAAAATTTAGAAAATATTTATTTAAAAATAACTTTGATAAATTCTTTTGAAGATAACATAAAAATATTTTTTAAAACACCCTTTGTAATATTTCATTGAAATTACTTACATTTAAATTAATATACCACTTTTGAAATTATTTACATAAACAATAACTTTAAAAGTAATCTAGTGATTTTAAAAAACATTAGGCAAGCTTTTGAAAAAAAATTTGGCTTAAAGAAACATGAAAAATTGAATGCTATCAGGGGCCTTCTCACTTGTTTTGGGATTGAGTTCACTCCCCAGTTCCATATCATATTTACAATCTTCATGCACCAATTCATATAAAATAATTTTAATCTTTCTTTGCGTATATATACTTTCACTGGAGTTTTTAATTTTGAAAACTTGTCACTACAATAAAATACACATTACAGTTATATTTATATATATGAGTATGTATATATATATTAATCTATGAACTTCCATTTCATTTCTCTTTCAAGTTTGGTTTTGACCAAAACTTTTGTCATATAGACTATTCCTAAACATCCATATAACCAAACTTTTTATGAAATACATAATTTCATAATGTTTTAAATTCAATCATTTTTTAAACTCAGTCATGAAAAAAAAATTTCCAATGAAATATTTTTTTAATTACTTTTATGCAGAAATAATGACATGAATATATAAATTAATAACAATAATAATCAGATAAATTTTTTTGTGGCACACGAAATTATTAATAGCATTTCATATGAATTCATTATTTCATAAAGATATATATATATATATATATATATAAGTTTTGAAGAACCTATCTTTGGGAAGTACATATATATATATATTTATAAATATTAAATCATAGAAGTGAAGTTAGAAGGTAATGATCTCAAACATCGAATAAATCATTTTTTGGTGTTTGATTAATATGTACCCATATATTTTATACACTTGTTAGATATTTATATGATTTATTCAAAGTGTAAAAAATTTCCCTCAATAGACATATATATATACACACCCATATATATATACATATATATATGCACACACACACACACACAGACATATATATAGCATGAACATAAAAATTGACAAAAATACACCCATATTAAATTTAGTAATTAAAAATATTGACTTGGATTTTATGCCAGTATAAAACAATCAAGCATAGGAATATACTTAAAATTAATCAATTACTTAAATGACATATAAAATTATCATATATAGTCATTCCTCTAATATTAATGAATTACAAATAAAATGATGCTTGGACTTTAATCAGAGGACGATGAAGCCCAACCGGACACCATCTCACTCAAAAAATCCCGAACGAAGTCGTCTATCATGGTCGATCTTGACACCATCATCCAATACCAATGAAACACTTGGAATAATCTTGATTTGGCCTCACCTTCTCCTATCTTGATGGGTTCTACCGACTGTGGTCCCCCAATCACATGAAAACCCTCACACGAAAACTCAATTCATTCATTTCAATATTTTTTTATTTATCTAACTTTTTTAATTATTTTGTTATCGTATAAATATAAATATATATATATATATATAAATTTTAATTCATAAAATAATAATAAATATGTATATGTTAAACTTTGATTATTATAATTTTTTAAAAAATAATATATATTTTAGTTAAATAAAATTTTAAACATAATTTATCATCACAAAAAAACTAATAAAATTGAAAATACATATAAAGTCATAATATTTCAATTAGTAAATTAATATTATTAATTAAGTTAAATGTCATTAATAAAATTTTAATTATATAAATATTAACATAATTAATCATAAACTATTATATATATGTATTTATAAAAATTCCAAATTAATTTGTATTAAATAAGTTAATTTTTATTTAAAACATTATACTTATGTATTTAAAAATAATGAATCAATATAATTTGATTTATTTTATAAAAATTAATTATTTAATTCTAAAAATAATTGTTAACAGATTTTAAAATGTGAACATTAATAGAAAAAAAGTATTCGTAACATAATTCAAATAGATATAAATGTTTTAATTAACTAAAATACTTAATTTCAGTTATTATTTTCAAAGAACATCAAAATAAATGCATTTTTATTTTGTTTTAACTATAAATTAGTCCATTTAATGTAATATTTATATGATGTATGAGATTTTTGGGATGTTACAATGATTCCGTGTTATATCTTTCCTGCCTCTATATGTGTATCCTTGATCCATTCCTTTTATATTAGAATATCATGCCTTATGATTCATGTAATATTCTTTATTTCCTTTTTTTTACCTCACTAGGATTTATAGCTCCCCCTTTTTTATATATATTCCTAATTTTTTCATCTGTAGTTTTAGGTGATAAACAGGATTTAGGATTACATTATAAAGATTATTAATATTTATATTCACCTTTCTTAGTTTTTAATTACATACCTGTTCATCCAAAGAAAATAGACATTTAAATCCTTGGATTGTATTTAGTGGATAATTATTCTTGAAACATGTATTAATTTGTGTCAAAGGATTGGTTCACAATAGTTTGTATCAAATCATAGTCTACGTATTTCTGATGATTATGAATAGAAATAATTAGTAATAACCTTAGAGATAATTTTTTTTCACCAAGGATAACCAATAATGAAATATAAGGAATACAAAGTTTGAATATAATTTTCATTTGTATGTTATTAATTTTAAATTAATTATTATATTTATATATACTCAATATATATGAAATCTATAGACCAAATATTGTTATTTTTTTAATAAATGGAGGGAAATAAGAGTACTCATCCCAAAAACCAAATTGGATGGTGATGTGATGATTTCCCTATTGAGATTCCATACCTGTTGTGAATGGGAGCCCCGAACATCATGATAGTATTGGATGAACTGGCTCAAGTTATTAATTGTATAGAAAGAACCCATTCTCCTATGAATGATCATGTTGTGTTAAAATCATTTATGTGGAAAATATCTCCCATAATTAGTGGATATTATGATCCCCTCATTTCAAAATAACTTATTAACTCAATGGAGAACATATTTTATATCCTCCATTATTCATAACAATAGAAACACATGATGGATGTCTATCGTTTTAATTGGGAAGCTGATCAATGGTGGAAACTGATCAAGAAATAGATATCTAAAGAGGTAGTTTATTTCATCGAATGGGAATGATTCATGAAAAATACATTTCAAAAAAATATTTCCAGAAATCTCTGTACTATTATAGAACTAGAGTTCGGCAGACTGAAATAGAGGGAAGATGACTATCAGGGTGTATGAGACAAACACTAAATGGATTTCATGATACATAACCAAATTTTTCATGAACACTAAAAGCAAGTTAGATCAATTTATTATTGGATCGATGTAATGTATATGAAAACCCATGGAAATTCGAGTCCTTGAAATCAATGAAGAGAGTTTCTGTTGTACCCTTAAGTAAGAGAAGTAGATTGGTGAATTTAAGTGGTATTGCAGGATTATAGATAAAACTTGTAAAATGAATCATAATTTGGGAGGATAAATTGATAAATCCTTGGGAGAAAACCAAACCCAACTTCCCTATGGTAAAATTCATGGGATGAAGAATCCCAAAAACTGTCTAATGGGAATGAGGTGATGGTTTAATTTTGAAAACAAGTGAATCAAGATAATAATTGTTGGAGGGTTATAATGATGACCACTAATTCAAAATAATAAAAGATTATTCATATCAACAATATTACTACCATACAATGATTCAACTATTAGAAACATGGGAATTATATGAATAAATTCCCAATTCCTTGGGTTGTTTGAGAAAATAAAATACAACAACCTCCATGGATGAAAGGGAATATGCTATTAAAATGGTTGAGGTGGATCCGAAATGTGATGTGGTGAAAAGTATGATGGTAATTCATTGAATAATAGTTAATGTACAATTTTATTCAAGTTCTACACATTATTTCATATCAAGAAAGTTTAATTTAACTATTTTATTTCCAAATAAAAATATGGGTATTGAGTTATCTATGAGAATAAAAAATGGAGAAATTATTGCGTCTAAAATATTTAAATCCTCACCTATCAATGTTTTTAGATTGAACCTCCCATAAGATTTGTGGTCATTTTATGTAATGGAGTCTGATGACATATTGGGAATGAATTTTCTATCTTTATATAAATCTAGGATATACTATTGGGAATTGAAGAACACTCTTCACATCCCTAAACATCAGCCAATTCTGTAAAAATGTAAGGAGGAGGATGAATTTCCATTGGAATCCTCTCATAAAGAAAGGATACTATTATGTTATGAGAAATTATGTCTTGCTCAAATTAATGACAGAAAGGAGATGATCTTTCTTAGTGACATTCCCATTATAAGGTGTTACATTGATGTATTCCAAAGAAAATTTCATGGTCATCCTTGTAACAGAAATGTTTCATAATCTTCTAATATTATAAATGTATATCTACCCATATCAAATACTCCAAACAATATTGTCACCATTGAGGTGGAAGAACTGATGAATCAATCACAAATAGTATGGATAAGGGTTTTTTTACCCTACTAATTTTTCGTGGTGTGTTCCAGTCAACTTATTCATGACGAAGGATGGTTCAAGGAACCACTTTATTGATTGCAGTGTGATCAAAAGAATCATGGTAGAGAACATGTATTCCTAAACATGGATAAATGACCTGTTCTATCAACTCCATGAACTGATGTAATCCTATAAGGTTGAAATTTGGTCAAGAAGTCACCAATTAATGGTAAAAAAGGAAAATATTCCCAAGACAACGTTTTAAATGAGTTTTGGACATTGATAGTTCATAATGATTCTATTCAAACAAACCAATTCTATAGAAATTTTGACGGACTTGAGGAATATATAATTTTGAGATTACCTCGAAATTTTTTTGATAGTATTTATAGAAGATATTATGATATAATCTAATAGAAAGGATGAGGATGAGGTGAATTATAATATTATGATAAATTCTATGAGAAGGGAGAAACAATATGTGAACTATAAAAAATGTGAGTTAGGGATTGAGTATATATCATTCATGGGGATTTTTTTTCACTATAAAAGGGATATATATGGACCATTTTAAGAGAAAATAAAATTGAGGATTATCACATGATAGTATGTATAACAGATTTCCATAGATAATGTAGTCTATATGGGTATTATTTATGATTTGTGAGGAAATTATCCTGATTTTGGAACCAACTACCAAAGATAAATTATTAGATATTAGCACTTCTTTGGACATGTGAATGTGAATACTACTTAAACAAGTTAAAGATTCTTATATCCACAAAAATACATAAACTATCCATAATTAGGGAACTCTATGTTGTATACAATGATGCATAAAAGAAGGTATTTGGATGTTCACAGATGTAAACTGACAAATTGATAGCCTATGAATCAAGGTACCAAAAAGGTTAGCGAAAAAACTACCAGACACATGATCTTGATATGGAGAAATTGATATTAATTTTGAAATTATAAAATCATTCTCTATATGGGGATATTTATGAAATATATATAAATATAATATGAGCCTAAAATATCTATTCACAAGGAAAGATGTTAATAATCCCCCATGAATATGGTAAGAGATCATCAAGGATTATGAAAGTTCAAAACAGTAACATCCTATTAAATATAAAAAAATTAAAGATAATTTATGTATAAATGATCCTAAAACATTATCAATGATGAGTACTGAGGTAAATCCAATCCTATTGTACTTGAAAAAGATGGACATGGTAATCATAAATAACGTAAAATAATAATTCCTTTCTAGAATAATTTCCCAACAATCCAATTTTGAGTAGATATGTGATTATGAAAGAGAAGATGTTGAAATTTATAAGATGGTTGAATCTATTATAAATTTGAAATCCTCGAAGCTCAAAATTGGCGAGGAACGAGTCATTAGATTTTGACCCCAACTATTTGTACCATCAAGTTTTCACATAATGAAATAGCTTTTGAATGATGAAAATAACTCGAACCTCTCTATCCACCTAGGGACCCTGAATATGTATCATGTTATTTGAGAGAAATTTTAATGGGAAAATGTGAAGAAAGAGATATCTAAATATACATCAATGATCTTGGTATTTCGAAAAGTGATGGATGAGTGGATGATGTCCAAGGGGATGATTCAACCATTACCCATAACTATATGGAAATGGTAAAACATCACCATGGAACTTGTCAAGGTACATCTGAATAAATATATTGTAAATAAAATTTTATGGTTTGTTTTAGATCATTTTAGAAGGTATTTACACATCATTACAATTAGAGAGGACTTCTCAATTGATCAACTAGCATGTATATACATTAGATAAATAGTGAGAATTTGTAGATTAAAATTATTGATTGGATTTTATTGAGATCCTATATTTATCTCTATGTTTTTGAAGAGTGTGAAAAATGTTCAAAACACTAGCTAAATATTAATAATTCTTATAATCCTCAAACTAAGCTCTATTCTGAGCATACTATTAATACATTGGAAGACATCTTGAGGCTATGCCTGTTGGAAATCAAAGGAGAATGGTATAAAAATATTATTTAGGTGAGTTCTCTTACAAAAAATTGTTTATACTAAAGAATAAAAAACACTTTATATGGTTCCCATTATTAGAAAAGATACATAACACCTACATGGGGGGATGACGTTGGGGAACACAAGAAGCTGGGACTAGAAATGTTTAACAAAATTGTTGCAATATTAATGACCATACAGAAGAATGATAAGGATGATCAAAATTTATTGAATAGATTAACTCATAATCAAAGATAAACCTAAAGTTTAAGATTGGAGATAATATATTCCTCAATATATCTCTATAGATGAGAGTTGTGAGATTTTTAATGAATAGAAAGCTAGGTTCCAGGTAAATTAGACCCTATGAAATTCTTGATCTTTTCAGAGTTGTGACCTATTTACTAACACATACACCAACCATGCCTCAAGTACAATATGTATTCCATTTATCCATCTTCAAGAATTATATACAAAATACATAAATTTTTTTGAAAGTATTGGTGGTAAAACTGGAAAATAACCTCTCTTGTGAGGAGAATCTATGGAAGATCTTGAACTCGAGAGATAAGTTTTTACCCAACAAGTCTACTAACCTGCTAAAGTACTATGGGAGAATCATATATATGAAGTGGGGAAATCAGAGGTAGATGAAGTGTTTAAGTATAAATATCCTTAATTGTTTTTACCATTGTAATTTAAAAAAAATTCTAGGTGAAATATCTTAAGGGGAATAATTAAATTACAAAAAATTATATTAATAGAATTTTCCTTCTTGTAATTATGCGATGTTGTGTAAAATACATACAAAACTTAGGGAAACCAAAAAAAAGTTATTCTCATAAATGAATTATGATTCATTATTCATCAAAAAAAGAAAATTAATTAGAATTATTATAATACGAAAAATAAATAGACCATAAGAGAATAATAATATGAAAATTTGGATCTTTTTGATCGAACATAATTAATAAAGTCACGAACAATTCTATAGGAATAAGACATAATATTAATACATTAATATTAATTTTTTAAGGTGATAATACATACTAAATTGAGAGAAAATATATGTGAATGAATAATTAATGTAATAAGTGATATTTATATAAATTAAGTAATTAATAATACCATTATAGACCTCGTTATTATAATAGTAATATGGTTATTGGAATAATAGCCTAACTATTAGAAAATTAATATGTGTGTTTGGAATTTTCAATGTACCATTAGAAAAGTAATCTCACCTAGGGAAATATAAAATAATTTTTAGGTATATTATAAAATGAATATATGATATCTTAATATTATGGTACAAGTAATTAATTTATTTAAAAATGATAAATAAGTGTTTGTATTATATAAAAAATGAAATAAATTAAATTTTTAATTAATGTATATATAAATTAATATTATATCTAATTATAATTATAATATAATTTTATTAGATAATATGTGAATTTTCCTTGGGTTATAAAATCTATTAAAAAATAAAGGTCAGTATTTTTTTAATAAACAAGGATTGTATTTTCAAAATAACATTGCCTTATTAAGAAAATTATTTTCATAAAATATTTTCCATTTATTAAATATATACATAAAAATATGGTTGGTGTTCATTTTTTATATTCTCCTAAAATAGTTGATTTTTGGTGAAAAATGGAATAGAGTAATTTACAGTATTTAACATTACAGGCCAAATACATGAATTTTTGAGCCTTTGATGTTGTAAGAACCTGGTAGTTTAAAATAAAATTAATCCTCTATGATATATAGAAAAATGAAAATAAAATACTTATAGTATTGAAATTAATAATGAAATAATGAAAATAATATTCAAAAACACCCCTCTCATCCCCTTATAAATACCACTCCTCCCCACCTTTATTCCTAAAATCATCTAAACCTTAAAACATGAAAAATATATAACAAACCATATCCTACCTACTCTTCCCCACATAAAATTTCAACTTGTCTCAACAAAATATCAATTCCGTGTTTCATAAGGGGTATTTCTAGGAGGTGTTATTCAAGATGAAACATTATCAAACTACTTCTTTTAATTTATTTTCTTATACCTTCACCTAAAATGATTCACCATAAATATAATAATGAATATCCTATAATGTAAATAATGAAATTATATATTTCTATTGTGAAATATCATATCAACACTATTTGTTATTTTCTGTTATTCCATGAAAAATAAAACCATTATCCATATTATGTCGGTTGACCACCATCATAGACGATGAGTTTTTGTTTTTCAGTAATGCCTTTATGGAAGGTGTAATTTAACTGATAATTGTTTATAATGATATTTCTACATATATTATATTTGTTTTCACATTTATAGAGGATTATATGTTCCAAAAATTAAATAAAATGAATCAGGTTTTTGTTAGGAAGAATGACCACTATAAACTTAATTTTTACCATCAACACTTTACAAAATTAATCATGCACAAATCAAAAAACTAAATTATATATGGAACCTTTTAAAAAAATATTTGCTAATGAATACTATATAATTTCACTATTGAAATATTATTCCCTCTTAATAAGAACTTCCTTAATTATAAACATGTGACCAGACCATGAAACCATGATGTGAACACTCTTAGAGAAATGATATTACACTTTATAATTCATTGAAATAACAAAAAAATGAACATAATTGAATTATAATAAAAATTATATATATGTTAGAGGATATGAATTGATTTATTATTTAATCTAATTTTATTTTACAGTAAATTATGTGAAATTTGAGAATGAATTCATATATAGGTTAAGGAATCTCTCTATACATCCATATTTTCTTCTGGTTATGATTTCTCTCTTTTCCTTCATTCAACTCATAATTATTATTATATCATCCTCTTATATTATGTTTATATTTTCAATATATATATATATATATATATATATCTATCTCAATTAATATTTCTTTTATATAGAAATATATGTTTTAAGAGTTTCCCAATGCAATTCATCTATATAAGAAAACCTGATTATTGGAAAATTATCTATTTCATTCACATTTTCAACTAAAACTATTAAAAATATTAATTCAACCATATTTTAGAAAAATATCATTTGTTTCTATAATTTTTGTAGTTCATTTATTTGTTTATGTAAAAAGTTATGCCTTTATCCTATTTGAATAATCTTTATCCTTTCCCTAAAATCATGCTGAAGTTTGAAATTTAAAAAGTTACCTAATAACTAATTTTCATCTTTTCACTTCAGTTAGACATAATTATTCATGATATATTATTATTTTTCTTTTATTAATGTTCAAAAAGTGTTTAGTCCCCTATTTCATGTATTACTTTATGATATTCCCTTTTCTAATGCCTTATGACATTGTTATTAATCCCATTTCTCTCCATGGGTAACCCATATGTTTAATTATTATGTTTGATTTCATTATGTGGAACACATATGCAATCACATGTTTTTATGGTTGCATCGATATAACACTCATATTTATTTTTTACCTTTTCCATCATGACATAATATGTATGGGATTAGTTGTTAAACTAAATCCATTATTAGACTCTATCAACCACATGATTTTATCTTAGAAGTACTCATTGACTCATGTTAATATCATATAATATGTTTCTATAACCTATAATTTTTTTCCAAGATCTTATCATTCTATGTTATATATTTTATACCTCTATATGTTTTGTTGGACTCCTCATGTATTAATCATGCTTTAATGATAAAATATCTCTTTAATATTCCCAAATATCATAAATGATCACAAATCTTATTCAATCATGTGTATTTATGTCTCAAATTCACTCATGCTTTATAATGGTTAAGGTCAATCCATTTCATGCATATTACTGTTAAGTCTGAATACAGTTATTTGATTATGTATAAGACGCCATGAAGACCAGACACAGCCAGACACCGTGACCGAGACATAGTGACCAAGACACCGTGACCAAGACACTGGGACCAAGACACCGTGACCGAGACACCGTGACCAAGACACTGTGACCAAGACACTGTGAAGACAAGACACCATGAGCAAGACACCATGAATATCAGACACCATGACACTCAAGAATGTGACTCTCAGACATCGTGACAATTAGACCGTGACACTCAGACACCATGAAGGAAAAATCGTTTCCTCAACTTACTGTGAAACTGTTTCTTAAACTATTTTGTCGTCCTTCAATTTAATGTTTAACAGTAATATTTGATGCCTTTAATACACTGCCATAATTAATGTTTCTTTGTAGACATAGTACGAGGTATGAGGCATGAAACACATGGAACCTGTCGTCTAAATTTCATGCATTCGAAGATAAAGAGTAGAGAGTGCCCAACAACAAGAGATTGTGATACTAAACAGAAAACATGTGTGTGAGCACGACCACGAAGAACACTTTTGCGAGATTTTCAAAGAAATAATTTTCACATGCACAGAATCTGACTCTACTGAAGAACATACGAAGTACAATGGAATCTAGATAAAATCTTCACATTGTGAAAGCTCGTGGAGAACACAAGTTGAAACATGACACTCTGTTTTTCAAGACAAAAACGAAAGAAGGACTCAGAAGCATTTCTGTTAAATCAAAGGAGTATGAAGCTGCACTTTAGATCACTAGATCTTTTCTAAACTCATATCTACTCTCTCTTAGTGATTCTTTTACTTATCTTTTGAGTAGTGTGTGTACTCTTTATATTCCACACACACATCGAATCCTGTTCTAAACTGAAGGACTTATAAATCCTTACACCAAACTCTCTATTTCTATTTACCCACGAAAACTGTGGAAGAGGTCCCTGTGTGGCCTTATTATTGTTTTTTACCCACAAAAACTGTGGGAGTGGTCCCCGTGTGACCTGCACAGTCTGTATAATGTTGTTTACCCCGATCTAGGGTGTGGATCAATGTTTATTTATATAAAATTCTTGGTGGCACGTGATCACCAAGTGGAGTAGATTAGGTCACAGATTTAGACTAAACCACTTCTTTCATATCAAGTGTTCTATTTAATTTTAGTCTTCTCTATTTTACTGCTTGATTTCTTAATCCAAAAAACTGTAATTTCACTTTGATAGTTAGTCTTGGAAAAAAGTTATAACTTATTTTTCTTAGTAGGATAACTTCAACAGTAATATTAAAAATACATATTAAGATTAATGAGAATTAATCAATCTTCGAATTAGTTGTTTAAATAGTCAAACTCTTATAACATTATAACCTTGATTAGCTGGGCTGTATCTATTTTTTTGGGGCAAACCATTTATTTGAAAATAATATTTTTATAACAAAAATTTTTATAGTCACTCAATTTACCCCTCCCCTCATGAGTGAACTACTCCGACCAACATTTGGTATTGTAGGGTTTCTTTATTAGGACTTTTTATAATCTTACTAAACTGTGATTATAGTTGTACATTAAAGATATGAAAATTTCTGTAAATTCTAAATTTCTAGCTCTTTTAAAGTAATTTGTTAGTATGGATAATAGATTGGAAGGTGATGCAATCAACAGACCACCATTCTTTTATGGAACCAACTATGATCAATGGAAAATTAAAATGAAAATGCATCTAGAGAGTATGAGCTTTGAAATTTGGTCATCCATTATAGATGAATACAAACTTCTTGTGACTGATAAAATTACATGGGATGAACCTACAAAATATTCTTACAATAACAATTGCAAAGCCATGAATGCTTTATACTATTCCTTAGGATATGAATAATTTAATAGGATTTTTTCTTGTAAAGCTGCTCATGAAATTTGGGATACCTTTTCTATCTCACGTGAAGGAACATCTAGTGTAAAGGAAATGAGACTTTATACTTATACTATAAAATATGATAATTTCAAGATGAAACCTGATTACACTATTTCTGACATGTATCTTAGGGTCAATGAGATTGTCAACACAATGATTTATCTTAGAAGAGAAGTCACAGCCAATGAACATATCATGAGAATTCTTAGGTGTTTACCTGGCAGATGGAGGGGAACCTCTGTCTCAAATAGAGAATTGTGTGACATTAGAAATCTACCTGTAAAAGAACTCATTGGGAAACTAATGATTTATGAGGAATAAATGAATGTCAATAAAGAATAGGAGGATGAAGCAAAAAGGAAATCTGTAGCATTTAAGACCACCTTATCAAAGCACAAAGACAAAGCAAAACTGGAAGCTTCTGTAGAAAGATCCACCACTAAAAAATCATCACCTGACATTGATGAGGAGATGTCTCAACTGGACTGAATATTCAAATGATTTTACAAAATGAAGAGCTTTTTCAGAAAGCCTATCTTCATGGGGAAGTATGATCAAAAAGGAAACTGAAAAAAGAACTGGAAAAGAAGTGACAAAACTGATGAAATTGCATGCTATGAAGGTAAGCGAAAAGGACATATAAAGGATGACTGCCCAAAGCTCAAATATAAGAATAAGTATGAGGATAAGGAAAAGAAGTACAAAAAGGAAATGAAAGCAACTTGGAGTGCCTCTGAGGATAGTTCAAGTGACTCAGAGACATCACATGATGAACAAGCTAATAAAGCCAGTATGTGTACTAGGACAAACACATCTAAGGTAACACTGGACTCTTCTATTCATAATTCATACTATTCTGAGGAGGAAAGTGACTCTAAAAATATGACTAATGAAGAAATGTTTGAATACTGCAACATGTTTAAAGAGATGAAATGAATTAAAAGATAAATATAAATCATTGAAGAAACAACATGCTCTCACTGAAAATATTAAATCTGAACTTACTACTAAAAAGGGGTAAAATGATCAACTTCTCAAAGAAAACAATGAACTAAAAATGTCTAATGAGAAATTAAAAAGTTACTTATAAAAGTTTAATAATGCAAAGAATACCCTTACCCAAATGCTAGGACAAAAAATCACCCCAAAATACAATACTGACATTGGTTATCAACCTGGTAAAAGAAACATTAGTAGAATGAATTTTATTTCCATGTCTAGGACATATAATTTTGTTCCCAGTTCTGGACATAACTCATCTTGCTCGAGTCATGATACATTCTCTACTGTTTCAAGTTTTTGTGGACCAAATGCAGTTTATTTTTCAAACACTTTACATAATGCTTATAGGAAACCTATGAGACAAATATGGGTTCCTAAAGCATTTATTACTACTGTTACTGGACCCAAACAAGTATGGGTACCAAAATCTGTCTTTACTTAATCATGTTATAGTAAAGCTGCTTAAAGATATCCTGCAAGAATCTATGGTACATGGATAGTGGATGTTTAAGGCACATGACAGGAGACTACTCATGCTTCAAGAATCTGATAAAAGTAGATAGAGGACACGTAACATTTGGTGACAATGCCAGAGATAAGATAATTGGCTTAGGTCAGATTGGTAACTCTGATTCGATTTTAATTTCTAAAGTACTATTTGTTAATGTCTTAAAATGTAATCTTTTTAGTATCTCACAATTATGTGATGATGGATATCATGTTAAATTTGAAAATGATGCATGTAATGTCTTTAATTCTAATGACGAATTCGTATTTTCTGCATCAAGGAATGAGAACATTTATTCTATTAAATTAGATTCCTTAACATCTCAAAATGATTCCTGCTTAAGTGTATTTCATAAAGATTCTTGGCTCTGGCATATGAGACTAGGAAACTATAATGTTCACTCCCTTAGAAAGATGACTAGAAAAGGCCGAGTTAAAACTTAACCAAACATGATCTTCCACATGACAATGTGTGTAATCCTTGTCAAAAGGTAAAACAACACAAAATATATTTCAAATCAAAGAAATAAATTTCTACTTCTCATCCTCTCTAACTGGTTCACATGGATTTGTTTGCACAATCTATAGTTTCTAGTTTAAATGGGAAGCATTATATTTATGTTCTAGTAGATGATTTCTCTAAATATACCTGGACCTTTTTCATGGCTCACAAAAGTGAAACCTTCTCTTATTTTACTAAGTATGCCAAGTCTGTAGAAAACCTTAGTGGCCTTAAAATTTAATCTTTAAGAAGTGATCATGTCCGTGAGTTTGAAAATCAAGGGTTTGAATCATTTTTCTCACAAAATGGTTATAGTCACAAATTCTCTACCCCTAGAACACCTCAGCAAAATGGTGTTGTAGAATGAAGAAATAGAACCTTGCAAGAAATGTCCAGAACAATGCTTAGTGAATATGACCTACCTATTTACTTTTGGGATGAAGCTGTTAATACAACATGCTACATAATCAATAGAGTCTTGATTAGACCAATTCTCAAAAATACCCCGTATGAACTCTGGAACAATAGGAATCCTAAAGTTAATTACTTTAGAGTTTTTGGATTCAATACCTTTATTCTCAACTCTATGGATAATCTTGAAAAAATTTCATCCAAAAGGGATGAAGGAATTTTCCTAGGTTACTCAATATTAAGTAAAGCTTATAGAGTATTCAATAAAATATCTAAATGTGTGGAAGAATCTGTTCATATCATGTTTGATGAAACAGATCCACATGATCCTAGAACTATCCTAGAAAATCTGGAGGATGATGCATCAAATCTGAACATCAACTCAAAATCCACAAATTCTTCTGTGAAAGAATTTGTGAAAACTTCTTATTCTGTAAATTCTCTTCAATCGAGTCATAATGAACCATAATCTGTTGATGAACCTAAAATCACTAGTCCCTCTTTTTCTAGAAAGGTTAGAACCTTTAGAAACCATCCTTAGATGCTGTTGTAGGAGACTTAGAGAAAGGAACACAAACTAGAGCTTCTCTTAGAAATCAGGTTGAACATCAATCCTTCTTGTCACAACTTGAACCTAAAAACATTGATGATGCCATCAACGATGAATTTTGGGTAATGGCTATGCAAGAATAACGTAATCAGTTTGAAAGAAAAAAAGTGTGGAATCCTATTGAAATACCCAAGGACACTTTCATTATAGGCACTAAATGAGTGTTTATAAATAAGGTAGATGAAGCTGGAAATATATTTTGGAACAAGGCTAGATTAGTTGCACATGGCTACAGTCAAGAAGAAGGAATTGACTATGAGGAGACCTTTGCTGCAGTAGCTAGACTCGAAGCCATCAGAAATCTACTTGCCTATGCTCCACATCTAAATTTCAAACTATATCAAATGGATGTTAAGAGTGAATTGAAAAATCAGTATATAGCTGAGGATGTCTTTGTTGAACAACCCCCTGGATTTACAAATCCTAATTTTCCCAATCATATTTTCAAAATGTCAAATGCTTTATATGGTTTAAAAAAAGATCCAAGAGCTTGGTATGACATATTGAGTACTTTTCTTAGTTCCAAAGATTTTACAAAAGTAATAACTGATCCTACCCTATTTATAAATCGAAATACTAATGATGGTTTAGTTTTTCAAATCTATGTAGATGATATAATTTTTGGATCTTCAAAAAATTCATTTTGTATGGATTTTTCTAAAATGATGCAAAACGAATTTGAAATGAGTTCAATGGGTAAACTAAAATACTTTCTTGGATTTCAAATATTTCAAAATAATGATGGAATTGTTTTAACTCAAAGTAAATAAACTAGAGATCTTCTAAAACGTTTTGGATTGGATATTAGTAAAAGTAGCGACACTCCCATGAGTACCACCTGTAAGTTGGATCTTGATGAAGATGGAAAATCTATTGATCAAACCACTTATAGAGGAATGATTGGAAGTTTACTCTACTTAACTTCTAGAAGTCCTGACATTATGTTTAGTGTATTTATGTGTGCTCATTTTCAAGAAAATCCTTGTGAATCTCATTTAAATATTGTAAAGAGAATATTAGAATACCTCAAGCATACACCCAATCTAGGACTGATCTATGCTAAAGAAAAACCATTTGAACTAATTATTTATTCTGATGCTGACATCGATGGCTGTAAGTTAGATAGAAAGAGAAACTCTGGAACATGTCATCTTTTAGGCAAGTCACTAGTATCCGGGTATTGTAAGAAACAAAATTCTGTCGCATTATCTCCTGCAGAAGCTGAATACATAGCTGCTGGCAGTTGTTGTGTACAAATTTTGTGGATGAAACACACATTACTAGATTATGGATATCAATTTAGACATGTACAAATAAATTATGACAACAAAAGAGCTATTAACATCTCAAAAAATCATGTTTCACATTGTAGGACAAAACATATTGATGTAAGACATCACTTTTTGAGAGATTATTATAAAAAGGTGATATTACCTTGGAATTCATTGGTATTGAATATCAACATGCATATATATTCACTAAATAATTAAATTATATAAGAATAGACTACATCATAAATGAACATGGCATGATAAATCTAAAATAGATATCTTACTTGTCTTATTGTTCAATATTTTACTTTACTGTTTAATGATTACGGTTTCTAAGTTACTGTCTCTCATGTTTACGGTCTCACCGTTAGCACTTTGTACACACGGTCTGACATTTACTGTCTTAGCGTAACATGCACTAAAAAGTTCACTCACTATGTCACCATGACGTTCGCTCACGGTCTCACTGTGATGACCACTTACTGTCTCACCATAATGACCATTTACTATTTCACCGTGATGACCGATCACTTTCTCACCGTGAAAATTATTTTTTATTTTTCTTTAAACCCGTATCGCAGTAATTTTTATTTCACCTCTTTTACTTTCCCACATTTTTGTTTTTGTGACGGTTGACATTCCCAAATGACAAAACAAAGAGTTTCACTTGGTTATTCACCCGGAATTTCCCCTACTCACTCGATTCGAACCCTTTCAACCTTGAAACCCTCTTTCTCTCTCGTGACCTTCAGTGGATTCAATGAATGATGCGACCATCGTCATCCAAATCTGAAAATCACTGCCCAAAGAAGAAGAAGATAACACCGAAGCTGACACCCTAAAGACCTCTGAATCCGAACTTGGTAAATCGAAGTGTTGTTCCTGAGAATTTTTTTTCCCTGCATAGCTCTTGTCTAGAAAATCTCTAGTTTTGAATGTGTTGAGAGAACAAGGCTGGTTAGAATAGTTATCAAAAGAGAATTGACCCATTTATCTGAGTTTAGTTGCTCAGTTATAAGAGTAAACCCAGTTTTCTTTTGATTCTGGTGAATTCTTTGTTGTGAGGAGTTGGATTAATTGCCAAAGATGTTCCATATCATCGAGGTTATGGGCTTCTTGCCTTAGGATACCTCATGAAAGAATTTGTGATGATTATCAGAGAGAACCCCCACCTAAAACTGATATCTTTGACCTTAAAGATGCTTTTAAAACCCTAACCGGGAATGGAACCAATAGAAGGGCCATAGTTTTTGAACTTGATGGGGAAACAAGGCTATTGTTTAAGATTTTTCAAAACTTAGTTAGTCCAAGGAAAGGATACTTTGTTGTATTAAAGTACCAAGATGTGTTCTTGATTCATCTTATGAAGAATGGATACAAAAAATCAACAGGTGAAAGTACATAATTCACCATATGTGTGAATTGATCAAGGTTACATCCAAATCCACCTCTCTATTTTACTCTCGGCTGATTTCATCCATTCTTGTTTCCAAAGGAGTAGTTGGACCCAATGAAGAAGTGCTTGTGGACTGAGAGTACTATCTCTCTAAACCCATCATTAGAAGAATGAAAATAAACTAGAATTCTTGGAAAAAGGAGCGGGTGGAAGACAACGATATGATTTATGAGATGTTTAATCCTGTGGATTCTCCATCAAACGCCGAAGGACATTTCTGATCCTGTTTTGGAACCAGATGAACTTGGTGAGTATTTAGAAGAAGTAGAAGAAGAGGCTGAAGTACCTCACAGGGAAGAAGTTTTTGTTGAGGAAGAAATGACTATTGTTCCTCCTGTTGTTCAAGAAGAAGAAGTTACAATCCCTAAAGATGATGTCAATATGGAAATTCAACCCGAGGCTGAAAGAGAATCAATTGTCCCAGAATCCGAGTAGCAAGTCATGGAAGAGCCTGTTCTGGAAAAACACTATATTATGTAAGAAGTAAATCTGGAAGAACTCCCAGAGGAATAACCTGTTCCTGAGATAATACCCTCTGCTGAAGAGAGGATTGAGATATCCTTTCAGTTGTCTAGATAAGAGATGATTGAGGAACTTAGAGATGAACCTGTTAATTTAGAACTATCTCCTAAGCCTTTATCTCCTAAAAAGGAATCATCAGCTAATGGGGAGGAAACCCAAAATCATGAGACTGATGAAGCATCACATCTGGCTAAGTCTAGTCCTGTGGACACCCAGTACAAATTCCCTAGATTTTATGATGTGAGTGAATCTCAGCAAGTTACTGCCACTGGGCTTGATCTTTCCTCAATATTTTAGTTGAATTCAGTTTCAATATTTGCATCTGAGAAGGAACCAGAACCAGAACATGCCCCTGGACCAATTCCTTCACCAGAACCTGTACCTGAGAAGCTACCCTTTGTCAGTAAGGATGATTTGAAGGATTTTAGAGACACTATCTTGTCTGGAGTTGAGAAGATTTTGAATTACCATCCTCGTGATGTGACACATCTGAGTGAGAAAGATGCCACACTTCTTTTGGAGAAGGTTATCTGGCAGATCCAACCTAAAATGCTCTAAGAAATTCAAGAATTTTGAGTTGAAAATAAGTTTCTCAGCAGTGAAGTCTCATCCCGGAGATGCATGGTTGAAGATATGCAGAAAGAGCTGCATTCTAGATCGGAATCTGTTTCTGCCTCTCTAGAACCTTCTGTGTCTCAAATTTCTCGAGATGTTGTGTCTCAGATTCACCCTTTCCTGTTATACTTTGATGAAAAGATTGCAAAAAGGCACAAATAGTTGTTAAAATAAATGATAGAGCATGTGGTGAACCTAAATAAACTCACTAATGAATACACTGGTTGTCTTCAAAAGGTACTGAATCAGCTCAAGTCTCTAACCACATCCATCAAAGATTCCCACACCTCTGGTGAATCCTCTACACCTGCCTTAGACAGTTTTTGCTCAAATCTATAGTCCAATAAGAGCTTCAAACTGCTTTAAGTGGCTTCAATGTGACTTCTTTATCTGACGTTATCGACCTTGTGAAAATTTATTCCAATATTGCCAATGATGCAAAGTAGGATATTGCTAAGAAAGTGGATTTCTATTTCAACCATATTTTCTCCAATACTGATATGACAAACCACTTCAAATACCTTGTAGAGAATCTGAGAATTCTTCCTGTAACCCAAGCCTTCAAAAATAAAGTCCATAATCTAACTGAGTTTACCAGATTGTTGGAAATGTTTATGGAAAACAAAGATGTCTTTGAAAAGGCCATGTAATATGGTTGAGAAATCATTGTAGACTTCATCAAACTTCTGAGCCCATATCTCTATGTCTAGTGTACAACAATTATTGCTCCAGTGGCTACTCCTCCCAGATGTGGACTACCTAATTTTACCTCTGCCATACCCTCAACTACCATGTCTGTTGGCCAAGCTGTTAGCCAGATCAGGCCTGTCATTCTTGACCAGCAACTGCCAAGATATTCCACTAGTCCTACTTTGTCTCCCTCAGTCTTCGAAGGTCTCCCTTTACCCTCTTTATCTACCATGTCTCTGCCTTCTTCCACATCAGCCACTACCCCTATGGCTTCCTCTTATGCTACTAATAAAGGAAAAGAGATGTCCACTCCTTGAAGAAGACCAGTGCTTACTACTATTTAATGGGGATGTCATTGATTTTTGTTTGTCCACTTTATGATGTACTACACTCTGCTTACTTTTAATGGACTTTGCACTATTTATTCTCTCTTCTTTTACCTTTTTGATAATATGAAAATGGGGAGGAAAAGTTATGTTGTTCTATATGTTATTTTATCTATAGCTACATCTAATTTCGAATTTAACTTTGTATGATTTGTGATCATCAAAACGGGGGGAGATTATTGTACTCCTCATGTATTAATCATGTTTTAATGATCACAAATCTCTTTAACAATCCCAAATCTCATAAATGTTCACAAATCTTCTTCAATCATGTGTATTTATGTTTCAAATTCACTCATGCTTTATGATGGTTAAGCTCAATCCATTTCATGCATATTACTTTTATGTCTGAATACAGTTATTTGCCTAAGTATAAGACACCGTGAAGACCAGACACAGTTAGCCAGACACCGTGATCGAGACACCGTGACCAAGACACCGTGACCAAGACACAGTGACCAAGAAACTTTGACCGATACACCGTGACCAAGACACCGTGACCAAGACACCATGAAGACAAGAAACCGCGAGAAAGAAACTGTGATGATCAGACACCGTGACATTCAGACAGTGACTCTCAGACACCGTGACACTCAGACCATGACACTCAGACACTGTGAAGAAGACACATTTTTCTCAACTAACTGTGACACAGTTTCTTAAACTATTTTGTCGTCTTTCAATTTAATGTTTAACGGTCATATTTGATTCCTTTAATGCAGTAACACAATTAATGATTCTTTGTAGACGTAGTACGAGGTACGAGGCACGAAACACATGGAACCTATCAGGTAAATCTCATGCATTCGAAGATAAAGAGTAGAGAGTTCCCAACAACAAGGGATCATTATACTGAACAGAAAACACGCATGTGAGCACGACCACGAAGAACACTTTTTCAAAATTTTCAAAGAAAGCATTTTCAAATGCACCCAATCCAACTCTGCTAAAAAAAATACAAAGTACATTGGAATCTAGAGAACATATTCACATTGTAAATGCTTGTAGGGAACACAAGATGAATCAAGACACTCTATTTTTGAAGGCAAAAACCAAAGAAGGACTCAGAATAATTTCTGATAAATCAAATGAGTCCAGAGCTGCACTTCATATCACTAGAGATTTTCTAAACTCATATCTACTCTCTCATAGTGATTCTTTTACTTACCTTTTTACCATTGTGTGTACTCTATATATTCCACACACACACTGACTCCTGTGCTAAAATACAGGATTTCTAAATCCTTACACCAAACATTCTATTTATATTTACCCACGACAACTGTGGAAGAGGTCCCAGTGTTGCCTGATTATTGTTTTTGTTTGCCCACAAAAACTATGGAAGTGGTCGCTGTGTGACCTGGACAGTCTGTGTACTGTTTTTAACCCCGATCCAGGGTGTGGATCAAGGTTTATTTATATAAACTGGTTGGTGGTAGGTGATCACCAAGAGGAGTGGATTAGGTGTCGGCATGAGACTGGACCACTTGTTTTATAGCCACTGCGCTATTTAAATTTCATCTTCTGTGTTTTACTGCTTGATTGCTTAATCCAGAAAACTCTAATTTCACTTTGATAGTTAGTCATAGAAAGAAGATATAACTAATTTTTCTTAGTAGGATAACATCAAAAGTAATATTAATAATACATATTATGATTTTTGAGAATTAATTAATCTTCTAAGAAGTTGTTTAAACCTTCAAACTCTTATAGCAGTATAACCTTCATTAGATGGGATGTATCTATTTTTTTGGGCCAAAACATTTCTTTGAAAATAATATTTTTAGAACAGAAATTTTTATAGTCACTCAATTAACCCCTCCCCTCTTGAGTGAACTACTCCAATAAAAATTTTTAATCATGAGCCATTCATTTTAAGAATTTATGTAATGACTTATGACTCATGTTTTATGATTTATTTCTATGTATATTCCCTCACTAAGATTTTTAGCTCAACATTTTTTCCATGTATTCCTCAGGTTATCGAGTGAAGTTTTAGGATAGAAATGGGAGATAGGAATAGTATTATAGATATTATTAAAGATTATTTTTAGACAAAATTTATTTTTTCTAATTATGTACCATTCGTTCAAAAGACAATATGATTTTCGATCCTTTGTTTTTATGTAAGATATTTATTCATAAAATTGTTAATTTATATTTGTAAATGGCTTGGATCTATATAGTGGGTGTCTATTTATGTGTTATATGTATATGATTATTGTGTGGAGTGGTTTAAGTATGTTTTGAAAACATTTGATTGATGATAAATATGGAACAATGATACCAATTTATAGGAGATTAAAATTTCATCTATTTCTTAATGATTAAAATATTTCAGATATATATTGATTATAAGATAGAGTATATTTTTAACATTTGGTTCATGAAGGATTTTATTTTATAAAAATAATATTTTTACTCCAGGTACAAATGTTCTTATGTATAGAGTACAATGGCTTGTGAAGTCGGTTAAGGATTCAACCAAGGAATTACATTCAATGTCAGGTTTATACATTAATTTTCGTGTCTGGATGATCTCGGGATTCCTTTGAGGGAGTGGAAGAATAATGTTCAAGATATGTGGTAGAGAATCAGCTAGTAAAATTTAACATTTTAATGAATAGTTTTATATTTGATAAGTAATCAATGGTATGGTGTATAGTTGGGTGTTTTGGGGTGAAAAACAAAGCATAATTTTCGTGGATATATATTTCTTGAATATGATTACAATGTTTGGAGCATTACAGATTATGATCCAACATTATTAGTGGAAAATTGTGGTGTATATAATGATAATCATAGATATATAATTCTTGATGATGTAATTTTGTCTTTGGATAGACATGTGAGTTCGATAACCCTATTAGTTTTTGAGGATTATGTTGAGTAGGTTGTGTGGATTTTAAGGAATGATTTACCATATGTTTTGAGATTCACAATGAAAATATTATTCAGAACTTTAAGGAAAAAATGTAATGTTAATGTCAAATTGATGACATATTGGGTTAAAAAATGTTAAACAAGACTTCACTGTGAATATTTTTTGGTGGAGGGGAATTCATAAATGATCACATAAGTATTTCTGAAGTATATTATGAAATCATTAATAGAGTTTTATTGTTTTTCAACCATAATTTATGAGATCTTATGGATTCTTATGAATATGTTTTGTAGTGTTTGTTATTCATATAGGATAATACATAGGTGTTTTTAGTTTTCAAAAATTGGCTCAATGTTTAAAGTGTATCAACAAAAGCTTATGTATCATTTTTATAAGGTTAATTATAATCATCTCAAGGATTATAAATATTCATAATGTTCTATCTAAAAATATTATAGATAAAATCTATGGTTTCATTATAATACATCCTAAGATACAACACTATGTGAGAAATCATCTATATAAGCTTGAGAAATATGGTGAACCAAACTTCATATGGTTCAAATTTTCTACTATTTCACTATATAAATTTATAGTAAATATTTAGACTTGTTAATGACAAAATAACATAAAAAACCCAAAAAAAGTATATAATATTTTACGAACAAACTAATTATAGTTGAAATTAATAAGGATCATATAAAAAGAAAATAAAAATATTACTATAAAATAGAAGGGAATATAAAAGTGAATATTCAGATGAATGAAATATGAAACTATAGAAGCATTTATAACTATTATTAATGTACTTTTAAAAAAAATTATAATAAAAATTAACTGTAGAAGAAAAATTTTAAAAGATTATTATTGAAAATGAATGTTTCAAGTGATAATGTTAAATTATTCTTGTGTGGATGAACCTTATATTAATGAGGATTTCATAAAATATTTGAATAATGAAATATTTTTATGATTCATAGAGATTTAAAATAATGTATTGAATATTATTAAACGAGAATATCATGATTTTTCTTTTGTTGATTTCATAAATAAATATGAATATTAATTCTTCATGATTATTAAAACTATTTATCAGGGATATTATATGAATCATAGAATAAATAATTCTTCCATAAATAATATTTTAATTTTAATATAAAAATAGACAGAATATTAATGAAATAAATGAAAAACATGTGGTCATTTGAGAAATGATATGAATATTATAATATAAAATTTCAAAGTGGAAAAGGAATATTGAGATTGACATATTCTACCTCAGATACATTTTAAAGAGCTGATTCAAAAAAAATAGGTTCATGATCAACTGACTACTTGTTCTAGGGGGGAATTGAATCATATCATGTATATATTCCATCATTCATGAGAAGTTAATTATTAATTACATATATTGGAGGGTGTCCTACATAATATAACCTCTATATAATTATGGAATTTGGTGTCCTTAAGGATGAAGATTTTATATTTCATGATAATTATATTTGGAAGATAACAGTAAAATTATTTGATAAAAATAATAAAAAAATAATTTATAGATTTGTGATCCATTTTTAAACATCTATTTTAATTTAATTCTGGTAGTGGATAATAGCATCCCCTAAGAATGGAATATTTTTTAAATTATATTCTACTATAAATTTATTTATAAATATTATAAAAGTCCATTTATAAAAAAATATCTATAAATAAGAGTTGAATAAGAAATATATAAGGATCTCAAACTATAAAACAAATTTTAAATAATATTTTGTATGTTTTACTAGGATATACATGATACACATAATTAATAGTATTATAAGTGTCTCCAAAAATACATTGATGCCAATGATTGTATTGATTTATAAACCATTGTCTCAAAAGAGGATAGTGACAAACTAAATAGATATTATTCCACTTTATATAGATATTAAATGCAATCGATATTGATAGACAAGTCATCCCCTTATTAAATACATTTCAAGTATCTTTTAGTTTATTTATCTATCATCTGTTGTTACAAAAGATTCCATTTTTAAATCCCAACTAAAAAAAATATTCGAACCAAATATTAAATATCAGTTTTTTTAAATAAAGAAACATAATACAATATAAAGAGATGTGAAAAAAATGCTATAATACAAAAATATAATAACTTAATGTAAAATTTAATGACATATGTAAATAAAATAGCTATTATCCATTTCACATACTAAATTCCATATATTCATTTATTATGGGACATTATTAAATGCGAGGAAACATCTTGTGAAATTATTAAAACCACAAAAAACCATAAGAAAATAATAATAAACGATTATGTTTTTGAGTCATATGTGATTTCATTTTAAATAATTATCACAATATACAGTTTTAGAAATATAAATTTCTTATTCAATTCAATGTGTGGCTACACATCATTTATGGGGATAACACCTATTTAATTATTTGATCAAAACTTTCCAATTTTATTTCATAAATATCAAAAATCAAATTTTTTTTATTTATTATTAGATTCAATTTTTTTTGAAAAACACGTTATATTATAAAATCATTAGATGATATAATTTTTTATAAACTGAGAGAATTATTTAAATTTGTTTTGGTTGATCAATCTACACATTGGTGAATTCAACCATATTTTGGTTTTAATGCCATTAAATTTCTTTATTCTCTTGAAACAGTCATGCTAATTTTTTAATTATATCAATTTTAACAACTCTGACACCAGTTTTTGTACTCATGTACTAATTTTTTTGGGTTCAAGTTTACATGGAATTGTGGTCTCAAAATCCATCTAGAACTAAGAATCATGTAATGATTCCACATGTATCATTTTATATGTTTTCCCTAGGGATTATATCTCATCAAAAACCTATATCACCTATAAATTGTTATATCATTCAAAAATTATGGAGAGGGTTTAACAACACACATAGTAATTGGTTTTTCTGATTGAATGAGAATTTTTTTTTCTCTCATTGGTTTTTAATATAAGATCTCTATATTTTAAAATATTTATTCCTTTGAAACAAAATGTGAATGATAACATTTTTTCCAAGATAAACTAAACCAGAATGTATATAGAAATAGAATATAAATAAAAAAAATGTAGACATTGAAATGTTTAATAAAAATTGACCAGAACAAATTTTGAAATATATTTTGAAATAAAAAAAATTTCATTATTAATAATATAGAAAATATTACAATAAAACTGTGTATCTAAATAACAAATATGAGATATTTAAGGATTATAATATAATGATTCTAAAATTAGATTTTATCTGTATTATTTTTAATTGAAAAATTTATTATGAATAATAAATAATATTTATATAAATATTATATCAGCGCCATATAGGATTAGAAATTGATAGGACATAAGAATAAGAAAAGTTATTATTTTTGTTTTTATTTCTTTATGATAACAATTTTAATTATATATTTCCTTTTTAATAAATTGTTAAATTGTTAAATTTTTAAATTTTTTATTTGATGAAAGTTACATCATCATTAGAATTAGAATTATAGTATTAGTAATAGTTAATTTTTTTATTTTTAAAATATAATTAATATTTTGGTGAAATGTGAAAAATAATGTTTTTTACTAAATACATTATATTTTTTGATATATTAAGATTCTTGTATAGATTAGATAGTTATAAATGATTCTCCATTATGAAATTTTATCCAATTGAAAAAACTATACATTTCTAGTTACTATTTTAATTTATAAATCATCTCATTTAAATTTTATAAACATTAGTAATATTTTTCAATAAATGAAATAGTTTCTTTGACTTTTAGTTTAATTCAATATTATTGTACAAATTCTCAGGTTTTTCATTCATTTAAAACCAAATAAGTAACATTTATTTTATATTTATGCTATATATATTATGAAAATATAGAACATTTATAATTTTTTACTACACATTAATTTATATGATTAAAAATATAGTTTTTGTAAAAAAAATTTATACATGAAATGAAATAATGTTCATATTAGTTTTTCATCTTATAAAATAATAATGTGATTAAATAGATCTCGTGGTGCAATTACATAATATGGATTTGTTCTTGGAGATTAATTTTCAATTATATTTGTAATAAAATCATACCATGATAAAAAATGGAAATACGAGAAACCCAAGATTAAATGTTTTGAGGAATGATAAGAACATCAGTTGAAATGAATAGTATTGTCCTTATATATAGATACCAAAAAATTCTAAACATGTTATTAAATTATTTTTACATAAATATCTATTAAATACAAAGTGGAGATTGTGAAACCATACTCTATTCAGAAAACGAGTTACTTAAAACTACTAAAATAAACATCTTTATTTAAATATCTATAGAGTGCTTTTAATTTATTTTATCCAATAAAAAGTTATAGGATATCCAAGGTAACACATAAAAGAAAGGGGTGAGATAAAAATTATAGTTAAGTAATTAACATGATAAAAAAATATTACAACATTGTTTGAGGTATATCATAATATGATAGAAGAGAAGTGTCATAAGTAATATAATGAGAGAATAACATAATGATCATGGTATCATAACATCATAGAAGTATAAGAAATTTGGAATTTACATATAACATGACATTAAAATGATTCAGGGATAAAAAATTAGACAATATACCGTAGTGTAAAAGTTTCTTTAATGGATTACGGTTACTCGATAATCCTATAAATGATTCCTCATGAGACTACGAACATTACCCCGTACATTGAAGAACTACAAAGGTACACCCAACATATAAGCTATATCAGGCCCACCCTATGAGATCAATGACCACACATAAATATTTTTTCAAGATTATGTGTTACAAAAAGTAAATCAATCATACTTCATAAACAATATAATTTCCCATGGAATGAAATGAGATTCCTAATGATGTCCCATATCATAATCAAATAAAATTTCATAATGAAGGCATTTGAGAGATGAAAATAAATAATATATTACCCTATCATATAATGAAATAATAATATAGGTATATATGCGAGATATATATATATATAATTTAGAATAAATCTATAACATCAAATTGTTTCTTCATTAATTTAAATTTATTTAAAATATTTCATGAACACTTCAAGTAAAAAAATACTATTTTGATTCTGAAATCAAATCACAAAGATAAAAAAACACAATATATTATAAAAAATTATTTTGTTAAATATATCCATGGAAACATATAATTGAAATTTTAATATTTATTGTGATCATGATTGTGGGTAATTAATTATATGTTTTTGGAGTTAACAAAAACATTCATTTCACACTATTCTTAAAAGGTTTGAAGTGTGAAGTGTTTAAAAAATTTCAAGTAGATCCCATTTAAACAATATTTAAAAATATTACACTGGTAAATATTAATTTATACATTTGAAAAATTTAAAAAAATTTGAATTTTTTTTAATGAAAACATGTACATGAAACAGAAACATGTATCAACCAAAGATAGAAATATTTTCCATTTTCCTTTAAAACTTTTCGTAAATAATTTTAAATACCAATGATAGGAAATTTATACTATTACATTATAGGTTCATGAATAAAAATATGTGAATGAATTGAAATGGGGTTATTGAAGAATGATCAAACAATTCCCTTCATTGTAAATTAAATCAAATAAAATCATGAAAAAATGAGATAGATGTATATACCCTTATCCTTTTGGAAATTATTAAATCATAAACCACATGAATGAAGTAATTTAATTGTTACATAAAATTCCAGGAAGTACGAAGGATTTATGATATAATATTTAAATGGTCACTATATACACAATATAATGGATATTATTAGCATACCAAAACATATCTCTCAAAGAAGTAAGTTTTGATGTGGAAACCCCTATCTAGAGTCCAAACTTGTCATGTATGTCGTTTATCTCTTGTATAATAAAATTATGTCAATTATTTTCCCTTTAAGATATTTTTATTAGTTCAATATCCATAAAACATTTAATTCATTTATTTTAATGATTTATTAATTACATAATTTGTTATGTCCACAAATTGCGATTTGAGGAAGCTTAGTTCATAATCAAAAAAGGAATTGGTGTGTTAACTATGGTCAAAGGAGTCATCATTACATAATATATACAACATTTATCATGAAACAATTATAATTTTTATAGAAAAATTTTATTTTTAAATATAACATTGAAATATGGTTATGATAAATTTAATAAGTTCTAATCATTGAGATGGTAGGTGACACATACACATGATTAACAATTTAATTTTTCATTGATCACGATGTAATAAAGGTATGTGTTATTTCATATTTATAAAATAATAGTATTTTAATAAATATAATATTATTTATTTAAGTGTTATTATGTATACTATATATTTTATTCCCTAACAATAAATGAATCATGTTTCTTCATGATGTGTTATTCCATTATACACGTGAAAAATGCTATAATTTCTCATTGAATTGTAACTTATAATGGTATAAGATAATTTAATTTTCTCGAATGATAAATATTTGATGAATTTAATATATAATAATTAAATAAATCATTATTAATAGTCATGGGATGCGATGATGGAAATCTAGATACATTGAATCGGGAGGCGGTAGTCCATTTTTCAAATGAACGAAGATTTTGTTTCCCATTTGATGGAAGTGGAAAAGGATCTATGATATTAAATTAAAATAATAATTTTTTTTTATTTATGTAATATTTCAAATTTATTATATAATCTTTATTTAAAAGGATTCTATATTGGGGTAATTATAAATTAAATAATTAATATCATTAATGAACAACACTTCTTCTTCAGATGACCTCTTTAGGATTATTCCTAAAGCCCTCCTAGATCAGATTTCTTATCATAAATTTACATATAAGACATGTTAATGGATGTATTAATGTTATTTCAATAGGCAGTGAATGAAAAATGGGTTTCATATGTGTGGAAATGATAGGAGAGTTGGAACCCTTTTATATTGAAGGAAGAGTGGAATTCTCGTAAACACCAAAAACTATTCAACAATGTGATGTCATATTCAAGAAAAGGGCCTAAAAAATCGAATAATAAAGAATAGTATGAGATATAAGTTCATTCCACACTTCCACAATTCAATATTAAAAATTTTAAACCATGTTACTCTATTTACCTCATTAGTTTATCCCCTCGTAAGCCGGTTTTAGCATTAACTATGGTAACCATTTTTTAATGTTAGTACGATTCATTATTAAAAAGCATTAAGTTAAACATATTAAATGATATTAAATTTTATTATTCTATAATGTAATTAGTTTTTTAAAATTATTTTCACAAAATTAAAAGAATTAAATTTATAATTAATCCCATTGTTGTGTAAAAAATATTTTTCTCAACAAATTAAATTTTCAAGCACAAGATGACCTTATAATAATCATATGACAAGAAATTACAAATAAATAAATTTAAATTACTATTTATTAGTACATAATATATATATATATATATATATATTAAATTTATTTCATTCAACTTTATGGGTAATTTTATTAAGGTAAAATAGATAAATATTACCCACATTATAACATCATTCAGAAAAAATGTGTTTCAAAGCCTAAAAATAAAACTATTAAAAAATACAGTTTAAAAAACATTAAAATTTAATTTGTTAGAATAAATGTAACTAAATAAGTAATTTTTTAATTTTATTTTATATTAAAATAATAATCTTACTTTTAAATTAATAAATTTATTAAAAAGAAATGAAATTTTGTAAAAATTGATATTTTTACTATTCACTAAAAAACTAATATTTTCTTATTAATGACATAATATAACATAAAGTTTATTATGATATATTGATTTTAAAAATTATTTCCATTTTATGAAAAAACATTAAAAATGATACATAAATTAATTATATTATTTCCTCCCTTAAAAACATTTTTAAAGGAAACATATTTCGTTTAAAATAAAATATGTTTATTATAATTTTAGTATTAATTAAGGATTTATCAATTAATTCATATAGAATATTTTTGTACATTTTATAATTTATTCAATACTATTCATAACCTCCAATTAAACTATTGGGATAAATCAGTCGTGTTTATATAATAATATTTTCATATTATATTGTGGTTTGTTTAAAATCATTATTGCTTGATGAATATGCTATAGAACATAGTGTTTTTTTAATTCCAATGGTGTTAAATTATTACCCTTTAAAAAAATTTACCGCAAAAATTTAACCCTTACTCTTTATTCAAGGGTGTGAAATGTGAGAATTACATTATGGAAAAATCGTCAACATAAAAAAGGATTAATAAATAATTATTTTATAAAGGTCATCAAATAACTGGGATTCCATATCCGAGAACATTGGTAGTAAATGAAAACATGGAAATATAGGAAGAAAAAACTAATAGATAATTATGGAGATCAGTGATCACAAGAATATGAATGATCAGGAGAATGTTAACATCCAAATAATAATAAATCTATGACGAGTTCAAAGGATACTGATTCGTCAAATATGAATGTAGAAGGATGAAAATCTGGTTCCAGAATCCTTTTACTAGACTTGAGAGATCCATTTACTATCTAGATAGAGAAAAATAGAAAATACACATTATAGATACCATAGACAACTGCACATATTATTAGATGATTTTTAGTATAATTATTTATCAAATACAACCCAAGGATTGAAAATTTTAGTGTCATTGAATGAATTGGTACATAATTAGAAACCATGAGACTCTAATATAAAATATTTTTATTAATCTATATAATATAGTCATAAATACCTTGGATATTCTACAACTATATAGGGCAAATTGGGGAACAAAAATACAAATGGGATGAGCTAAAAATCCTATTAGGGTAATAAAATAGAAAATAGTCCTAACACATGACTCTTATAGACTAAAATGTTAACATTAAAGGAATGACTCAGGAATAAAAATATAGAATGATAACATATAGCTCATTGAATAAAATAATTATGGAAATTTATGAATGATTAATTAATATATATCATGAAATTAACACGATCCCAGAATAATTGCCAAGATGATATCACATGGTGGACATAGTCCCATTATGAATTATGTTTACACCATAATCCCATTCATTACATCCCATGAGAATAAAAAATTACCCAATGAATTGAAGTGTTATCTTGGTGCACACATCGTAACATATACATGCATATATGTCACTCATAAATATATAAAAATTTGGAAACAATGATAAGGGTGACCCATTTAATGAAATTTGTTTCTTCATCATGTCATAAGGAAAAACTAAAGGGTGTATAATAATGGTATCCCTTAAATAAGGGATAAAAATTATTATTAGAAATTTATAAATAAAATATATTAATTTTTAATTAATAATGAATTATAAATGATGTGAAAATAGAAATATAGTGGCTTGGTGTCTCTTGAAATGTTCCAATTAAGAAATATTTTTTGAAAAAGAATTAAGGGTTTTAAAAAAGGATAAATGCCTAATTATTTCCATTAATAAATAAGTGAACTAAATTTCTTTCCTAGATAATTTGAGTTATTTAATGAAATATTGATGTCTTAAGACATTTTATAGAGATTAATTTAAATATAGTATGAAATAAAGAAGTATCATTTAGTTATGTTTGCTTACTGAAGGTTATTGAGAATGGAACATTTAAAAACATGTATTTTCAAATCCAATATATTAATTGAGATTTTTAAATATTTTTGGATCATACATAAATAATATATTTAAATTATATAATAATAATTAAGTGATAAATTGAAGAAAAGGGATTCAAGGTGTTACCCAAATGAAATATGGAGGTTCAGAGAGATCTCTTACATTAGGTTTCGATGCCTGATGCACATTCACATAATTTCCTGGACAATAAAATTTAATTCCTTAATTACATAATTAATAACATCTTCCTCATATATTTTATTTATTATAATTTTATTAATTTCATGTAAGTCCATTTTAATGATTTATAATGCTCAATTTCATTGTTCTAGGAGTGTTCTTTTCAGGGTGTCATGGTCGGTTAACTGGTTTATAATTATGGAAGTTATTTTAAAATGGATATAAAACAATAGAATTTATTTTTCTGACATCTATATGATTAATTTAATGTAGAATTAATGATAAATTGTTAATTAATTTTGGCTATTTTTCAAACAATCTCAAACTAGTTTTGATTTATTTAATATTATGTATATATACAATTTATAATACATAAAATAAATTTTATAATTATTATTACATTCTTATTTCACCATAAAAATGGTTTTATGAACTTCCTTGAATGTGGCAATGGAAGACTAAAACCCATTATCCATGAAGATATTTAACTAAAAATGGTATTGTTTCATTGAATAAGTTGAGATAGGAATACTGTTGGAAATAACTTATTACATTATAAATATAAATTACTAGTATATACTTGACACTAGATTTATTATGGTTCGATGGATGAATGATGTGTTGATAAGATTGAACAACAAAAGATGTTAAAAGAGGTAGTTTTAGAATGACACCTATTACATTTCATCTCATTGGAGGACCCCATGTGGAACATGAAGATGGTGTTTTGGTGAGTATAGTAGAATATAGACATGGGTAGAGTATGGAGGAGAGGTTTTAGAATAGAATCAAAATGTTTCGTGGCTTATAAGACGTCAGGAGAAGAGGTGGTGAGGGGTGGTATTTATAAGTGTTAGACACCAATGTTTTTTACTAATATATTCATTTTCTTATTATTTTGGCTCATGACTATAAATATTACAGAATACTATAACTTTATACAGTAAATATTTTATGTGAGTTTAAACTTATGGGTTATCACATCAACCAATACTCAAAACATCATATATATGGAATATAATGTAAAATATTATAAAGTATTTTATTTCAATATTTACCAATAATGAAAATATTTTAGAAAAATTGAAAAAATTAAATAAAAAGATTTTTAAGATGTGGATTTAATTAATTGAATCCATTCGATTAAAATTATTTTTCAAAGTTGAGAATTTTAATTTTTTTTCAATCTTAATTTTTTTTGAAAACTATAGGTTATTAATCTTATAATTGAATTTATAACACTTTAAAAAATTTCTTATGGTATAATAAAATTGTATTATAATTATAATTCAACAAAATAATAATTTATGACTCCATTTTTTGAATAGAAGGATTCTTTTAAAAAACTACATTTTTTATATAATATTAATAAAACTATTAAGTTTTACAAAAATACCAACATTTAATTTTTTCATTTAAAAAAATTATTTTCTTATAACATCATATATTGATATCATAATTTCATTTTAATAAGATAACTAAATATTATTTTACATTAAATATTTGTTTTTATAATTTTAAGTGATATACTATTGTTTTTAATTTTCATGTTGCTATTCCAACTATCAGATTACTTCTCCAACATTCAAATTAAAATTCCAATGGTTAAATTTATAATGGGATTTTGGGTTCAATACTTTTGATAAATAACTATTTTTCCTTTCATTATAATTCTCTTATATTTTATATCATTTATATATATAATTTCATTGAAATGGAAATATCCTTTTACATTTATTATTACAAGATTTTATGTATATCTAGCCTTCAAATAAAAACCAAGGATAGTAAAGTCTAGTTTTTTTTGGAAGATTAGATACATCATTAAAAATAATGTAATAAAAATAAAAACATATTTTATTTAAAAATTATAATGATATACTGACAACCTTTGAGCCCTTACAACTTCATAGGAGATCCTTGGGAATACATGAATAAAGGTATGAAGTCAAGATCCCAGTATGGAAAATAATCATATGAATAAAGTATAACACATGAGTTAGAAGGAATGATAAGATGATATAAATAGACATAGAACATGAATAAAAATAATGAATAATAACATATATAACATGGGTTAAAGTAATCAAATAATAAATGAAATTTTTTAGAAACATAAAACATGACCTAACTATGTGTTAAGGCTCATTTCACATAGAGGATCACGAGTCATGACTAACTGCCAAGATCATTGCACATGGATCATGATTCATGGATAACCACCAAGACCATTGCACATGATGTCTCGTGAGAGTAAACACGATCCAATACATTTTAGAAATATCCAGGATCACCCAAGATAACAAGTGCATGAATATATGTTCTATATAAATAATCATACAAAAGGAATCAAAAATAAACTTTAGGGTCACCCATGGAATGAATTGGTTACCATGATCATGTCAAAAGTCATATCAAATTATAATAACATAATGGTGTCTATTATAGAATGGATTTAAACCATAAATGTAAATTCATAAGGTAATTTAGGCATAAATAATGATAATTAATGTCAAAATGAAGTTTAAAAAAAATGAACAATAGTGTTTAAGAAACATTCTAATGAAACATTACAGTGCTTTTTAATGAAAATATTAAAGAGTATTTAAAGAGGAAAATGAATATTTTTATATAAGACCATAAATTAACCAAGATATATTTTAAGTATAAAATAATTTACTTTATAAGAAAATGGGGGATTATAATAGATTATTTATAGCACTTAAAAATCGGTAAGAAATATGAATGTTCCCTTTAATCATGCTTGCCTATTGGGGAGAATTGAGTAGGGAACCTTCTTAAAATATGAATTTTCCAATAAATTATAGATATGCACTAATATAGATAAATTACATTGGAACATATAAGTATTTTTTAGAATAATCATATAAAAATAAATAATAATTAAATCAGAGAAAATAGAGTGATTTCCAAACCCAAATAAATGATGAAGATTCAGAGAGAATCCCTTAGGTTATGTTCAAAACTGTTATGTAGTTGAACTTGATGTCCAAGATAATAAAAATTAATTAATTAATTAATTAATTAAGAAACTTATATACATGTATTTTATATATTATTAATTTATATTTTCTTTTGTGGCCTTTTTTTTGTGTTATATGATACCATTTCACCGTTTAGGTGTGTTAGTTTTATTGGTTTTCAAGATCAGATCAATTTCATACGTGTATGAAATATCATGTAGAGTGGGAATAGATTTGTGGAAATGATATTAAATGTTATTAATGAACATACATAGGTAAATATTTTCTTATATATCATTTTATTATATTGTATGAGTATGATTAATTATATAGAATTTTAATGATAATCATTTAGATTAACATAACAGTTTCGCAATCATCATGAATTAGATTTGTTATATTATATATTATTATCTATATATAATGGTTAAATAACATTAAATAAGTTATAATATATATTATAGTCTATTTTAACCATTTAAATATTTTTATGATCATCCTTGAAAGCGGTAAAATAAAATGAAAACTCGTCGTCCTTGAATGCGATAAATTAACACATCCAGAATGATGTTTTCATTTTTAGAAGAAAAAAAGGCGAGGGGAAAATAATTATGGGAAATTTTATTAACATAATTACATAAAAATATATGTTGGAAAATGTAGTGGCCATTCCACCTGGATAAGGGTAGGTGAGTATAGAATAGGAAAAGAAAATAAAATGGAACGAAATTAAAAGAACAAGAAAGAGGTTTTTACCTCTTGAATTCTTCTCATTGAGAACCTCCTTGAGGTACTTGACGTTGGTATTTTATGGAGAATAAGGGTTCCTGAATTATGGGGGATACTTGGGAAGAGTATTGGCTAGAATTTGGTAAAGGATCAAAGATTAAGATGCGTGAGGATAAGGGGTGATTTTTATAGGGGATGGGAGGGGTGTTATCTCATTATTTTATTCATCGGTTTATTATTTCACATCATAAATATTAATATATTGATAATTTTAATTAATTATACTAATAAAATTATGTATAGTTTTATATTATGGGATTTCATTATCCATACATCATCTATAAACCAATAATACAAGTATTTGTTAAATACTATAAATTACTGTATTTCCCTATTCATAAGAAATTCAACTCTTTTAGAAAAGTTAAAAAAAAAAAATAACCATTTTTTAACATGTAGAATAAAAAATAGACATAATTTTATGATTTTTTTATAAATATTTTAAATTAATTCTTATTTAAAATCATTACTTATTCAAAAAATACCAATTATAAAATAATAACTAAATTTATAACACATTGATAAATTAATTAAGGTCTCATAAAATTTTCTTAAAATAATAATAAAAATAAATATTAATTTAAGATTACATTTTATAAAAAAAAGGTCTTTTGAATCATAATATTAATTATAAAATTGAAAATAAACACTTATATTTTAAAAAATGGCAACACTTAATAAGTAATTTCAAAACCATTTATTTACTTATGCTATGATATAATTATATAATATTACCACTTATAAGATTACAAAATATTATGTATACTTTCATTGGTGAGGTTACAATTATATAATTTAGGTTACTATTCTTAAGGGTCACATTACTATTCCATAGGTCATTTTACCATTCCATGGATTTTTCATTATTCACTTCTAGAAATAACTCTTATTTTATTAATTATTCAATTATAAATTTTATATGGTGTTCTATATGATATTTCATGTAATTTATACAACAGAACCAAATTATAACAAGTTAAATTTCATTGTTATAATTTCCGATTTTTACATTACTCCCCCTTATGAAATTTCTCCCTCGAAATTTCATTTTAAAAACTATAGGGAAAACATGTGAGGGTATTTATCATTAATTTATTCCCCTAGTTCTCATATAGCCTATTCGTACCTATGATTATTCCATATTTGTTTTACTAGGTGAGTAGTCCTGTTGTTTATAACTTTCTCCCTATGATCCAATATTTTCAATGTCTTCTTATTATAAGAGTAATCATTTTCCAAATGTAGAAACTCTAAATTCAGTAGATGTGAGGGATTTGACATGTACTTCCTCAAGTGGGATATTTGGAATACATCGTGTTCATGAGACATGGTTGGTGGAAGTGATATTCAATATTCTATAACTCCAACAAGATCAAGATTTTCAAAGGGGTTGATGAACCTACGACTCAGATTTCCTTTCTTCCTAAATATCAAAACCCTCTTCCATAGAGATATGTAGAGGAATATTATATATACAAACATGAACTCTATGTCTCATCTATGATTGAATTCATAGCTCATTTGTAAAATTTTAGATTCCTTGATGTTCTATTGAATGGTTTTCAAAATTTCCACCATTTCATTGGCCATTTCATACCCTAGAAGCTTATGTTCACCAACCTCATCACTGCATGTTTGTGTTCTACATCTTTTCCCATAAAGGGATTCGTGTGGATCCATATAATTTTTTAAGTGGAAACTATTTTTATAAGAGAACTCCAATAGGATATGTTTTCCCATCCACCCCTGAAGTCCATAGAACATGCTCTCAACATGTATTAAATTTTATGAATAATCCACTTATATTTAACATTAATTTGAATATGACATGTCGTACTAAAGTTCAACTCAATGTTTAGGGAATGTTGCAGAGTTTTATTGAACATGGAGGTGATTCTCAGACCTCATTCATATACAATTTATAGTTGTTTTGTAGGTATCCTTACCACTTATCTAATTTATATCCGTGAAAATATCTCAAATGATAATTCCTCTTAAATTACAATAAAGTGATCAATTTAAGACATCCACAATAACCCATATTGCATTATTTCCTTTAGATGTCTTCAGAAGTTCGATGATAATGTCCATGGTTATATTTTCCTATTATCATGTTGGTGTAGTTATTTTTTGCATCATCACCTTATACTTTTTCCCTAAAACCATCACTTGATGACATACCAGGAACATTGATGCATATTTAGTGATATAATTTTTCATATTGTCCCAAAAATAGTTTTCTCATATATTTTGATACATCTTTGTGCTACTTGGGTTAATAGAGAAGGTTGATCTACACACGTCATTATGAAGCTCTTTATTTGCATCTAGATTAGATGGTACACATATTCATTACCCAGATATCACGACTCCTTCCTCATCCATTTGGAACACTAAGGATTTCCAATTTCTAATAGCTTCCACCTTTTTATGAATTTCCACTTCATTTCTTTGAGAAACCATTATTCTTTCTTTGACGGATGGTTGAGGAATCATTTGAGAATGGATTGATTATGTTCCTTCTTTAATTATTCCCACATCTATCCTTTTAATGTATAATAATATAATATCCTTATCAATTCTCATCATTGATAATGTAGCAGGATTATTTCTACTTAGAGAATTTGCCACTTTATTTTCCTTACCAAGATAGTAGTGGATTGATATTTAATAATCCATTATGGGATCCAAGAATCCTCATTGGTTCAAATTAAGATCCTTATTTATGAATATATATTTTATTATCCTGTGGTCAATATATATCTTAAAATTCTTCCCATGGAGATGATGCCTTTGGATTTTCAAAGAAAAGATTATAGCTTCAAACTCTAGATCATGAGTCAGATAGTTTTTCACATAAATTTTTTATTTTCTTGAGTCATATAATATCAATTTATCAATTTATATTAGTAAATATTCGAATCCCTTCTTTTAAAAATCTTTGTAGAACATAAAGAGTTACCCACTTGTTGATAGTGTGAAAACCGGTGTCTTGATAATCCTCCTTTTCATCTCTTTAACCCAGTCTACATATTTATTGGTCCGTAAAAGCTTTTCAACTTTCTAGAACATCTTGTTTAGTGTGTTTAAAAATTTTCATAATCTATTTAAAAATTTCTAGTAATACCTAGCTAATCCAAGGACACTACATATATCTATCATAGGAGTTGTCATGGGACACTCATCAATTTCTTATTTCTTATAAGGGTCTATAGAAATCATTTTTCTAGTGATTAATTTCCCCATGAATGATACATCCACCTTATAAAATTCACATTTACCGTACTTTGTATATAGTTTATCCAATAAAAAAATATTTAGCACAGTATTCAAATACCCATCAATCTTCTCCTTTATCTTAGAGTATATTAGAACATTTTCAATTAATACTATCACAAATTTTTCAAGGTAATTTATAAAGACTCTATTCATTAAATCCATTAAAATTTATAGAGATTTATTTAATCCAAAAGGCATCACTATAAACTCAATGTGTCCATACCTCGTTCAGAAGAAAATCTTCAGAGTATCTTCTTTCTTCACCTTTAGTTGGGGATGTCCCCACCAATGGTCCACCATAGAGAAATACTATGCCAAAAATAGTTGATAAATGAAGTCATTTATCAGTGGTAAGGGATACTTTTTATTTATCATTATTTCATTGAGATCATAATAATCTATACAGAGACACATTAATCGATCCTTATTCTTGAGTAAGAGGATTGGAATTCCCCATTATGAAGCACCTGTAAACATAAAATCCTTGTCTATATTCTACAGTAACATCATCAGTTCTTCTAGATCAAAAGTGGCTATTCTATAAGGTGTATTTGATATAGGTAGATATCCATGAATAAGTTCAATTAACAACTCAACCCCTCGACCAAGAGGAAGACCTGAAAACTCTTTTGGGAACATGTCAATGTATTCCCTTATGATGGGAATGTCATAAAGCATGATTTTATCCTTTTCCTCGATCACATAAGATAGTTATAATTCTCATAAGGATATAATGTCCAAAATTGGGATTATGATTCTGATGGAGTTTCATCCACATGTTGGATTTGTATAAAGATAACTAATACATTCCCAATATATAATAAAACTCTACAAAAGGATGTAAAACAATATTTTCAAAGAGGTTCATTCCATAATCATTAATTGGGGAGGAGTTATATATGTTGGATGTAATAATTTCTCATATTGTTGTTCTTATAGAAAACTCAAAATCCATATTTTTAAGTGGTGTTTGGATAGTTATAAGAATCATAAAATATATTAAATAATGTTTAGAACTAGTATTAAATAGTACGTTCTGTATTCTTCACTGAATAGTCATCCTACCTCTCACCACATCATCGTTGGGGTACACCTTAATAGTAGGAAAAAGCTATTATCTTCTTTGCTGCCTTAGATGTTTTTTTTATTGATTGAATCCAAAAAAAACTTTTCATGAACCAAATTTGGTTTGTTCTAGTATTGGTGGTTTTTTGGACTAAAAAGATCATTTTGAATTAATTTTATATGCAGAGCCTCGTTATACTTCTTCAAATTAATTTATCAAATTTCTATGTAGTTTATTGATCTGTGAAAGAACTGTGAGGCATATTTGTGGGATATTCTATGTGTGTGTGATCTCAGAATGGAGTTTTCTTCTGAAAAGTGTATTTTATAATATGTATAAAATGTTTTAACACTAAATGGAAACTCGAGTATCTAGGGGGGAATATGTTTACTAGTATACTAGTGATCTGGAGGTGTTTCATCCTTGTTTAACATAGCAAGTTTGATGATGACAACACTCAATAAAATATAATGACGATGATGTTGGGGACCACTAGGTTATGGAAGATTATCTTAGCAGTGGATCATGTGCATGAGAACAGATATTTATTATGGTTACCTTCAATGAGATAAGAGGTACTTGGGTCTAATAACTAACTTGTTCCTAGGGGTGTTCCCGTGACTTGTGCTCATTGGCTATTTTGTACTCACTGTTAACAAATGATGTGTTTGGTTGGTAAATTATATATCATCTTTGTTTTATTTAAAATGAACAATCTTTAAAACATCCCTCTTGAAAACTATTTTTATTTAGAAGTTTCACCGCTTTGAAATTTTTTACTAGCATTCGTATTTATAATAATTACAAGTTTTTGTCTGGTAATTTTTATAGCATGGAAACTCATTTAGAAAATATACATTAATATATTGTATTTAAAATATTAAATTAATGTTTGTTTTATTTTAAAGGAATTGCATTGGGAATATAATATTGGAATAAACTATTGGGTTTTAATACTCTTGTTTATAGTCTTCTTCTATTTCTAGCCCTTGTGCAGGTTTTGGAATGAGTACGATCGCCTTGGGTGACATGTGAGCATTGTGTTAGAGAGTCAACCATAGTGTCACATGAATCTAGTTGGTTTTCAGGTTTGGTAGATTGAGTTGTTGGTTTTGTTGTAATTTCAGTTGATTATCGGGAAGTGGTTTGGATTTGGTGTTCTGGTTGAGATAAGAGGCTTAAGATACGTTAATGGCGGATAATGTGTCATTGGATTCAGAGTCTAGACCATATTGATAAGGAATCATTAGTTGTTTATCAATCATATAGAATGTCTTGTGGCTTTCCAGGGGATGAAATATTTAATGATGGGGAGACTTTTCACATTTATTTATTTTTTGTCATTGTATTGATCCAATTTTTTGGAAATCTTTCTCCTTTTCCTGGGGTTTTTTTTTCGAGAAATAATTCCCTTGTGTAATATATTGATGCCCTTGGTGCTTTTATTCATCATAGAAGGATCTGGAATGCCTCTTGGGACTTGTCGCGGGTTGGCCGAAGTGACCAGTTTAGGGTTGACTTGGGCTGGTTTGTGACAAACCTTTTTCTTAGGTAAATTGTTCAAAAAATTACCATGCTCATTGAAGTTGAAACACTATAATACATGCTGAGTGTTGATTTTTACCTTCCCTTATTCTTCTAAATTAGTATAATCATTCATATCTTTTTGAAATTTATTATATTGATTCCCCATTCTTCAACATTTGAAGCATTTCTTGATTCCCTATAGATAGTTCCCAGGATACTTCTTCCCATAATTGTGACACATGGAGTAATAGGTTTTCATTCCATCATGAGATTTATCTACTGATCCACACATACCAACAAACATTTTAATTTTTTATATTTGATCCCATGAGACTTGTGAGAGTCTCTAATCTCCATTAAAACCTTGATGGAATAACATGAAATGTCATCATAGCTATCAAAGTGTATAATCACCAATGATTTTGGTAGACTCAACATTAATCTGCTAATGAAGTGACACACCTTGATTTCAGTGTTCCTGACAACGATGGTGGCATATCATGAATATCTTGTGAATTATAATTCATACACCCCGATAGACTCATCTTACTATTCATTCAGATAGAGGAACTCTCTCTCCATATTAAGACAAAGAGTTCAGAGAAAATATTTATTGAAAAATAATTTCTTAAAATAACCCCATTCTATAGAATAAATTTTCTCCATATACTTCATGTTTATGATCAGTGTCTAACATTGATCAGATTCCCCCTCAATGCGACATACCACCAACACAAATTTCTTTTATTATAAGAACTAGAGGGCAAAGAATATCAATTTAATAGAGCTTATGCATTGTTCCATGAGGAGGTGATCCAAATATCCACAAAACACGGGATTCTTTTTTCACATAAATGATTCAACTACAACTTTATATTTCTTATGATAAGGGGGATTTAAACATGATTATTGTAATTATTCTTATCTTGAGCAATTTGACAAAGTTGTTTCATGATGTTTTGAGAACCCATGCCCATTTTATTTTGAATATCACCAGGATTATCATCACATTTCCTGTCACATTTATTGTTGGAAAGGGTTTTTATATTTATAGACATTGACAACAAAAAATGAAGTAAAAATAAGGGTGCATTAACAATTAGATAACAAGAATAAAAAAACACTAAGCATAAAACGATATACATGAAAATAAAAACTATATACAACATTTTTATTCCTTATCTTTCAATTTTGGTTATCCATGTTATTGAAATATCCATAGGGTTATTACTAAAGATCTATATTCTTAATCTCTAAAAACAACTAGACCATACTATAATACAAACTATACTGTCCCTAGAATTCTACACATATTATTTCATGATTTTAAACATATTTATCCTTCAAATACAAACCAAGGATGGTAAAGTCTAGTGTATTTGGAAGATTAGATACATTATTAGAGAGAAAGAAACAAAAATAGAAAAATATTTTATTTAATATTCATAATGAGCTCTTAATACCCATTGATACCTTAAATCATCATAGGAAAACATAAATAATAAAATAACAAAGGGATTATCTATAAAACCTTGTAATGAAACAATTATATGAATAAAGTATAACACATAGGTTATAAGGCGTAACAAAATTATATAAAAAAATAATGGGACATGAATAAACTAATTGAAGCATAACATATATAGTATGGGATAAAGTAATGATTGAATCATATAAATGTGGTAGAAACATAAATCATGACATCATAATGATTCAAGGATCATTTCACATGGAGGACCATGAGTCAATGCTAACCACCAAGACCGTTTCCCATAGAGCATGAGTCAAGGATAACCACCAAGAGCATTACACATGATATCTAACGAGTTAACAATTTACTAAATTCATTATACCACTATCTAGGGAAACCCATAATAACATGATTAGGAATATGTTTTCCACATAAAGAATCACACATATGGAATCAAACATAAACTTAAGGGTTTCCCATGAAAATAATTGGCTATCAGAATCATGTCAATGGGAATATCAAAAGGAAATATCAAAATGTTTTCCATGAAAGAATGGATTTAAATCATGCATGGAAAATAATAGGGGAAAATAGTCATAGATCCTGATAAGTGATATCAAACTGAAGGTAAAACATATAAAAGTAGTTTTCAAGAAATATTAAAAATTAATCATTTTATTGTGGATTAAAGAAAATATTATGGAGTATTTATAATGGAAAATGAATGATATTATATATAATACCAAAATTGAACCAAGATAGATTTTCATGATAAAAGGATTTATTTTATAATAATAATGTGGGATTAAGAAATATTATGGATTGTACATGAAAATGGGTAAGAAATTTTAATGTTCGCTTTAATTGGTCTTGCTTGTCGTGAATAATTGTTAAGGGAAATTATTAAAAAATGTATTGCACAATCAACGAAGGATGAAATTACGTGGATTCCGGATTTTAGAACATATTTAAATTCTTTTTAATTATTATATAAAAATAATTAAGAAATAAATTTTGTTAAAGAGAGATAAAGGGTAACCCAAATAAAAGATGAAGGTCCATAGAGTATCCTTTACCTTATGTATGAAAGGGTTATAAACAAGGGCTTAATTTCCAAGATAGTCAAATTCATTCTATTAATTAATTAATTAATAACTTTTTATAAATGTATTATATTTATTATAATTTTCTTATAATCAATTATTGATTTTTATGAGTTATAAGATATAATTTGATCATTCAAGAGTGTTTATTTTCTTGGTTTTCATGATAGTATCATTTGTATACATGTTTGAAATATCATGTAGAATGGGAAAAATTGTCCATAATTTAAATTATATTTTATTTATAATCTTAAATAAATATATTTTTTATTATATATCATTTGATAATATGTTATGAGGATGAATCAGTTGATAAAACGTTAATGATAATCATTTAGAATAATTAGGTGATTTCCCAATCATCACAAACTAGTTTTCTTATATTATATAATATTATTGATATATAATGGTTTAATAACATTAAATAAGCTGTAATACTTATATAATAATCTTCTTTAACCATAAATATTGTTTTATTTCCATCCTTGAAGGTGATAAAGGAAATTTAAAACTCTTCATCGTTGAATGTGATAAATTAACGAATCACATACGATGTTTTAATTTGTAGAAAAATGGAGAGTATAAAGAAATGATGATGGATTATTCCATTAAAATAATAAAATTAAAGTATATTTGATATACTAGATTTACCATTCCACTTATATAAATGGAGGTGAGGAGAGAATATGAAAATGAAATAAATTGGAAAGAAATTAAAAAAATGAAAGCTATTTTTACCTCTTGAATTCTTTTCCATGATAACCTCTTTGAGGAACATGAGTTTAGTCTTTTATCGAGATAAAAGGAACATGGATGTGGGGTATATAATAGGGAAGAGGATGGGATATAATTTTCACAAGTCTTAAATCTTGAATGTTGTGCAGAGAAGTGGTGTTCATGGGTGTTTTCTCATTATGTTATTCATTAGTTTATTATTTTTCTTCAAGACTGTGAATAATTTTTAGAACTATCAATAAATATATTAAAATAATGTATTATGTTTTTATATTATGGTATTAGATCATACATAAATCATCTATGAATCAATAATACATGTATTTGTAAAATACCATAAATTATCATATTTCACTATTCCCCAAATATTATACTATATTAGAAAAATATCAAAAATTAAACCAAACCATTTTGCGACATGTAGAACTCAAAAATGGAATTAATTTTATGAAAATAATTTTGGTGATATGAGAAATTTAATTTTTAATTAAAATCAACATTTATATGAAAACCACAAATTTTTAAAATACAATTGATTTCATAACAATTTGAAAAATTAATTAACATCTCATAAAATTATATTATAATCATAAGACAACAGAATATCAATTTATGAATAAATTTTAGGGAAATATTTTTTATGTAATTATATTTATTTTAAAATTAAAAAAAATCATATGATTTTAAAAGCATCGACACTTAATTAATAATTTCTAAAAAATTTATTTACTTATGCTATGATATAATTATATTATATCATAAATTATAACATTCCAACATTTTATTTATACTATCATAGATGAGGCTACTATTATATTGGCAAGGATACCATTCTTAATGGTCACATTACTATTCCATATTCCATGTCACTATTCCATTTGTTTTGGTTCTTTAACTTATAGAAATACCTCTTATTACATTTATTCTTTAATTCTAAAGTTTTTATTATGTTGAATATGTAATTTTATGTGATTTATACTATATAACATAATTATAAGAAGTAAAATTCCATCGATAGAATTTTGGGTTGTTATGTTCATCTTTAAATTGAGTACTATGTTATTAAATATATGTTATAATTTTAGAGTGTTGTTTGTGAGAGTTGTTGTAACACCCTGAGATTTTGTGAAATATATTTTTTGAATTAATTTAATCTAATTATATTTGAAATTTAAAAAAACAATGAAAATTTTTTTTCATATTAAATCACTAATTCAAACATTCCTTTCACATGACACTAACTTATCTTTGGCTACAAACAACACTGACTTGGCTTACGTTACACACAACTCCATGTTTCTACTAAGAATAATTTTATTTTTTTAGTTATTTAAATGAAATAATTACAACCTAGAGGTTTAACTTAGTATTATTAATATTAATAACTATTTTAAAAAAATTTATACTGGTTTTATCTCAATAAAATATATTTATAATTAAAGATATAATATTTGGTAAAATCCACATATATTTAACAATACTATTTTCTCAAATGAGCTGTTTTTAATATCATTCTATAAAAAATAATTAAATTTATTTTATAAAAATTTATAAATTTAATTATATAAAATAAGAATCATATTTTAGTTTAGAATTTCGAAATTATATTTGGGTAAATTTATGGTATTTTTCTAAAAACCGGATTTTTGGGTGAATAATAAAAAAGTATAGAATTTCAATTCAAAAATATTTTTCAACTATTTTATTAAAAATGATAAATTTTATTTTAAATTGGTTTCAAAGATTATTTAGAAAATTTTTTATATCAGTTAAGCCAATTTGAGTAATTCTAATTAATTTCCCTTTGAAATTAAATATAAAAACATAGAAAACTTTTCAACATTTCTACATTAAAAACCTGCATTATCGACACATCTAGAGAATTAAATTTAAATTAATTTATTCCACTAATGTGATTTTAATTTTGAGAGATGAATTCCATATTTGGATTTATCATAATTTATAATTTTTTATAAGTTCAACTTAGTATTTGACTAAAATTATTTTTTAATGCAATTGAAATTAATAATAGTGATGAAGCTTAATAAGGGAATAAACCCTAAATTTAAGGGTCCAAATCACCTAACCACTTATCTAAAACCCATTTAAGGACATATTTTGGCCAAAAAACTTCCGTAATTGTGTTATTTTCATTTTATGTTCTTTTTTAGGTGACAACATGGGTACACATAACTAATTTTCGAAAATGCGATGTTTTTCCTTCCCCTCCCCTATAAAAGGCCCCCACCTATCCCACTTCCTCACAACTCCCAGATATTTTATGTTCGGCCAAGTCATCCTAATAAAATCCTCTAAATACATGCATTCATCTTTGAGGCCTCATTTTGTGCATTAATCCTTCCAAGTAATCCCTTTAGTGAAACCCATTCGAGTTACCCGAATAAGAGGTAACATTCGTCCTTGAGTTCATTTATGTTATTTAAATTCTCCACCCCCTAAACAATTATTATATAACAAAAAAATTATAATAAATAAAATATGATTTGTTTTTCTACGGTTTTAACCTATACTTACAGAAACTTCCATCTAATGGGTAACAGAGATACCATTTGCATGTACGGTGAACAACTACCTCACGAAATGATGATTGTTCATATTTCCATTACCACCTATAATGGTTGAAATTATGTTAGAAAATGTATTTTTTTATTTTATATGTTATATTTATTATGTATTTACACTTATTTAATCCTTTTACAACACATATATTTACACTTTCCATTTGGTGTGAATATGGTAATTTCGTTTGAGGAAGTATAAACGACCACACCCTCAAATCTTTTTGATTAATTCAAAAACTACATGGAGCACATTAAGGATGGGTTTTTTGAAAATATAAGATATATATTATATTATAATGATACTATAACAATTATATATATATATATATATATTTATATAAATATAGGTCATTTAACTTCATTCTTTCAATACGACAACAGAATAAAAACAATGTTCATGCGTAAGTACAACCTACCGTATCCATGAACAGCGTCTTCCATTTCATATTTCTATATTCTCTATATTATTATAGTATATATATAACTAATATAAATTATATTCATATCATCATTTAAAATAATGGAAATCATGATATAAGTATAAGAACCAAATATATAAAAAACTAAGAAACATGCATAAAACAAAGAGAGTATTACCCGAAGTGTAACCTTAACAAGGAATTGTTAACAAGGGGGTAATATGAAGTCATAATAAAAACTTATATTGTACTATATATAAAAAAAATGATCTTGTAAAATATGTATAAGAAACATAAATTTATTATACAGAAATTGTTCAGACCAAGCTGATGAGGAACATTTTTGTTTTCAAGTATTGTATTTTGTTTTCAAGGAATTTTTTTATGAAATAAAATATAGTCACTTTATATTTAGTGTAAATAATATTGATGGTTTAATTAAATCTAATCAGAATAACTTTTTTTAAGAAAATTCCACCAAAATAAAAAGAAGTGGATTGAATGAAAAGGTTCTGATCGGAATGACCTTGTGTCCAGAATGGGAGAATATCATCTTGAGGAATTGATTAGAATTCATGCTAAATTAAGAATGAAAGTTAAAAAATTAGAATACATATTTCTAGAAGTAAATGGTCCTCAGATTCACTCTAAAGATATTATGAAATAGGTAACTACTTTTCGAGTCTTCTTGAATAAAATTAATTTACTGTGATGATGATCTACTGATTTGTATTTCACATAAATCATAAGTTGATTTGAGAACTAATTATTAGGTATTGATGGAATAAATGGGAAAATAGGTATTCCAAATAATATCAAAATTTATCATATTTAGGTCTAAGCAAATAGAGAGATACCTCTGACCATTTTTATAATTATCTGATATGGATGAAAAGGAAATGTAGATTGTGATAGTTTTCAGTCTCAGGAATAGAAATATGTTGGTAATGTTGATGAAGAAAAATTTCATACTGAATAAATTATACTCAGAATTATTGTACCTAGGATAATAATTTTGAGACCAACAATACCCAGATTGATTTTAATTTGGACAATTATAGTCAGGATGAGTTAGAAATATAGCTGGTTGTTGAAGATGAATGTTATTGAAACCAATCCATCATATTTGGAATTAAATAATACTTAGGATGAGTTGAAAAGAAACCTGGTTTTTGAAGAAAAAAGCTGTTGACAATGGTCCATCGTATTCAACATTTCATCATACTCAGGAAGAATTTTTCTCAATGGAGATCAATGGTAATGAAACTGAGCAGAAGGCGATGAAAATCATAATGAAAAATACTTATCAATAAGGTAGTAAATAATTTGAGATGTTTTCTTGATTTTCTTAAGGAAGATATATATGAAATTGTATTTTTTTCCAAATATCTTCCTCATTTGTTTCAAGAGTATAATTATTTTGTTTTATTTTTAAATGTAATTTTTTAACTGGGTCAAGAGAAAAGGTGAAATAGTGATAAGTGGTTTGAGAGTAGAGATAAAGGAGTTTAATGAATATGATTTCAAGTGGGATCTTGAATTTCAAAAGAATAATTGTATTAAATTAATATAGAGAATAATATTTTGAAAAATAGAGTAGTATATATTTCAGCATAAATTTACGTTCGACTGATACAATGTTTTGTTTTGTAGAAATCTAATAAAAGAATCAAAAAGCGTTGAGAAGAGTTGATGAAGTCAAAAAACAATAGATATTTTATGGAAAATTGAAATTTGGGTGAATTTGTTTATGCTGGAATGTTTTTGGGATTCCCACCAAAACCACATATGGGTGACCTATAAAAGGTGATATGTACATTACACTTTTTTTGACACATGTATTGTTCACTGTAGAAGAGAGATAAGCTTTGTGTTCATAGATAGAATAAGCCGTTTTTTGTAATAAGACATTATTGAAGAATTTTTAATGAAATAAGTGAAAGGAGAAGAGACAAGATCATAATATTATATTCAGTTGATTATCATTTTTAGTGATTATCGTATTCAGTGGGTTACCATATTCATCTTGTCAATCATATTTGGATGATCAACATATCAGGCTGAATAATTGGATTTAGATTTTCATACTTGGATTTACAGAATAAGGGAGGAGTTTTTAATTGTCTCAATCACACTCATATAGTTTTATATCATTCCATATAGAGATTTTCATTCTGGGAAGAATTGTATTAGGAGAATCATACTCGGAGGAATCAAACTTGAAAAATCAGACAGGGAAGAATCATACTGGGAAAATCAGATTGAGTTTTTCTTAACAAAGTAAAAGAAGTTATTTCCATCTTCATAGTGAGAAATTGAAAAAGTGTTTTAATTCAAATACATTTTTGAAATTAAAAATAAGCATAGTTAACATGCATTGTTACACAAACATTGTATTACATAAGAGGGTGCACACACACTATTAGATTCTATCAAAGTGCTACTTGAGTGAAAGGGTATATCCTACTAATTATAATCCAAGGATTTGTTTTCTATTGGATTGTGTGGTATTGGATCATTTCCTTACCATACCAAGGATACAACTATTTTTATTAAATAGTGATCCTTGTAAACACTTGTGTTCCTATGGATGTGTGTTTGTTTTGTTTTCAGTAGGGAAAGAGATATTAAACCAGAGGTGAAGGTTTTTTCAATTTTAAAGAAACATAAAAAGAAAAATTATCAGTGATTCACCCCTCTCCCTCTCACTGATACAGTTATCCTGACTGGTCACCTTCAAGTGGTATCATAGAATTGGTTCCCTTAGGTTTTTCTTGGTTGATAGAGAATTTGAATTGTGTGAAAAGTAAAGGAGTTCAGTTTTTTGATGGAAAAAATTATCATATCTAGAAATATAGAACACTGCCTTATCGTATTTCAAATGGATATGATGATCTTGATACTTCAACAGATAAATTTCCTCCTATTTATTTTAAAGCTTCTCTTACAACTATTTATAAGAAGAATTTTTTGAATGATTGAAGGGCCAAGAATGCTATATTATCATCATTTTATGAAAATAAGTTCTTAAGTGTTAAAGTATGTGCCACTACTAATGGTATATGGAATAAATTGAAAAACATATAAGAAGGAAATAAAAAGTAAAGAAGTAAAAACATCAAATCTGGATATTGAAATATAATGACCTAAAGATGGGTGAGTAAGAACATATTGGGGACTTATTTAACATGGTAAATGTCATTGTTAGCAATATCAGATGTCTTAGTAAAAATATAATAGATTATATATTTGTTTAAAAGATATTTAGAATCCTTCCAGGTAAGTGTCAAGTAAATGTTTATCCATTTAAAGATAGATATCATGAAACATTATCTATTGAGGATTTTCATAGCAGTCCCATCACTTATGACATGATAAGAGTTAAATATAGTAAAATAAAAACAATTTTTTTTATTGAATTGACTTTTAAGGATCCTAATAAAGAAAAGTAAATGAAGATTCTTATTGAAGATATATATGGTGATCATGAATCTAAAAATGATATATGAATAAATCTTGATGGAATTTTATCCTTATTTTCAAAATTTTTTAATGGAGTTACATGGAAATATAATGGGAATCTTCCCTTGAAATTTTTTAATGTTGTGGCATTGAACATTTTATGGCTAATATTTCTCAAAGAAAGAATGTGGAGAACAGTGATGAAGAAGAGAGTAATGCAAGAAGACCATAGAGGAAACAGAGAGACAAAGGATAATTGAATTGAACCAGAAATGAAAACAAATTTCATAACCAAAAAAGAAGTTTCTTATCTAAATATGAAGAAGAAGAAGAAGGCAATGATGTTGAATTCGAATTTTTATTTATTTTGGTATTGACTATACTTTCATTTAAATAGTGAATGAAAAAGAGTCCAGAAGTAGTAGTTCAGAAGAAGAAGGAACTCAACTTGAATATTATTTGAATGAAGAGATGAAGTAATTTATAAGAAAGATTAGAAGACTTGAACAAACAAGATTGCAAGTTAAATACTCTTAAAAAATAAACCAATAATATTTTTTTGATGAGAAAGTGAGGTTGGAAAAATATATTGATGATATGAAGAAATATATTTTGCATAAAATTAATCTTAATAAACATTTGTAAGTGAAGATAAAGTAAAAATAAGAAGAGTAAGAATTTATACAACAAAAATTTTAAAAAGCATAAATAATAAATATATATTTTGAAAAAAATATTTCTAGAGTTTTTAAATGTATCGAAAGGAGAAAACTAAAAGTATAAAAAACATATCTTCAATGGTTTAGAAGAAAGATAATAATTATTTTTGAAAAGAATAACGTAGGGAAAGTGTAACACCCCGAGATTTTATGAAAAATATTATTTTTAATTTCATTAATGTCTTGTGTTGTATGCAACACCAAAAGGAGCTTGCACAACACGCATCCCTGACTTGCCTTGCATTACACGCAATCACGACCTTCCTCAATAGCGTGTGTAGTAAGCAATACCGAGTTTCACTAAACGAGATATTATTATAATATTAGTATGAACTAGCCGTTATGAATAGTAATACCCACTTTTTGAAATTTTATAAATTTTATCTTTCAAAATGGACTTCATTTTTTGATTCGGAATATCGAAATTAGCTTTGGGTGAAATTTTGGTACTTTTCGGATAACTTTCATATTCTGATGAATAGTGAAAATTACTAAATTTTAATTAAAAACAACTTTTTTAATCGAAATAATTAATAGTGATAAATTATTAATTTGAGTGGTTTTAAAGTATATTTAGAATATGTTTTTTCAATTTAATACAATGTTGTTCATTGGATGTAATTTCACATTTAAACCAGACATAAACAAGTGTCAATCTTTTGATAGTTATTATATCTTAAAAACACGCTATTTGTTTTAACGACGAGAATAAATTTTTAAATTAGTTAATTTAAATGATATGTTTTGAATTTGGTAAAATATAAATCATTTTTGAATTCATAATATCAAATATAGCTTAGGCCTAATTTTTTTTATTTTTCTGGAAACTTTCATTTTTTGATGAATAGTTAAACCACTAAGTGGTAGTTAAAAAAACTAAATTTTTCATAAAACATAAATTTACCACTTCTGTGAGTGGAATTTCGAAAATCCGAGAGACACGGTTAATATCATGGACTAAAATGTGGTTCAATGAGATGAAAATATTTTTTGGTGAATAGTAACTTTTTTCTTTTTTTTCCCACGGTTAAAAGTAAATAGGGTAATTAAAGGTAAAAATGATATCCTTATTACCCTAACACATGTCCTAATTCTATTGGATAAGTTTAATTCGGCCAAAAACAACATTAGGAATAAAATATGACAATTTAGGCCCACTTGGATTAGATTAGGACATTTATTATTAATTTATTTAAAGAAGGGTTAAAATAGTTAAAATCAATGTTTAATAACTAAATAATTTTTAATAGAGGGTTATAAATAAGATAAATTCGACTATAAATATTCATTAGAAAGATAAAACGATTTACTACATAATGGTATTTTATTTGTAATTTTTAGACTTAAAATAATTTAATTTATTTACGATACAATGATGATACAGTAATTATCTTATTAATGAAATATTGACATAATTGATGTTATAAATACCCAAATAAATTTAATTTGAGACTTTTTATGAATTCCAATAATTTTATATGTTAATATGATATGTTAGTATTTATTTAATTAACTTTTTTCGAACTAATAATTATAATGTGATTTTCACAAAAATCAATTACCAAATAGTGTCAAAATTGACATAAAATAGTTTTTAAAACAAATATTATATTAGTAATTATTATTATATCCCTAAAAATCTAAGGTTCGGCCAAATGACTTAGATAAGGTTATATATATTAACAATAAACAACTTGGGATTCGTTTGTCTTGTTATAGTAAGTTTATTAACCTTAAAGTGTAGGAACACAAAAAGACATGGTAAAATTAAAACTATATAACTTAAAGTTAAATCTAAATGATAAGGTTAAAATAGGACCCTAAACTTGTCTAAATTCTATTGGATGAGAGGATTTAGAACCATCCCCACATTAGATTATAAATAACTCAATTTGGACATATTAAATACCGAATATTACTTTATAATTAAATAATATTTTTCCTTATTCCAAAGGTGCCCCTCTCCTCCCTTATAAAAGGGCACCTCCTCCCTCTCTTCCTCGCACCACTTTGAGCGTTCAAACTCGGCCAAACCCTGAAAAATTCTCTTCTACACTTCCATAGAAACATCCTAGAGGTTCTTTTCTTCTTCAAAGACCAATTTTAGTTCCCTAAGTGGAGGTCTCAAAGAGACGCTTCAAAGAAGAGGTAATGTCCATTACCGATTCTTTCAACTTTATTTCTTCTTCCACTTATTCTTCTTGAGATGTTTCATTATGAAGTAATAAAATAAGTATCACTTATATACTGATATTTTATTATAAGTATGAAACAACCCTATTTCACCATCTATCCATCCTACGGAAAACGAAATCACTGCGCGTGCGTACGTACGGAATACCATCTCCACGACGTGGTGTAATCTATTTGACACCACCACCTTACTTGGATGGGTATAATGGTGCAAATAATAACTATATATGATTATTTTCAAGTGATATTGATTCTGTAATAGTATACCTACACTCCAATAAAATTCCATGATCATGGGAACGATATCATCGCTCGTGCGTACGTACGGAATACCGTCTCCACGACGCGATGAGATTCATTCTCAATGATTAACCATTCATGAATGATTATAAAGTATATATAATAAGTAATCATGAAATATATGACATAATAATGATACTGGATTTATGTATATATATATGTATGTCATCCAATTAATTCCATTCAATTAAATGATAAAATGAAAACAACGTTCATGCGTACGTACGGCCTACCGTCTCCATGAACAGTGTATTTCTTTCCATTTATCGATCTACTATATATATGTAGATTATGAATATATATTATATATAAATCATGTTTTATATTATGTAATTAAGTAATCATGATCTAAGTAATCATATGAATAATTACAAGTCAAAACATGGACGACAAATGAAACAATTTTACCCAAAACACTCTTTAACGTGGAATTTACAAAAGAATGGGTAATATAAAGTCATAAGTGAACCATATATGATATCATAACAATGAATATGATTCTGTAATAAGTCAATGACATTATTTGAATCATTATACAAGCGTTTCAGATACATACGAAGCATATCAGACCTAAGGTAAGGGATAATTTTTCAAATCACATTTTTATCCGAGATTGCTTATTTGTATGTATTTATTGAGGTTATTTATATCATCCATGTCCATGTTTTATAAAAGTGTTTTCATGTATGTTTAAATTAATTTTTACCCATTTTGACTTTTACTACATGGTATGTAAGGAATCTTTCTTTTGTTTACGTTACGAGGTACTTTTTTGACTTTTCCGACAAAAGTACAAGTAGAATGTTATTTTTAACTTATACGGCGTGAACGGATTTTTACGGTTTCATAACGCCTAATTTTCATGAAGCATACTCTACATGATTTTATGAATATTTTCAACAAAATTCTTTTATTTTAAAAGTGCATGGCATTTTTTGAAAAGAAAATGATTTTGACGAAGAAAGGATATTTTCCTCAAGAATTCATTTCAATTGTTTTATCGAAAGCATTTTCCATCTAAGATGACATTATTTGATATGTGTATGTTTCAAGTTTAATGTATGTATGATTTACATGGTTAACTTTCCTTATGAGGAAATTTCCATTTGTTTTATATGGATTATGAAATGATGGGATGATGTTGATGAAACCCATTTTATTCTTTGGGTTATGATGAATGTTTTAAGTTTATTTTGTGGCACAAGTAAGAATGATTTCATTATGAGATGGGTGTGACCTATATCTCCCTCCAATGTATTGGGTAAAGATTTATATCTCATGATATAGACATGGCTGGAATGGAAAGTTAAACCAGTTTAGTAATACATGACTGGAACGAGGAGTGAACTCGATTCAGAAAGGGACTTTGTCCACTAAGATGGTCTTGGCAGCAATGCCTTGGCTACTATGGAAATCATATCATGTACTTAATGATTTCCATAATTACATGTTTTATTCCCATGCTATTTTATCATGATTGATGTTCCCTTATGATATATTCCTTACGTACTTCTAGGATTCATGTCTTTGCTCAAGATTTTGATGTTCAGATTTTATGTTCAAGTTTTTGCATTAAAATGTTTATTGATTGTTTTATGTTCTCTATGTTTGCCCTTACTGGGAATTTGAGCTCACCCCTTTTTATGTTTTCTCTTCCTCAAGATATAAATAAAGGTTTTAGGTAAGAAAAAAAGGAAAGATCTTTATTGGGAGATGTTGAAGATCTTTCACCACGATTAGAAGATTATATTCCGAGTTTCCAAAGACACTAAACTATTACGATCATTGTGTGTCTGTTTTTGTTATGTATTAAGTATTCCGCAAAAGTAATGTATTTTCAATGTACATCAGGCTTCGGGTCTTTACAGTTGGTATCAGAGGAAAGGTTTAGTCACCCTTTGGAAACTAGGATGCGACAACGTTAGTGAGATCCCTAGAGAAATTTCTAAGGTATGTCTAGGGATGTCTCTAAGGATAAGTATACGTATAGGATATAGTCCTAGAATTACGGTAACGATCTTAGAATTTAACCTAAGATGTTAGTTATTGAGGGTGCTCCCCCTTTACTATGTTGTTTTCCCTTGCATGAATTTTTCATCTCAAACTATTTTTTTTGGGTTTTAGAAAATGGCTGGAAACAGGAAGATTCATGATAATGGAGGATATGACGGACAATGGAATGATATTATTCATGAGAAACCAAATGAAATGGGATTTGGAAGTCCAAAAATCGTTATTATACCTAATCAACAATCTCATAATATGATCAATAATCTCAACTTTGGTAAGTTTCCCGACACAGATAATAAGAGAATGATGGAGTTTCATGATGATCACAGAGGAAAGAAAGTTCAATTTCCCTCGTGTAAATCATGTGGGAAGAGGCATCAGGGAGATTGTTTCAAGGGAACAGGAAGATGCTTTGGGTGTGGAAAAGAAGGACACAAATCCAGTAAGTGCAAATGAGAAGGTTCAATTAACACCATGGATGAGGATAATGGTATTTCTACGACATCAACAATGGTTAAATTTTTTAAATGTGGAATGTACAGGCATTATGAAAACCAATTTCCTAAGGGAAAATCTCATGAAGAGAATCAGTACGGTCGTATGGGTAGTATTTATGTTGATGATGATGAAGAGACTACAAATGATTTGTGAGGTGAAAGAATTGTTGAAGCTCGGTCAATGGTTTAAGAAGGTATTGGAATGATTACATGTTTATCAAGTATAATGTTGTATAAGTAATCTCAAGGTATTATGGAACAAAGAGACTTATAAATATTGTTACACTATTGTATTTCCTTAAGTTTTGAAAGTGTATGATTAATGGTACCAGTAACCATGAAAGGTTATTCAGATATTTTTGGAAAGTAGATGATATGTGCATAATGAAGGGATAAGGAGAAAATTAAATGTTTGATAGTATTCATGAGCTCATTACTGATATAAGGAGAAGGTTATATCATGGTTTGAGTATATAGAATTTTTGGATTTTGGTATGTGGAAAGAGTTAACTTTTGACAGCACTCATGTTTTCACTAAGATTCAATGGGTATTCATTTTTCAAGAGAATACATGATTAAGGCCTTAGAATGTTTGGAATGTGACCAACAAGACATATCTCATGATATATGGGGATCAATGATGGTATTAACATGCTTGTTATATGAACTCTTTGGTAATTGATTTCACTGTAATATGAGATTTGACAATAATATTTTGGATAAGTCTAAAGATTGGAATGGATTATGTTGGACATAATTTAGTATTGTTTAAGGATAGAAGTTTTTTTCGATATTATTGATGGGATGTTATAGTAATATAGTTTTAGAAAAAGGAAAACCTGCAGGAAGGGCGACAACCCATCGCGTCGGACAAGACTGTGGGAATCGAACCCACAATCGAAGTGCGACTGGCCTTTATCGCCTACCACTGGCCTACATGAAGTCCCTGTTTAGTAGAAACTAGTTTTATTATATTAAGAAGTATGATATATGAAGTATAAGTCCATTTGAGGAACCATATATGATTAATCTCACTATAGATGGACTTATGTATTTTTTGATAACTTTTCTAACCTTTTGTTTGAAATAGATGTAATGAACCATCATTCTATCACATGATCTGCTAACACTTCACGAATGACAAATTCAACTTCATTTCTTTAAGAGATGAAGTGGAAATTTTCCAAATAATGACCAATAGTGAGACTGTACCAAAATCACGAAAGTATTTATTCTCATTCCAATTTCATCCACTTTAGGGAAATGATCTTGAAATCCAAAAATGTTGTCCTAGTGCTCTTATATATGATGAATCAGATGGTACCTTAGATCGTCACAAATTTATGGCTTTGTGATTTTTGGCTTTTTTATAGCCATGTTCTCTACCACTCTCCATCAGAACTTGATGGTTAGATTTTTCTTCTATATTCATATTTTCACCTATGTTCTCCTACGTGGAATCCCAGTGATGAGTTAATTTGGGTAACCATTACGTTTCATACTTTAGTTTTTAAATCCAAGTTTTGGTATTCCTTTTTACGATGTGGGTTTCTATTAAAGAAACTTTTGAGTAGTAAACCATTTATAACCCCAACGAATTTCGAGGGCGAAATTGATTTTAAGGGGGGTAGAATGTAACACCCCGAGATTTTATGAAAAATATTCTTTTTAATTTCATTAATGTCTTGTGCTGTACGGAACACTAAAAGGATCTTTCACAACACGCATCTCTGACTTGCCTTGCCTTACACGCAATCACGACCTTCCTCAATAGCGTGTGTAGTACGCCATACCGAGTTTCACTAAATGAGATATTATTATAATATTATTATGAACTAGCCGTTATGAATATTAATACCCATTTTTTGAAATTTTATAAATTTTATCTTTCAAAATGGACTTCATTTTTGGATTCAGAATATCGAAATTAGCTTTGGGTGAAATTTTGGTACTTTTCAGATAACTTTCATATTCTGATGAATAGTGAAAATTACTAAATTTTAATTAAAAACAACTTCTTTAATAGAAATAATTAATAGTGATAAATATTTAATTTGATTTCTTTTAAATTATATTTAGAATATATTTTTACAATTTAATACAATGTTGTTCATTGGATGTAATTTCACATTTAAACCAGACATAAACAAGTGTCAATATTTTGATAGATATTATCTCTTAAAAACACGCTATATGTTTTGACGACGAGAATACATTTATAAATTAGTTAATGTAACTGATATGTTTTGAATTTGGTAAAATAGAAATCATTTTTGAATTCATAATATCAAATATATCTTAGGCCTAATTTTTGGTATTTTTCTGGAAACTTTCATTTTTTGATGAATAGTGAAACCACTAAGTGGTAGTTAAAAAAACTGAATTTTTCATAAAACATAATTTTACCACTTCTGTGAGTGGAATTTTGAAAATTCAAGAAACAGGGTTAATATGAAGGACTAAAATGTGGTTCAATGTGATGAAAATAATTTTTGGTGAATAGTACCTTTTTTCTTTTTTTACCACGGTTAAAAGTAAATAGGGTAATTAAGGGTAAAAATGATATCATTATTACCCTAACAGATGTACTAATTCTATTGGATAAGTGTAATTCTGCCAAAAACAACATTTGGAATAATATATGACCATTTAGTCGCACTTGGATTATATTAGGACATTTATTATTAATTTATTTAAAGAAGGGTTAAAATAGTTAAAATCAATGTTTAATAACTAAATTATTTTTAATATAGGGTTATGCATAAGATAAATTCGACTATAAATATTCATTAGAAAGATAAAAATATTTCCTACTTAATGGTATTTTATTTGAAATTTGTAGACTTAAAATAATTTAATTTATTTATGATAAAATGATGATACAGTTATTATCTTATTAATGAAATATTGACATATTTGATGTTATAAATACCCAAATAAAGGTAATTTGAGCCTTTTTATGAATTAAAATAATTTTCTATGTTAATATGACATGTTAGTATTAATTTAATGTACTTTTTTCGAACTAATCATTCTTTTATGATTTTCAAAAAAATCAATTACCAAATAGTGTCAAAATTGAGATAAAATAGTTTTTTAAAAAAATATTATATTATTAATTATTATTATATTCCTAAAAATCTACGGTTCGGCCAAATTAATTATATATGGTTATATATATTAATAATAAACAACTTGGGGTTCTTTTGTCTTGTTATAGTAAGTTTATTAACCTTATAGTGTAAGAACACAAAAAGACACAGTAAAAGTAAAATTATCTAACTTAAAGTTAAATCTAAATGATAAGGTTACAATAGGAACCTAAACTTGTCTAAATTATATTGGATGAGAGGATTTAGACCCATACCCACATTATCTTCTAAATAAATCAATTTTGAGGTATTAAAAACCGAATATGACTTTATAATAAAATAATATATTTAGTTATTCCAAAGGTGCCCCTCTCCTCCCTTATAAAAGGGAACCTCCTCTCTCTCTTCCTCACACCACTTTGAGCCTTCAATCTCGGCCGAACCCTGACAAATTATCTTCTACAATTCCATATAAACATCTTAGATGTTCTGTTCTTCTTCAAAGACCAATTTTAGTTCCCTAAGAGGAGGTCTCAAATAGGCGCTTCAAAGAAGAGGTAATGTCCGTTACCGATTCATTCAACTTTATTTCTTCATCCACTTCTTCTTATTTAGAAGTTTAATTATGAATTAATATTATCAGTATCACTTATATACTGATATGTTATTATAAGTATGAAAAAAACCTATTTCACCATCTATCCATCCTACGGAAAATGAAATCACCGCGCGTGCATACGTACAGAATACCGTCTCCACGCCGTGGTGTAATCTATTTTCCACCACCACATTACTTGGATGGGTATAATGGTGTAAATAATAATTATATATGATTATTTTCAATTGATATTTATTCTGTAATTATATACATACACTCCAATAAAATTCCACGATCATGGGAATGATATCATCGCTCGTTCGTACATATGGAATATCGTCTCCACGACGCGATGAGATTCATTCTCAGTGATTCACCATTCATGAATGATTATAAAGTATATATAATAAGTAATCATGAAATATATGACATAATAATGATACTGGATTTATGTATATATGTATGTATGTCATCCAATTAATTCCATTCAATTCAATGAGAAAATGAAAACAACATCCATGCGCACGTACGGCCTACCGTCTCCATTAACGATGTATTTATTTACATTTATCGATCTATTATATATATGTAGATTATGAATATATATTATATATAAATCATGTTTTATATTCTGGAATTAAGTAATCATGATATAAGTAATCATATGAATAATTACAAGTCAAAACACGGACGACAAATGAAACGATTTTACCCAAAACACTCTTTAACATGGAATTTACAAAAGAACGGGTAATATAAAGTCATAAGTGAACCATATATGATATCATAACAATTAATATGATTCTGTAATAAGTAAATGACATTATTTAAATAATTATACAAGAGGTTTGGATACGTACGAAGCATATTAGACCTAAGGTAAGAGATAATTTTGCAAATCTCATTTTTATCCGAGATTGCTTATTCGTAAGTATTTACTGGGGTTATTTTTATCATCAATGTCCATGTTTTATAAAAGTGTTTTCATGTATGTTTAAAGTCATTTTTACCAATTTTTTCCTTTTACTACATGGTATGTAAGGAATCTTTCTTTTTTTACGTTACGAGGTACTTTTTTGACTTTTCTGACAAAAGTACGAGTAGAATGTTATTTTTAACTTATACGGAGTGAATGGATTTTTACCCTTAATGGGAATTTAAGCTCACCCCTTTTTATGTTTTCTTTTCCCTAGGATATAAAGAAAGGTTTTAGGTAAGAATAAAAGGGAAGATCTTTATTGAGAGATGTTGAAGATCTTTCACCACGATTAGAAGATTATATTCCATGTTTCCAAAGACACTAAACTATTACGATACTCATGTGTCTGTTTTTGTTATGTATTAAGTATTCCAAAAAAGTAATGTATTCTCCATGTACGTCAGGCTTCGGGTCTTTATAGAAAGTCATGTATGTGGCCAAGACCCAAAAAGTCTGGGATTCAAAAGTTTTAAAAAATAATGTGTCTGCAATTTTTTTGAAAAAATATAAATCCAAAAAGGACTCAAGAACTTATATTTCTCATAATGAGGAAATAAAATGATGACCTTGATTGATAATAGATTGGATGGTGGCTTAGAAAATAGGGAAGGTGGTTTTTAAATGTATTCAAAATTGCATCCAGTATGGTAGTTTTAGAGGGAAATAATCTTTTTATGGATTTTGCTGGTGTTGTGGTGGATTCATATATATGAAAAATATGTGCTGTTAAAAAAAATACTATTATTCCACAGGTTATGAAAGTAGAGGTTGAGGGGATTCAATTCCCCCAAAAGAAGAAGTATGAAAATATTTTTCATAAGAAATTTGCTTTGGTGGAAATCCCACATATACCAACACAATATTACCAACAGTTTACAAAAACTATTGGGAAAAGGCTACTATACCAACTGTTATGTAGAACTGTTTGTTTATTCATATTTTTTATGTTTTCCCAATTGTTTAAGGAAACTGTTGTGTATAGTGCTGTTTATGTGGGTTTTCCCAATGGTTTGTTTAAAACTTTGGGATATAGTTTTGAATATTTTTCCCAATAGTTATAAACCATTGGGATAACATTACCTTCCCAATAGTTTTTTTAAAACCACTGGGAATGAAAATTCCCAAATATCAACTCCTCTTTGGATCTCTAAATCTAGAGTTCTTGAAAGGTTTTCCCTAAATGAGAGGTTGAATCACCATCTCAAATATATTTCCCTAAACTGAAACCATTGTGAAGATTTGTACCTAAATCTTGACGTGAACACTACTTCCCTACACAACAGGTCTTGTTTCCAATGACTTGTTCTTCCTATTTAAATAGGTACGTGTGAGTTCATTTATTTTAGAATTTGTAAGTCCATTTTTCTGCAATGTACGTTGTATTATGACCCCCTTATGAACAGAAGGAATATATCATTTTAGGTTGTGGTTCAAACCCTACTTCCAAACTTGTTCTCGAGAGTGCTAACTCTAATTTCCAATCGGGAATCTATATTTGATTCAAGTAATTTTCGTTCTTACATTTTAAATAAGTATTTGTGCCTTCATTTATTTTATATTTTTTCGTTCCATTTCACTACAATGTATAATGTATTATGAGATGATAATGAAAAAAATAAATATATCATTTTAGGTTGTGGTTTTGTTGTGATTTATCCGTATAAAATAATTTTGATTGATATAGAAGAGGTAAATAAGATCCTGAGTTATTTTTTCTGTGGTTTATTTTAAATTTAAGGTTTATTGACATGATTTAATTTGTTATACATAAATAATGTTATATAATTTTTTATCCTAATAAGAACAATAAGATACTCATGCATTATTAATGTACACTTAAATGTTGTCTTTGAAATATCACACTCTAACTCTAAGATGATGATACCCACACTATAAGTCATTCAATGAAGTCATGATTCTACCTGAACCACTAGAGTGGGTTTGGTGTCATTTTCATGTTTGAATGGTGATAGAACCAAAATTTACTCTGTTACATGATCGTTTATCCAGACCCCATCAAGCGGTTCAATCACACACTTGTAATATTTTTTGAAATTATAAATGAGTGTAAGGAATTCATGTCACAATTTTCATAGGTAGTTATAAAGAATTATTAAGGTATTTATATCATTTTCAATCCTAAAACGGCACCCATAATAAAGGAGTATAACCATCATCGAACTCACCAATGTTGTTCATGACTACACAGTATTTACTCTCTGATATATATCTCACAAAAAAAATAGAATGGTCATGTATACGTAATTGTTCACCGCTAATTGATAGTATTGGATGTTTGTGGAGGTTCACCTGAGGTGTTGTTGTGCACTTCCAATGATTATATTTTTTTCTTTTATTCTAGGAATTAGGAGTCAATATTAGAGTGTTTACTTTATCTTAATATTTGTGGATAATTATATGGTGATAGGTTTGTGTTCGAAAGGTGAGTCATGAACCCATATCTAGTTGTAATTATAGGTTAATAGGGTTATGGAATTTCAGTTTTTGATTATCAATGTTTCCTGGACACCCCCACCCCTTGGACACCCCCTAACGCCTTGGACAACACCCCAACCCCCCGGACAACCCTCCACCCCCTAGACAGCCCCCAATCCCCAGGACACCCCCACCCTCTGGAAACCCCTACCCCCTTGGATAGACACACCAACCCCCTAGACTTCCCCCAAGCCCTCAGACACCCCCAGCCCCTGGACACCACCCCATCCTCGTAGACATCCCCCATCCCCTAGATAGCCCCCACCACCCTCGACAACACCCCACCCCTGGACAGCCCCAACCCCCTAGATTGCACGGCCACCCCGGTGGAGAGGCCCGCCACACTCATAGACATTTTCCACCCTCTGCACACCTTGAACCCCACTGGACAGCCCCACCACCCTCGTGGATAGCCCACCCACCACCCATGGACACCCCATACCCCCTGGATAGCCCCGCCAGCCCCACGGACACCCCTACCCCTTGGACTGCCCTGCCCATGCCCATGGACACCCCAACCCACCAGGACAGCCCCGCCACCCCTTGTGGGCAGCCCGCCCACCCGCTGGATACCCTGACCCTTTGGACAACAACCCCACCCCTGTAAACAGCCTCCCCACCCCCCCAAACACCCCTACCCCCCTAGACCGCCCTGCCACTCATATGGAAAACCTGCCCACCCCTAGACATCCCGAACCCCTTGGACAACCCATCCACCCCCGTGGATAGCCGGCCCACCCCTGGACACCTTGTACCCCCTAGATAGCCCCGCCACCCCCATGGACAGCTCGCCCACCCCCATGGACACCGTGTACCCCCTGGATAGCCCCCACCCACTAGAAAGCCCCCCTAAACCCCCTATACAGCCCCACCATCCCCATAGATTGCCTGCCCACCCCCTGGACACTATGTTCCCTCTGGATAGCCCCCAACCTAGTGGACAACCCACCCACCCCCATAGACACCCTATACCCCTTGGACAGCCCCGCCACCCCTGTGGATAGCCCCTCCACCCCTAGACTCCACGTACCCCACTGGACAACCCCCACCCCTGAAAAGCCCCATGACGCCGTGGTTGGCCTCACCACCCTCGTGGACATCCCACCCACCCCCTAGACACCCTGTACCCCTTGGACATACCCCACCCCCGTGGACAACCCGCCCACCCATGGACACCCCATACCCCCTGGACAGCGCCACCACTATAGTGGATAGCCCGCCCACCCCGTAGACACCTCGTACCCCCTTGGACAACCCCACCCCCGGAAAGCCCCGCCGACCCCCTGGACAACCCCTCCACCCCCGTGGACACCCCCTCTTCCTGGATATCCTGTACCCCCTTGGACAGGCCAGCCACCCCTGTGGATAGCCTGCCCACCCCTAGACACCTCGTACCCCCGGAAATCCACCAACTACCTAGAAATACCCTGACCCCTGGATAGCCCTGCCACCCCCGTGGATATCCGACCAACCCCCTAGATATCCTGTACCCCCCATGAATAACCCCCACCCCCGTGGATAGCCCACCCACCCCCTGGACACCCCGTACCCTCTGAACAGCCCCACCACCCCCTTGGACTGCCTGTCCAACCCCGGGATACATCATACCCCCTAGATATCCCTCACACCTTGAAATCCCCCTGACCCCCCTAGACAGCCCCGCCACCCCCGTGGATTGCTCGTACCCCCTGGATAGCCCCTCCACCCCCATGGAAATCCCACCCACACCCTAGACACCTCGTACCCCATGGACAACCCCCACCCCCAAGAAAGCCCCCACCCTCTAGACACCCTCGACCCCTTGGATAGCCACACCACCACTGTGGATATCCCACCCATCCCCTGGACACCCCGTACTCATTGGATAACCACGCCACCCCCATGGACAACCCACCTACCCCCTTGGACCACCCCTCCTGTAACACCACGAGACTTTATGAAAAATATTCTCTTTAATTTCATTAATGTATTGTGTTGTACGCTACACAAAAAGGAGATTTCACAACACACATCCTTGACTTGCCTTGTATTACACGCAATCACGACCATCCTCGATAGCATGTGTAGTACACAATTCCAAGTTTCACTAAACGAGATATTATTATAATATTATTATGAACTAGCCGTTATTAATAGTAATACCCACTTTTTAATATTTTATAAATATTATCTTTTAAAATGGACTTCATTTTTGGATTTGGAATATCGAAATTAGCTTAGGGTGAAATTTTGGTACTTTTCGGATAACATTCATTTTCTGATGAATAGTGAAAATTACTAAATTTTAATTAAAAACAACCTTTTTAATCGAAATAATTAAGAGTGATAAATTATTAATTTGACTAGTTTTAAAGTATATTTAGAATATATTTTTACAATTTAATACAATGTTGGTCATTGGATGTAATTTCACATTTAAACCAGCCATAAACAAGTGTCAATCTTTTGATAGTTATTATCTCTTAAGAACACACTATTTGTTTTGGCGACGGGAATTAATTTTTCAATTAATTAATGCAACTGATATGTATTTAATTTGGTAAAATAGAAATCATTTTTGAGTTCATAATATCAAATCTAGCATAGGGCTAATTTTTTGTATTTTTCTGGAAACTTTCATTTTTTGATGAATAGTGAAACCACTAAGTGGTGGTCAAAAAACTAAATTTTTCATAAAAAATAATTTTACCGCTTCTGTGAGTGGAATTTCGAAAATCCGAGAGACACAGTTAATATCAAGGACTAAAATGTGCTTCAATGAGTTGAAAATAATTATTGGTGAATAGTAACTTTTTATTTTTTTTACCCCGGTTAAAAGTAAATAGGGTAATTAAGGGTAAAAATGATATATTTATTACCCAAACACATGTCATAATTCTATTGGATAAGTGTAATTCGCCCAAAAACAACCTTAGGAATAAAATATGACCATTTAGGCCCACTTGGATTAGATTTGGACATTTATTATTAATTTATTTAATGAAGGGTTAAAATAGTTAAAATTAAAGTTTAATAACTAAATCAGTTTTAATATAGGGTTATACAAATGATAAATTAGACTATAAATATTCATTAGAAAGATAAAAATATTTCCTACATAGTGGTATTTCATTTGTAATTTTTATACTTTAAATAATTTAATTTATTTATGAAACAATGATGATGCAGTACATATATTATTAATGAAATATTGACATAATTGATGTTATAAATACCCAAGTAAATGTAATTTAAGACATTTTATGAATTAAAATAATTTTATATGTTAACATGATATGTGAGTATATATTTAATTAACTTTTTTCGAACTAATAATTATGTTATGATTTTTACAAAAATCAATTACCAAATAGTGTAAAAAATTGACATAAAATAGTTTTTAAAACAAATATTATATTATTAATTGTTATTATATTCTTAAAAATCTAAGGTTCGGACAACCTACTTATATAATGATAGGTTTATCATTAATGGACCACTTGGGGGGTCTCTTGTATGTATATGGTAAGTTTATTAACTATATAATATAAAAATACAAAGTGACATGGTAAATGTCAATCTAATTAACTAAGATTTAAAAACTAAACGATAAGGTTAATATAATGACCTAAAATAGTATAAATTATATTGGATGAGAAGATTTCGACCCATCCCCACCTTATCATCTAAATATATCAATTTGGAGCTATTAAAAATAGAATATGACTTTATAATAAAATAATATGTTTAGTTATTCCAAAGGTTCCCTTCTCCTCCCTTATAAAAGGGCACTTCCTCCCTCTCTTCCTCACACCACATTGAGCCTTCAAGCTCGGCCAACACCTGAAAAATTCTCTTCTACACTTCCCTAGAAACATCCTAGAGGTTCTGGTCTTTTTCAAAGACAAATTTTAGTGCCCTAAAAGGAGTTCTCAAAGAGGTGCTTCAAAGAAGAGGTAATGTCCGTTACCGATTCTTTCAACTTTATTTCATCTTCCACTTATTATTCGTTAGTTGTTTCATTATGAAGTAATAACATCAGTATAAATAATATACTGATATGTTATTATAAGTATTAAAAAACCCTATTTCACCATCTATCCATCCTACGGAAAATGAAATCACCACGCGTGTGTACGTACGGAATACCGTCCCGACACCGTGGTGAAATCTGTTTTTCCACCAACACCTTACATGGATGGGTATAATGGTGTAAAGAATAACTATATATGGTTACTATAACATTATACTGATTCTGATATATTATACCATCTACTAAAATTCTATTCAATAATCATGGGAACGATATCATCGCTAGTGCGTACGTACGGAATACCGTCTCCACGACGCGATGAGATTCATTCTCAATGATTAACCATTCATAAATGATTATAAAGTATATATAATAACTAATCATGAAATATATTAAATAATAATTCTACTGGACTTATGTATATATATTATTATTTCATTTATTTAGTTTCATTCGATTCAATAAGGAAACGAAAACAACGTTCATGCGTACGTACGGCCTACCGTCTCCATGAACGGTGTATTTCATTCATTTTATCGATCTATAATATATATATGTATATGATGAATATATATTATATATAAATCATTTTTTACATTCTAGAATTATGTAAATCAGGATATAAGTATTAATATCAATAACGACAAGTCGAAACACATACGATAAATGAAATGATTTTACCCAAAACGCTGCTTTAACATGGAATTTACAAAAGAACGTGTAATATAAAGTCATAAGTGAAACATATATGATATCATAACAATGAATATGATTCTTTAATAAGTAAATGACATTATTTAAATCATTATATAGGAGGTTTGGATATGTACGAAGCATATCAGACCTAAGGTAAGGGATAATTTTACAAATCTTGTTTTTATCCGAGATTACTTATTTGTAAGTATTTACTGGGGTTATTGAAATCGTCCATGTCCATGTTTTATAAAAGTGTTTTCATTTATTTTTAAATTAATTTTTACCCATTTTGACTTTTACCCCATGGTATGGAAGGAATCTTTCTTTTATTTACCCTACCAGGTACTTTTTGACTTTTCCGACAAAAGTACGAGAAGAATGTTTTTTTAACGTAACGACATGAAATGATTTTTATGGTTTTATAATGCCTTATTTTCATAAAAAATCCCCAAAAAAATTTCATGAATATTTTCAACAAAATCTCATTCTTTTAAAATTTCATGACGTTTTGTGAAAAGAAATTGATTTTGAAGAAGAAAGGATATTTTCCTTAAGAATTAATTTCATGTGTTTTATCAAAACCATTTTTCCATCTAAGATGACATTATTTATTATGTTTATCTTTCAAGTATAATGTCTATATGATTTAAATGATTTCACTTTTCTTATTATGAAATGATATCCATTTATTTTATATGGATTATGTGATGATGGGATTATGTCTGTGAAACCCATTTTATTCTTTGGGTTATTATAAATGATGTATGTTTATTTTGTGGCACAAGTAAGAATGATTTAATTATGAGATGGGTGGGACCTATATCTCCCTCCAATTAATTGGGTAAAGATTTATATCTCATGAGATAGACATGGCTGGAATGGTAATTTAATCCGGTTCAGTGTTACAGGACTGAAATGAGGAGTGTACTCGATTCAGAAAGGGACTTTGTTCACTAAGATGGTCTTGGCAGCAATGCCTTGGCTACTATGGAAATAAAAACATGTGCTTAATGGTTTCCACAATTACATGTTTTATTCCCATTCTTTTTTAACATGATTGATGTTACCTTATGATATATGCCTTACGTACTTCCAAGATTCATGTCTTTGCTCAAGATTTTGATGTTTAGATTTTATGTTCAGGTTTTTTGCATTCAAATGTTTATGGATTATTTTATGTTCTCTATGTTTACCCGTACTGGGCATTTGATCTCACCCCTTTTATGTTTTCATTTCCCCAGGATATAAAGAAAGGTTTTAGGTAAGAAAAAAAGGGGAAGATCATTATGGGAGATGTTGAAGATCTTTTACCACGATTAGAAGATTATATTCCGAGTTTCCAAAGACACTAAACTATTACGGTCCTTGTGTTTCTTTTTTTGTTTTGTACTAAGTATTCCGCAAAAGTAATGTAATGTCCATGTACGTCAAGCTTCATTCCTCTATATTTGGTATCAGAGGAAAGGTTTAGTCAACCTTTGGAAACTAGGATGCGAGAACTTTAGTGAGATCCCTAGAGATATTTCTAAGGTATTTCTAGGGCTGTCCCTAAGGATAAGTATAAGTATAGGTTATAGTCCTAGAATTATGGTAATGATATTATATTAAACCTAAGATGTTAGTTATTGAAGTTACTCCCCCTTTATTATGATTTTTTCCTCTCACACAATTCTTTTTGGGTTTTAGAAAATAGCTGGAAACAAGATGATTCACGATAATGGAGGATATGATGGACAATGGAATGATATTATTCATGAGCAAACAAATGAAATGGGATTTGGAAGTCCAAACATCATTATTATTCCATATCATAAATCTCATAATATGATCCATAAACTCAAATTTGGTAAGTTTCCTGACTCGGCTAATAAGAGAAAGATAGAGTTTCATGATGATCACAGAGGAAAGAAAGTTCAATTTCCCCTACATAAATCAGGTGGGAAGAGGCATCAAGGAGAATGTTTCAAAGGAACTAGAAGCTGTTTTGGGTGTGGAAAATAATGACACAAAGCCGGAAAGTGCAAACAAAAGGGTTCAGTTAACACCACAGATGAGGATAATGGTATTTCTACGACATCAACAATGGTTAAATGTTTTAAATGTGGAATGTACGGGCACTATGAAAACCAATCCCCTAAGGGAAAGTGTCATGAAGAGAATAAGTATGGTCATGTGGGTAGTATTTATGTTGATGATGTTGAAGAGACTACAAATGATATGTGAGATGAACGAATTGTTGAAGTTAGGTCAATGGTTTAAGAAGGTAGTGGAATGATTACATGTTTATCAACTGTAATGTTGAATAAGTAATCTCGTGGTACTATGGAATAAAAAGAAATATAAGGATTGTTATACTGTTGTATTTCCTTATGTTTTAAAAGTTTATAATGAATGGTACCAGTAACTATGAAAGGTTTTTTAGATATTTTTGGAAAGTAGATGATATGCGCATAATGAAGGGATAAGGAGAAAATTAAATGTTTGATAGTATTCATGAGCTCATGACTGATATAAGGAGAGGGTTATATCATGGTTTGAGTATATAGAATTTTTGGATTTTGGTATGTGGAAAGAGTTAACTTTTGAAACCATTCATGTTTTCACTAAGTTTTAATGGGTATTCATTTTTCAAGAGAATACATGATTAAGGTATTAACATGATTGGAATGTGACCAACAAGATATATGGGGGATAAATTATGGTTGGTTGACGACATTTCAAGTAATCATTTTCTTTATACTATGAGCTTGGACTGAAGTATTTTAGATAATGATTGGAATGGATTATGTTTGACAAAATTTTGTATTGTTTAAGGATAGAACATTTTTCGATATTATTGATGGGATGTTATAGTAATGTAGTTTTAGAAAAAGGACAACCTGAAGGATGGGTGACATCCCATCGTGTCGGACAAGGCTGTGGGAATCGAACCCACAAATGAAGTGCGACTGGCCTTTATCGCCTACCACTGGCCTACAGGAAGTCCCTGTTTAGTGGAACTAGTTTTATTATATTAAGCAGTATGATATATGAAGTATAAGTCCATTTTAGGAACCATTTATGATGGACTTCTGTATTTTTTTGATAACTTTTCTAACCTTTTGTTTGAGACAGATGGAATGACCCATCATTCTATCACATGATCGGATAACACATCACGGATGACAAATTCAACTTCATTTCTTTAAGAGATGAAGAGGAAATTTTCCAGAGAACGACCAATGGTGAGACTGTACCAAAATCACGAAAGTATTTCTTCTAATTCCAATTTCATCAACTTTAGGGAAATGATCTTGAAAACCAAAAATGTTGTCCTAGTGATCTTATATACGATGAATCAGATGATACCTTAGATCATCACAAATTTATGGCTTTGTGATTGTTGGATTTTTAATAGCCATGTTCTCTACCACTCTCCAGCAGAACATGACGGTTAGATTTTTTTTCCATATCCATATTTTCACCTATGTTCTCCTATGTGAAAACCCAGTGATGAGTTAATTTGGGTAACCGTTATGTTTCATACTTTAGTTTTTAAATCCATGTTTTGGTATTCCTTTTTACGATGTGGGTTTCTATTAAAGAAACTTTCGAGTAGTAACCCATTTATAACCCCGATGAATTTCAAGGGTGAAATTCATTTTAAGGGGGTAGAATGTAACACCCCGAGATTTTATGAAATATATTCTTTTTAATTTCATTAATGTCTTGTGTTGTACGGTACACCAAAAGGAGCTTGCACAACATGCATCCTTGACTTGCCATGCATTACACGCAATCACGACCTTCCTCGATAGCGTGTGTAGTACGCAATACCGAGTTTCACTAAACGAGATATTATTATAATATTATTATGAACTAGCCGTTATGAATAGTAATACCCACTTTTTGAAACTTTATAAATTTTATCTTTCAAAATGGACTTCATTTTTGGATTCGGAATATCGAAATTAGCTTAGGGTAAAATTTTGGTACTTTTTGGATAACTTTCATTTTCTGATGAATAGTGAAAATTACTAAATTTAAATTAAAAACAACCTTTTTAATCCAAATAATTAATAGTGATAAATTATTAATTTGAGCGGTTTTAAGTTATATTTAGAATATATTTTTACAATTTAATACAATGTTGTTAATTGGATGTAATTTCACATTTAAACCAGACATAAAAAAGTGTCAATCTTTTGATAGTTATTATCTCTTAATAACACGCTATTTGTTTTGGCGACGGGAATTAATTTTTAAATTAATTAATTCAACTGATATGTTTTGAATTTGGTAAAATAGAAATCATTTTTGAGTTCATAATATCAAATATATCTTAGGGCTAATTTTTGGTATTTTTCTGGAAACTTTCATTTTTTGATGAATAGTGAAACCACTAAGTGTTAGTTAAAAAACTGAATTTTTCATAAAACATAATTTTACCGCTTCTGTGAGTGTAATTTTGAAAATCCAAGAGACCAGGTTAATATCAAGGACTAAAATGTGGTTCAATGAGATGAAAATAATTTTTGGTGAATAGTAACTTTTTACTTTTTTTACCACGGTTAAAAGTAAATAGGGTAATTAATGGTAAAAATGATATTATTATTACCCTAACACATGTACTAATTCTATTGGATAAGTATAATTCACCCAAAAAGAATCTTAGGAATAAAATATGACCATTTAGGCCCACTTGGATTAGATTAGGACATTTATTATTAATTTCTTTAAAGAAGGGTTAAAATAGTTAAAATCAATGTTTAATAACTAAATCATTTTTAATATAGGGTTATACAAAAGATAAATTCGATTATAAATATTAATTAGAAAGATAAAAAGATTTCCTACATAATGGTATTTTATTTGTAATTTTTAGACTTTAAATAATATAATTTATTTATGACAGAATGATGATGCAGTAATTATATTATTAATGAAATATTGACATAATTGATGTTATAAATATCCCAATAAATGTAATTTGAGAATTTTTACGAATTAAAATAATTTTATATATTAATATAATATGTTATTATTTATTTAATTAACTTTTTTAGAACTAATCATTCTGTTATGATTTTCAAAAAAATCAATTACCAAATAGTGTCAAAATTGATATAAAATAGTTTTTAAAACAAATATTATATTATTAATTGTTATTATATCCCAAAAAAACTAATGTTAGGCCAAGATAATTATATCATGATAGGTGTATCATTAATGGACCACTTTGGGGTCTCCTAGATGTATATGGTTAGTTTATTAACTATATAATATAAAAATACAAAGTGATATGGTAAATGTCAATCTAATTAACTAAGAGTTAAAACTAAAAGATAAGGTTAATATAATGATCTAAACTTGTCTAAATTCTATTGTATGAGAGTATTTCGACCCATCCCCACCTTAGATTCGAAATATATCAATTTGGAGCTATTAAAAACAAAATATTATTTTATAATAAAATAACATTTTTAGTTATTCCAAAGGTGCCCCTCTCCTCCCTTATAAAAGGGCACTTCCTCTATCTCTTCCTCACACCACTTTGAGGCTTCAAGATCGGCCAACCCCTGTAAAATTCACTTCTCCACTTCCCTAGAAAAATCCTAGTGGTCCTGGTATTCTTCAAAGACCAATTTTAGTGCCCTAAAAGGAGGTATCAAAGAAGCGCTTCAAAGAAGAGGTAATGTCCGTTACCGATTCTTTCAACTTTATTTATTCTTCCACTTATTCTTCTTTAGTTGTTTCAGTATGAAGTAATAACATCAGTATAAATAATATAATGATATGTAATTATAAGTATGAAACAACCCTATTTCACCATCTATCCATCCTACGAGAAATGAAATCACCACGCGTGCGTACGTACGGAATACCATCTCCACGACGTGGTGAAATATGTTTTTCCACCAACACCTTACATGGATGGGTATAATGGTGTAAAGAATAACTATATATGGTTATTATAACATTATAATCATTCTTATATATTATACCATCCACTACAATTCTCTTCAATAATCATGGGAACAATATCATTGCTCGTGCGTACGTACGGAATACCGTCTCCACGACACGATGAGATTCATTCTCAATGATTAACCACTCATAAATGATTATAATGTATATATAATAAGTAATAATGAAATATATGAAATAATAATGCTACTGGATTTATGTATATATATATGTATGTCATCTATTTAGTTTCATTCAATTCAATAAGGAAACCAAAATAACGTTCATGCGTACGTACGACCTACCGTCTCCATGAACGGTGTATTTCATTCCTTTTATCGATCTATAATATATATATGTATATGATGAATATATATTATATATAAATCATGTTTTACATTCTGGAATTATTTAAATCTGGATATAAGTATTAATATCAATAACGACAAGTCGAAACGCATACGATAAATGAAATGATTTTACCCAAAACGCTGCTTTAACATGGAATTTACAAAAGAACGGGTAATATAAAGTCATAAGTGAAACATATAAGATATCATAAAAATGAATATGATTCTTTAATAAGTCAATGACATTATTTAAATAATTATACAAGAGTTTCAGATACGTACAAAGCATATCGGACCTAAGGTAAGGGATAATTTTGCAAATCTCATTTTTATCCGAGATTGCTTATTTGTAAGTATTTACTAGGGTTATTACAATCGTCCATGTCCATGTTTTATAAAAGTGTTTTCATGTATGTTTAAATTCCTTTTTACCAATTTTGAATTTTACCCCATGGTATGGAAGGAATCTTTCTTTTATTTACCCTACAAGGTACATTTTGACTTTTCCGACAAAAGTATGAGATGAATGTTTTTTTAACGCATACGGCATGAAAGGATTTTTAAGGTTTTACAAAGACTTATTTTCATGAAGTATCCTCCAAAATATTTCATGACTATTTTCAACATAATATATTTCTTTTAAAATTTCTTGACTTTTTTTGAAAAGAAATTGATTTTGAAGAAGAAAAGATATTTTCCTCAAGAATTCATTTCAAGTGTTTTATCAAAACCATTTTTCCATATAAGATGACATTATTTGTTATCTGTATGTTTCAAGTATAATGTCTCTATTATTTACAAGGTTGCACTTTCATTATTATGAAATGATAACCATTTCATTTATATGGATTATTTGATGATGGGATTATGTTTATGAAACCCATTTTATTCGTTGGGTTATTATGAATGATGTATGTTTATTTTGTGGCACAAGTAAGAATGATTTCATTATGAGATGGGTGGGACCTATATCTTCCTCTAATTCATTGGGTAAAGATTTATATCTCATGAGATAGACATGGATGGAACGGTAATTTAATCAGGTTCAGTGATACAGGACTGAAACGAGGAGTGAACTCGATTCAGAAAGGAACTTTGTCCACTAAGATGGTCTTGGAAGCAATTCCTTGACTACTATGGAAATATTAACATGTGCTTAATGGTTTCCACAATTACATGTTTTATTCCCATGCTATTTTATCATTATTGATGTTCCCTTATGATATATGCCTTACATACTTCCAAGATTCATGTCTTTGCTCAAGATTTTGATGTTTAGATTTTATGTTCAAGTTTTTGCATTCAAATGTTTATGAATTATTTTATGTTCTCTATGTTTACCCTTACTGGGCATTTGAGCTCACCCCTTTTATGTTTTCTTTTCCCCAGGATATAAAGAAAGGTTTTAGGTAAGAAAAAAAGGGGAAGATCTTTATAGGAGATGTTGAAGATCTTTCACCACAATTAGAAGATTATATTCCGAGTTTCCAAAGACACTGTACTATTACGGTCCTTGAGTGTCTGTTTTTGTTATATACTAAGTATTCTGTAAAAGGAATGTAATGTCCATGTACGTCAAGCTTCGGGTCTCTACACCTCCACTTGTGGACAACCCCCACCCCAGGGGACAGCCTGCTCACTCCCTTTAATAGCCCCCACACTAGTGGACAGCCCCCACCCCGTGGATATCCCTCCCACCCCCTGGACAACCCGTACCCACTTGGATAACCCCTCATACCCCATAGACACCCCGTACCCCCCTTGGATAGCCCCACCACCCCGTGGACATCCTCCGACCCCATGGAATGCCCCTCCCCCTGTGGACAACCCCCACCCATGTGGAAAGACTGCCCCCCTAGACACCCCTACCCCCTGGACAGCCCCGCCACCCCATGGTCCGCCCGCCACCCCCTGGACACCCCGTACTATACTTGATAGACCCACCCACCCCTAGACATCTTTCCCACCCCCGGACACCTCCCACCCCATAGACATCCCCCAAACCCAAGAAATCCCCCTGGACACCCTGACCCTCTGGACATCCCCACCACCCTCATGATAGCCCGCCCATCACCCTGGACAGCACCTCTCCCATTGGACAGCCCCCTCCCTATGGATAGACTTTCCACCCCCTAGACGGCCTACCCCCTAGACAGCCCCACCACCCCCGTGGACAACCCACCCACCGCCTGGACACCCCATACCCCCTAGACAGCCCCACCCACCACCCTAGACACCCCCGTACCCACTGAACAACCCCCACCCCTGTGGAAAACCCTCCCACCCCCGTGGACATCCCACCCACCCCCTTAGAAAGCCCTTCCACCCCCTTCGGTAACCTGTACCCCCCTTGACAGACCCACTCATGGATGTCCCACCCACCCCCTGGACACCTCATTCCCCCCTCTGATATCCCCACCCCCGTGGAGAGCCCGCCCACCCCCGTGGATGGCCTACCATCCCCCTAGGTATACCATACCCCCTATGTAGCCCCCACCCCCATGGACAACCCTCCCACCCCCGTGTATATCCCGCCCACCCCCGTGGACAGCCCGCCCACCCCTGTGGATAGCCCTCCCACCCCCTTAGACACCTCATACCCCCCTAGAGAGCCCTGCCACCCTCATGGATATCCCACCCATCCCCCAGACACCCCACACACCCGTGGACTATCCCCACCCCTTTGGATAACCCCCACCATTGTGGAAAGCCTGCCGACCCCTACCCCCCTTGACAGCCCCACCACCCCCGTGGACAGCCCACCCACCCCCTGGACACCCCCCCTGTGGAGAGCCCCACACCCCTGTGGACAACCCACCCAACCCCTGGACACACCTATACCCCCATGGAAAGCCCCACCACCCCTGTGGACAGCCCTACCACCCCTGTACCCCCTAGATTACCCTGACCACCCCCGGACACCCCATGCCCCCTAGACAGCACCACCTCCGTGGATAGCCCCACGCACCCCTGGACACCCCGTACCCCCTGGACAACCCTGCCCCCCATGGACAGCCCCCACCCCTGGACAGCCCCCACCCCCATGGATTATAGGGTTTCTAAAAACGTGAAGATCACATTAATTATTGCTAACCACTTCATGGACTCCTAGGATCCTTGATCCCCAAAAAACGTAGTGGATGCTATTTTAGAAACTGCCATGCATAATCAATGATCTGAGAAGAACATGGATATTCCACTTTGACAAGAGTTTGAGCAGATAACAAGACTAAGAAGACAATATCTGGATCACAAGAATGACTACTTAAGATATCCCGTTATTGACCTTTTGATACATTTATAGTAGTAACATTCTATAGAATTATCAAAAACAAAATCTTTAGTAAAATAATCAAATGTTCTAAAATAAGGGACACAAAATAACAAATCCCATAATTAAACATCAAAATAATTCTTCATAAAACAATTTAAAAATCACATAATAGAGACTTCTTTCTATTTAAAACTCCAAAATGGTTTATAAAAATCTCGTTTAAGGTTCCATTTCAAAAATCATATAGTATTTTTGTCCAAAAATAAAAATATAATCCATTTCCTAATAACCAAATCCCCTTTCCTACCATACACACCCAAAGCATTCATTTTTTCCTAAAGAAACAGATACTATTGGAATAAACAATATTCAAAAACCATTTTAAAAATGCCAATGGTCTTAAAATCCATGAAACTCATTCTATTAAGTCCATTACAACCCCCACCCCTGGACACCCCTACCCCCTGGATAGCCCCGCCACCCTCGTGGATAGACCCCCCTCCCTGGACAGTCTCCACCCCCGTGGATAGTCCGCACACCCCAACCCCCCATGGACACCCCCAATCCCCATGGACACCCCAACCCCCCTCGACAGTCCCATCCACCGTTTAAAACCCACCATCCCCGTCGACAGCCCACCCACCCCCTCGACACCCCGTACCTCCCATGGACAACCCCCACCCCTGTGGACAACCCGCCCACCCCTAGACACCCCAACACACCCCTGTGAACCCCATCCCCCCGGACACCCCCCGGACACCCCCAACCCCCTTGGACATCCCCCTAACCCCTTTGACATCCCCCACCACTGGACCCCCCCACCCCCATGGACACCCCCACCCCCGTGGACAGCCCGCCCACCCCCTGGTCACCCCTACTCCCTGGAAAACCCCCAACCCCTAAACGGCCCCACACCCTTGACACCATGCCTCCACATAGACACCCCTACGCCCATGAACACCCCCACCCTATGGAAATCCCCCACCGTTGTAGACAACCCCCACCCTCCTGGATAACCTCCCCCCCCCCACCCTGACACCCCTACCCCCTTAGATCCTCGACACCCTAGATGACCCCCACCTTCTTAGAAAACACCCCACCACCTGGACACCCCCACCTCTAGACACCCCACCCCCATTGACAGCCCCCTACCCCCTAGATAGCCCCCAATCCCCTAGACGGCCCACACCACTCCTAGACACCACCCCACCACCTAGAACCCCCCACCACCTAGACACCCCCACCCCCATGGACAGCTTGCTCCAACCCCTAGACACCCCACCCCCATTAACAACCCCTACCCCCTAGATAACCCTCAACCCTCTGGATGGGCCCCCACCCCTCTTAGACACCACCCCACCACATGGACCCTCCACCCCTGGACACCCCACCCCCACATACATCCCCTACCCCCTAGACAGCCCCCCTATCCCTGGAAACCACCCCACCCCCTTGGATAGCACCCCAACCCCATGGACCGCCCCCACCTACCATAGACACCACCCACCCCCTGGACACCCCCACCTCCTTGGACACCCCAACCCCCTTGGGCAGTCACCCAACCACCTGAACAGCCCCCAACACCCTGAACAACCCCAACCCCCTGAATCATGAATTGAATTCTTTATGTAGTTAATTAACTTTTTAATTATGTGTTAATGGTTTATTGGTATATTTGTTGTATTTGTATACTTTCTGTAATTAGCTTATGAATTATGTGTAAATTATGTATGTGTGTAGAGGGTAATTAAATATAGAATTGATGGTATTCAGAATTTTGTATGAATTATGTGTTGCATGAATTATGTGTGAATTCATACATAATTATCTATATATTCTACAGGTATTGAGAATTGTGTAGGTATTTAAAATTGTCTATGAATTGTGCAGGTTTTCATAATTGTGCTGGTATTCTGTGTGGACCACCCCCAACCCTCTGTATGTATTTTGCAGGTATTATAATTTTTTATGAATTGTGTAGGAATTCTGAAGGCCTACTGGTGGATGCTGGTGGAATTGCAGCAGGTGAACAGGGGGAGGCTGACTTGTTCTTGTAGGTACATAAAGGCTATGCCAACGGTTTCAACTATTGTCATATCTATAAAAACAAAACCTATAAAAATGGGTTTATGTAAACCATTGGTAAAACTATATACCAACAATTTAACAACCATTGGTATAATTATTTTACTTTATATTTACAAATGGTTTCTGGGAAATCGTCGGTAAACTTCTATAACACCAGTTTGTAAAAAATTGGTATAAATAATGTTTTTGATATTACCAATGGTTCTAAACCATTGGTAAACATTAATACCAACGATTTTTGTTAACCATTGGTATATAATAAATTTTTTAGACACATCCCTATATTTCTCAAATAACATTTGTGATATGTATATCCCCACATCTCAAGACCCATCTATTTGGACAACCGTTGGTATAGTGTATACCAACGGCTGTTCGGACTTTAGCAACGGTTTTAAACCATTAGTAATGATGATATTTCGAGTAGTGTTGAGAAAGGTGGTGTAAAAATTTAAAATAGGTTCCAACCATTGGAAACTATTTGTGAAATATGTGATCAATGGGGAAACAATAAATAAGGATATCTTGTTTTGTTACCAACATAACAAAAGATTCTTAAAATCCAAAAATGAAGAAAGAAAAGGAATAAGAAAATGATCTTGTTGTTGAAACTGATTTGAAAGCTGCAAGAAGAGAATGTCCTTGGATTCTAGATAGTTGATTTTCTTCTCATATGATAAAAATTTGAAACTTTTGATGAATTTGATATATTTTATTGAAGAAATAGTTTCATTTGGGAATTATGAATTCTTGACAATCAAAGGTGTTGGATAAAAAAATCATTAGAAAAGAAAAGTTCAAATTCAAGAAATATTAATTTTTTAATGGGATGAAACAAAATTTTATAAGTGGTTTAGAATTTTGTGATGGGGGTATGAAATTTATCTTCAGAAAAGATGGGTTTGTTGTGTAAAATGAAGAATATTGAAATATTGTAACAATATTCCAACATAAAAAAGGAAATTGGTTTCCAATTGGTGGAATACAAAACTCTTTTTACATGAATATGGTGGAAAAGAATCAATTGGGGAATAAATCATTAGGAAACTTGTGTAAATGAAACATAAGAAAGTTAACTAAGATGGATATTGTCCAAAACATTTTTTATTTCCCAAGAATAAAAGATTGGAATTGCACTATCTATCAGAAAAAATATATTACAAAATCATTTCATAATAATGTTACAAATTGTTAAAAAACCCTGGAGCTGATTTATTCAGATATTTTTAGGCCAATTAGAAAATAGTAAAAAATGGGGACAAGTACTTCATCAATATCAGTGATGATTTCACGTGCATTACTTTTTTTATGATTATAAAAAATAAGTTTGATGCTTAAAAGATATTTAAATATTTCATAAGAAAAGATGAGAAGGAATTTGTGTATTTTTTAATGAATTAGAGACCTTATAATGATTATTAATAAAAATGTAAATAATTTTAATGTTATCTAGAAAATCATGTACTTCAGCATGATGATAGTTACCTATACACTCCACAAAAAATGGGGTTTCTAAAATAAATAATTGATGTTTGGTGAAAATGGGAAGAACCGTGTTACATGAACTTGGCCTCCCTCATCACTTTTGGAGGCAATCCATGAGTACTGCTATTTATATTCAGAATTGTTCATTCTATAGGCCTTAATTAGATATGACTCCATATGAATTGTATTGTGGAAAAACTACATGTTTGAAACAATTAAGAGTTTTCGGGAGTCTATGTATTATAAAGAAGAAAGTTGGAAACTATAGAAAGTTTGATAAGAAATGTGAAGATGAAATATTTTAGAGAAATGCTCTGGAAGGAAGAAGATATATATGTTTCCAAAAAATAGAAATGATTTCCGATTTAAATGATGTGTAGAAAATTGAAAATTCGAGAAAGAAAAACATTCTCTAGAAAAAAATTGATTTAGTTGAAGAAAAAAAATACTGATAAGTATAAAAACAATTATATTATTATTCAAGAATAAGAAATAGACACAAATATTTCTAGCGAGGAGGATGATATTCAAAAATATAATCCATGTATAGGAAAGAATGTGGATGCTGATAATATAATTGGAAATCACCATCTAATGGTCCAAACGAGAAGGACAGAAAATGCTATTGCATATACTTATTTGTATTAAATATTTGAGATGAATGATGTGAAAAATGATTTTGAACTTTTGGAATGGGTTTAGGCCTTGAATAAATAGTTTTGTTAAATTTAAAAAAAATGAAACATGGGAACTCGTACCTAAGACAAAAAAAATTATTTCCACAAAGGGGGGTTTTTCTATTCAATCTGAATGAAGAAGGTGAAGTGATAAGAAATATAGGTAGATTGGTATGAAAATGGTATTCACAAATTGAAGGTATTGATTTTGATGAAACCTTTTCTCTGGTGGAATGATTAGAAATAATCAGAATATTTTTTAATTACTGCATGATGAGGTTATAAGATCTTTCAACTAGATGTTAAATCCAAATTCTTAAATGGTGACCTTGAGGAGAAATTTTAAACTGAACAACCTTGTGGATTTGTTTTTTTGAATTATGAATGTTATGTATGTATATTGAAGATGTATTGGTATGGAATAAAAAAATCTCCAAGGGAATGTCACTCCAAATTGGAGCGTGCTTAAGAAACACGGATTTCAATAATGGAAGGGTAGATAACAATATCGATATTAGAGAAAGTCAAGAGTATTCCCTCATTTTTATTGTTTTTGTTTATGCCATTATCTTTTCTCAGAATGATGAAATAAAGTTTCAGAGGATTGATGAAGAAATGAAAAGGGTATTTGAAATATCCATGCATTGGGAAATGAAATTCTCTCTTGGATTAAAAATACATCAAACTAAGGAATAAATTTTTCTTTCTCAATTAAAGTATGCTAATAAACTTCTTAAGAGGTTTGGAATGAGAAACTAAAAACATGTTTTCACACCAATATCAGTGAAAGAAATGTTTTCTAAAGATGGAAAATGAAATGAAGTTGATCAGAAGGAATTTCAAAAGTCGATTGGAAGTTTATAATATTTCACTACCTCAAGACCTGAAATTTTTTACGTTGTTACCGTATGTGTATGATTTTAGAGTCATTGAAAAGAATCCCACTTAATCTTCAGAATAAGAATTCTCAGATACATAAAAGGCATAATAGAATTCAGAATCAAGTATGGAAGCTCAGATAGTATTGAATTGTTTGGGTATTCTGAAGCTGATTGGGCAAGAAACTTTGTTTATAGAAGATCCTTTTATAATGAAGTATTCATTATAGAAATTAATTGTGTTATTTTTAATTCAATGAAAAAAAAATTCAATAACTATAAGTAAAGATAAATTTGGTTATGTTCCTGTAAATCAATCCACTATTAAATTTTTGTGGAAGAAAAATCCATTGTAATATTTACTTATTGATGTGATGTTACCCATTCTCTTAGGTAGTGATAATCATAGTAAAATAACTCTCCCAATTAACCTATTAAAACATTATCATTCAAAGAATATTGATATCAAAAACTATTTCATCAAATGGAATGTGGAGAAGAATGAATTAAATATGGAATATGTTCCAACATTAGAACATGTTGCTGGAATTTTTAAAACACCTTAACCGAAGGAATCATTCTCTAAATTAATGTTAAATGCTGGTGTCCAACTATTTCAAGCGTTATAATTATATTGTTTCATAAATCTATCCTTAAAAGGAATGTAAAAAGGGGGCATTGTGGGTAAGTTGTGAATTCAATATTGTATTGGGTGTGAACTATTCTAAATATTTATTGAATTTATTTTATGAAATTAATTTTTTCATATTCTAAGAATGTGGGGAAGACGAGAAAGAAATTTTAATTTGTTCAAATAATCCATTCCTTTAGAAAACATGGTGTTTCTATCAAAAATTATTCTTTCCTATAATGAGTTAGCACATGTAGGATTATATTTGTTGACAAGTGATCGAGTTATTTAGGATAAAAAGTTTAGTTATTTATGAATCTTGGTTGAAAACAAAATCCAAAGGGGGATATTGTTTGAACCAAGATGATGAGGAATATAATTTTTTATAATTATTATATGTTGTTTTCAAGGAATTGTTTTTTAAGAAATAAAATCACCTCACTAGGTATCTCGTGAGAATCATATTGCTGGTTATTTTCAAAAGAATCAGAGTCACATTGTTTAATAAAAGACCATCATAATGAAAAGAATTTTATTGAAGGAAAAGGTTCGGATTAGAACCACCTTGGTTTTGAAATGGGAGAATATTATAAAAAGGAACTAATTGGATTCACCTTGAATCTAGAATGAATGCGTCAAATTGAGAATACACCTTAGTGGAGGTAAATGATCATCAGATTCACTCTGAAGCTGGTATAAAAGAAGTTGATGTTTTCAGAGTCTTCATCACAATGATTAATTAAACTTGGTTATGATCTGCTGATTTGTATTTCACATAAATTGTAAGTATATTAGAGAACTTGTGATGAAATATTTAAGGAAGAAAAGGGAAATAGTTTTTCCAAATGGTACCCAGATTTATTGTATCTCAGTGGAAGAAAAGAAAGAGATGTTTCCAACCATATATAAAATTATTTGATCTAGATAAAAAGGAAGGTGTGATGGTGATAGATCTCAGGCTTAGAAAGAAAAATAAGTTGGTATGGTTGAGGAAGAAAATTTTCATACTAAAGAAGTCATAATAAAAATGATCATATATAGGAGTGTTTTAACTAGACCAATCATACCTAGAATGATCGTATCCAGACCAATCATACTCATAAAGGCCATGATCTGTAAAATAATACCCATGCTAAGTTGGAAAGAAATATGGTTGATGAAGATGAATGTTTTTGACATATATATATCATATTCGACAATTCATCATACTCAAGAAGAATGTTTTTCAACATTGAATGATGGTAAAGGATTTCGGAATAAGATGATGAGGACCACAATGAAAAAGATTGATAAGCCATGTAGTTAACCATTTGATATTGTTGAATGGTGTGGAAAAGGAAACCGTATATGAACGACAAATTGTTTCCACATTTCTTCATCATGTGGGTCAAGAGTTTAATAACTTTGTTTTTTTTATATATATTTTTATATGGGTCAAGAGAAAAGTTAAATTGTGATAAGTGGTTTATGAGAAGAAATGATGGAGTTTACTGAATAAAATTTCCAGGGGAGATTTAACTTCAAATGAATAATTGTATTAAATTAATATAGAGCATCATATTCAGAAAATCAGAGTGGTATCCACTTCTTCAACTATTTACATTAAATTGATAATGGTTTTGGTTTTGAAGAAATTAGATTGAAATGAAGAAGAGAAGAAATTTGATAGAAATGGTAGATGAATTGAGAAGATTCAAGAAGAGTTTATGAAGTCAAAATACATATTATATTTTATGGGAAATTGAAATTTATGGGAATTTGATTGAGTAATAAAGGTTCTGGGATTCCTGAAAAAACCTCATATGGGTCACCTATAAATCGATAATTGTAATTTTAATTCACCTGACAAATTTACTGTTCACCATAGAAGAGAGAGAAGGTTTGAGTTTTCTAGAGAGATGAAGCAGTTTTTTTACTGAGCATTTTTGGAAGAATTTTCAACAAAAGAAGTGAAAGGGGAAGATACAAAATTTCAATGTTGTATGTATTTTATTATCATACTTAGTGATTATCATTTTATATAAAATACATTTTTGAAAGTGAAAATAATAATAGGTAACATATGTTGTTTCACAAACAATGTATTACCCAATTTGTGCTAAAAGGTTACACACACACTATTGGATTGTCTTCAATATTCTATAACATTGAAAGGGTATATCATAGTCATTGTAATCCCAAGATTTTTTCTGGTGGATTGTGTGATATTGGATAATTTTTATACCATACTAGGGAAATTTCTATTATTATTGAATAACGAACCATGTAAATACTTGTGTTCGTACGGATGTCTGTTTGTTTTGTTTTCACAAGGGAACGAAATATTTAACAAGCAGTGAAGGTTTTTTTCAATTGCAAGGAAATATAAAAAGAAAACAGTATCACTGATTCACCCCACCCTCTATATGTGATACAATTATCCAAACTAGGCACTTTAATTGGGTATCGTAGCTTATGTTCCCTTTTATTTTTCAATGATGAGGGAGAATTTGAATTTTGTGAGTAGTAAAGGTATTCCAGTTTTTGATGGAATTTTTTTTCATATCCATAAAGATATAATGTTTTCTTATCTTTGGTATATTGGATATGATGTTATTGAATCTGAAACATATGGGTTTCCACCCATTGATTTGAAATCTCATCTTACATTTACTGATAATAATAATCTTAAGAATGAAATAATGAACAAGAATTATATATTATCAACACTTTATGAAAGTTTGTTCCTAAGGATGAATGATGTTTCCACTTCCCAAGGAATATTAGATAAGTTGAAGAACATTTATAAAGGAAATAAAAAATCAAATAAGGAAAAATAAAAACTCCAGATATTGAAGTATGAATACATGAATATGGTTGAGTAAAAATTTATTGGGAAATTATTTAATAAGATAAATGTAATTGTTAGTAATATTATATGTCGTGGTGAAAATTTAGACAAATATACAGTTGTTGAAAATATATTGAGAATCCTTCCAAAAAATTTTGATGCAAAAGATTTTTCATTAGGATATAGTGATCTTGAAACATTATCTATTCAGGTTTACATATCACTATAATAACTTATAATGTGATAATAGATAAATCTATGAAAAGAAAAATAGAATTTTATAGAGAAATTTCATTCAAGGAAATTAAGAAAGAAAAGTCAAAGGAGATTCATATTGAATATATAGCTGGTGATTTTGACTCTAAAAATGAGGTACGTAACAATCATGATGAAACTTTATCCTTCTTCTCTAAAAATGATAAATGTACATGGAAATATAAAGGAATGTTGCCCTTGAATTATTTAGAATGTGGACAAGTTGGTTAATTTTCGGCTAATTTTACTAAGGGAAAGAAATAATTGAATAGTGAAGAATAAGAAGAAAGAAATACAAGAAGATCATTGAAGAAACTAGGAGATAAAGGAAAATTTTATTCTATATGGAAATAAAGAAAAACCTTCAAAACCAAAAGAAGAATAATATTATGTAAAGGTAATGATGATGAATGTAGTGATGTTGAATCCAAAAAATCAGTTGAGTTTGAAATTGAAAATAATTTCATTGAAAAACATAATGATGAAGAGTTTAGAAGTAGCAGTTTGGAAGAAGAAGAAGAAACTAAACTTGATATCATTTGAAAGAACAAATGAAAGAATGTATGAGATATATTATAATACTTTAAAAGAAATAAAGGGTTGGAAGTTGAATTCTATTAAACAATAAATCAATAATGTTTTGATGATGATAAAGTGAATATGGAAAAATAGATTGGCAATATCAAGAAATATCTTGAGGAATAAATGAATCATAATGACCATTTGGATGTGTATTTTATTGTAAAAGGAGAATAGTTGGAACTTTTCCAAAAGAAATTCCAAATCCAAACTGGGAAATACTTGTTTTGAAAAATATATTTCAGAAGTTGGGGATAGATCTTGAGAGGAGAAACAAGATAAAGAAAATTAAAATACACCTCAAAAGGTTTAGAAGAATGTCTAACTTGTTTATAGAAATAAGAAATTTTGGAATGTTGCAGATGTTTCCAAGGCTAAAAATGTTGGGGATTCAAAAGTCTTCAAGAATCCTGTGTCTGAAAAAGTTTTAAATCTATTTGAAATGAGAAAGGTCTCAATCATTTCATTTTTTGATAGATAGGAAAATAAATGGAATAATATGATTTATAAGAAAATGTTGGTGTCTTATAAAAGAAATAGAATAAGGTGGCTATGAAATTTATTCATAATCCGGTCTAGTATGGTTGTTTCGGAGGAAAATACTGTTTTTATAGCTATTGCTGGTATTGTGGTGGATTCATACATATAGAAAATAAGTGTTGGTTTAACCAATAAATTACTATTATTCTATAGGTTATGAAAGGAAAAGGTCAATGGTGAGTCAATTACCTAAAAAAGGAAGTCTAAATAAGTTGTATTAAAGAAACCTTGTAAAGATGGAGTAAAAATTGAAAATAGGTGGAAAAATTTGGAAAATATTTATGAAAAAATTGAGCACCCTGTAAAACATGAAAAATGATGTCTTGTTTTTTTACTATCACAACAAAATATTCTTTACAATTATCAAAATACAAAAATGAAGAATGAAAAGGAAGTAGAAAAGGTTATTTTTCTTAAAACTACATTGAAATCTACAAAAGGAAAAAAACCATAATTTCTTGATAGTTAGTGTTTTTATCATATGATAGGTCATTTAATTTTTTTTAAGAATTTTAAATATTTGAAATAATATATAATGACATTTGGAAATGACGAATTCCTATGAATTAATGTTATTGGATGAACCGTCATTGGAAAAAAAAAGTTTAAATCCAAGAAATTATTGTATGTTGATGGGATGAAACACAATTTTCTAAGTATTTTACAATTTTGTGATGATGGTAAAAAATTTATACTTGGGAAATATGTTTTAAAAAAAGGAGAAAGATGAAAATAATGATACAAGAGGCCAATGCACAAAAGATTTTTTTAGATTAGGGGAATAAAAAACTCTTATTACATGATTATGGTGGAAGAGAATCAATTTTGGCACAAAGGGATCAGACACATGTGTCAAGGAAACATGACAAATTTATCTAAAGGAGATAGTGTCTGATAAATTCTTGATTTTCAAAGTAGAATAGATTGGTGCTGTACTATCTGTCAAAAAGAAAAGATTACAAACTCAATGCCTAAGAAGGTTATGATTCAGTCAAAATATTCCATAGAGTTGATTCATTCTGATATATGTGGACCAATGAGAAATTTTCCTAAAATGGTTATAAATACTTCACCATTTTCATTGATGATTTTAATCTCATTAATTGAGTTATGTTTTTGAAACATAAGTTAGATGCTTCTAAAATGATTAAAGGTTTCAGAAGGAATGATGAGAAAGAATGTCAGTACTATATAACGATGTTGATAACTACAAATGGTGGTGAATATAGATTTTATGAATATGAATACCATATTGAGAAACATAGAATTTAGTATGAGTATAGTTCCCCATAATCTCCTCAACAAATGGGGTTTATGAAAGAAATGATAGAAGTTTGGTGGAAATGGGAAGAACCATGTTACCTAAACTTGTTCTTTATCATTACATTTGAAGTCGACCCATGAGTACTGATGTTTATATTCAGAACCATTGTTTCTATATTATTCAATCAGATATAACTCTATATGAATTATTTATGAAAAAAATCTATATTTGAAACAATTAATAGTTTTTAGGATTCCATGCATTACAAAGAAGAAAGATGGAAACTATATAAATTTTGAGTATAAGAGTAAATATGGACTCATTCATGAAAATTCATTAAGAAGGAAGAGGGTATAGATGTTTTAATGAACAAAATGAAGTATTTTTTTTTATTCAATTGAGGCGAAGGTGATTGAAAAATTAGAGAAATACAAATATTCTCAGGAAGAAAAATAAGTTGAGAATGTTCAAGAAAACAATTCTGAAAAAGATAAAGGAAATTGTATTTCTACTTTTGAAGAAGAAAAAAACTTGGCTATTTATAATGATGAGGAATATATTAGAAAATATCATCCATGTATGAGGAAGCAAATAAATGGTCAAAATATTATCGGTGATCACTGTCAGGTGTAAACAAGAAGAACCACAAAATGCTATCACACATACTTCATTAATTTCAAAAGTAGATATGAATGATTTGAAATAAAAATTTGATCTTATGGATAGGTTCAAGCCATGAATGAAGAGTTGAATCAAATTGAATCAAATGAAACATGGGACATGTACCCAGTCCAAAAAACAAAAAAAATTGGACACAAAAATTCACTTCTGGAAAAAGCTGAATGAATAAGTTGAAGTGATAAGAAAAATAGATAGATTAGTCTGAAAAGGTTATTCAAAAATTGAGGGTATTGATTTTGGTGAAACCTTTTCTCTGGTGAAAAGATTTTAAAAAATAATAATCATTCTTTCTTTTCATTCACAATGAGGTTACAAGATCATTCAAAGAGATATTAATTCTGCATTTTTAAATGGTGTTCTCGATGAGGCTTTTACATTTAGAAACCTTGTGTATTTGTTGGTAGGAAAGATGAATGTTATGTATGAAGGTTGACGATAAACTTGTATGTCCTAATAAAAGATCCAATGGTATCGTACTCTATGTTGGATACATGATTAAGGAAGTTGAGTTTCAAGAATGGATATGTAGAAAATAATCTCTACATTAGAGAAAACCGGGAGTATTCCCTCATTGTGATTATTTATGTTAATGGAATTATATTTTCTGTGAATGGTGATAGAGGTTATGAATGTTTTACATAATAAATGAAAGGGATATTTAAAACTTACATGCTAGGAGAAATGAAGTAAATTCTTGGGATTAAAATACATTAGAGGAAGGAATTCATTTTTCATTCTTAAAATTTTTTGCTAAAGAGCTTCTTAATAAGTTTGAAATTTAAAACAAAAAACATATTTCTACATTTATATCATTGGGAACAATGTTTTCCAAAGATTCAGAAGGAAAACAAGATGATAGGAAAGAATTTATGATGTTTATTGGAAGTTTATTTTATTTTACAACCTCAGGACCCAACACCATTTAGGTTTTTACCATTTGTAATAGATTTCAGAGTCTTCCAAAAGAATCAAATTAACTTGTTAGAAAAAGAATTCTCAGATATATAAAAGGCAAAAAAATTTTGGAATCAGGTATGACTACTTTGATAGTATTTAATTTTTTGGGTATTAAGATGCTGATTGGGTAGGAAATGTTCCTAATAGAAGATCCACTTCTATTGTACTATTATTGATGGGAAATAATTTTGTTCATTTGCATTCGAAGAAAAAAATTCAGTGAATCCCAGTATTGGTAAATCTGAGTGTGTTTCTTTAACTCATGACACTACTTAACTTTTGTGGATGAAAACTCTGTTGGAATATTGACTTGTTGAAGGGATGTTACCCTTTCTCTTGGGTTTTGTTAAGAAACGGAAATCAATCTCACCAAGAATGTAGTTCAAAATACTTGTTCAAGGAATATTAATATCAAATATCCTTTCATATAAGATCTTGTTGAGAATAATGAATTGAATATGGTATATGTTCCCACATTAGAAAAAGTTTCCGGAATTTTCACAAAACCTTTTCCAAATGAATCATTTTCTAAATGGAGTTTGAACATGGGTGTCAAAATCTTTTTCTTCAAGGTTGAGATATGTGATTTTGACCCGTCTCTCATATTACATTTGGATAATTTTGTTAAAGGGGGGAATTGTATTGTTTCATAAATCGATCCTGAAAAGGCATGTCAAAAGGGGGAGTTGTGGGTAAGCTGTGAATTCAGCATAGTATTGTGTGTGAACTATTCTTTCAAATTGTTAGAGTGGCTATACCAAATGAGTTTTTTATTCTTGGAAAGTAGAAAAGATGATAGATAAAGTTAAATATGTTTACATAATCACTTCTTTTGGATAACATGTTTTATCTATCAATAATTCTTGATTATTACAATGTGTTAGCTCACGTAGGCTTATAATTTTGAAAAGTGATCCATTTTTTGAGGATACAAAGTTCATTTATTTATGAAACTTGATTGAAAACAAAATCCAAAGGGGGATATTGGGAGGACCTAGCTGATGAGGAAGGTATTTGTATTGAAGTATTGTAATTTTTTTGTAAAGGAATGTTTTTTAATAAATAAAATCATCTCACATTTTATTTGGTGAAAATTTCATTGATATTTGTTTTCAACAGAATGTGACTCAATTTGGTTAAGAAATATCCAAAGTAACACAAAGAAGCTATTTGAACGAAAAGGTTCCGATCAAACTAACCTTGTGTCCGAAATGGGGGAAAATCACAATGGGGAATTGATTAGTTTGATGATGAATCAGGAATGAAAGTGTCAAATTAAGAATACATCTTACTGGAATTTTATGGCCATCGAAACAACTCTGAAGCAGGTATGAAATAATTGATTGTTTTCAAATTCTGTATGACTACAATTAATTAAATATAAAGATTCTCTGCCGATTTTTTTTCACAAAAATAATATGTTCATTAGAGAATGTATGATGCAATATTTTTGGGAGAAAACAAAAAAAAATTATTACAAATCATACATAGATTTGTTGTATCTAGTAGGAATTGAAGAAAGATATTCTTCTAATCATATATAAAATGATTGGTTCTAGATGAAAAGGAATGGGTGCTGGTGATAGTTTGAAAGCTCAAGAGGAAGATAATGTTGGTAATGTTAAGGAAGAAAAAGTTTTGAAATGAAGAAATCGTACATTGGATGATCATACAAAGGATGATCATATCAAGAACAATTATACTAAGAATGATCATATCTTTCCAATTTCACTTATAAATATTTCAATAAGGACAATAGTACTCATTTTGAGAAGCAACGAAAGCCGGTTGCTAATGATTAATGTTGTGGACACCGGTCCACCATATTTTGAGTTTCATCATACTCAGGTAGAATTTTTTTCAATTGAGATTGATGGTATATCAATTGAGAAAAAGCTGACAAAAATTGTAATGAAAATTATAGATCAACAATGTAGTCAACCATTTAAGGTGGTTGAATGATTTTCTAAAGGAAGACATATATAAACTCTATTTTTTCAAATGTATTCATAAAGTGTGTAATGATTTGAATTACATTGTTTTCATTTCAATTGTATTTTTTCAAGTGGGTTAAGATAAATTGTTAAACAGAGTGATGTGGTTTGAGAGTAGAGAAAATAGAGTTTGTTGAATATTATATCAAGGGGGATCTTGAATTCAAAACAATAATTTTATTCAATTAATATAGAGAATCATATTCATAAGATTAGAGTGGTATCCATTTCATCATACATTCACATTGACTTGATAAAATGTTTTGTTTTGATTAAATAACATTGATACAAAGAAGAGATGAAGTTTGATGATTATTGTAGAAGAATAGAGAAGCTACGACAAGAGTTGATGAAGTCAAAATACACCTGATATTTTAGGGGAAATTGAAAATTTTGTGATTTTTTTGGGTGGGAATGGTTCTTGAATCTTTTTAAAAACTTGTATGAGTAACCTACAAAAGGTGAAGTGTCCTTTGAACTTATTTTGATAGATGTACTGTTCACCGTAGAAGATAGAGAATCTTTAGGGTTGTTAGGGAGAAGAAAAATCTTTTATTCCAAGCCCTTTTTGAATAAGTTTTGATGAAAGAAATAAAATCATAAGAGACAAGATTGAAACAATGTATTCATTTGATTATCGTACTTAGGGATTATTATATTCATTTGTTAACCATATTCTCAATTTTAATTTTATTTGACTGATCATCATATCAGGCTGAATAATCAGATAGGTATTTCTATATAGGGATTTCCATATTGAGGAAGAAGAAATTTTAAACTGTCTCAATCATACTCATCCAGTGATATATCTTTTAGTATTGAAATTTTCGCCATGGGAATAATTCTATTTATAGAATCGTACTTAGAGGAATCATAATTTAAAAATCAGACAGGAAATAATCATACATGGAAAATCAGACTGAGTTTCCGTTAATAATGTATAATAAGTTCTAACCATATGATGGCTAATAAATTGTATAGGTTTTTTCAATTGAATAAATTTTTTAAATTGAAAAGAATTACAGCTATCTGGAGTTTTTTCACAACTTTTTTATTACCAAATTTGTGCTAATAGGGTGCACACACACTATTAGATTACCATAAAAGTACAACACAAGTGAAATGGTATATACAACTCAATGTAATCCAAGGATTTTTTTCTAGTGTATTTTTGTGGTATTGAATCATTTCCACTATAAGGACCCAGCCTTAAACATTACCTAATATTGAATTAAATGAATAATTCACATTGAGGAACTTTTCAAGTTTAGAGTTTTAGATAATTAGGCCATAACTATTACATTACATCTCAAAAATTACAAGGTAGTCACTTCTACTCTGTTTCAATTTTTTTCATAAAATAAAAATTCGTGAAAAGAGTCTTGTCTAGTTCCATGTTTTAACAACATGGATTTTCCTTGATCACATCCTAGACCCTATTCCACTTTATGTCCTATGAAAAAAATTTAAAAAATGTGGGATGTGCATAAAAATATCAGTAAGGGATACACAAAGAAGAAAAACCATTAGTTTTTTAAAACAACATGTAAACCATGAATACTATATCATAAGTAATAATTTTCACCTTTATGAAGTATTAAATAATCTTTACTTAATAAATGATAATTTCTTACCATTTAGTAACCATACTATTACCATAAAACCCATATAAAGAACAAATAATATACAAAGGTTACTTGGGACATAAACCCACTTAAAAGGAATAACCATACGGTCGACTTCCACACATATCACTAAATCGAATAGAAATACGACCGACTTCCATACCCAATGAATTGGAGGTTATAACGTAACCAACCATCCTTTTTTATCATGGCACCACCCGTCATTTGGTTTATCACGTAACCACCCATCAAATGTCTAAGTACGATTATAAAATCATAACATATTCTACAAATATAAATGGAACAAAAAATTTCTACATTTCAATTAAAATATATCACTTAAATATATTGACATAACAAATCCATTATCAAAACCATTTTCAGTATGAAAATACATAAATGGGTATATGGTATTTATTTTCCTTTTAAAACATTATGACATGTTAAGGAAGCCAAATATAAAATAATACTCACAGCAGTGGAAATGTATTTTTCACCGATTAATTTTAAAAAAACATTCCTTTTTTTCATTTAGTAAAATAGTTTGTAGAAAAATATTCCCTTTTAATGAAATGAAAATTTAAAGGATTTTATATAGCATATAAAAGAATGTCTTATATCAAAATAAAATCTGCTTCAATGAAAGGAGATTGAGACAAAGTCCATTACCTCATGTCCGACTTGACTCGATCATTCTTTAATATCCTAAATAATAAACTAAAGTTAATTTCTACTTGATTAAGAACCTTTTTCATGTTTATTATTCATTTTATATCACTTATTAACATGTTATAAACCTTATTTAATCATTTAAGTTAATAATTTTTGTTTTGTTGATATTTGGTACTTGAGTAAAAAATGAACACCTTATTATTTCAAGTTGTCCATGTGGTCAATAGTCCATTATCTCCAGAATGATATTCGTGATTTAGATATCATATATATGATATATATCCATTATATATATGTATTTGTAATAGTACATAGCATTTGGAGATATGAAATTAAATGCACCATTCATGGAGACGGTAACCCGTACATAAGCATCAACGCTACTTTCATTTCTATTAATTATTTTAATGTAATTAAAAAAATGATACATATGTATATTATAATTAAAGTATAATATCATATATAATTTCATTAACTCCATCCTTTATACATCCTATATATGGAATTAACCAGACTTATCACTTTGAGGGGGTGGTATTCCACACTTCCACAAATGAAATTATTGCGTTTAACCATAATAGAAACCACAAAATTATTATATAAAAGAAAAATAAAAAAGCATAATGAAAAATAAACATAATATATATCATATATAAATACCGTTTCATCTTAATGTCCATAATGAGAGGTGGTAGGAGAAAATCGAACAATCATCTTTTCATGTGGCGTTAGTTTTCCATCGACAGAAACAATATGTTTTCACCCATTATATAGAGGTGTGTGTATGTTTTGTTCAAATTATTCTCATAAAAACATACTAGTATATTGAGGATACGTTTTTGTTATAAAATAATGTAATAAAAAGTGTTTAGTGGTTGTAGAAATAAAATAAAAGAATAGAAGTTAAGAGAAACCATTACATTTTATTTGCGTAACTCCATTTGGTTTGAACCAAAAGGATTTCTTGAAGTGCCTTATTTCTAAGTTAAGGATTCTCAGAGGAGGATTGGGATATTGAGAGATTATTTAGGAAGGGGTTGGACAGATCAAGGGTCTTGAGAGGTGTGAGAAATGGGTTAGAAGTTTTCTCATTTTATAAGGGAGAGGAGGGGCTCTTTAGGAATGTTGGAAATAATTATTTTATTATTAAATTATATTCGATTTCAAAAAGTCCAAAAATCATTCAAGTCTAAGATAAGATGACTCATGGTCAAAATAAAATCATCAAATAAGAATTGGACAAGTTTTGGATATTTTTTTATAATTTATAATCTTATTTATATAAATAATTTATTAATGAGGTTAACATTGCATCATTATTGTGTCATTAATAAAATTATTTCTTGGATGTCTAAATTTTTTAAAAAAATACCATGATGTATTTAATATTTTTAAATTTCTATTGAATATTTATAGTCGAAAATATGTCTTATATTACCCCATGTAAAAATTAATATACAAAAAATATATTTTAATGTGATTTTTGCCTTTACTTTAAGTTGATTAAAATAAATTGTCATTATCACTCTTATGTGGCTCCATGGGGTCCCAAAATCGACCAAAAGATGCCCTTGGTTGGATATGTATCAACCAATATAATTAGAACAAAATTTTTATAATTTTATACTGTTATAATAATATTTTTTTTACCTTTATTTACTAGATTTACCCTTTAACCATTGTAAATAAATTTTTTACTGAAGTAAATATTCATAATGTCTAAAAATAAAAGTGAACTATTTACAAAATTTTTACCTCATGATTCCAAATATGGAATCCATTTTTCCATATTCAAAACATAGAAGTGGTAGAAATTAATTTATAATTAATTCTCACTGTAAAAACAAAAAGCATGTTTTTAGAAATATTAATTATCATAAGATTGACGCTTGTTCATGTCCATTTTCAATATGAAATTAATTCATTTGAAAAACATTTGATTAAATGGTAAAAATATATTATAATTATACTTTAAAACCAATTAAATGGATAATTCAACCATATAAACAAATTAGATTAATATAAAGGTTTGAATTAAAATATATTATTTTTCACTATTCATTAAAAAAAGAACATTATCAGAAAAATACCAACATTTCATCAAATGTAAATTTTTATGTCCCTATTCTAAAGAAGAGTTTTATTTGGCCAAATAGAACATATAAAAGTGACAAAAATTAGATTTAATGAGGGTTCTCTATTAAAAGGCAGTAAATTGACATTTTAATGAATATTAGCGTATTTATACTTAAAATTTGATTCATTCATATTTTAAGCCCATTACATTTATTGGATAAATGTAAAAAAATTCAAAAAAATGTATAATTATATTTTAGTTTGTTATATTCATTTCTGTTAATACAATGGATCGACATTAACTATAATTTAAAATAATAATTTTATATTATTAGTGTGCAATGTAAGATTTCAATGAAACTCGTTGTTGTGTATCGGGTAAGCCATCGAACAGAGCAACCCCTTTAAAGAAAAATTAATATTTAATTCACTAAATATTAATAAATACTAAAATGTCATATTTCATTATTTACTGGGGATGTTACATCCTTCCCTCCTTTTGGAAAGTGCGTCCTCTCAATTTTATTAACATATCAAATAAATGGGGGTATTTATCCCCCATAGAATTTTTAGATTCCCACAATGCAGCTTCAACCATATGGTTTTCCCACAAAACCTTTAACTATTGAATCACCTTATTCTGCAACACTTGCTCTCTACAGTCAGGAATCTGGACTGGTTGTTCCTCATAAGAGAAATTCCCTTTCAAATAAACTACTTTTGGAGTTAAATCATGAGATGGATCTAGCATATACATTCTCAACATTGAAACATGAAAAACATTGTATACCATGGATAAACTTGGAGGTAAATCCACTCTGTAAGAAATTGATCCATCTTTCTCCATGATTTCATAAGGTCTAATGAACCTCAGACTCAAATTTTCCTTCTTATCAAAACACATCACACTTTTCCATTGAGAAACATTAGAAAGACATGATCACCTACCATGAAAGATAGATCCTTCCTCTGATTATCCGCATAACTTTTCTACCTGCTCAAAGATATTTTCATTTTCTTCTGAATCAACTGAACCTTTTCTTCCATCTCTTCTACCAATTGTAGTCCCATCAACTTCCTTTAACCTAATTCATCTCAAAAATCTGGACATTGACAACACTTTCCATATAATGCCTCAAATGGAGCCATTTGTATACTAGAATGAAAACTATTATATAAGAAAATTCAACTGAAGAAATATATTGGTCCCGACTTCCCTGGTAATCCTGTGAAAAAACACGTAGATTATCCTCCAATGTATTGATTGTTTGTTCTGACTGCACATCTGATTATGTATGAAAATCTGTACTAAAATTTATTTCAGTACCCAGTGACATCTGATGGCCTTTACAAAAGTTAAAGGTAAACTTGGGATCACGATTAGATAGAATGGAGAGGGTAACACTGGGCAACCTGACTATCTCTTTAACATACCACCAATAATTTTTACCAAGAGACAAAGTATCTCGAATAGGAAGGAAATGAGCAGATTTAGTAAACCGATCAACAATAATGTAGATTGCATTATTACCTCGAGATGTCTTTGGTAATCCCACAACGAAGTCCATGGATACATTTTCCCATTTCCACTCTGGCACCAGTAAAGACTGAAGAATCACATTCGATAACTGGTTCTCTACTTTAACCTGCTGACAGGACAAACTCATCATTGTAAAATCTGCAATATCTCTTTTCATTCCATCCCACCTGTAATACTCCCGAATATCTCTATACATCTTAGTACTGCAAGGATGAACTGAAAATGGGGAACTATGAGCTTCACATAACAACTAATTTTTTAATAGTGAATCACAAGGCACATGTAATCTCTTCCCAAACTTTAAAATAGAATCATTATCAATGTTAAAATTAGGAAACTTACCCTTCTGAAGCAACTCTACCTTTTTCTGTAACTCACTATTTTTCTTCTGCACTTTCTTTATTCTGTCTAATAGAGATGATTTCACTAACACCTGAAACAAAATAGAATAATTTCTTGCACCAACATATTCTATGCCAAAGTTCATCAAATAAAAAACCAAAATATCTCATTAAAAACGTAGCACGGTTAATGAATCATTACATTTTTTGACTGAAAACATCAACCACTTTTTTTGCTTTTCCCAGATGGTAAAGGATTGTGCTATCATAATCCATGATTAATTTCAACCATCTCGTTTGTCTCTTATTCAATTCATTTTCAGTGAATATAAATACTTTAATCTTTTGTGGTCAGTATATATTTCACATTTTAGTCCATAGAAATGATGCATCCAATTTTTTAAAGAAAAAACAACAACAACTAATTACAAATCACATGCAGGGTAATTTAACTCATGAGGTTTGAACTGATGTGAAGAATAAGAAATTACATGATCATTTTCATAAGGACACATCCATGTTCATTCAATAAAGCATCACTGTAAATAACAAACTCACCATTTTTGGAAGGCAGTTCCAAAACTAGATCATTCACCAATATTCCTTTCAATTCCTGAAAACAATCATCACATTCTTTTGTCCAAATGATCAAAAAACCTTTTCGAGTTAACATAGTCATTAGACTAGATAACAATGAAAAATTCTCAACAATCATCTGGTAATAACCTACCAAACCAATAAAACTATGGATCTCAGTTATATTTGTGGGTCTTGGCCAATATTCAACAACTTTTGTTTTAGCAGGATCAACAGTTATTCCATTTTTTAAAACAATGTTACCAAGGAATGAAATTTTTTGTAACCAAAACTCACACTTTTTTAATTTCACATTAAGTTTTATTTCTTTTAAGGTTTTCAAGACAACCCTTAAATAACTTCCATGGTCCGATTTTTTTATAATTAACCAAAATATCATCAATGAACACAACAACAAAATTATCCATGAACTCAGAAGAAATTTTATTCAAAAGATCCATGAATACAACAAATTCATTGGTTTACCCAAATGTATAACTAAAAATTTATAATGGCCATATCTAATATGAAACACGGCCTTAAGAATGTATACTTCCTTTACTTAAACTGATGGTACCCCAACCACAAATCAATCTTCGAAAAATACAGAGCTCCCTAGAGCTGATCAAACAAATCATCGATATGAGGCAAATGACACTTGTTCTTAATAGTGATGTTATTCAATGATCTATAATAAATGAAAATCTTCATTGAACCATATTTCTTTTTAACAAACAAGATAGGATCACCCCATGGTGATGTGCTAGGTTGAATGAAACCATTATCTAATAACTCCTACAATTACTTCATTAACTCTAAAAGTTAAATTTAATCCATTCGATAAGGGGTATTTGAAGTTGGATTTGCATCAGCAACTAAATAAAAATTAAATTCAACTTCCTGATCAGGTATAATACCAGGAAACTCATTAGAAAAAACATCAAGGTTCTCATTTACCACTAGAACATCATTAATCTCATCAATTACTTTGATGTCAATAATATTTGCAAGGAAACATTCATTTCCATCTTTTACTAGTTTTTCATCTTCCTGATAAGTTATCAAATATAAGAATTCATTCTTGTACACACACTGAAAATATTTCTGAAAAAAACCTCTTTAGCTCTATAGTCAATCATAGTATGATAAAATGATATCCAATCTTTGCCCAAAATAACATCAAACTCCACTAGTGAAAAAATAATAAGGTTTGTAGTTAGATTATTTCTGCACACAAGGACAAGGAGGTTCTTATGATTTCGTTTTTGTTTCAACATTTACTCTTGGTGTTTTTACCATAATCCCATGATTCGTATCTTGATATGGAATTCCAAATTTACTAGAAATCTTCTTAGAAATGAACGAATGTGTAGACCCAGAATCAGAAAACACATTGGCATAATCTGAACAAACAAACAGTGTACCTGATACTACATCATTCGGTGGACCAACATCCGCTGAAGTTGTTACAAAGAATTTCACCACCCCTTTCTTCTTGTAGTTTGACTGCTTTCCCTCAGTTGAGTTATTTTCGGGATACTCATTTGCATAATGAACCATTTCATTTCACTTAAAACATCTTAATGATTTCTTTTCATTGCCTACTTGATCATATTTCTTACAGTTATGAGCAATATGACTGGACTTACCACACTGGAAGAACTTTCCAGACATTGATAAACATTTTCCAGGATGCTTTTTACCACACTTCTCACAAGATGGATATTTACTTTTATTACCTCCCGATATCTTTGATGAATTCTTTACCTTTTCCTGCCAACTTGACCTCTTATTCTGTTGTTTGTCAAATAACACTTGGTCATCACCAAACTTTATTTCCACCTTATTTGCACATCGATTTTTTTTCATATCTTTTGAAATCACAAGAGGCTAATGGTATTTGATATCGCGGCTTCCATCCTAAGTAAAATCAATTTATCTTACTATCAAGATCACAGATTAAATTTGGAGCATACCTTTCCAGTTGAGTGAACTTTCCTTTGTAAGCAGCCAATGAGTCATCCTCCTTCCTCAATTCCAAGAATTGTTTTTCCATCCTAAGTCAAACCACCTTTAGAAAATATTTCTCAAAAAACATACCATATAATTCATCCCAATAAAGAGCATAAATATTCCCACTATCCCTGATATTTTTCTCCATCGACCACCACTGATCAGCTTTAGTTTCAAAATGATAAACAGTGAGACTAACCTTTTGATTTTTTGAACATCCCATTACATCGAAAATATTTTCTAGTTCTTTAGTCCACCTTTCAGCTAGAACAAGGTCAGATGATGCTCTGAATGATGGGGGATGTTGCATCATGAAATGCTCGAGTACTAACATATTCCTCTATGGTTGATCTAGTTGATCTCATTCATGGATACCACAACCATTTATAACCAGAGTCAATTGTTCCATCAATACAACTAACTGTTCAGTTCCGATTCTGACCATCTCAGGTTGCTGATTTGGAAGCTTGTCTTCCTCCTGATGTCATCCCCACATAGCTACCTTGTTTCCTCTATGTAAAACCATTCTGAACACAAAAATATCATAGGCTAAGCAACATGGTAATATATAAATGCTATATCATTTCAATATTAACATAAATTAATTTATGGATATTAATTTAACAATACCATAACTCTGAAGGTTATCTAAACTGACCTCTGATACCAACTATAAGGACCCAACTTTTAAACTTACATAATATTATATTAAATGAATAATTTACCTAGAGGATCTTTTCAGGTTTAGAGTTTTAGAGAATTAGGCCATAACTATTACATTACATCTCAAAAATTACATGGTAGACACTTCTACTCAGTTTCTATTTTTTTCATGAAATAAAAATTCTTGAAAAAAGGGTCTTTTCTAGATCCATGTTTTAGACAACATGAATTTTCCTTGATCCTATCCTTGACCCTATTCCATTTTATTTTCTATGAAAAACATTTCAAAAACCTAGGATGAGCATAAAAATCTCAGTAAGGGATACACAAAGAAGGAAAACTATTATTTTTTTAAAAACAACAAGTAAACCTTGAATACATTGTCATATATAATAGTTTTCACCATTATGATGTAGTAAATACTCTTCACTTAATAAAAAATAATTTCTTACCCTTAAGTAACCAAACAATAACCATAAATCCCAAATAAAGAACACATAACATATATAGGTAACTTAGGAAATAAAAATACTTGTAATGCCCCATCCCCATTTACCCAGAGTCAGTTCATTATTTTAATACATTGGAATGATTACTAGGAATCAAGTCCCGATGGACCATTTAGTTTATCAGTCTTGGAAAATAAATTAAATACCAGAAGTTCAACATTAAAACATGAAAAGAAAAATAAAAGTAATTTATTCCATTAGAAATGTCCAGGACTACAAGATTATACCTGAAAGTCACTCATAACTAAATTCTTAATATCCTGTGGAAATAAAACATAAGAAAGGGGTGAACTCAGATGCTCAGTAAGGGTAAATAATTTAGCGGAAGCTATAAACTTTTTAGGCAAGATGTGTAATAAAAAAACCGCCTTTCAAACATAAAATTGAACATAATATGGAAAAGATAAATTAAACATTACCATATAAACATGCACATGGATATTCTAATAGTCGAATTATTACATGTTATAACTAATTTCATAATGAGGGAATGTATAGTACTAGGCTTTAATTGCTGTGTCAAGGCCACATGCCTAGACCTAGGGGCTAACTGTTACTGGACCCCAACCCGGAGAGCCTCTGTAACTAAACTCTAACCCAAAGAGCCTCTATAACCGGACTCCAACCCAGAGTGCCTCTGTAACCCGACTCCAACCCTGAGAGACTCTATAACCGGACTCCAACCCAGAGAGCCTCTGTATCCAGACTCCAACCCGAAGGGTCAGCTATAACCGGACCCCTACCAGGAGGGGTTACTTTTACCGATCCCCAACCTGAAACATACTAGCCCAACACATTCATCTTAAAAAGAGGATGAAATATAACATAAAAATTTGTATTAAAACTATCATACGAAATGTCAACACTTTAACCATAAACCATTAATGAAATAAAAATAAATCATCCCCCATAAAACATATCACAAAACCTTAAATACAATATGGAAGATTTGTATCATAATAAATCAACTTCAGACAAATGTAAAATTTATCAAAGGATGTTGACATAGATGAAATCAAAACTATTTGAGAGAAATATCTCTTTATATTTTGAAATCATTTAAGATCCGCATAATTATAAAGAAAACATTTATTTTGAAAATATTCTTATAAGCTTGTATGAGAAGCTTCCATGATGTTATAATGGCGTAAAATAGCCGCACCCTCTGTATAAGTTAAAAAATAAATTCATACCTTAATTTTGTTGAAAAGGTTATAAAGTACCTTGTTTGGAAAACGACGGAAATATTTCTTTCAAAAACATATAAATTCAAATAAGGGTATAAATGACTTTGAAACGTATTCTAGTAAATAGTAAAAATGTTTTGAAATACATTTTAAGAAACATGGAAGGGGATGATAAAGAGGCCATAGTAGATAATTGAGTATAAATAACCTCAGATAATGAAGAGATTGTTGAATTAACCATTACCTCTTTGTAATCAGTCTAATCGTATGAACAATAGTCAATAAACAAAAAATGAATCACAAAATATCATGAATATAAATAGAATCATGATAATATATATTAAATCGTAGTACACAATACACCACATGATATAAATAATTTGCAAACACTGGAAATCTCAAGGAATTAAAAGTGAGATACGAAACCCCTTACCTTGCACTTTCCTTTGGTAGAGGGTACATTTAACCTTCTATATAATGACCATTGTATGTTATTAGATTATACCAAAACCATATTAATATTTATTATATCATAAATTACTCATTTATGAATTTATAATACCCATTTAATAATTATTTTCATGTTAAATTTACATTTCGGGTAATAATCAGTTTCTTTATAGTACATATTTTAACTTGTTATTCTTGATTGTATCATTTAGATCATGATTTAAATACTTCCATAATATAAACCTTGCTTTATATGTCATAAATATTTAGAATATAAATATTTATAATATATAGATATATGAAATGGAAAACACCGTTTATGGAGACGGTTGGTCGTACGTACACATAAACGCTGTTTCTGTTTTCATGTCATATTGAACAGAAGTAAGTGAATAAGATATATGTATGTATATAAATACATAAATATATATATATTTATCTATTATCATTATTAAGTCCTAAATTACATACTTATTAGTAATATATATTTTTATAATTGTCGATGAATGGTGAACATGGAAATGAATCTCATCATGTGGTGGAGACGGTAATCTGTACGTACGCACGAGCGACGACATCATTTCCTTAAAAGTGTGGAATTGGATGGTATATTAACTTTATAGAGACATTATCATGTTATTTTCATTATTTATATATATATTACTCATCATTATATCCATCAAAATAACATAGTGCAGAATAACAAATTACACCACTACGCGGAAACGGTAATTCGTACGTACGCACAAATGGTGAGATTATTATTCATAGGATGGATAAAATAATGAATATGGTTGTTCCATATTTATAATAACATAAAATTATATATATGTTTTGGGAGTTATTATTTTTTTATGGTAAAAACAAAGAAATAGTAAGTGGATGAAGAAAATAACTTGAAAGAGGGTGGTGAAATCATTACCTCTTTTTCAGGTTCTTCCATTTGAATTGATAAAAAGGGCTCCTTAGGTTGGTTTTCTGATCAAAATAAGGCCTATAGGATAAAGGGGGGATAGTTGGGAGGATATTTGGGAAGGTTTTGGCTGATCCAAATGGATTTGGATGTGTGAATTTGAGAGAAGGGGAAGTTCCCTTTTATAAGAGGGGTGGGGGCCCTAAAGGAAACAATTGAAATATTATTTTATAATAAAAGAATTTTTGGTTTATAATGGCTCCAAAATGATTTATATTGAGGATAAGGTAATGAGGGGTCAAAAAAAACACAAACAACAAGTTTTAGATAGGTTTGGGTCACCATATTAACCTCATCTTTTAGATTTAACTCTTAGTTAATTAGTTTGACATTTCCATGTCTCTTTGTATTTTTATATAATATGGTTAATAAACTTAATATAAACATACAAGAGAATATAAAGTGGTTAATTAATGATATATATAATATTATTTAATACCTTTGGTCTAACCATAGATTTTTAGGAATAGAATATCAATTAATAATGTAATATATTTTTTTAAAAACTATTTTATGTCAAATTTGACACTATTTGCTATTTTGTTTTTTGTTAAATTGATAAGAGAATTATTAATTCTAAAAAAATTAATTTAATCAACCCTAAAATTTCATATTAAATTAAAAAAATTCGTGTAATTCATAAAAAGTCTTAAATTAAATTTATTTGGATATTTATAATATCAATTATTTTAATATTTCATTAATAAGGTAATTACTACATCATCATTGTGTCATAAATAAATTAAATTATTTAATGTATAAAAAATATAAATAAAATACAATTATGTAGAAAATATTTTTATCTTTCTAATAAATATTTATAGTAGAAAATAGTACTTATACAACCCCATCTAAAAATTTATTTACTAAAAGGTATTTATTTATGTCATTTTTGATTTTTATTTTAAGTAAATTAAAATAAAGTGTCATTATCATTCATTAGTGGCTCCATGGGGTCCCTAAATCGACCCATGGTTGCCCATGGTCAGCCATGACTCATCCAATAAGGTTAAGACAAGTTTTAAGGTAATTTTTTATTATTATAATATATTCATTTTACCTTGAATTACCCTATTTACCTTTAACCACGGTAAATAAAAGTCAAAAGATACTATTCAACAAAAATTATTTTCATTTTATTGAACTGCATTTTACTTACTTAAGTTGACTATGTCTCTCAGATTTTTGAAATTCAACTCACCGAAATGGTAAAATTATGTTATATGCAAATTTTCATTTATTAATTTAAAATTAATTTCCATTTTCAAAACCAACAAGCGTATTTTTAATAAATAATAACTATCAAAATATTTATAGTTGTTTTTGTCCAATTTCGATGTGAAATTACTTAAAATGACCAGAATTGGGTTAAATGGTAAAAATATTAACTATTTATACTCCCAAACCATTATAATGTATAATTTAACACTATAATTTCTTTTGATTAAAAATGTTTTATTATTTAAAATATATTATTTTTCAATATTCCACCAAATATGAAAGTTATCAGAAAAACACCAATAATTTATAGAAACTAAATTATTATATCTTGATTCTATAGAAGAAGTTTATTTTGTCAAATTAAATATATAAAAGTTTCAAATATCAGATTTAAAAAGGGGTTTCCATTAAAAGGCGGTAAATTTGCATTATTTGAAAAATACTTCATTAATCTAAAAAATGAATTTGTTCTTACATTATGTCTAAGAAACTCATAATATGGATTCCAAAATTAGAAGGATTATATAAAGTTCAATGTTCAGTTAATAATATTCATAACCGCTTTTGAACGGCTAGTTTGGTAAGTCGTGGTGCGATAATACTCGGTGTTGCGTGTAGTGCAAGTTATTGAATTACTTTGAAGAAATATCATACTATGAAATCTGGGGGTGTTACATTATTCTATCCTTTAATAAATTTCATCCTCGCATTTTGAAATTGTTTTTCAAAAATAAATGGTTGAAAATAGAAAACACCTTTGTGGGAAAACCTACATCAGAAATTGGGTTAATAAAATTTATTCTTAATAAGAGGAAAAGGGAAATGAAAGGGTCACCACCAAATTATGAACTATATTAGAAGAAAATTGGTGGTAATTAGAGACACATAATTATAGGGAAAGCATAAGTATTTTTATAGAGTGATTGAAGTCATCAATCACATTATATCATTAAATATATTGACATAACAAATCCATTATCAAAACCAATTTCAATACCAAAATACGTAAAAAGATTATATAGTATTTATTTTCTTCTTAAAAAAACATTTTGGATTGTTAAGGAAGTAAATGATCAAATAAAAATCGTGGTGGTTGAAAGGTTTGTGTCACCGCTTACGTAAAAAAAACATTCCTTTTTTTTGTTTAGTAAAACACTTCATAGAAAAATATTCCCCTTGAAATGAAAAGTCAAAGGGTTTTATACATTGTATAAGAAAAATTTATTAAGAATTCAAAGGATTCCACAATGAAAGGAGATTGAAACGAAGTCCCTTAACTAATTTTTAAGAAATAATTTTGTCATAGAAGAAGAGGGAAATATATATATAATTGACATGTAGATTTACATATTTTAACTAATTCTTACCACAAACTCTTCTTTCACTCCAAAAGATTTCAAAAAGAATAAAATTATATTTATCATAATCGTATAGGCTTCCAAAAATAATTGACCTATAATTCACCTAACAGACCCTAAAAAAACTGGATTATACAATCCATGGACTTCACGTAGTCCAATGGAACGTGATAAAACCCAATCTCACTATGGTTGTGGGTTCGATTCCCACAGCTGTGTCCATCGTGACGGATTTTCACATGGTCTGCGTGTTGTCCATTTCCTAAAAATATAGTATTATAATATTCCAAAAATAATCTTCAGAAATGTTTTAACAATAGCCAATACTAAACAATGGTCATCTTAATCCATTCCAACCTTTATAGTTATAAAAAACTCCTCTATCCAAACTCACATTCCAAAATTTATAAGGAAGTTAAACACCACGAAGATCCCTTTTTCCACATAATTACAAGTGTATACATTTATTTTGTATTCTTTTAAAACATGGTAACACCCTGAATTACCATAAAATCATATTGATTACTTTCATTCTCCCTTATTCTTTATAGAATACTAGATATACTCCTTATATCAAAAAATGTTGTAGTCTACAACAATGATGGAATATACAAACCATTAATCAGTTCCAAGGTAGTCAAGAATATCCAATATAATTTATCCAAATTAACCATTTCTTATTCCAAAATTACAACCTCATATCAGGACCATATAATCTCAAATCCTCAATGGAATAGTACTTCAGTTCAATCCTTATTTATTTCCATAATTCATATAACTAGTACATCATTGATACAACACCCAAATGACACAATACATTAATAACAACATAAAAACTCTTAATCATTCCTATTCATCTTTAGTAGTATCATAACTTTATTCTTATCCAATAGTAGCATTTGGTGTATACTCTGCTGATTTGGACATTGATTAGCGTAGTGTCCCAACTCCTTGAAAATGAATCATTGTACATTTGAATCATTTTTCTGACCATTACGATCACGTAGATGGTGTCCTTTTTTCCACACTTATAACAAACTACCATTCTCTTTAAGTATTTACCAAGGCAATTTTTTCACAATTATCACATATGGGAAAATCCTTCTTTCCCCTGTTCCATTAATGAATCTTTCTATCTACCATCCTTTTCGTCTCTTTCTTCCCTTAAAATATATATGACTCATAATATTATTTACTTATCTTCTTAACAAATGATACTATTTCTTCACATTTTGAAAATACGTGGGAGAGTATTTCACTTCTAATTGTTGTCTCAATACCAAGAAAGATTTGATCCTAATTACTCTTGGGATCATACATATTGTTGGAATTCTCATTCCTTCAACTGGGAGCCATTTCTAAACAATGGCATACACTAAGTCAGTTTATAAATCGCAATGAATAATTTACGACTTGTAAAATACCTAATGTAAATTGAACAGTTTATGGATATAATCCATAATCATTAAAATATTTTCTTTGAGGAAGTATTTAATCATAAATCCTTAATAATGGCTTGTGATGAAAATTTGAATTATCCTAATAATATTCCCCAGGAGTGTCATAACCAAGAGTGCAACATGGCCCATTGTCAGGCACCAGTTCCCGTTCGAGTCTAGCTCAAAGTGGCATTTTTGGGTTTTACCCCTAGGTACATCTGTGGAAGATCCGCCTCAACCTGCTCGTATCCATATAGGGATGTATTACTTGGAAAACTCACAAAATCTCTAAAGTACAAAATTATAGGATGTTCTTCTATAATAATTCTCAATGTCTATCAATGGATAATGTTCTTTAATCAGAGTTTATCTAAATCTATTTTCCAATATTTGTACTAAAATTCCTCTGATATCAACTGTAACACCTCGACCCCAGTTACCCAGAGTTAGTGCATTATTTTAATACATTGGCATGATTACAAGGAACCAAGTCCCGAAGGACCGATCAGTTTAGTAGTCTTGGAAAATAGATTACATACATGAAGTTCAACATAACAACTTGAAGAGAAAAACAAAAGTAATTTATTCCATTAGAAATGTACAAGCCTCTACGATTATGCCTGAAAGTCACTCATAACTAACTTATTCATATCATGGGGAAATAATACATAAGAAAGGGGTGAACTTAGATGCTCAGTAAGGGTAAGTAATTTTGCGGATGCTCTAATCTTTTAATGATAGATGTGTAATAAAAACAACTTCCTTTAAAACATAAACTTGAACATAATATGGAAAAAATAAATCAATCATTACCAAATAAACATGCACATGGATATTCTCCTAGTCGAATAATCACATTTAATAAATAATTTAATAATGAGAGAATGTATAGTACCAGACATTATTTTCTATGTCAAGGCCGCGTGCCAGGACCTAGGGTCTAACTGTAACCAGACTCCAAACCGGAGAGCCTCTGCAACTAGACTCAAACCCGAAGATCCTCTTTAACCGGACTCCAACCCAGAGAGCCTCTGTAACCTGACTCTAACCCGGAGATCCTCTGTAACCAGACTCCGACCCGGAGTGCCTCTGTAACCGGACTCCAACCCGGAGGGTTTTTTGTAAGCGGACCCCAACCCAGAGGGATTACTTTTACCAGTCCACAACCCAAAACATACTAGTCCAACACATTCATCATAAGATAAGGTTGAAATATAATATAAACATTCATATTAAAACTAGCATATGAAATGTCAATACTTTATCAATAAACCATGAATGGCATAAAAATAACTCATCCACCATAAAACATATCACAAAACCTTAAATACAATATTGAAGATTTGTATCATAATAAATCAACTTCAAACAAGTGTAAAATTTATCAAAGGATGTTTACATAGATGAAATCAAAAATATTTGAGATAAATATCTATTTCTATTTTGAAATCATTTAAGAGTCCCATAATTATAAAGAAAACATTTTTTTTGAAAATATAATTATAAGATTGTAAGGGAAGCTTCTACAATTTTATAATGGTGGAAAATACCCACACCCACCTTATATGTTAGAAAAGACATTCTTACCTTAATTTTGTCTAAAAGGTTATAAAGTAACTTGTTTGGAAAACAACGGAAATATTCCTTTCAAAAACATATAAGGTCAAATAAGGGTATAAATGACTTTAACCCATTGTCTAGTAAATAGTAAAAATGTTTTGAAATACATTTTAAGAAACATGTAAATGGAGGATAAAGAGGTCCCAATAGATAATTATGTATAAACAACCTCAGATAATGAAGAGATTGTTGAATTAACCCTTACCTCGTTGCAATCAATCGAGTCGTATGAAAAATATCCAATAACCACCAAAGGAATCACAATATATCATGAATATAAAGAGAATCATGATAATATATGTTAAATGGCAGTACACAATACACTACATGCAATAAATAAGTGATGAACAATAGAAATCTCATGAAATTAAAAGTGAGATAAGAAACCCCTTACCTTGCACTTTTCGTTGGTCGAGGGTATGTTTAACCTAGTGTATAATGACCATATTATGTTATTAAATTATACCAGAACCATATAAATATTTATTATATCATACATGATTCATTTATGACTTTATACTACCCATTTAATAATGATTGTTATGTTAAAATAACATTTAGGGTAATAATCGCTTTCTTTATCATACATATTTTAACTTGTTATTCTTGATCGTATCATTTAGATCATGATTTAAATACTTCCAGAATATAAAACTTGATATCTATATCATACATATTTAGAATATAAATATTTATAATAGATATATATATGAAATGGAAAACACTGTTTATGGAGATGGTAGGCCGTACGTAGGAATAAACATTGTTTCTGTTTTCATGTCGTATTGAACGGAAGTAAGTGAATAAGATATATATATATATAATTACATAAATACATAAATATATATATATATATCTCTCTAGTAGCATTATTATGTCATATTTTATATACTTATTAGTAATATATATTTTTATAATCTTTGATGAATGGTGAACGTGGAAATGAATCTCATCGTGTCGTGGAGACGGTAATCCGTACGTACTCACAAGCGACAATATCATTTCCTTAAAAGTGTGGAATTGGATGGTATAATAATTTTATAAAGACAATATCATGTTATTTTCATTATTTATATACATATTACTCATCATTATATCCATGCAAATAACATAGTGTTGAATAACAAATTACACCACAACGTGGAGACGATAAGCTATACATACGCAAGAGTGGTGACATTATTATTCATAGAATGGATATAATAATGAATATGGTTGTTACATATTTATAATAACATCATATTATATATAAGGTACTGGATTTATTATTTTGGTATGGTAATAACAAATAAAGAGTAAGTGGAAGAAGAAAATAACTTGAATGAGGGTGGAAAAATCATTACCTCTTTTTCGGGTTCTTCTTTTTGATTTAATCAAAAGGGCTCCTTAGGTTGGATTTATGATCAAACTAAGGCCTCTAGGATGAAGTGAGGATATGTAGGATGATAATTGGTCAGGGTTTGGTCGAGAAAAATGCCTTTGGAGGTGTTAATTTGAGAGATGTGGATGTTTCCTTTTATAAGAGGGGTGAGGGGTACCTTAGGAAAAGATTGGAATATTATTTGATAACAAAATAATTTTCGGTTTCTAATGTATAAAAAATTATTTTTTTAGGCTAAGGAGGGTATGGGTCAAAAAATACTCAACCAATATGTTTTATATAGGTTTGGGTCACTATATTAACTTCATATTTTAGATTTAACTATAAGTTAATTAGTTTGACATTTACCATGTCTCTTTGTATTTTTATATTATATGGTTAATAAACTTACTATAAACTTCAAATAAATTATCAAGTGGTTTAGTAATGACATATATAATATTATATAAGACCTTTGGATGAACCATATATTTTTATGAATATAATATCAATTAATAATGTAATATTTGTTTTAAAAAACTCTTTTTTGTCAATTTTGACACTATTTGATATTTTGTTTTTTTAATTCATAAAACCATTATTTCATCAAAACAAATTACATTTAATCAACCCCAAAATGTCCTATTAACTTAAAAAATTAGTTTAATTCATAAAAAGTCTAAAATTACAATTATTTGGATATTTATAATATCAATTATTTTAATATTTCATTAATAAAGTAATTACTGCATATTCATTATGTCATAAATAAATTATAGTATTTATTGTTTAAAAAATATAAATAAAATACCATTATGTATGAAATAGTTTTAGCTTCACAATTAATATTTATAGTCGAAAAAATGTCTTATATAACCCATGTAAAAATTGATTTACTAAAAGATATTAGTTTATGTAATTTTTGACTTTGCTTTAAGTTAATTAAAATAAAGTGTCATTATCATTCATAAGTGTATCCATGGGGTACCAAAATAGACAAAAGGATTCCCATGGTTGTTAATTACTCATACAATAAGGGTAATACAATTTTTAAGGTAATTTTGTATTATTATAATATTCTTTTTACCTAGAATTACCCTATTTACCTTTAACCACGGTAAATAAAAGTCAAAAGTTATATTTACCAAAAATTATTTTTATTTTATTGAACCAAATTTTACTTAATAAGGTTAACCATGTCTCTCGGAGTTTTTAAATTCAACTCATAGAAATGGTAAAATTATGTTTTTTTCAAATTTGCAAATTTTCCTAGGAGGTGGGTAAAAGACAGAAAAACAACCAATAAACTTTTTATATATCAAAACTTACTATAAAATGACTACAATTAATTATATTGAACTTATATAGGTATTATGTATCTATTTTTACCTAAAATAAATTTAAATAAAATAATTAATTATTTAAATAAAAAGTCGGTTTTAACCAATAACGTAGAGTTTCTCACTATTCATCAAAAATCAAATGTTTTCAGAAACATATCAAAACATCACCCTAAGATAATTTAGATATTTTGAATTCAATAATGAAATGTATTTTCCCATATTAAAAATGTAGAAATTTAATTTATTAATTTAAAATTAATTCACCTTGTCAAAACCAAAAAGCATATTTTTAAGAAATAATTACTATCAAAAGATTGCCACTTGTTTATGTACAATTTCAAAATGAACATACCTACAATGACCAGAATTGGATTAAATGGTAAAAATATAATCTATTTATACTTCCAAACCATTAAAATTTATAATTTAACACTTTAAAATTTATGGATAAAAAAATTTGTTTTTAGTTAAAATATAGTATTTTCCACTATTCACCCAAATATGAAAGTTATAAAAAAAACACCAAACATTTATTGAAACTAAATTCTTATGTCCTTATTTTAAATAAGAAGTTTATTTTTTCAAATTAAAAATAAAAAAGTTTCAAATATTGGATTTAAAAAGGGGTCGCTATTAAAAGGCGATAAAAGTGCATTTCTTTTGAAAAATACTTCTTTTAACTAAAAAAATGAATTTGTACTTACATTATGTCTAAGAAACTCATAATATGGATTCTAAAATTATAAATATTATATAAAGTTTAAAATTTAGTTAATACTATTCATAAACGCTTTTGAATGGCTATTTTTGGAAGTCATGGTGCGCTAGAACTTGGTGTTGCGTGTTGTGCAAGTTATTGGATTACTTTGAAGAAATAACGTACTATGAAATATTGGGGTGTTACATACATAAATGGAATAACCATGCGGTCTAATTCCACACATATCACTGAATAGAATAGCCATAAGACAACTTCCATAACCAATGCATTGGAGGTTATAACATAACCACCCGTCCTGGTTTATCACGGCACCACCCATCATTTGGATTTTCACTTAACCACCCTTCAAATTTCCAAGTACCATTATAAAATAATAACACTTAAAAAAAATATGAAGGAAAAAAAATACTTCCACATTTCAATCAAAATATATCACTTAAATATATTGACATCACAAATCCATTATCAAAACTATTTTCAATACCAAAATATGTAAAAGGGTATATGGTATTTATTTTCCTTTTAAAAACATTACGGCTTGTTAAGGAAGCCAAATATCCAATAATACTCATGGCGGTAGAAAGGTCAATGTCACCAGTTGTGTTAAAAAACATTCATTTTTATCGTTCAGTAAAATTCTTCGTTGAAAAATATTCCCTTTGAAAGAAATGAAAAGTCAAAGGAGTTTATACAGCGTATAAAAGAAATTCGTGTATTAAAACAAAATTTGCCTCAATGAAAGGAGATTGAGACGAAGTCCCTTACCTCATGTCTGACATGATTTGATCATTCTTTAATCACCTGAATCACAAAATAAATTAAATTTATACTTTCTTAAGAACCTTTTTCTAGTTTATTATTTCTTTTATATCACTTATTACCGTGTTATAAACATTATGTAATCATTTATGTTAATTACAGTTGTTTTGTTGATATTTGGTACATGAGTAAAATATGAGCAGCTTATAATTACATGTTTTCCATGTGGTCCATAGTCCATTATATCTATAATGATATTAATGAATTATATATCATATATATCATATATATCCAGTATATATATATATTTATAACAGTACATTACATTTGGAGATAAGAAATGAAATGCACCGTTCATGGAGACGGTAAGCCGTACGTATGCATGAACGCTATTCTCATTTATATTTCTTATTTTAATGGAATTAAAACATAACGATACATAGTTATATTCAAATTTCAGTATAATATCATATATAATATCAATAACTCCATCCTTTATACATCCCACAGATGGCATTAACGAGTCATATCACTTTGAGGGGGCGGTAGTACGCACATCCTCAAATGAAATTATCTCGCTTACCCATAATGGAAAATATAAAGGTATTCTATAAAACAAAAATAAAGAAGCATAAAAATACATAAACATAATATATATCATATATAAATATATTTCCGTCTTAATGGACACCATGAGAGGCGGTATGAGATAATCGAACAATCATCGTTTCGTGAGGGGTCAGTTCTCCATCTGCAGAAACAATATGTCCTTCACGCATTAGATGGAGGTGTGTGTAAATGTAGTTCTAATACATCTCTTAAAAATATCCCAATATTTATGGTACTATTTTTATTATAAAAAAAAGTTATAAAATGAGGTTAGGGATTGTAGAAGTAAAATAAATTAATAGAAGTTAAGAGAAACTGTTACCTTTAATTTGGGTAATTCCCTTTGGTTTGAACCAAACAGACTTCTTGAAGTGCCTTATGCCTAAGGTAAGGATTATAGGAAAGGGATAGGGATATTTAGATAATATTTTGGCATGGTTTGGATGATCCAAGGGGCTTGAGAGGTGTGAGGAATGGGTTAGACGTGGTGTCCTTTTATAAGGGGGAGGAAGGGCTCTATCGGAAAGTTTGAAACAATTATTTTATTATAAACTTATCTTAGGTTTAAAAAGGGAAAAAAATCAATAATATCATATATAAGATGAATAATTGTAGAAATAAAATCATCCAATAAGAATTGGACAATTTTTAGATATTATTTTAATATTTTTAATCTTATTTATTTAAATAATTTATTAATGGGATTTACACTGCATCATTATTATGTCATATATAATTTTATTTATTTGATGTCTAAAAATTATAAAAAAATACCATGATTTAGGAAATATATTTATATTTCCAATGAATATTTATAGTAGAAAATATTCCTTACATAACTCCATGTATAAATTAATTTACAAAAGGATATTTGTTTATGTCATTTTTTTCCTTTACTTTAAGTTAATTAAAATAAAGTGTCATTATCACTCTTATCTGGCTACATGGGGTCCACAAATCAACCCAAATATCTCCATGGTCGGATATGTATCAACCAATACAATTAGGAAACATGTTAGGATAATTTTATATTAATATAATAGTATTTTGTTACCCTTATTTACCTGATTTACCCTTTAACCATGGTAAATAAACTTTTTTCTGAAGTAATTATTCATAATGTCTAAAAATAAAAGTTACCTATTTACAAAATATAGTCCTCCTGATTCAAAATATGAAATCCATATTTCCAAATTCAAAACATAGAAGTGGAAAAAATTAATCTAAAATTATTTCCCACTGTCAAAACAAAAAGTGTGTTTTTAAAAAAGTTAACTATCAAAAGATTGACATTTGTTTATGTCGAATTTCAAAGTAAAATTAATTCAAATGACCTAAATTGGATTACATTTTAAAAATATATTCTAATTAAACATTAAAACAAATTAAAAGGATAAAACAACCATATAAATAAATTGTATTAAAATGCAATTTTGAATTAAAATAAAGTATTTTTCACTATTCAATAAAAAATGAACTTTGTCAAAAAAATTCCAAAATTTAATCCAAAGTAAATTTTGATGTCCATAATATAATTATGAATTATATTTTGTCAAATAGAAAATATAAAAGTGACCAAAACTATATTTACGGATGGTTCTCCATTAAAAGGCGGTAAATCGACCTTTTAATGATTATTTGAGTTTTATGCATAAAATTTGATTCATTCACATTTTAAGCCCATCACTTTTACTGGATAAATGTAAAATCATTTAAAAAACATTTATAATAATATTTTAGTTAGTTTTATTCATTATTTCAAATTCAATGATTAGGGATTAGCTACAATTTAAAATAATAATATTATATTATTAGTGTGGAACACAAGATTTCCATGAAACCCATTGTTGCGTTTTAGGTAATCCATCAAACATAGAAACCACGTTAAAGTAAAATTCATATTTAATTCAAAAATATTAATAAATATTAAAATTTCATATTTCTTTATTTACCTGGGATGTTACATCCATACCATACCAAGTTCATAGCTATTCTTATTGAATAGTCAACCATGTAAATACTTGTATTCATATGGATGTATGTTTCTTTTGTTTTCAGAAGAAGAAGAAATATTTAAAAGTAGGCAAAGGTTGTTTAAACTGGAAGGAAACATAAATATAAAAAGGTATCACCAATTCACCCCACACACTCTCAGTGATACAGTTAACCTGATAGGAAATTTTCAAGAATATCATACGAGTATGAATAGAGTCAAGAAAGAAGCTGAGAGAAATTTTATCTCACTATTTACATATGTGAGATACATGTTTTATTCGCCACCAATTACTCTTTTTTGTTTGTATAACTCCCATGGATGTATTATATTATTATTATAATTAAACTTATTAGTATTTATATATCCATTTAGTATCTTTATTTCATGGTATATATGTTTCAAATTTATCAAATCAGTGAAAGAATTTTGTCTCAATATTTATGTTTTGAGACACATGAAATGTTATGAACATTGTTTTCCCTGAGGTGTATATACTACATATGAAATCATATATATTTAATCTAATTATTTACATGATATTTTAAGATTCATTTAAATTTATTTTATTACATGGGGAGAAGGGTTTAAAGTTACCATGTGGTAAGAGTTAATTAAAATAATCTCATCATTGTTTTGAGATTGTTTGTGTTTATTGTTATTTTGAAGAAATATCATGATCCATTTCTAAAAAACAATTTATGAATATTATCCTCCTTTATTTATTCATGATTTATTCATTTATTTGTGCCATTTTTATATTATTTGGTACATTGGATAATTAAGAATGTGTTTTTAAGCTATCCCGACTTTACCCTCCCCTCAATCAGAAATCAGAGTTCTATTAAAACCATGATTTCTAAAAAGGGTTTCCATGAATATTATACTATTCTCATATAATATTAAAAAGAAATCTCTTACCATTTTTTCTTTTACCAATTTTTCTCAATTTAATCTTCTTGTCACTTTTTGAGAAATACATTTTTCTATCCTCTTTCTATGCCTAAAAAATTTTCTTCTTAACTCATATGAAATTTATGGATTTAACGACCATCATTACTATAAGGCTACCTTTTCTTGTTTAAAAGGTATGTTTTTAATAACTTTTTACTAAAAATAATTTTTTGAGAAATGATTTTAAAAACATTTTCATGATTTATTTATATATTTTCAAAGTATTTTTATAGATATGTGTTTTTCAAAAGGTCATTAATATTCATTTATAAGTTTTTAAGGAATTGTTTTTTCAAAATTCTATAAATATTCCATTCTATGTTTTAAAGGAAATTATTATTCAAAATGATTTAAATATTCTTTTAAATTTTTTCAAGGGAAATTGAATTCAAAATGATTTCAATAATTTTTTATAAGTTTGAAAATAATTTTCAAAGAAATGGTTTTCAAAACGTTTTCAAGATCCTTTTATATTTTTTCAAGGTAAATGGTTTCAATTTTTTTAAGATCTATTTATAATTTTTCAATGAAATTGGTTTTCCAAACATTTTAAATCTCTCATTGTATACATTAAAAAAATGGTTTCTAATTTTTTTTTAAATATTTCTTTATAATCTTTCAATTTTTTTCAATAAAATGAGCTTGAAAAAGTTTTTTTGTTTTAAAGATAATTTTTTAAAGAAGAAAGGGTAATTTCCTAAAAAAAAAGTTTTCAAAATATCATTCTATGTTATTTTCCATATTTGAGGACTACATTTTATATTACTCATACACTTATAAGAAGTTATCCAATGTTTATATTCATATTCTTTCGTGAATGTTTTATGTTTTGATGGAATGATGCTTATGACACTGGTTTTTCTTCCACAAGTTATATGATTATAAAAACCACTTTCTTTCCTGGGTAATGCTTTGAGGATTATGAAACCTATCCTTTTTAATATAATATGATATGATTACTTATTTATGACACCCATTTCATTTCATGGGTTATGGTATGATTGTTCTTGATTTTGTGGCACAAGATTGTATGATTTAATTATGAGATAGTTGGGACCTATATATCCCTCCAATGTTTTAGGTAAAAATTTATATCTCATGATATTGTCAATGATGGAATGAGAAATGAACTGGGTTCATTATTATAGGGTTAGAATGATGAGTAAACTCAGTTTAGTAATATTAGTTTGGAACAGGGAGTGAAACCAGATCTGTTATAAGGACTCAGCCATAAACATTACTTATTATTGAATTAAATGAATAATTCACATAGAGGATCTTTTCAGGTTTAGAGTTTTATAGAATTAGGATGTAACTATTACATCTCAAAAGATTACAAAGTAGACACTTATACTAAGTTTCCATAAAATAATAACTCTTAAAAAGAAACTTGTCTAGTTCCATGTTTTAGATAGCATGAAATTTCCTTGTTCCCATCCTTGAACCTATTCCACATTAAGTCATGTGAAAAACATTTCAAAAAAAAACTTGGGGTGAGCATAAAAATCTCATTAAGGGATACACAAAGAAGGAAAATTGTTAGTTTTTCAGAAGAACAAGTAAACCATGATTACTTTATCAACATAATACTTTTCACCTTTACGAAGTATTATAAACTCTTCAATGAATAAAATATCATTACTTACCCCTTTTGTAACCAAAAGATTACCATAAAAACCATATACATAACATATAAAGGTAACTTGGGACATAAACATACTTAAGTGGAATAACCATACGACCGACTTCCACAACTATCACTTAATGGAATAGCCATAAGACTGACTTCCATACCAAATGCATTGGAGGTTTTAACGTAAACACCCATCCTGGTATTCAGAGCACCACCCGTCATATGGTTTATCACGTAACGACCCGTTAAATTTCCAAGTACCATAGTAAAATAATAACACATAAAAAAATTATAATGAAAAAAACATTTCCACATTTCAAGAAAAATATATCACTTAAATATATTGACATAACAAATAAATTATCAAATCCATTTTCAATACCAAAATTCATAAAAGAGTATATGGTATTTATTTACTTTTAAAAATATAACGGCTTGTTGAGGAAGCCAAAGATCAAATAATACTCGCAGTGGCGGAATGGTCATTGTCACCGCGTACATTAAAAAGAAACATACTTTTTGTCATTTTGTAAAATTTTTCGTATAGGAAAGATTCATTTTGAATAAAAGTAGAAGGCAAAGGGGTTTATAAACTGTATAAATGAAAGTTGTTTATAAAACAAAATATGCCTCAATGAAAGGAGATTGAGACGATGTACCTTACAAAGTCGGTATCCTTAGATTATGGATAAATCAATTACATGATTATGTGTGAAAAATTTGAATAAACCAAATATAAGTGGATATTAAGTATAAAACAATCAGAGCTCATTCACACATACTCTTGGAAAAAACAAACCAATGACATATATATTTAACTCAATGAAATGAGATTGAGTTATGATTTCCCATACAAGTTCGTCTAAATGACGTAAGAATTTATCAATGAGATAATTATGTGTAGAAATAGTATATCCACACAAAGGTTTGTGGAAAATACAACATATATATTAAACACAAAATCTTGGGATAATAAAATCAATAATTAAAGGTTTAACCCAATGAATTGAAAGTGGGTAAAGAAGTTCCTTTACAGAAATCTGACAGCCTAACGACGTCATTTTAAAATTCCGAAAATGAGTTGATGAGAGATAAAATGGTATCTCATCACTTGGACATAAAATTTACATCAATAAGGATATATAAGAACATATCCCAACATAATAGTATGTGAATTAAAAGACATAACAAAATAAGTCTTTTAAAAAGAGGAGGGTGAAAGGTTCCCTTACCGACTTGGGTAACTATCGAAAAGTAAACCCCATGGAATAAGGGTCATACAATCAAGTTGTAAATACCCATAATTGAAATTATACTACACAAAGAGTATAATAATGTTCAGTACATACCCCACTCAATGGAAATGGTGGAAAACATAGCATAAATGTCACAAGAATAAAAGTGAGATGAAAAATCCCTTACGAAAACTCGGAAGCCTAACAGTACCACGTAAAACATCCAATAATGGTTTGATGAGATAAAATAGGGTATCTCATCATATGAACATAAAAATTACAGTTATATTATTATAAAAGAACATCCCAATCATAATAAATATTATATTAAAAGGAATGACATAAAAGAGTGTACTTAAAATGGAAGAGAGGGGTAGGATCCCTTACCACAAGTCTGACTTGTCTTGTTCGCTTCTTTATATTCATGAATAATAAACATTTGTAAATTTAGAATTTCATAAGGACCTCTTTTTAAGATTATTATTCAGTTCATATCACATATTATAATCTTATAATAATTTGTTAATAATGTGAGTTCATATCAGACGTTTTTGTCGATGTTTGGTACATGAGTAAAAAAATGAACTTGTTTTAAAATGATTGTCCATGTAGTTATAAGTAAATCATCTCCAGAATAGTATTAATGATTTAAATATCAAATATATCCAGTACATATTCATTTCATACTACTCCATAACATTTGGAGATAAAAATAAATGAAATGCACCGTTCATGGAGATGGTAGGCCGTACGTACGCATGGACGCTACATTCATTTCTCTGTAATATTAATGGAATTACAAATAATTGCGAGATATATATATTATAATTCTAGTATAATATATATTTTATATAGGTCACATATTTTCATTAATTTAATTCTTTATACATTCCATGTATTGCATGAACGAGTCACATCACTTGAGGGGGTGGTAGTCCACACTTCCTCGTATGAAATTATCGCATTTGCACAAGATGAAAAGCATAAAGGAATGTTTTAAATATAAAATTCAGAAGAATATAGAAAACATAAATACCATATATATCATATATAAAATATAGTGACATCATAATGGCCACCATGAAAGGTTTTAAGTGAAGATTGAACAATCATCGTTTCATGAGGCAGAAATTCGCCATCCACAGAAACAATATGTTCTTTAACCATTAGACGAAGGTGTGTGTAAGTGTAGCTCGAATCCTTCACATAAAAACATCCTAGTATATTTAATATACTGGTTTTTTTATAAAATAAATGAATAAAAAGAGTTTATAGGCTTGTAGAAGAAAAATAAAAGAAAAGAACACAAGGGAAGAAATTACCTTTAAATCAGGAAACTATTTTTTATTTGAACTCAAAGGATTCCTTGGAAAGGATTATGCCCAAAGGTGAGGCATCAATGATGAAGAGAGAGATTTGGAGAGATGAAATTGGAAGGGGTTGGCCAATCCAAAGGCATGAGTGGTGTGGGTAAGGTGGTAGAGGTGGGAGCCTTTTATAAGAGGAGAGGAGGGGCACTCTTGAACATTTATAAAATTTTACTTTATTATAAAATCCTTTTCGAATGTTAAAGGTCCCAAAATTATATATTTCAAGGATAAGGTGATAAGAGTTCGAAATCCACCCATCCAATAGGTTTTTGAGAAGTGTAGGTCTTATATTTTACATTATAGTTTTATTTAATTTAAATCGTTAAATAATGAGGTAATCGCTGCATCATCATGGTGTCATAAATAATTTAATTTATTTAATTTCTAAAAATTATAAAAAAAATATCATGATGTAGGAAATATTTTTATCTTTCTAATAAATATTTCTAGTAAAAAAAATTACTTGTATATCCCCATGTAAAAATTGTTTTAGTAAAATAAAACATGTTTGTGACATTTTAATTTTAACTTTAAATAAGAAGGTATTAATGTCATTTTCCTACCAAAGTGGCTCCATGGGGTCCCCAAGTTGACCCATGGATTGTCTTGGTCGTACATGACTCATAAAATAAGGGTAGGACATGTGTCAAGGTCATTTCATATTATTAAAGCATAATTATTACCTTAAATTACACTAATTACCTCTAATCGCGATTAAAAACAGAAAAGTTACTATTCACCAAAAAAATTATTTTAATCCCATTGAACCACATTTTACATCCTAATGACAACCATGTATGTCATATTTCTGAAATTCAAATCACAGAAGTTGTAATGTTTCATTTAAACCAAAAATCAGTTTTTAAACTACAACTTAGTGGTTTCACTATTCATCAAAAATTGATGTTTTTTTTGAAAAATACCAAAAATACACCCTAAGCTATATTTGATATTCCGAAATCAAAAATGATGTCTATTTTAGAAAAATTCAAAAAATATAAGTTTCATTAATTAATTTAAAAATTAATTCCTGCTGTCAAAACAAATAGCATGTTTTTAAGAAACAATATCTATTAAAATATTGACACTAGTTTAAGTCCAATTTCGAAGTGAAATTAATTTCAATGACCACTATTGGATTAAATGGTAAAAATATATTTTAATTTCACTTTAAAAGCAATTTTAAAGATAATCTAATCATATAAATAAATTATAGTTAAAAGTGGTTTTGAATTAAAATACAACATTTTTCACTATTCATTAAAAATGAACTTTATCGGAACAATACCAAAAATTTACACGAAGAAAATTTTGATGTCCTGATTCTAAAAAAGAATTTTATTTTGTAAAATATAACACATAAAATTGTCAAAAAGTATATTTAAAATAGGTTCTCCATCAAAAGACGGTTAATCAACCTTTTAAAGAATATTAAAATGTTTACGCTTAAAATTGGATTCATTCGCATTTTTAATCCTCTAACATTTATTGTAAAAAGTAAAAATATTTGACAAACATATATAGTAATTTTTTGTTTAGTTCTGTTCATTCCCGTCATTACAATGTCTAGGTCTTAACTACCATTTAAAATAAAATTATTTTATTATTAGAGTGCAACGTAAGATTTCAAAGGAACTCCTCGTTGCGTATTGGGTAAGCCATCAAGCATAGCATTACCTTTAAATTATTAATAACATTTTATTCAAAAAAAGGGATAAATATAAAAATGTCATATTCTTTATTTACCTGGGGTGTTACATCCTTCCACCTTTTTGGGAATTGTGTCCTCGCAATTTTAAAATTGGGCACGGAAACATCATTGAAAGTCCCACATCAGAACAAGAGTCGGTAAAATAATCGCTTTAAAAGAAAGAAATAGAAGTACAAAGGTCACCCGAGTTAAACAATACTAGGACTCCTTGTAAGAAAACATGGATATGGAAGAAAAAGAAAATGGTCATGTTCTGAGGGAGAGTGATAGAAAACATGTTTAGGAGAATTTTAACCACAAGAAAATCACAAACTTGTGGTGGGTTAAACGGTATTCGATTCCCCAGTAGGAAAAGATAACATACAACATTTTTTTAAGTTACTTTTCATTGAGGAGTTGATTTATGAGCTTATCTAAATCATAAGGAAACATACTTACTTGTCGTGTTGACCTTCATCTCTTACTAGATTTCTTACACAAACTCATATTTTCTCCAAAAGACGAGTATTTTAGATGCTTGTTCACATTAAGAGCGCTATAATCAACTTTTAGTGAATCACCTAATCCACAAAAGAGAACTATATATTTCCCATGTCTTTAAACCTTTACCAAAACCAAAATTATTAGAACAAGACTAGATAATCCCCAAAAAGGATAATCCTTTATAAAAAGAAACATTACTATTAATCTCCAAAATTTATCAAACATTGTCCAAAGATCAACAAATACCATTCAATAAACAGTTGTCCATAAAATTCATTAATGTAAACCAAACAATGATTGAAACCCAAATAATTGATGGATTTAATCACATAGTCTTCCAAGGTACAAATTAACATTTATCTCCAAATAACATCAGTTTCTCTTAAAGTCTCATGTTGAAAAGTAATTAACCTAATCATATATCCTCTATGAAAGGTTAATAATTTCCATAGATAACCTAAAATCAACTTACCCTTTATTCATAAAATCATCTAACTAAAAATAATTAGTCAAACTAACCAGGGACTTCACGTAGTCCAGTGGTAGGCGATAAATACCAGTCGCACTTTGGTTGCGGGTTCGATTCTCGCAGCTTTGTCCGACGCGACGGGTTGTCACACGGTCTGCGTGTTTTCCTTTTTCCAAACTATATAATTCTCAACTCATTCCCCCAAAAGAGATAAAATCATCGAAAATAACTGTAACATAATTTAACCTCAAGTTTATCTCATGTCATTCATATTGCATCATAACATATAGTAACCCATAATTACCCAAAAAGTAAGGATCATATAAACCCAAATTGTTCTTTATAACTATGTCCACAAAAGAACAGATAACTATTCCTTGAATAAAATTTTCATATATCAATCATCAGGGTTATACATACTATAAAAAGTATTCTAATGTAACCCCATCATCAAAAGAGACTTAATTCTCTTAAGAAATTCACCTTAACTCTTGAAGCCCTTAAATGTTGACTTCTTACTCATTCAACATTATTCATGATCCATTATTCATTTCTTTCCAACTTATTCTTAAATACTTCTTTCATACAAACAAAATCATGAATCATATCCTAAGATTCCAAAATAGGAAAACAAATGTAAAGAAATAATCCATACCTTTGATTGGTCATTGTCAGTTTCTTCATCCTCAATCAGAATGTCATTAGTTATTGGTAAATGATTATTTGTACGATCTTGGTGATCTCATTACTGAAACTTCTTCATAGGACATGTGTTTGCATAATGACCATGGAAACCACATTTAAAACATTCCATTGATCCCTCAGAAATAAATTCATTCCCTTTCCTCGAGTCAACTGGATGCTTCCTTTTTCCATGGAGGGTTCTTGCTTTATGACCTTAATTTCCACATCTATAGCATATTTCTGTCCCTTTGAAACATTTTCCTAGGTGTTTATTTCCACATCATTGACACATAGGTTTTTGAACACACTTACCTTTATGATTATTACCTATAGTTCCATAGGGATTTGTTTCTCGCATATATGATCCTGGTAGAAATAACCAAGGTTTCGGTGGTCAGTCATGACTCCAGATAGTTGGTTGAGGATAAACACAAGAGTTCTCATTGCATCTCCCATATCATTCAGTTTCTCGCTCAGAAAACTGTCACAGTTTCCTTCACATCCACTGTTACATTGGTTCCTTCTAGATCCGACCATTTACTAAAACCAAAAAGGTTAGTGTGATTATATCAACAAAACCATCATGTACTAATGAGGGAGATAAACACTAAGATATACTTACTCATTCACTTTATCTAAAACTAGGAATCTTTCTGTAATCCTAACCATTATGGTAATGTCACTTATGCTTAAAGAATACCATAACCTCTAAAGTTATCTAAACCGAACTCTGATACCAACTATAAGGACCCGGACCTAAACATTACTTATTATTGAATCAAATTAATAATTCACATAGAGGATCTTTTCAGGTTTATAGTTTTAGATAATTAGGATGTAACTATTACATCTCAAAAGATTACAAAGTAGAGACTTCTAATAAGTTTCCATAAAATAAAAAATCTTAAAAAGAAACTTGTCTAGTTCCATGTTTTAGATAGAATTTCGTTTCCTTGTTACCATCCTTGACCCTATTATACATTAAGTCATGTGAAAAGAATTTCAAAAAAACATGGGGTGAGCATAAAAAGCCCAGTAAGGGATACACAAAGAATGAAAATTGTTAGTTTTTCAAAACAACAAGTAAACCATGATTACTTTATCAACGTAATACTTTTCAACTTTATAAAGTAGTATAAACTCTTTAATGAATAAAAGATCATTACATACCCCTTTTGTAACCAACATATTACCATAAAACCCATATACATTACATATAAAGTTAACTTGGGACATAAACATACTTAAATAGAATAACCATACGGTCAACTTCCACACATATAACTTAATGGAATAGCGTACGAATGACTTCCAATACCAATGCATTTGAGGTTATAACATAACCACCCGTCCTAGTATTCACGACACCACCCGTCATATGGTTTATCATGTTACCACCCATCAAACGTCCAAGTACCATTATAAAATCATAAAACATAAAACAATTATAATGGAAAGAAAACATTTCTACATTTCAAGAACAATATATCACTTAAGTATATTGACATAACAAATCCATTATCAAAACCATTTTCAATACCAAAATACATAAATGAGTATATGGTATTTATTTACTTTTAAAAATTTAACGGCTTGTTGAGGAAGCCAAAGATCAAATAATACTCACGGCGGCGGAAAGGTCATTGTCACCGCGTACGTTAAAAAGAAACATTCTTTTTTGTCATTTAGTAAAACGCTTCGTATAGGAAGGATTCCTTTCGAATAAAATTAGAAGTCAAAGGGTTTTATACACTGTATAAAAGAAAGTTGTGTATAAAACAAAATATGCCTCAATGAAAGGAGATTGAGACGAAGTCCCTTACAAAGTCGGTATCCTTAGATTAAGGATAAATTAATTACATGATTATGTGTGAAAAGTATGAATAAACCCAATATAAATGGATATTATGTATAAAACAATCATAGGTCATTCACACATACTCTTGGAAAAACCAAACCAATGACATAGATATTTAACTCAATGAAATGAGATTGAGTTATGATTTCCCATACAAGTTCGTCTAAATGACGTAAGAATTTATCAAAGAGATGATTACATGTAGAAATAGTATATCCACAGAATGGTTTGTGGAAATTACAACACAGAGATTCCACACATAATATTGGCATAATAAAATCAAGAAGTAAAGGTTTAACCCAATGAATTGAATGTTGGTTAAGAAGTTCCTTTACAGAAATCCGACAGCCTAACGACGTCAATTTAAAATTCCGAAAATGAGTTGATGAGAGAGAAAATGGTATCTCATCACTTGAACATAAAATTTACAACAATAAGGATATATAAGAACATATCCCAACATAATAGTATGTGAATTAAAAGACATAACAAAGGAAGTCTTTTAAAAAGAGGAGGGTGAAAGGTTCCCTTACCGACTTTGGTAACTTTCGAAACGTAATCCCCATGGAAGATGGGTCATACAATGAAGATGTAAATACCCATAATTGAAATTATACTACCCAAAGAGTATAATAATGTTCAGTATATACACCACTCAAAGGAAATGGTGGAAAACGTAGCATAAATGTCACGGAAATAAAAGTGAGATGAAAAATCCCTTACAAAAACTCGGCAGCCTGACGACAACACTTAAAACTTCCAAAAATGGTTGGATGAGATCAAATAGGGTCTATCATCATATGAACATAAAAACTACAGTAAGAGTAATATAAAATAACATCCCAATCATAATAATTATGAGATTAAAAGGAATGACATAAAAGAGTGTACTTAAAAAGAAAGAGAGGGGTAGGATCCCTTACCTCAAGTCTGACATGTCTTGTTCGTTTCTTTATATTCCTGAATAATAAACTTTGGTAAATTTATAATTTATTAAGGAACACTTTTAAATATTATTATTCAGTTCATATCACATATTATAATGTTATAATTATTGGTTAATAATGTGAGTTCATATCAGACGTTTTTGTCGATGTTTGGTACACGAGTCAAAAGTGAACTTGTTTGAAAATGATTGTCCATGTAGCTATAAGTAAATCATCTCCAAAATAGTATTAATGATTTTAATATCATATATATCCAGTAAATATTCATTTTATACTACTCCATAACATTTGGAGATAAAAAGAAATGAAATGCACCGTTCATGGAGACGGTAGGCCGTACGTACGCATGAATGCTACTTTCATTTCTTTGTCATATTAATGGAATTAAAAATAATTTAGATATATAGATATTTTAATTCCAGTATAATATATATGTTATATAGGTCACATATGTTTATTAATTTCATTCTTTATACATTCCATGTATTGCATGAGCGAGTCACATCACTTGATGGGGCGGTAGTCCACACTTCCTCGTATGAAATTATCCATTTTCACAACATTAAAAGCATAAAGTCATGTTTTAAATATAAAATTTAGAAGAATATTGAAAACATAAATACCGTATATATATTATATAAAATATATTTACATAATAATGGCCACGATGAGAGGTGTTAACAGAATATTGAACAATCATCGTTTCGTGAGGTAGAAATTCGCTATCCACAGAAACAGTATGTTCTTTAACCATTAGACGAAGGTGTGTGTAAGTGTAGCTCTAATCCTTCACATAACAACATCCTAGTATATTTAATATACTGGTGTTATAACAAAAAAAAATTAATAGAAAGAGTTTAGAGGGTTGGAGAAGCAAAATAAAACAAAAGAACACAAGGGAAGACATTACCATTAAATCGGGTAACTCTTTTTGATTTGAGCTCAAAGGCTTCCTTGGAAAGGATTCTGCCCAAAGGAGAGGCTTCAATGATTAAGAGAGGTATGTGGAGAGATTAAATTGTTAGGGTTTTTCTGAGCCACAGGCTTGAGAGGTGTGGGTAAGGTGGTAGAGGTGGCGGCCTTTTATAAGAGGAGAGGAGGGGCACTCTTGGAAAGTTATAAACTTTTACTTTATTATAAAATCCTTCTCAAATTTTAAAGGTCCCAAAATTATATATTTCTAGGATAAGGTGATAAGAGTTCGAAATAAACCCATACAATAGGTTTTTGACTAGTGTAGTTATTATATTTTACATTATCTTTTGATTTTATTTAAATCGTTAAATAATGAGGTAATCGTTGCATCATCATGGTGTCATAAATAATTTAATTTATTTAATGTCTAAAAATTATAAAAAAATATCATGATGTATGAAATATTTTTATCTTTCTAATGAATATTTATAGTCAAAAATATGACTTGTATAACCCCATGTAAAAATTATTTTAGTAAAACAACACATGTTTGTGACATTTTAATTTTAACTTTAAATAAAAAGGTATTAATGTCATTTTCCTACCAAAGTGGCTCCATGGGGTCCCCATGTGGACCCATGGATTTTTCTTGGTCGCCCATGACTCATCAAATAAGGGTAGGACATGTGTCAAGGTCATTTCATATTATTAAAACATTATTTTTACCTTAAATTACACTAATTACCTCTAATCACGATTAAAAACTTAAAAGTTACTATTCACCAAAAAAATTTATTTTAATCCCATTGAACCAAATTTTACATCCTAATGACAACCATGTATGTCAGATTTTTCAAATTCAAATCACGTAAGTGTTAAAGTTTCATTTAAACGAAAAATCAGTTTTTAAACTACTACTTAGTGGTTTCACTATTCATCAAAAATTGAAGTTTTTTAAAAAAATACAAAAAATACACCTAAGCTATATTTTATATTCCGAATTAAAAAATGATGTCTATTTTAAAAAATTCAAAATATATAAGTTGCATTAATTAATTTTAAAATTAATTCCCGATGTCAAAACAAATGGCGTGTTTGTTAAGAAAAAATATCTATCAAAAGATTAACACTAGTTTAAGTCCAATTTCAAAGTGAAATTAATTCCAATGACCACTATTGGGTTAAATGGTAAAAATATATTTTAATTTCACTTTAAAACTAATTAAAAAGATAATCTAATCATATAAATAAATTAGATTAAAAAGAGGTTTTTAATTAAAATACAACATTTTAACTATTCATTAAAAAATGAATTTTATCGGAAAAATACCAAAAATTTACACAAAGTAAATTTTGATGCCCAGATTCTAAAGAAGAATTTTATTTTGTCAAATATAACACATAAAACTGTAAAAAAGTGGATTTAAAAGAGGTTCGCCATCAAAAGGCGGTTCATCGACCTTTTAAAGAATATTAGAATGTTTACGCTTAAAATTGGATTCATTCGCATTTTTGATCATCTAAAATTTATTGTAAAACGTAAAAATATTTGAAAAACATATATAATCATTTTGTAGTTAGTTCTGTTCATTCACGTCATTACAACGGCTAGGTGTTAACTACCATTTAAAAAAAATTATTTTATTATTATAGTGCAACGTAAGATTTCAAAGGAACTCATTGTTGCGTATTGGGTAAGCCATCGAGCATAGCATTACCATTATATTAATATTAACATTTTATTCACAAATTGGGATAAATATAAAAATGTCATATTATTTATTTACCTAGGGTGTTATGTAAAGGGATTTTTCTACTAATATGGCCTTGGAAACAATGCCTTGACTAATATTGAAATCATTATTTATGATAATGTGTCACCATAATCCCTTGATTTATTCCTATGTTATTATATTATGGATTATGTTCTTTTTGTTCTTATGATTCATATCTTAGGAACTACCAATCATTATGCCATGCTTCTCATTTATGATCTTTGATATGTAGGTTGTGATCTTCTACTTTTAGGATCAAATTCTCATACCCCTATTCTCATGTTTATGTATACAAGTCTTTATTTTTTTACACTTAATGAGCATTTGCGCTCATCCATTTTTATGTTTCTTTCCCCGATTTATGAAGATATGTGTCTGTTTGATGTGTCTAATAAGGGTGATAGTAATGAAGAACCAATTGTGAGATAATGTAGCTCATTTATGTACGAGTGGTTATGTTTCCACATTCCAAAAGTCACTATACTAGTACGGTCTTTTGGAATTTATTTGTATAATGTTTTATGTATTCCAAAAAAGTTATGTAATTTTAATGTAGGAATATTGAGGTTTTCTATAGTTGGTATCAAAGAAAAGGTATATTAGAAATTTTGAAGCTAGGATAACTAAACCATAGTGAGAATCCTAAGGACATGCCTAAGGATAAATATAAGGATTAAGAAAAGTATAAGAACATTTCCTAGAGTGCTAGTAATGTATAGAGTGAGTGTTTTCAAATAATTATATCCCTGTTTGAATACTAAAGGGGTATGTGGCTTGGAATCAAATTTATCTAGGGGTAAAAACATGGAGAAGATGTTTGAATCCTAACTCAGGGTAATCTGGTACATGAAAATGGGCCTCACTGCACACTTAGTTTGGCACTCCTGGGGGATATGCTTTAGGAATTAAAAAACTCTTCATGAACCATCATGAAGGATTTAAATATAAGTTTTCTTTGAATAACCTAGGATGAACGAAGGGTGTTATAGATCAAAGAAGTTTTCATGATTTATAAATAATATAAGTAATTCATTTCACTACCATGTGTTTTTATGTTATGACATGTAATGATGACAGATGAACCTAGTTTCAGTTAATGGCGGGAAACTGATTAAAATAGAATAATTTTGAATGTGATGGACAATTTTCTGATGAGAAGATAGGTTGGATTATCACTGGAGTGAAATATATTATAATCATGCCTATTATTTTTCATAGACCATGATTAAGAATGTGTACCTTAACAGACTCTCGGACTCACCATGGAAATGAAGGAATGAGTTCACGTAGAGTCTGCGTAATGGTTACCATTGACGAAAGAATATTTGGTTTCCTTTGTTTCAAGAATGTGGAATGAATCAACTATGGGAATGTATTATTGGAACCAAGAGTTGTTTTTACTGAGGAAAATAATGAATCAAAGAAAGTGTCTACAAGGGTTAAATGAAGAGTTCAGTTAATGAAATGGATGATAATATGGTCCCCCCCAAAGGGATCATAGTAGGTTAATTATTTTATGTGTAGAATAAATGATCATTATTCAACTCAATGTCCGAAGAGAAAATATACAGAATAGAATCAACAAGGTGAAGCGAGTAATGATTATATTACTGGTGGTGATGATAATACCGATGAATGTGAGTGTAAATAGTTATTATATAATAAGATGATGTTTATTTATAATGTATTATGGATGAATTATGTTTTTATGTACTTGGGATTCATGAATTTTGTTAGAGTAGTGGTGGAATAAACCTGGATTGTCCAATTTATGTTTTTCACTAAGGATTAAATTGGTTATGTTGAATGTTTCTCATGGATTGATAAAGTTATTTAATGAAATGGTGATATTTTGAATAGCAGTAGATAACCCCTATTATATTACTTATGTTAAGATATTGTTATTTGGATAAAGATATATGGGATATGAACATGTAAATTCAATAGTAATGAATACCTTAGAACTAATTAAGGAATTATTGGCAAGTTGTTCATGATATCCTGGATGATGTTTAAAAACTTCATGTTTTATGGATTATGTACAGTAATATTTGGAATAAATATGTATCCATTTTTTCTAAAATTATTTATTGTAATTCTGATTGTTACTATTTTCTAAGATAATTTACCATGAGGGTATTCACATGTTTTGGAATATGACCACCAAGAGTTACATTGTGATATATGGGGAATCAATGTTAATATGATTTCAGTATATTCTTTATAATGTTTTGAATTTTCAATATTTATATGGGTTGTAAGGTTAACCATTCATGAAATGTTTAAGTTAAACATCAACTAAAGTTTTTATGTATTTCGATTGTATTGAAAAACTAGGTTAAAATGATATTTAGTGATTAACCTTTTTTCGTGGATGACCATCATATTTATTTTGAAAAATATATTAGTGTGTTTTCAGAAAAGGTCATTATGTATCTCTGGTGAAAACCAATCATGTATGATAAGTCCGTAGATGTAATCCCATAACCGAAGGACGATAAGGGTTTCACTCTTACGAGTGGCGTACACAATGTCCATTTTATTGTATAATTATTTTTGATGAATAATTATATATGATGAAGTAATAATTTTTGTTTTTATGTTTAGAGATTAATGTATTAACCATATTGTTTTTTTGAGAATAGTTATAGATAAATAGTTATACCTTTCTTTATTTTATAGTCTTTAATAAATACAAAAAGTGTATTTTAGTGCATCTGTATCAATGTTAATTTCTAGACATCCATTTATTAAAGTAATAGATGAATTTGAAATAGTTAAAAGAAAAACCAACGAATGAATTTACTTTATAGAAATATATAATTTAATTATATTTCTTTATATTCTTGTTCAATAAAATATTTACTCAACATTAGGATAATGGTCAAAAAATGTTATGTCATAATACCTTAATTTTTTTTGAACCAATAGACTTTTAAATAATATTAGATTTATGAATTTTATGTGAGATGGTATGTCTGAGTATGATATAATCTATAATACTAAATGTAGGATTGAATATGTAAAATGAGATACAAATACAAGTGGGGGTGAATTGTATTCTATAAAAATTCCTCTAGAACTTTTACAGATAACAAAAATTCACAACACCTCTGAGTTCTAATACCTTTCTTGATTCTGAAAAAGTGATTCTGAAAAATGAATCTTAAAAAAAGTTTGCAACAATTAATATTCTACCTTAATGCATATAGAATCTAACTAAATAAGTGTACATGTTTAAGGAAGTATAAGAAAGTTATACTTTCCTCAAGATTACAAATGTACAGCGGAAAAACAAAGTAGTAAAACAACAAATAACAAGTAAAAACTCTTTTAACCTAAAGAGGAGGGTATCCAACAACCCTAGATAAGAGGTCCATTGATTTATACTTTCAAGAAAGTCCGTCTTACCCAATCCCAGGTAATCCCACAATCCATGTATCGGTATCTATCTTGCTATCCCCACAATCCCTCGATTTGTAAGGAAATCGGCACCTCTGACTTTACAACCTAAAGTCTATGATTTTATGGAAATCGAACCTCTATAGTAAGAAAATCTGCATGAAGCAAAGTTTGAAGAAGTCTTTAAATCTTTCTGAATGATACCTGAGAGTTTATAAGAGCCTCTCTCTCTAAAAATCACTTCAACAACACTTTGTCAAAGATCAGTGTTAAGTTGTCTTGTGAATTTTCAAATGAGCTCTTATTTATAGGCGCGACTCCAATGGTCGGCTCCCTCATCCAACAGTCATATTTTTCAGTGAATTTCGGAGGGACCTGTACACGTGTCACTCAAACAATGGTTAATTGATAACTGGAAGCATGACATCATTTTTTAAATAAACAAGTGTAAGAATAATCAAAAACAGATATTCGGAATGAATATAAATGAGAGTTCAGAGTCTACCAAAAAAGAATTCAGAGTCTATAATACAAATATATTCAGATTCTGTTTTGTAATAATTCAGAACCTAAATTCTATAGAATTCAAGAGTCTGAATTTCAATGAAATTCGACGTCTAGATTAACTAGAATTCGAAACCAAAACATATAAAGTTCAGAGTCAGAGTTCATGAGAATTCACAGTCAGAACTCATAAGAGTTCGGAGTCTAAATTCAGAGAACTCCGAGTTAGAACTCAATGATGTTTGTAATCCGAATTCGTAATCAGAATTCATATTCATAATTCATAGTCAGAATTCATAGTCTAACTTTATATAAGTTCATAATCAGAATTCAGAGTCTAACTTCATGAGAGTTCATATTCAGAATTCAGAGTTGAACTTCATGAGAGTTCGTAATAGAAATTCGGAGTAGAACTTCATAAATGTTCGTAACAAGAATTCGGAACCTAAAACAGAGTGCTTCATATCAAAATATTATATGATTTAAGGTTTTAGACATGACACCTAATTTTATAATTAGACAGGATAAGAAATGAGGTAAAACATTGTAAGGATAAATTTCCTTTGGAAACAAAATTTTTCCTTATAAAAGTAAAACCTAGGGTAAAATAAGCTCTGTCTTAGGATAAAGTGTTTGTGATTTTCAAAATAAGAGGAATGGTAAAGTCATAAAGAGACCATAATGACTTAACAATCTCTCCCTTACATTAAGGAATGGAACTTTCAAAAGTAAAACCTTATTGGCTCAACAATCTCTCCATTTCAGAAATCACAAACATCCTTATGAAGAATAATATAAGGACCTATAATACATTTCTAGACTTTGAAATTATAGATTATCTCCCTTTGTTTATGGAAAATGGTGAATACAACTAACTCCCCCTTTGGATTTTGAACTCTAAGGATCATATTCTAGATTTCCAGAATGATAATTTTTATTTGAATATGGAAATCTTCATAATGAGAACTTCCCTTTAAATACACTCCCCTAACTTAGGGATAGTTCTTCTTTACTAAAATTTTTTCCTTCTCCCCTTTATAATTCTTTTTCCTTATCCCCCTTTATATTTTCAAAAAGAGTTTAATGGAATGGAAAAAATAATATGGTACCAAAAATATTAGCATAGATATCCAAACAAAAAAGCACTTATAATTCCATTATGATTGAAAAAATTAGTACAAGGAAAAAAATACAAAAAAAATATCGGAGTGGGATTTATTTTGCTTATTTTTTCTTGGGCATTAACTTCTTCACAATGGTATTCAACTTCTTGAGCTATTTATGATCTTCCTCAGCTTTCTTTTCTAAGGATGTGTTTATATCCTCTTGATCCTTCAGGGCCTCTTCCTGAGCCTTCAGTAATTCTTCTTGCTTCACGAGCTTTTCTTCCATCTCAATTTGAAGATCGTTTTCAGTTTTCCAACATTGGACAAAATAACTCAACTTTCCATTTAGATCATTGACTTCTTGAATCTGAGAATTTTTATCATGATTTAGCTTTTCCTGAAAGCTGTCTGAAAGATTTTTAATTTTGGAATCTTCAGTACCAAATTATTCTTTGACATCTTCTTGAAACTGATCATGCTCACTTAAATCTTAATTGATTTTCCTTAACGAGAGAGTCATTTTCCTGCAAGATTTTATGTGGGCCACATAATTGATAAGGAAATTTCTGTGTTTCACCTCTATCTTAACTCATCTGTCCATGAACATGGATATATCGTCTGTTTTATAATTCATACTATGCTGAAGCATCTGGAATATAGACTCAATTGCTGGAAAGATCGGAATGGTATCCACCAGCTTCTTCATGTACTGAACCATAAAATCATGTCCTAAGGCAGATGACTCTGAATCAGACAATTTACTAGGAGATGGTTCTTCCTGTAACTCTACCAAATTCCTCCAGATTCTTTCTTTCTGAGAATATCTTTTGTTGGGGTATCAACAACCACTTTTTTACCTAAACTAATTTTCAGATTGACTTCTTCATCAAGTGATTCCTGCTCACTTCCAGATAACTGTACAATTTTATCTTCATCAACATTTTCCTTCTGATCTCCAGCTTCAATATCTTCAAGAAGAATGATGTTATGACTATGTCTCTCTTCCTCTGACAACTTATTCACTTCTTCTTCTTCACCTTTTTCATCAGATCCTGGAGAAGCAATTTTTGAGGATCTGGCTTGAGAAGTCCGTATTGAAAACTTTTTGGAAGAACATTCTTTTTCATGATATTCTTCACTTCCTTAATCACATCATCAGAGCCACCACTATTTTCTTCTTCTTGTATTTCTTCTAGAGATTTCTTCTCAACTTCCTTCTCTTTGACTTTTTCCGGAGACACGAATTTCTTTTCCGGAGTCTCAGGAAATTGTTCCACTAGGAAGGACTTCAGAACATGTATATTCTTAGATGCAACATCAGTGGCCTTTAAGAGATATTAGAAAATCTTGGCCTCTAACATCTTCTTCTTGAGCTTCTTCCAATTTTCATTCTTTTCTAGTTCATCAGCTGCATTTTCTTTCAAGGCCTTTGCCTCAACAGGATACAAACTAAACTGTGTATCCACTGTTTTTCTATTCTCTTTATCCTCTATCCATTTTGAAAATACTTCATCTGGGTAGGCTTTTTTCTTATTTGGATTAGGAGGTGCGGAGTGGAATCTCCTATACTTAGGGGTTTTATCTTCTACTTTAACTTCCTTCAACTTCATCTTCTTTCCTACTTTCTTTGATGGTTCGGCTTTTTCAACATTTTTCAGATTGTCTTCTACCTCTTCCTTAGGTAGATCATAGAACTCACCTGTCTCCTTTAAGAAACCAACCTTCATCCTCTTAAGATTGTCATCACTAATTAGTATAACTTTTCAATTCCTTTCCTTGGAACTGTAGGGAATATTGAAGGATTCGAGACACCGAACTATCATCTTTGAGAGTAAGGCCGAATACTTAATAATTTGAGCTCTCAAATTACCATTCTTCATGTTCTCAATTGGAATGAAAATGTGCTTCATGAGGTTGATCTTCCTTAGGTTTTCCAAAAATACTCTGATATACATGTCACTTTTCTTAAGGGTATCCTTATCACCCTTCCTCGGTACGATGAAACCTTGAAACAATAGCTGTAGAATACGATTTTTGGTAGATATATTCGAAATCTATGCTATATTTACATCTTTGAGCCCAAGGCATTCCATAGCCTTTGCCTTAACGAAACTTCATTGATACTCTGGCAGTTTGTGGGAGAAAAATTCTATCTCCCCTTCAAATGATATCCCCACCAAGCTTGCAGCCTTGGTGTAATAGAGTGAATAGGTCTTCCCATAACTCTTAAAGTAAATCTTATCCCTACCATATTCCTTGAAAAAACAAACTGATTTATATAATTTTATAAGCAAATCCACATAGACAACATCCTGAGCTCCTGTCTTCTAAATAGCTATACTTTCCCATCCATTGAGCTTGATGTTCTTGGAAATTATAGAATCATAGTTATTAAAGAAATTTTGGTGAACCAACCTCTCTATATATATTTGACACTTTGAAATTGGCTTAACAGTAGACATATCCTAAGAAATAACTTCTACAGACATTCGGACCGGAGCACTTCTAAAAAATTCGGAATGCGTTTTTGTAGAGAGGCAGAGCTTCGACACGCAAAATCTTGATAACCGATGTAGGAAAACCATCGGGGGTACCCTTTATATAGGCAATGAAGTCACGATTGAACATCCCATTTGAATACAATGGCTGAGAATTCTTTAGATCTGATCTAACGGTTGAAATGATAGCCACCAGAAAAAATGTGGTTCAATCCGATCTTTTGAGGTTTTAAAAAGAAAATATTCGGATTTAAGAAAACTAGAATCTGAGAAATCATAAGAACAAAAAAACTAACATAAGAAAAAGATATTAAAAAAAATTAAGAAAGAATCATAAATTTTGGATTGCTAGGAAGATTCTTCGTATTGAGGAGTATTCTTCCTGAAGAACTTTGGATTCCAAAAAAAACTTGAATACGGGAAAAAAAACATCACTACAAAATTTCAAATCTAAGAATTTCCATTACGAAAATTTCAGGTCTGAATAATTTCATTATGAAAACTTTAATTCTGATGATTTTCATTACGAAAACTTCAATTTCGAAAATTTTTCTTACGAAAACTTTAGTTCCAAAGATTTTCATTACGAAATCTTCAGTTTTAGAAATTTTCATTACGTAAACATCAGTTCTTAAGATTTCCATTATGAAAATTTTAGAATAAAAAAATATTACAAAAAATTTGAAAAACTAACTAAGAAAAATTTCATTACAAAAAATTTGAAAAACCAAGTAAGAAAATTTTCATTACGAAAAATTTTGGAAAAATCAACTACGAAGATTTTCATTACGAAAAATTTTGAAAAATAAACAACGAAAATTTTCATTAAATTTTTTTTTGAAAAATCAACTATGAAGATTTTCATTATGATGTTTTTAAAAACATCAATAACAGATGTACTCCCCCTATGAAAATGAGTTTATTACTGTAAGGATATTTGTTTCACAAGAAGTTAATTGAGTAGGATTACCTTATGGTTATCATTCTTAAATTATGTTTAATGTATTCAAATCTATCGGAGGGTAAAGATTTTGTGAAAATATCAGCAATTTGATCTTTCATCTTGATAAATTGAAGAATGATATCTCATTTTTGTGTGTGATCTCTAAAAAAGTGATGCCTAATATCTATGTGCTTTGCACAAGAGTGATGTGCAGGGTTGTTACTAAGGGAAATGGCAGTTGTGTTATCACACAAAATTTGAGACTTAGTAAAACTCAACCCATAGTCTGTGAGTGTGTGTTGCATCCACAACACTTGAGCATGACAACTTCCAGCTGCTACATATTCATCTCCAGTAGTGGAATGTGCTATTAATTGTTGCTTCATGCAAGACCAAAAAACTAATGACTCTCCTAAGAAATGACATGTTCCATATGTACTCTTTCTATCCATTCTACTTCCACCAAAGTCAGCATCCAAAAATCTTTTTAAGAAAAAATCATTTCCAGAAGTATAAAATAGTCCTAAATCCATGGTTCTCTTTAAGTAGCAAAAAATTATCTTCATTGACTTTAAATGAGATTCCTTTGGAATGGATTGATATCTTGCACATAAGCATACTGAAAACATTATATGTAGACAACTAGATGTCAAGTAAAGTAGACTTCCTATGTTGGGATATATATATATTCCTTCTAGTTTATGAGAAATTTGAAAACCAAGTAAAAATGTAAACTCACCCATCATACTCATTTAAAACTCATATTTCATTATATTCAAAAAGGAATCATTTAAAGATTGCTGAGTTGAGGCGAATATAATTTCATCAACATAAATTTGTACAATCAAAACATGTGTTTTATCTTTCTTTACCAAAAAGGATGGATGTTCATTTCCCTTAACATAGGTATTTTGAAGAAAAAATCTTCTAAGTCTATCATACCAAGCTCGAGAGGATTGTTTAAGGCCATACAGAGCTTTGCTAAGTCTAAAAACATGATTAGGATGTTTTGTGTCTTCAAATCCAGGAGGTTTTTCAACAAAAACATCCTCTTGAACATAACCATTAAGAAAATAACATTTCATATCCATTTGAAAAATATTGAAATTGAAGAATGCTACATACGCAAGTAAAATACTAATAGATTCAAATATAGCTACTGGAGCATAGGTTTCATCATAGTCTATTACTTCTGGTTGATTATAGCCTTTGGAAACTAATCATACTATATTTCTTATAATGATTCCATTTTCATCACACTTATTTTTGAAGACCCATTTTGATCCAATAACAGAAGTTTTCTTAGGTCTTTCAACCAAGGTCCAGAAATTATTCCTTTCTAATTCATTAATTCATATTACATGGATTTAATCCAATCATCATCACTTAAATATTAATCAATGATTTTTGGTTCTAATCGGTAAAGGAATTATAGATTCTTCACTTAATTTCTTATGGAACTTCTAGTCCTTACAGGTTGATTGACATCACCCATGATACTATCACTGGTTTGATTCTTTAGAAACAACTGATTTGGGTTTTGTAAAACCTATTCATCAACATAAGGTAAAAAATCTTATGGGGTAAATGATTTAGTAGTATGTTCTGAAACATTTTCTTTATCAGAAGGATCTTCTATCAAAGGTTAATAATCAGTTTTTGAAAACACATCCGAGGATGTAGGTTGGATTTGTTTAAAAACAAAAGGATCAGTTTCATCAAATTTAACATGTACTGTCTCTTCAACAGTACAAGTGTTTTTTTTGAAAACTCTATATTCCTTAGAAGTTGTGGAGTAGCCTAAGAAAATTCCTTCATCAGATTTTGGTGCGAATTTATGTAGATTATTTTTAGTATTCAGAATTAATACCTTGCAACCAAAAAAATTAAAGTAGGAATGTCTAGGTTTTCTACCATTCCCTAACTCATAAAGAGTTTTATTAAGAAAAGGTCTAATTAAAACATGATTTATATTATAGCAAGGATTACATACAGATTTACCCCAAAATGTGTGGATACAGAATCCTCACTCAACATGGTTCTAGTTATTTTTTGAAGAATTCTATTTCATCATTCAACAACACCATTCAGTTGAGGTGTTCTGGGTGCTGAGAAGTTGTGAGTAATAACTTTTCTACTACAAAAAGTTTCCAAATCGGAATTTTGGAATTCTCCTCCACGATCACTATGAATAGTTTTCAATGAAAGGATTTTATTATTTTTTACCTAGGCTCTAAATCTTTCGAAATAAGAAAAAACTTCATCATTATTTGTTAAAAAATAGACCCATATAAATATAGTGTAATCATAAACCAAGAAAAATACATAATACTTGCCCCCAATGCTTCCAGTTTGTGTGGACCAAAGAGATTCATTTTCACTAACTATAATGCCTTAGTAGTTGAGGCTTCAACAAATGATTTAAAACATGATTTGTGTTTCTTTCCAAATTGACAAGGGTCACAAACTTTTGAAGATTCAAATTTATGCTCCTGTAGATCCTTAACTAGTCCTTTCTTAGAATGTTTTCATATGTTCCTAAGGTTACAGTGTCCTATCCTTCTACTCCATAACTAAGAATGATCTTCCATTGCACTAAGGAAAGGTATGTCTTGGCTCTTAAGGACTTCTAAGTTTAGTGTGTAAACATTCTCTTGCATATTGGAAGAAAGAATAAATTCTTCCCTAGAGTTGTGTACTAATCACTTGTCATTTCTATAATTCACAAGGTAGCCTTTATCACATAATTGACTTATGATAATGAGGTTGTGGTTAAGACCCTTAATAAATAAAACATTTTAAATCAATGTTTTTCCAAGAAGAACAATATTACATATACCAACAATTTCTCCTTGAGCATTATCTCCGAAAGTTATTTTTCTCCTTTAGTCTTGAAAATCTTTTCAAAATATTTGTTGTTACTAGTCATATTCCTGGAACATCCACTATCCATGTACCACATATTGCAGTTGGTACCTTATTTTTTTTAAAATAAGAAAAAAGTTTGGTTTTCGGAATCCAAACATTATTGGATCCAAAATTGTTAGACAAAAATTTTTTGGGTATCCACATTTTTTTAGAAAAATAATATATATGAAACCTAAGAGATTGAACATTATTCAAGGAGAAAATTTTCTTCCAATGCCACCAATTTGACATTTAGTACAAAATGAGGCTCTAGAAGGAACAAAATATTCATTTTTGAAAACCGATTTTTGGTGAGTATAACCTACTACATTAGTGTTTCCTTGAGGTTTAATTTGAGAATAAATCTTGTCAAAATTTTCCTTCCAAGAGGTAATGTTTTCAAGAAGCTCTTGAAGAGAAAATATTTCGGATTTCAGTCTGATGACTAAATTATTAACTTCATGAATCATTTCCTTAGAGTTAGATTTTTCCTCCAAAATATTCATCTCTAAAATATAATTCTTAATATCTTTAGAATGTTCTTCCTTAACTGAATTTTATTTCTCAAGGTCTTTAAAATGTTTTTCTATAAGGTCTTCTTTATCTCTACGATCTGTAGAAATATCAGAAATCTCTTTTGTAATAATTTCTTCCCTGGGATTTGTCTTGTCTAATTTCTTAGAAATTTTATAATTTCTTGCTTCAAGTAACATGGCTAATCTAGAAACTTCTTCATATGAAGGTATTTCTTCATTGTTTGAGGATGAAGTATATTCATTAGAAGAAAAATGTTCAGAATAGTAATTTTTATCAAGTGATAAATTTGTTAAAGCCTCGATAGAGCGTACCTTGGCCATAAGATATGTATTTGAGAAAGAAGTAGTAGCAATGAAACCCATATTCTTCTATGTTGATGAATCGTATTCAGAAGATTCACTTTCTGAAGAGTCTCCACAGCTATCACTCCAAGTATCATTAGCTTTAAGGCTTTTCTTTTGCTTTGATCCATATAATTTCTTCTTGTTCCTTTCTGAATTTATTTCCTTATTTTCCTTCTTTTTCTACAAAGGAAAGTCAGGTATGATATGACATGTTCTTCTACATTCATAACAAGTAACTTATCCATCTTTCTTATCTCTGTAGTCTTTCTTTCTGTACTTATTCTGATTATTTTTCTAACAAACAATCTTGTTCATTCTCCGAGAAAGATTGGCTAATTCATTCTTATACATTTCTGTGTCACTAGATTCTGAGTGAATAATAACATTCTTTATATTTTATCTAATTACCCTTTCTAGGGTCTTGGATTTCATATGTTTAGAAGTGGTTGTAATAGCAACTCCTACATTCCCATATTTCTTCTTAACATTTTCATCATCTCTCTTCATTCTGGTTTCATGCTGAAGAAGAGTTACAAACAACTCATCTAAGGAAATCTGAGTGACTTTCCTATTTTCATCAATAGGTGTCCTCTTGGACTCCCATTCATTTGGAATGATATCTATGATCTTGTCTACAGGGGCCTCATCATCCAAACCTTTTTCTCCCATATATTGTAATCTATTCACAATAGTCATAAACATTTGATGTACTTTGCTTATAGGTTGTCCATAATGAAAGTTAAATCTATGGTATTAAGCTCTCAACATAGCTCTTCTAGTATCTATGACTTTAGATATACCAAAATGTGTAACTTCATGTTTCATCCAGATAATTTTTTTCAGCTTCACACGATGATTTTTGACTATAGATGTTCCTAGTCATGGAACATAACAAGGTATTCCTGACTCTGAAGTTTGTTTGATATTCGTATTTTTCTTGATTTGTAAAAGTTCTCAATTCTTTATTTGGAGTCTTATAATCTCCAGTAAGAATTAGATAGTTATCAAAAACAGTGTTGATAATGGAAGTATTCATCCTGTCACTCTAGTAATTATAATCATTTCCATCAAAAACAGGAGGTCTGGTAGAATTTAGATTATCTATAGAACTATCATTTAAACCTGCCATCCTTAAGAAAATCTTGGGCACGAAGACTTGTTAGTAGTAAGAGTTTGTAAATAAGGAAAATATTCCTAAGGAAGGAAAATATAGAGAAAAAATATGAATCCGAACTATTTGATTCTGAAATATAGATTCCAAAAAATATTAATCTGGAAAATATGATTCTGGAAAATCAATTCCGAAAAGTAAGAATAAGAAGAATTATCTTCTGAATCTAATAGTGAGATTAATTCAAAGGTAACCAACCCTCGGATACCAATTGTGAGATGGTATGTATGTGTATGATAAAATCTAAAATACCAAATGTAGGATCGAATATGTAAAATGAGATACAAATACAAGGGCGGGGGAGTGAATTGTATTCTTTAAAAATTCCTTTGTAACTTTTATGTATAACCAAAATTCACAACACCTGTGAGTTCTAATAACTTGCTTAATTATATAAAAGTGATTTCGGAAATGATACTTAACAAAATTTTACAATAAATAAGATTCTACCTTAAAGAGTATATAATCTAACTAAATCAGAGTACAAGTATAAGGAAGTATAATAATGTTATACTTTCCTCAACAATACAAATGCACATCGGAAAAAATGTAGTAAAACTACAAGTAAAATGTAGAAAATCTTTTCACCCAAAGAGGAGGGTATCCAACAATCCTAGATAAGTGTTCACTTGATTTATACATTCAATAAAGTCTGTCTTACCCAAACCCATGTAAGAGATCAATCAGAAGACCGGTATCTATCTTGCTATCCCCACAAGCCCACGATTTGTAAGGAAATTGGCACCTGTGACTTCACAACCCGAAGTCTTTGATTTTAAGGAAATCGTACCTATGAAATAATTAAGTATACATGAATCAATGTTTGAAAAAGTCATTCAAACATTCTACATGAATCCTGAGAGTTTATAACAGCCTGTCTCTCTAGAAATCACTTCAACATCACATTTTCAAAGATCAGTGTTAAGTTGTCTTGCAAATTTTCAATGAGATCAAATTTATTGGCACGGCTCCAACAGTCGGCTCCCTCCTCCAACGGTCATATTTTTCATTATATTTCAGAGGGAATTGTACATGTGTCACTCAAACAATGGTTAATTGATAACTGAAAGAATGACATCGTTTTATAACTAAACATGTGTAAGAATAATCAAAAACAGATATTCGGAATGAATGTAATGAGAGTTCGGAGTCAACCAAAAAAAAATTTAGACTCTATAATACAAATAGATTCAGATTCTGTTTTGTAGGAATTTGGAACCTAAATTCCGTAGAATTCCGGAGTCCAAATTTCATGGAAATTTGATGTTTGGATTCACTAGAATTCTAAACCCGAACTTAAAAAGTTCATAGTCAGAGTTCATGAGAATTTGGAGTTAGAACTCATAGGAGTTCAGTGTCTGAATTCAGAAAACTCGGAGTCAGAACTTAGAGATGTTCGTAATCAGAATTCATAATAATAATTCATAATTATAATTCATAGCCAGAATTAGTAGTCAAACTTTACATAAGTTTGTCATCAGAATTCGGAGTCGAAATTCATGATAGTTCATATTTAGAATTCATTGTTGAACATCATAAGAGTTCGTAACAATAATTTGGAGTAGAACTTCATAAAGGTTTTAAAAATAATTCAGATCCTAAAACAGAATGCTTCATATCAAAAATATTATACAATTATGAGGTTTTATACATGCCACCGAATTGTAAACATAGACAGGATAAGAAATGAGGTAAAACATGGTAAGGATAATTTTCCTTGGGAAAGGAAATTTTTCTTATTAAAAGTAAAACATAGGGTATATTAAAATTTGTCTTAATATAAGGTGTTTGTGATTTTCAAGACAAGAGGAATGGTAAAGTTATAATGAGACCTTAATGACTAAACAATCTACCCCTTACATGAAGGAATAGAAAAGTCATAAGAAATATTTTATTTACTCAACGTTTTAGGCCCTAAAATTTTCTCAGATTATTCACTTGTTTATGATTAATGACCCAAATCACTCTTAATAAATATTTATTTTTTCATTTGTGTCCATTCTATAATCCTAACCTATGTTCTCAAATGTGAAAGCCAAGTTATATATTACTTTGGGTAACTGTTATGGTTCCAATATTCCATTATTAAAGTATGTTTTAGTTTTAATTTCTACGATTTGGATTTTTATGATATAAACATTCAAGTATTAATCCATCAATAACCCTGATGAATAATGGTGGAAAATTTCATTTTAAGGGGGTTAAAATGTAACACACCATGATTTTGTGAAATATTTTTTTGAATTAGTTAAATGTATTTCTAGTTTTCATTTTAAAAAACACTAAAAATAATTTATAAATATTAAATCATTGAGTCAAACATTCCCTTCAAATGACACCAACCTGGGTTTCACTACATTCAACATCAGCTTGACATACTTTACACGCAATAATGAGTTTCTATGAAGAATCATATTTTTGTTATAATTATTTAAATGAGACAATTATATCCTAACTATTATAAATAATTATATTAATATTTATATAAACATTTCAAATATTTTTTATAATTTTTTTATTTTAATGAAACATTTTTATAATGAAAGATATAATTTTTGATGAAGTCCTTATATGTCGAAAAATATTATTTTCTCAAATGAAATTATTTTAGTGTTTTTTGTGAATGAAAACTAATTTTAGACACTTTTTGAAATTTAATTTGGAAAAATAAAATTAATTTTATAATTTATATCATCTAAATTATCTTTGGGTAACTTTATGGTATTTTTCTCAAAAACAACTTTTTTGGATGAAAAGTGAAAAATAAAAAATTTTAATTCAAAATAATTTTTAATCTATTTTATTTATAAGGATAAATTTGATTTTAAATTGGATTCAAATATTAATTAGATAATATTAGTATCAATTAATATAATTCAGTTAATTAGAATCAATTTCACTTTTAAAATGAATATTAAAACATAACAAACATTTGGATGTTTTTACATTACAACCCCACATTGTCAACCCAAATACATAATTAAATTTATAATAATTAATGCGACTCATGTAATTGTAATTTTGAAAAATGTATTCCATATGAATGCAGTCGGGATGATCCCGTAAGGGGCGATGCAGCGCGAGGGTTTTCTCTCCCGGCGCCGCCTCCTGGTTTCACCCCGATCAGGCGCCGCTTCCTCCCCTTCCTTGTTTGGGGTTCGCGGAGGGGGATTCTTTGGCTCGGTCACCAGGACGGTGCGCTTGATTCAGCCTTCTTTCACGATGGCGCATGCGTCGAATGACCGAGTCCTAGAGTCTGCGGGTTGAGGGAGTCTTACCGTTCATGGTCACAGGCATCTGGTGAGGGGCGTGGCTTCCGGGGGTCTGATGGTTGGTGGCGCTGGGTTTCAGAACTAGATCTGGTTTTTACTGGGTCCTTTTCCGGTTTTTTGCGTTTTTTTGTTGTTTTTATTTTTTTCCTTACTGATTTTGGTTCCTGGATGGGTGAATTTGTGTTGCCGTTTGATGGATGGATCTGGCAGTTTCATGCCGCAGTTTTTGATGTTCATGCATCTTCGTGAGAATGGGATGATTCTGTTCCTCTTTGTTTCGAGGATGATGTTTTTGTGTGAGTGGAAGTTTCCGTATGTTGTGATTTCTTCAGACTCCACCGATGATATAGTGTGCGCCGCTGATGTTTGTACCGGAGAAGCCGATGGACGCTGAAGGTCTGTGATGTTGGTGACGATGACGATCGACGGTAGACGACGACGGTCGACGGTGGCCGACGACGGTCACCGGTGATGGAGTCGACGGGAGCCGGTGAACCTCGCCGGTGTCCCGGTGAAAGTGGGTTTTCCGGTCACATCGGGGGCGTATCCCGAGGATGATGAGGCGGTGGGAGGTGATCTCGGGTTTTGAGGCGGCGCCTGGGCTCGCGGCTCGAGGTGTTACGCGGTTTATTTTGATGGGTGGTTTTTTGAATTTTGAAATTTTTTGGTTGTATCCTTGGGTCCCGGCAACCCCTATAAACCGACTTTCTGATAGTGAAAAAAATGATTTCCCGAAGTATTCCGTATTTTTAATTTTAATAACTTATAAAGTATAATAGTGCCAAATTAGTTTTCTTTACGAAAACCATTAGTAAATACTATTAAAACAAATTAAAGTGATAAAGATTAACAAGGGAATAAACCATAAATTTAAGGGTCCAAATGACTTATCCACTTGTAAAACACCCATTGAATGGAAATATTTCTTCAATAAACCTTCAATTATTGATTTTGGGTTTTTATGTCATATATTTTGGAAAAACGTTGGTACACCAAACTGGTTTTAAAAAATGCCACTTGTTCCCTTTTCCTCCACTATAAAAGGAAACTGCCTCTCCAACATCCTCACCCCTATCAAAATACATATGTTCAGTAAATATATACAAAATAAATTAATCAAAATACCTCAATTCCTAATTTAATCCTTCGTTTATTCATAAATCTTTCAAAGGAATCCGATTGGTGAAAAAAAGGAGTTACCTGAATAAGCAGCAACATTATTGCTTAAGATATTTTATTATAATTCAATTACCCACTCCGTCAAAACTTATTATTAAATTATTTTATAAAAAATCCAGTATCCTAAATATAATAGGATGTTTTTTGTTAAGTTTTTTACCTAAACACACACACACTTCCATTTAATGGGTAAAAAACATACTATTTACGTGTGTGATAAACTATCGACTCACATAACAATGATTGTTCATTTTTTTCTTTACTACCTCTTATGGTGGAAATTATGATGGAAAATATTTTAATATATTCTAGATATTACATTTACTATGTCATGAAGCTTCTATAATCCTTTTAAAATACATATCATTATACTTTCTGTTTTTTTGTGAATATACCTCCACCTCAATGCGATGTGATTTATTCACACACTACATAGAATGTATTGGGGGAGAGATTAGTGAAATTTTATGATATATATTATATAATAATTATAATATAGTAATGATATAAATTAATATATATATATATATACATATATGTCATTTGTCTTCTTTATTTCAATACTCCAATTAAAAAGAAACAACGTTCATGCGTACATATGACCTACTATCTCCATGAACAGTGTTTTTGATTTCTTACTTCTATATTTTATAAATTATTATAATAAAAATATAATGGATATCAATGATATTTATATCATGGTATAATATTATGTAAATCATGATAAAAGTATAATAATTAAATAAATAACAAATTAAGACACATGTGAAAAACAAAGAGAATATTTACTGAATTAAAACCTTATCATGGATTTGTTAACAAGAGGATAATATACGGTCATAATAAAAACATTTATGGAATTATATATAATAATATTTATTTTTAAAATATGTATAATAAACTCACATTTGTTATACTGGAATCTTGTACCTGTTCGAAGAGATTGAAGACACATAGTAAAGGAAATTTCTTCTCCCTTTTTTCATCTAGAAATACATGTTTTATTAAACACCCATTAATTTTATGTGGTGTGTATACTGATTTTGGATTTATAATATTATTAATTAATTAAATTTAGGGGTATTTACATGTCCATTTTATGATCTTTCCTTTATGGAATTTATGTTTCAAAATTTACCAAATTTGTAATGTAATTATGTCTTAATTTTCATTCTTTGAGACACAATCCATGTTATGCATCTATTTATATCTATGAGGTTTATATAATTACTTTGAAATGTTATATCATATATATCCTTATTTTAATTATATTTTAAACTTTATGTAATTTTATTTTCTTACTTGGTGAGTATAGTTCAATGTTACTAAGTGGTAAGTGTTTATTGAAACAATCTCGTCACTTTTCGTGATTGTCTATGTTTATCATTCCTTTGATGAAATGATATGATCCATCTCTCAAGAAAACTAATGAATTTTCTTCTTCTATAGTTATACATGATTTATTCATGTGTTTTTTCCATTTGTATGCTATTTGTTACATAAGATAGTTAAAAAAATGTTTTTAAGAAAGACTGGCATTACCCTCTCTTCGGTAATAAATATATGTACCTTCAGAGCCATGGTTTATAAAAAGGGATTCAAAGAATATTCTACTATTATGCTATAATAATCAAAAGATTTTCCCCCATTTTTATATTACCAATTATCTCTATTAATATTTTTATGTCATTTCTAACAAGTACTTTTTCGATCATTTTACCATGAAAAGGGAATTTTCTTCCTACCATGTACGAAATATACGTATTTACCCACCATTATTTCTATGAAGCATACTTGGAATGTATAATACGTTAATTATAAAAAAATATTTAAATTTTTCTTTAATGAATTTTTTTTCAAAATGTTTCCATTATTTCATTATAATTTTTCAATTTATTTTTCAAGGAAACTGTCATTCAAATAGTTTTTAAATTATTTTATATGCTTTTAAGGAAAATGGTTTTCAATTTTTTTTAAGATTACTCTATAAGTTTTCAAGGGAAAATGTTTTCATAATGATTTCAAGATTTTCTATATGTTTTTACAGAAAATAAATTTAAAAATGATTTCAAGACTTATTTATAAGTTTCCAATGTTTCTTCAATGAAATGGTGTTCAAAATGTTTTCATGCTCCTTTTATTAGTTTCAAATGAAAATAAATTTCAAAACATTATAAATCTCTCATTATATGTTTTCAATGATATTGGTTTCCAAATTTTTTTCAAAAATTTATTTATAATATTTGATTTTTACTTTTAATAAAAAATTCTCTATATTTTTTTTATGTTTTTAATGATTCTTTTTTAATAATAAAGGACAATTTCCTCAAGAAATGTCTTCAAAATATCTTTCCTTGTTATTTTCTGTAACATCCAAGATATTTATAGAATAATAATAATATATATATATATGTATTAATATTTATGAATAAGATATTAATTTTAATTTAAAGGGGATTCTATCTCTGATAGCGTACTCGACACACAACAACATGTTTCTTTGGAAGCTTAAGATTCACACAATGTTGAGTTATATAGAAAATAATAATATTAATCTAAATGGTTGTTGAAACCTAGAAATTTTATTGGATATATTGAATATATATAACTATAATAAAATTTCACATTCTTGTTAAATGTTTTTAAATTTATCCAATAAATTTTTATAGTCTTAAAATGAAACTGAATCCAATTTTATGCATAAAATACTTTAATATTTTTAAAAGGTTTTTAACTTAGTTTTGATGGGGAAACATGATTAAATATAGTTTCTGTCACTTTTATATATTTTTTGACAAAATAAACTTATATTTATCATAAATAAATCAAACTTTACTTTGGTTTAAATTTTGGTATTTTTCTGATAAAATCTATTTGTAAGGAATACTGAAAAATACATTATTATTGAAACACGCCTTTTCATCTAATTTAGTTATATCGATATATTGTCCCTTTTATTTCTTTCAAAGTTTAATTGGATTAATTTTTTATAATTTAATACAATTTTGGTCATTGGAAGTAATTTCACATTGAAGATGGACATAAACACATGCCAATCTTTTGATAGTATTTATTTTTTTAAAAACCCATTTTCTGGCATTAAAATTGGGAATTAATTATAAATTAATTTCTACCAATTCTATTTTTTTACTTTGAAAAATTGTATTTGATATTTGGAATCATAAGCCCGAAATTATTTAAATGGTTTCACTAGAGTTTTGGACATTATGAATAGTGACTTCTAGTAAATATTTTTATTTACCTTTGCTAAAGGGTACATTAGGTAAATAAGGGTAAAAAAATAATGTTATAATTATAAAAAAATACCCTAAAACATGTCCTAATAAAATATTATTAGATATTGGTGACCATGGTCATACTTGGGTCAATTTTAGGATATCATGGAGCCACTTGGGTGTGATAATGGAATTTTACAATTTTTATTTTATAGAAAAGTAAAATATAACAAAAGCATCTATCTCCTATATAAAACAATTTTAATCTGATTTATATAACTGATATCTTTGACTATAAAATTTAATTATAAATATAAAAATATTTCCTATATAACAATATTTTATTTTTAATTTTTATAGATTAAATAAATAAATTTATTTATGACACATTGACGGTGCAATGATTATCTTATTAATGAATGATTCAAATGAATGATATTATAAATATTAAAATAAAATTAATTTGAAAATTTTGATTCCATAAAATAATTTTATGGATTATTATTACATATTATATTTGAGTTAATGAATTGTTTCTTAATTAATAAATTTCCTATGACTTAAATAATATACAATTACTAAATTGTTTCAATATTGACAGAAATGAGTTTAAAAAAATACTATTTTATTAAATGATATAATAGTCCAAAAAATAAATTATTTGGATAAATAAATTATATAATATTAAAAATTACATCAAATAATTTAATTTATCTTTGAATTTTATATTAAATTTAGTAATAACATATTATGGAAATACATGAAGGCGTGGTAAGAGTTAGTTTTTTTAACTAAGGGTTAATGCTAAAAATTGGGTTTAATTTTTAACCTAAAAATATAAAAAAACTATTGTTTGAGAGGATTTAGAACCATCCTCATCATATCCTAGAAATATATCACTTAGTAACTATTAGAATTAAAAAATTAATTTATAATAAGATAATATTTCAAGACTTTCATAATGTTCCCCTCCCCCCTCTTATAAAAGGCCACCACCTCTACCCACTTAATCACACCTCTCAAGCCCCATGGATCATACAAATTATGATAAAATAATATAAAAAACCCTTCCTCATAGAATTATTACCTTATATAGAAGGAAACCAAAGAAATCTTTTTTTTCTCAAACCAAAAAGAGTTACCCAATTTAGGGGTAACATCATCTCCCAAGCTCCATTCCTTTATTTTCCTTCTCCACTCTTATGATATTATTATTATATTATTACATAAAAACCGGTATCCTAAATTTTTTAGGATGTTTTTATGAGAATTATTTTACCTATACTTTGACACACCTCCATTTAATGGTTACAAACACACTGTTTCTGTGTATGACAAAATATTGCCTCACGAAATGATGATTGTTCCATTTTCCCTACCACCTATCATGGTGGCCATTATGATGGAAAATATATTTATATATTTATAAATTATATTTTTATTTTTAATATGCTTTTGTAAATTTTCTTTTTAACAATCTTTTATTCTTTTCCTATTTTTAAATACGACAATTTCACTTGAGGAAGTCTGGACCACCTCCCCCTCAATGTGATATAACTAATTCAGGGTATACATGGAATATATAAAAGATTAATTTAATGAAAATATGTAAAATATAAAACTTAGATATTATAGAATATTTATTATATACATGCGTATCCTTATACTTTCATGTTTTGAAATATGACAATGAAGTGAATGTAGTGTTCATGCGTACGTACAACATACCATCTCTATGAACGGTGCATTTTATTTCTTATCTCCAAATATTATGTAATATTATAAATACATATATACTGTATATATATGATATTTAAATTATAAAAAATATTCTGGATATGATTCAATTTTTACCACAATGATAGATTACATCAAAACACGTTCATTTTTCACTATAGTACCCAATTTGGACAAAATGACCGATTTGAACATAAATAATTATGTGATTTTTATAACATGGTAATATGTAATATAAAGTAAATTATAAAAATTAAATAATTTCTATATAAGTTATAAATTAACCTATGTTTGTTATTTATGAAGATAAAGAATGTTCATGGAAAGTTGGACTTAAGGTATGACAATTTTAAACTCAATTTCCATTTATTGGGTTTTATGCATACTACATTGAATATATTATACCAAGATTATGTGTGGAATCACTATTTTTTTATGTTTTAATTTACAGTTATATTTGTTTTATATTCCATTTCTACTCATAATCCCCATAATGATAAATTCTTACGTCAGATACACAGACTTTGTATGGGAACCTTTCACCCTCCCCTTTTAATCTAATACTTTTTTATGTTATATCATTTAGTTTCCATTTTTTGTATTGGGAAATGTTATTATATATCCTTATTGATTTACATTTTATTTCAAAATTATGAGATTCCCTTTTTTCTCTTATCAACCCATTTTCTGAATTTTTATGTTACGTCGTTAGGTTGCCGAATTTTTATAAGGGACTTTGTCTCAATTTACTTTCACTGGCGAATATCTTGTCATTATGCAGCTTTATTTTACTATAAGGTGTATATAAAAACCTTTGACGTAGAGTATTAGTAATTATTATATTCTCATAATATTTATAGTGTTTTATAATATACTTCTTTAATGATACGTATTCAATTTTTTATGCGGTACAATAATTCTGAACTTCTTTTTTTTCATTCAAGTTCTCTTTTATGGGTATGTCTTTCATGTTTAAATTAAATGTTATTATTTACATTATATTCGTTCATTATAATATATTATGAGTCATTTATTAATATATGACCCCTTTCCACTCTTTTTTTAATGTTTTTAAACCATATTTCATAGTCATTATGCTGCAGAGTTTTCGTCTCAAAATCTCTCTCTTTTTCTCAAGAAATTATCTTATTTTATTTATGTTAATAGAGAAACTTATTTCATTTACCAGTGTTTTAATCAAGAAAAAATGATTTATTTTATTCTATAATTTACATATATAAAACCCCTTTTCTATTTCCATGGGTTATAAATGACATAATTATCATGTTTTTAAGCAATTTTTGAAACATAAGGAATTTGATATGAAACCCATTTGTTTTATTCTATTTGGGTTATTTATGAAATGTTTCATTATGATGTATGCGGATAACATGAATATAATGTAATATTAAGGGTGCTCCATGATAGAGCTCTAATGCATTGGGTAATGAAATTAATCTCTAGAGATGACAAGTTTTACGATACCTTGGTAAATAACCATAGTAATTTTAACGCTACCTTGGTGAATCACTGTGTTAATTTTTATGATACCTAGGGGAATAACCATGGTAAATTTAGGAAACCTTGTGAATGGAACTTGGTGATATGTCAACTGATGTCTATGTAAAATGTTGTTGCCACATTTTCATGTTTTGATTCATGTTCTTATTGTTATTCTTTGCTTATTTATTTGGTCTTTTTGCTTCATGTTCCCTTTCTCAAAACATTTATTATATTCTTATGGACATATCTAACGTAAAAATGTAAAACATTTCCTTACAGGGAAACTTGTGCTCATAAAAATATTTAAAATATGTTTCATAATTCTTAATATTTGTAATGGAAATTAATATTCCATGAGGAAATAATCAGAGATGTGTCGCAGATTAACATCATTTTTTATTTTAAGAAGATTTTTTTTTGAAAAACACAGATAGTGAGTATAAGTGTCAAATTGTAATATTTTTCTTGTTATGTATGAGTTATGACCTAATTCTATAAATCTATAATCCTTAAAGGATCCTCAATTTTATTAAATATTATATTATTTACTTAACTCATGATTATGTAATGTTTAAGGCTAGGGCATTATATTTTCCATCTAAGATGAAATCCATTGATGTTACTCATGAATTTATAGAAAATTATTTAGAGGTTCCATTCAAATTATTTCTTGAATGGTTTCCGTTTTTATAGAATGACTCTTATGACACAAGTTTCACTTCAATATTTTATATGATTTTGAAATTAGATTCATTTCACATGTTATGATTTGATGGTCATGAAACCTGTATTGTTCCAAAGGTTAATATATGATTAAAAGTTTATGATACTCATCTCATTTCATGGGTTATGATTTTAATGTTTTGTAATTTATTTCAAAAGTATGTATTAATTTATTATGGGATGGTTGAGACCTATATCACCCTACAATGATTTGGGTAAAAATTCATATCTCACGAGATAGAAATATATGTAATGAGAAATAAACTTAGTTTATTATTACAAGGCTTGAATGAGGATTAAAATTTCATTAGTAATACATGAATAGAACAGTGTGTGAACCTAGTTCAATAAATTACTTTTTCTCTAAGATGGAATCGACAACAATGCCATGGCTACTATGGAAATCCTTATATATGCTTATGTGTCTTTCACAATCCCATATATTTTTCCTTTGTTATACTTTAATAGATTATGTCCTTTATTTTATTATGATTCCTGGCTTATGAATTACCAATACTTATTCCATGATTCTAGCTTATATGCTTTGATATGAAGAGTATGATCTTTTATTTTTTGATCACATTCTCATACCTTTATTCTCTTTTTTAGGATTACATGTATCCCTTGTTTACCCTTAATGAGAATAAATGTTCACACATTTTTATGTTTACGTCTAATGTTTATGGAGAAATGTATTATATTTGATGTGTCTAAGAAGGGTGATAGTCATTAAGAACCTAGTGGGAGATAATGTAGCTCATTTATGTACTAGTGTTTATGATTCCTTGATTCAAAAGGAAATAGACTTGTATAGTATTTGGCCTTCTATTTTTATAATGGTTTATGTATTTAGTAAAATTTATGTTATTTTAATTTGTGAAAATATATGGTTCCAATATTGGACATTCTGTTGGCTCGAGCTTATACAAATTTTCCTATTCATATTCTCTAAATTTCTATTTTTTGTCACGTTGTATTATTTGGAATAATATATAGTATAATTTCAGAAGGATTTATGATTCTTATTTTGTGTAAATAATATTTTGTTGGATACTTTATGAAATTTTGATGATTTATATATATATAAAAATTCTAAGATTAGAAATTTTATTGATAAATTATCAGAAAATTCTAGGTTGATAGATTCATTCCCTCATATGAAATTTCACTGTCCAATTTTTTTACATACAAAAGTGAAAGAATGTGTTGGTAATTCTTCTTCACTACTTCTTATGGATTTCATTTTGGCACTTACTATTTATGGTTCTTCCATAGTACTTTGACTAGGTGAGTAGTATTTGTGCATGGACATTATCTATATGGCATGAGATCATCACCAGTTTCTACTCATTAGAGATTTAATTTACCTGATATACCACCTCTAAATTCAGTAAATGTGAGGGATCTGTTATGTGATTCCTCAAGACAATTACATTGAATAAATATTGTTATTTAGACATGTTTGGTGTATGTTGTAGTCAATACGCCTCATCTCCAACAGTATCTTTAATATCAATGGGTTTAATATTTGAGGGACATATATTTAAATTAATACGAAAACTCATAAATCTATTCTATGGAGATATATATAATAATAACTAATCTCCAACTGAAAACTCTAGTTCCCATTGATTATTGTCTTCATAGCACTACTACAGACTTTGGGAAGACCAAATTTTCTATTCAATGGTCTTCAACTTTCCTACAATTTCTTTAACCATTTCAGGTCCCAGAAGATTAAGTTCACTAACTTCATCCTTTAATGATGGTGTTCTTCATCATTTCCCAAAAATAAATTCATATGGATCCATTTGTATTATTTAGTGAAAACTATTTTTGTAAGATAATTTTATCAATGGAAGATGTGGGTACTATCATCATTTGATGTTCATTAAAAACACAATCAGCATATCATCCAATGTGTGAATTTATAACATTTAATAACCATCAGTTTGAGGTTGATAAGTCATGTAGAAGTTTATCTTAGTGTTTATAGCATGATGGAAAATTTTACATAACCTTTAGGTAGTTATTTGATTTCGATCTGATATGATTAATAATTGTAATCTATGTATCCTAGAAACTTCTTTGATGTATATCCATGAATATTGATCAAGTGATAATTCATACTATTTTGAATAAAGTGATTAGTCTTTATTTGATGATCCATAACAACCCATTTATAATTATTTCCTCTAAATTTCTTCAGAGGTCCAATAAAAAAGTCCATGGTAACGTTTTCCCACTTCTATATGGGTATGGTAAATGGTTGATGTATCCCAATATCATTTTTTCCCTTCATACTTAACATTATTTATTAACGGGAATAATGATATATATTTTGAGATATCATTATTCATATTGTCCCACCAATAGTGCTTTTAGAGGACTAGATATATATTTTCACTCCTTAGGTGTATGTAGAAAGTAAATCATTGTGAATCATTCAAAATATGTCTCTGTATCATATTATTTTATGGTACACAATGTTTTGAATGAAATATTAAGGATCATTCCTCATAAATTTTCTTCTTTGAGGATTTACAATTTTGGATAGCTTCTAACTTCTTCTGAATATTCACATCAAATCTTTATACATCCTTTATCTTCAATAAACGTCATTTTTGGGAAGTAATTTTAGAATGTAATGATAATGGTCCTTATATTATGATTCTAATATTGATCATTTTAAATTATAATAATATTGGAACCTTTTCAATTCTCACCATTGATATTGTTTCAGGATCTTTTCGACATAGATAGGCTCACACATTATTTACTTTACTAGGATGGTAGTGGCTTGATAATTCATAATTATTGATGAGGCCTAACTATATTCACTATATAATATTGAGATATTCCTTTGTGAATTTATATTTTAGGACCTTTTGATAAATACGTATCTCACACTTCTCCTCATTAAGATGATGTATCTATATTTTAGTTGCGAAGATCATTGATGTCCACTCTATATCACGAATGGGATTGTTTTTCTCCTCAAAATTCAGTTGCATTGAGGTGTATTCCATCACATTATATGTTTTCATAATTACAAAACCAAATCACATATTTGATGCATCATTGTGTAGCAAAATATACTCCCCAATTATGTTCAGTGCATGTATTGGTGCAGTGATAAACAATATTTTAAATTCATTAAATATGTCATAAAATTCAATATTCTAGATGAACATTTGTCCCCTAAAAGTCATCATGGTTAGCATGTTTTAAAACTATGATTAGTTCCACACAAATATTCAGTAATACCCATATAGACTATGAAAGCTATATATCTCCGTTGGGGATTCTAGTCTCGGGCACTCCTCAATTGCCTTTGACTTAGATGTGTCAAAATATTTCCCTTGGATATTTATAACATGCCCAATGGTAGATAGTACCTACATATATAACACACATTTATTGTATTATGTATATAGTGTCTCCCTTAACAATTTCATTAGCAAAATATTAAAATTCTTTTCATGATCCTCCCAATTATTGGAGTATATCAGAATAACATTTATAAATATATCCAAATATTTTTCTAAGGTAATATCTAAAGAAACCATTCCATAAGTCTATCAAAATTTATAGTGTATTTTTTATTCCATTGGGAATTACTAGGAACTCATAATGACCATATGTATTTATCAATGTAGTCTTATGAATATTATTCCACTTTAATTTTAATTGGTGATATATCAACGAAAGAACCATCATAGAGAAATAAAAAGCCCCTTGTAGTTGATCAAACATGTCACTTATCTGTGGAAGTGGATACTTTTTCATTATCATGATTTTATTGAACTCATGATAATTAATGTAGAGGTGTAATGATCCATCATTATTATCAGAAAAGAGGATTGGAGAACCCCACATTGGAGAACTGGGGGATATAAAACCCTTTTTTGGATTCTCTTGAAATTGATTCTTTTGTTCTTCTAACTAAATAGTGGTTATTTTTTAAGGATTCATTAATATTGGAAGAGATTCATGTATAGGTTAAACTAGGAATTCAAGCTATTTATCTGGAAGAATACCAGAAAATTCATTAGGGAATACAATAGTGTAGTCCCACACAATGGGAATGTAATCAAGAATGATCATCTTCTTTGTGTTAATCACATGAGCTGGATATTCCAGCTTGTAAGTAAATAACATCCATGATTGAGATGATTTTTAAAAAATACATTCATCCTCCTATTTACATTTTTATAGAATTGAAGGATGTTTTGAGATGTAAATATTGATCTCTATTTCCATACAATTAATATTGGATTTATATAAATATAGTAATCCCCTCTAATTATAGCATCAAACTCCTCCAAAAGAAGTAGAATGGAATTTTATGGAATGTCTATTCTACAAACATTCATCAAGGATAAGTTATATACTTTTGATTATATAATATCCCCATTAGTTATCTCACAAATAACTAAACTCTATATTTTGATATTAGGTTTGAATATTTATACTAAATAAAAAATATATGAATGAACGTGTAGAACTAGAGTTATAAAGTATATACCACTTGAATTTGAGGTCCCAAGCGATATAAATGCTTGTAATTTGATTATAAAATCGTTGTTTTTAAATATATTTTCTTTATGGATCTACAAACTCATTTATTTATTATATATTATCTATTAATTTTGAAGCATCCCCAAATAAATTGAACTATTATTTTTTAGTCAAAAATTATAACTACCTAGGTTTTTTATAAATGGATATTACTTTTGATTTTAGAATAATATTTTGTTTTTTAAAAAAATCAACACCGATGACCATAATTGTTAGTGACTTTAGAGTATTTGAACAGAACCTTATAATATGGTGAAATATATTCAAATTTTCCCACAAAGAGGATCCCTTTTTGTACCCCAGCTTAAAAACTCTATTCATAAGAAATTTAAAGGAAACATAAGGAATTAATGGGATTAGATTCTCAAAAAGGGTAAAAATATGAAGATTTAAATTTATTATATTATGAAATAATAATATAAGAAATATGGGAATGTGATCATGATAATAACATAATAAGTTCATACACAAACATTCATTGGTCATAAACACGATTCATAGACTAAAACATTAACATTTCAAAAGTTTTGAATCCATAGAATGTAACTTCATCATAACTCAATCATGAAACATAAGTTCATATTATAAATGTGTTTTTGGAATAATCATTAGTATAGAAAACAATTTCATATTTTAAGGATATATACCATGACTTTTTAATCTGGTCTTGTAACTAGTTTACCCCAAGGGATCAATCACAAATACTTATTTCCCATCACAGATCATGCACGTCGACCTGTTTCGCAACACAGATCAAGATCATAAACATGATTCCCTTAACTATATCATGAGATATAATGCATTACCTAATTAATTGGATATAGATATATGTCCCAAAATTCACTTAATTAATACTTTATTTATGTGTTTCATTGGGCTATAAACGATTCACCATATCAGAACCCATGTAAAGAAATGAGTTTCCTAACAACATCATTATAACATAACACATGAAAAAAAATTGGTTTCATAAGTATCATTCCATCACAATCTTAGTAAATTCATATAAATAATAACAATTTTATATTAGGTTCAAATCCCCAAAAAATAATAATAATAATTAAATAATTTAATCATAGAAGGAAAATGATATTTTTTTAAAGATTAATTGAAATTATTCTTGAGGAAAATATCCTTTCCTCAATAAAATCATTTTTAAAGGGCTGAATAATATGAAAGAAAAAAGTTTTATTTGAAAATAAACCTTTAACATTATAATAAAAATATTATGTTTTTAAGGTATCTTGAACACAAAAAATAGGTTCATTCTAATTAAGTTAAAAAACATCCCTTTCTTTATTTTTCCAAAAAATCTACCAAGTAACTCGTTTAGAAATTGAAAAAACGATTCTATCCAAACAATTTAATATTAAGTATAATGTGGGTAAAAATAAATTTATATATTTATAGGTGAATATAGAAAACTATTTTTAATTTTTTAGAAAACATGTATGTGGATGATATATATTAACCAATAAAGATTTAAAATGAGACAATCCCGAATATTGACATGATTTTTTAAAACTATCCTTTACCACTTTATAATAAGTAGAATCATAAACTACATGAAATAAATAAACATATATAGATATGAAAATACCATAATAATTAGGATATGGATCGTAAAAATGTTCATGGTATGTTTATACAATACACAAAAGAAACAAATTGTGTATAAGGCATGTGTCCCACCGAAATAAAAGTGAGACAAAAATACCATAACCTAAATATTGACATCATTTATGAATATTCAAACCGCTTTTATATTAAATATAATTTTATTATAATTTTTCCAATGAAAAATATTCATACATATAATACCATATATTATTTTATATTTAATTTATATTACACACTTATTAAAAATTCCTTGTTAAAATTATGTTTCAGGAAATAATTGATTATTTTTCAAATATGTTTTGACATGTTATCCTTGGTCATATTATATAGATCATGATTTGATCATCTAAAGGATGATAAAAATGATATATATATATATATATATATATATATATTTAATACATTTATACATAGTGACTCATAAAATTTAGAGATATAAAATAAAATACACCGTTCATAGAGTCAGTAGGTCGTACGTACACATGAACGTTGTTATCATTTTCATGTCATATTAAAAGAAAGAAAAATATATGATATATTTTCATTTTAGAATAATTTTTAAGTTATATATATCATATATATTTGTAAAATTAATCCTTATTACCAAACATGTGAAATATATATGATAAATAAATCACATCACAACATGGAGATGGTAAGCCATACGTACAAACAAGCGACATTGTAATTATCCCAATGATTATATGGTAAAATGTTAGATATGATATTATCATTAAAGAAATTATAATTATTTAATAAATATCATATATATACATTAAACCAATCATAGTTCCCACTCATAAAAGTTTGGGATCGAAAATGAATTGCATCGCTATGTGGAGATGGTTTGTCGTACGTACCCACGAGCGATACTTTCACATCTTGTTCGATGAGAAAGGGGCTGTATAATGGCGTGTTGAAAATAATAATAAAATTTAAGAATTATTATAAATAAGAATTTTTATTTTATTATAAATATATTATATTAATAGGTGGTATACAATAGTTGAAAATGAGAGTGATCAGTTATAGGGATTACCTCTTTTTTGAAAAGACTGCTTTAGATCTACAATAAAGGACTCTAGAGTTTTTCCTTTATGAAATAAATAACTACTATAATGTGGATAAGTATGAATATAAGATAATTTTCAATATTTGGGTTGTTAATGGAGACTCAATGTGATAAAATGGGATGAGGTAGGAGGTGTCCTTTTAAAAAAATATGAGGGGTATTTTTAGAATTTATCAAAAGATTAAATTATAATAAATAAAATTTCAATAAAAATGCATTAAAATGAAAATAAATTAGAATATAACGTGGGATAGGTTCTTAATTCCATAAAAAATATATCTTATACCAATTTATTTTTAATTTTAATCCTCATTTATTTTATTAACCCTTAGTCAACCTATTTTAATATTAACTATAATAACAACATTTTTAATATTAAAAGGTTATTATTTTTAACTTATAAGTTGTTAATTGGACTATAAATAATAAATTTATGATATGTTAGGCAATAATTTACCCCCTTTATCCTTATTTATGAATTTTATTATTTTTATCTAATTTACTAAAATTTTATTTTCATAATATATCATTAATGACAATTTTGACAGTATTTATTGAATTTGGTTTATAAAAACTAAAAAAACAATAAAAAAACATACAAATTAATTTAATAAAACCATAATATGTCATATTATCCTATAATATTAGTTTACATCTTTATATAAGAAAATTATATTTATTTTATTATTTTTAATATCACATAATTGAGTTTTTTATTAATTGAATAATATCTTCATCATCATTGTGTGATTATTTATGATACTTATTTCTTCACAAAAAAATTAATATAAATATACATGATTTATATAAAACATTTATATTTCTAAAAAATATTTATATTCAATAATATCATCTATTTAAGCCCATAATTAAAATTTAATATTAATTATAAGCAAGAGAGTGAAATTTTTTCACACTCGTTTATTTTTATAATATCCAAGTCTCATTCTTGTGAAAGTGTCAATTAAATTATTAAATTTTAAAAAAAATATTTTGATGGTAGAAATAAATTTATCTGATAACATTTTTCAATATTTAGGGTTGTTTTATCATATGTATAATATTATTCTTATCCTCAATTAGTCGATTTACCTTTAACCATGCTAATTAGAACAACTAATGTTACTATAAATATTCTACAAAATTAAAATGGACCGAGTTAATAAATTTGGAAATTTTGATAAACAATATGCAATACACTTTTCATAATTCTAATACCTTAAATGGAATATGTTAATTTTAAATTAATCTTACAAACGACTTGAGATGAGGGGTTTTTGAAGTGAAAAATTTCAAAAGATTGAAATTCTTTTATATCCAAATTCAATGTAAAATTGACTCAAAAGACCTAAATTGGATTAAACTACATAAAAATTTACTAATTTTACTTTAAATCAAATTAAAACTATAATTTAACAATATAAATTATTTAGATGAAAAATCTTTTTTCAATTAAAATTCAGTATTTTTCAGTATTCATGAAAACACGAAAGTTATTCAAAAAATAAAAAAAATTAAACCAAAGTAAATTTTTATATCAGGACCTAAAATAAAATTTTTTTTTTGAAATATAATGTATAAAAGTGTCAAAAATATATTTAAAAAAATTGGTCCATCAAAAGGTGGAAATGATGAATTTTATGAAAAATATCTCTTTTATGAGTAAAATTGGATTTGTCCCTATATCAAGTCTAAAAAATATATATGAATAAAGTTAAAAATTATATCAAATATATTATATATATCATTAATTTATTTAAACAATAGTTATTTGTTAATTATTTTTAGAAAACAAACTTGTGCACAACTAAATAGTTTTCTTATAAAAAACGATTTTGTTCTATAATCAATAGGGTTTTTATTTTCATTTATAATTAATTGGTTATAAGCTAATTATTTATTTATACAAGTTTAAACCATATCTTAGTAATTCTGTTAATACGGTTCGTACCCACCATTCTAACATCCTGGTGATATTTTTCTTCTATAAATAATTATAGTAATAAATGTAGTTTCATAGAAAGTCGGTGTTCAATGTAACACTAGATAAGCCGAAGTTGCATATACCAAAATCATAACACGTTGAAGTGTGAAATGAAAGATACCAATTAAATACTATTATTTATTTAAAATTATATTTCATAAAAATGATAATGTGTTACATTCTACTAGGCTAAAAATGAATTTTCCCTCGAAATTCATCGGTGTCATGAAAATTTTAACAAATGAAAGTAACATTCAGAGAAACCGACATCATAAAAATAAATACAAAAAAATAATTAAAATTTTTTTTGGGAACTTAACGGTTACCCAAAGTAACTCATATCAATGATTACACATAGGTTAACATTGGTAGAATGTCAAAACATGGACATATAAGAGAAAAATTACTATCGTGTTTTGATGGAGTGTTATAAAGGACATGTTCAAGAAAAAGTTAATGACAAAAAAACTATAGGCCTAATAGGTTTGTAAATATACATTGATATTATAAAAAACAATGATAATACGATATTATTTTATTTTAAAATATTTTAATAAGTTATAATTACATGATGTCATCTCATAATTACAATACCGCTCTATTGATGTGCCCTAATCAATGTCAACTCCACCACTTACTCCATGAAAAGATAAATTTGAAATTATAATTCCTAAATAAAAAATGGATCACAAGATCCATAGATGGATGATAATTCGATCATTCTGTCTCATGTTATCATCTCAAAAAATGGATAATATATGCTATCACATATTTATAAATATTTATATTATGAAAAATTAATCTATAAAACCTTATACAAATTTCAAGGTAAAAAGTTCATAAATGGGTTCCCTTATGAACCTTACAAATGATTAAAATACAATTATTTTGAAATAATTCACCTAAACCTATCATTTATCCCTAAAAAAGGTGTATCTCTTAATTATCACATTCTATCTATGTGAAGACCATTATAATTTATTTTCTTGAAACAAGGTAATAACCTTGATTACCATAAAACATTAGTGAGAAAATGAATACTTTAAAAAATTAACTCTTTCCCTATAACATAAATCCACAGAAATCTATAAAAACAATCTATTATATCATAAACGACCTTGTTATCTAACTAGTCTCAAGGTTATCAATACTATCCAATTTATTTTATCACAATAAACCATCTATTTATCTTCTTATCCCAACATCATTCATATAATAATGGATATCCTTCCCGTAATCTTGTGTTTTCTAAAAATATCACCTTAATCACATTTCTTGTCTACCAATACCATTTAATATATTTTCTCAAATATTTGCGTAAAACTAAATTTGACCAATGAATAGATGTTTCATTATTCTGTAACACCACAAAATTACTTCTATAACATTATTTTTGAATTCCAATTCATAAAAACTCAATCATTACACCACTTCATTTTCAAATTCCACATCGCCAATATTGATCACACAATATTTACCTTTTTCTTTGGAATTGGGAGGTTGATTATGTTTATCATCGTTATTAACCCTCAATGTTTGGAACTCATTATCATAATAACCATTTTAATTAAACATAAATAAATAAAATGTTTATGGTGAATTAGTTTTCTTCCTATTTTCCTCTATTTAATTAACTAGAATATTCTTTGGCTTTTCACATTCATGAGATTTGTTTCCAACATTTCCACCTTTAATACACCTCTAGCTCTGTTCAAAAAAACCAATTTAAGTCTCCTCCCACATGTCTAGAATGTTGATGGTTGACATTTCTTTCCAGAATGTTATTTATTTGAGTTTTCATAGTATATGATCTTTGTTTTATTATAAAAACCATATAAATGGTGTGTATATACAATTTAAACCTCTACTTTTAGTGAAAATTTAATAATTTATACATTTCTTCTAATGTATCTTATGAATAATTCCCTTCATAGAGTTAGTTATAGGACAATGAATTATTAGTCACCGTTAAATTAAAGTTGGAGGATAATTCCAGAAGTGTACCTCACAAGTATTCTAAAATATTCTTTGTAGGATCCAAATTATTCATCATCGTTTTTCATTAACACAAGTAATTATATTTCCATTTTCGTGTGAATAATATAAGGAAATTACTTATTAAAAAATAAGTACATGAACATATCCCTTTATAGAAATTCAATTTCATCAAATTTCCTCTTATTCTTGATAATATTCCACCATTTATTTGCATCTCATTACAAATGATAGAAAACCAAAATGAATATCTCATGTTCTGAAAATTGGAGAAGAGAAAATATAATTTCAGTGGAACTGATCCATTTATCATCCACTAGAGGATCAGAATACCCACTAAAACAAGGTGGGAGTTTTCTCATGATGAACTCAACAGAATTCGGTTCCCTTATTTTATCATTTGGAAGTCCAACATGATTCATATCTTGAGAATATCGTGTATCATAAAAAAAATATTTTTCATTCCTTCTCTTATAACATTTAGGTTTTTTAGAGGATAATCATTACATTTCCAATGACATGAATCATTAACACAATTATTTTCGTTTCCATCCAATGACTAAATCTATAAATCATAATCTGAGAAACACTAATCATAGTTATAGAACCAGATAATCATGGGAAATTACTTATAGTATTTCAGTATATGACACCGTAGGTTTAATGCTTGATAATTCATGATCATTATAAAAACTCTATGATTACAACCTATAATTAAAATTATCCATAGGGATCCTATAATGGTTTTTTCTTTCTTCTTTCTAAATGTTTAATAAATAATTTCTCTAATACCAACTATAATGACCAATTATTTTTATACATGTATATGACATCTTCATTTAGATGAATATTTTTTATATAACACAAACACACACCTTAGGGGAATAATAGTTTAGTTACTTTAAAAAATAGTAAGAAAACCTTCCAATCTGGTGAAATATATTCAATTTTTCTCAAAAATATATTTATTCAATTACCCCTACTTGAAATCATTCTTCATAGCTAGGGAGAGGAAACATAAGTATAATGTCATCATATATTATAAGAAAATGTAAGCATTGAAGATATATATTTATTATCTTTTAAAATCATAAGATAAATAATATTGGTATATAGTCACGGTCATAAGATAAAAATTTCATATACAACCTATCAAGGATCATAAACTCAATTAATGGAATAAAACATTAACATTAAAAAAGATATTAATCCTAAAAATGAAACATCATCATAAATAAATCATGAAAGATAAGTTCATATCATAAATGTGTGATTCAAATAATCTTACATTTATAAAACTATTTCACATGTCAAGGATAACTACCATGACTCTCATATTAGGTAGTATCCCCCTTTTCCCTTAATGGATCAAGAACATTGACTTTTTCCAAATCATGGATCTAGCATATCAACTTGTTTCCTATCATAGATCAAGAACATAGACTTTTTCCACTATCTCTTGAGATATAATTAGTATCCCCTTACCATATTATGATAATTCAAATATGATGACCCAAGAAACAATGAAAATTATATGAATATAAAAATACCATAATAATAAGAATAATACTCATAAAAACATTATTGGGTAGTATATACACCACAAAAAAGAAACAAGTAGTGTATTTGGCAAGTGTCCTATATAAATTAAATTGAGACAGAAATACCATACTTTAACTCCTGACGTCATTAGTATTCTTTATAGCCTCTTATATATTAAATATGAGTTTATTATGAATCTATAATATAAAAATATAAAAATATATAATAATATGTTCATTTACTTATAACTTTATATTACTCTAATATTAAAAATTCCACGTTAAAGATATGTTTTAGGTTATAACCGCTTTGTTTTTAATACAAGTTTTGGATTATTATCCATGTTCCTACTATATATATCATGATTTTATCATCTAAAGAATTAAAAATATTATATAAACATCATATATATATATATGTATTATATGTATTAAGGGTGATTCATAGAAGTTATAGATAGAAAATAAAATACGTAGTTCATGGAGACGACAAGCCGTACGTACACGTGAACACTATTTTCATTCACTTTTAATATTAAAAATAACAAAATAATATGATATATTTCACAAAAATAATATTTATTATGATATATATATATATTATATATTAATAAAATTCATCCTTATTACCATCCTTTTGAAATATTGATGAAAAACAACATCACATCGTAGAGATGGTAAGCCATACGTATGCATGAGCGACATTATCATTTCCCAAAAGATTTGATGATAAAAATGAAGATGTGATATTATCATTATAGTAGTATAATTATGTCATAAAAAGAATATATAAACATTAAAATAGTCATAACTACCACTCATAAAATATGGTTATTATGTGGAGATGATAAGTTGTACATATTCATGAGCGATACTTTTACTTCTTGTTTGATGGGACATGGGATGTATAATGGTCATTTAAAAATAATAATAAATATTTAGCATATTTATAAGTATAAATTTTTTATTTTATGATATATATCATATATTTATAAGAGGTATAGACGAGTATAAAATGAGGGTGATCGGTTAGAGAGATTACCTATTTTTTGTAATGATTCTCTTAGATATCCTATAAATGACTCTATAGTTGGTCTATTGGGAATAGCCAAAACAATAGAATATTTATATGGGAGTTTATAATAGAAGTTGTTAGTTTTTTTGAGAAATAAGATTCAAAGTGGTGATATGGGAGGAGGGAGGAGGTATCCTTTAGAAATGAATATGAGGGACACATTTGAAATCTCTCAAAATATTTTATTCTATGTATATATATATATTAAATCTCATTCCAAATACATCCAAATAGAAATTAATTCTATGTTAATGTGAGATATAGTTGTTATCCAATCATCCAATACATTTTTGACATCTTTTTTTAATTTAATCCTTATCTTTTTTATTAATCCTTAGTTAACCTCTTTTAATTTTAACTACTACGACAATATTTTTAATATTAAAAGGTGGTTATTTTTACTTATAAGTTCTAAATTGAATGATAAGAGTTAAAATTAGTATATTTTCCACCATAAATTATCCACATTTTCATTTGTTAGGATTTTTATTATTTTTAACTTATTAAATAAAATATTATTTTTATAAAATATCATTAGTGTCAATTTTGACACTATTAATTACATTGACTTTAAGAAAATAGATATTGAAAAAAATTAATTATTTAATTTGTAGAAATTAATTTATATTTAATTTCCCAATTGACATGAGGTGATTGGTTTTTAAATTTAAAACATTCAAAATATTTAAATGTTTTTATATACATATTCACTGTGAAATTGATTCCGTTGACCTAAAATGAATTTAATTAAATAAAATTGATCGAATTTTTCTTTAATAAAAAAAATATAATTTAACAAAATAAATTGGTTTGATGAAAAATATTTTTTTCAATTAAAATATAGTATTTTCTACTATTCATCAAATCATGAAAATTTTCATAAAATTACTAAAAAATCAAAAAAAATTCTTGGATAAAGCACTTTCAATGAAAAAGATTATTTTGTCAAAAATAATTTATAATATTTTCAAAAAAAAATTTAACATAATATCTTCATCAGCAGGTAGAGAATCTATCACTTTAGAAAAATACATATTTTATGAGTAAAATTGGATTTTTCTCATATTATGTATTGAAAACCACAAAATATGAATGTTCAATAAATATATTAAATATATTATATAAATATTAAATAAATATAATACAACAATAGTGATTTTTATCATTATTGATATAAAACACAGTTGTGCATAATATAATTTTTTTTAGAAAAAATATTTCCATTTATAATCAGAAGGGTTTTTCTTTTAATTTATAATTAATTTTCAACAAAATAATAAATTATATATACAAATAAAAAGTATACTTTTACAATTCAGTTAATCATGTTCATACCCTCTATTCTATGAAAAGGTTATAATTGTATTATTTAAATAATTAAAATATTAAAATGATGTTTCATAGATACTCGGTGTTGCGTGTAAGACATGCTAAGATGAAATTGCATTTAGTGAATGTTTAACATGGCCTAGAATTCAATTCATGACATTAAACAAATCAAATTATTTTTAAAAAATATTTTTCATAAAAACATTTGGGTGTTAAAAAAAACATATTAGGAAACTTATTATAATGAGAATACATAAGGTCATATATACTAAAATTTATAGAGGTTCTATTTTTGAAAACCAATATATTATATTGATGGTTTACATTGGTATAATTTTTCGGATGAATTGGATATCAAATTATAATGAATTAAATTACTATCGAGAGAGGAAAATTATATATTTAATAGTTGGAATAGAATCCCTTATTTCTAGAGCAGAGATATCATCACATTTCTATTTTTTGTATCAACATTTAGTGTCCCATATTAGTAAACTTATTAAAGAAATTAAATCAATAAATGATATGGTTATCATAAAATAGAGAATAAATATTTTGTGAAATATTATATTTATTTATTTCCTAAGGTAATATAAATTAATTAAAAATATCATGAATAATTATTATCCATTGACCATAGACTTGATGAAAAGTCATTTTATAAGCCTCTCTAGTGAACAATTTTAGAAGAATTGGTGGAGTTGAATAGACAACAACAAGATTTGTGTGATAATGGATTCACAATACATAGAATGTAATTTTGGGGGAATGTTTTTTATTTATCAAGATGTGGTTTCAATCTATGATGGTATATAATAACTATAAAGAAATCGATGTTATTAAAATTCGAGACAAACATCATTTAACGCACATCAATTATTTTATCTATCAACTTTAAGGGGATCAATACTTCCAAGGGATTTATCATTATTATAGTTATCAAAAAATAAAATTCAAGAAGAAATATATTTTAAAAATGATTTTTCACATGAGTTATATAAATTATGAGTTCAAATTAGTGGATCTTGGAATAAAAAATTTACGCTCAACGATTATTAATCCAATGAATATATTATTAAAGGATTTTCTTGATAAATTGGTAATAGTATTTATATATTATATCATGATTTAATTTAATAGACTTATGGTCATGAAAATATGTTATCTTTATTTTGGAGACACTTATATAAATGAAGTTATATTGAAAATTTAGTAAGTGATTTTTTACATAAATAAGTCAATTTTTTTAGATATATTGTTTCCATGGATGTAATATATTTTAACACTTTAATGAATAAGTTATCCAATAATGAACCATAATAATAAATATAACTGGTATATATAGTTTTCTAGACTTAGTGGGTTACTTTTGGTGATTTATTTAAAAGTTCATCTAATTAGATAATTAGTGAACCAAGATTCGATATAAAAGGGTCAAATTCACTTGGTTAATGTACTGTGAAGAAATATTTATAGAAATAAACATTTGACTAGTCAATGAACCTGTATTTCCCTTATTTCTAGGAGATAAAGGATATATAATATATAATTATGAATTCTAAAAAGTTATAGGTTCTGTCGTTCTATAAAATGATTGAGTTATATCGTATGCATCAATGAATTTAAATACCCACAAATAAAACTATTCAACTAATGATCTTGAGTTGGTTGTTATAATTTTTATAATAAATATATGAAGGAAATATCTTTATAATAGAATATAAAAAATATATATTAATTAAAATTGTTTTAAGTATATTTCACAGAATAAAAAGATCAACCCGAGACCAAGGATTTGGATAGAACTATATAGTGAATATAGGTTTGTGATACACTACCACCTTGGGAAGGAAATAAAGGTGTTGAGGGAATCGAGTAGAATGGATTCTTGAGTTATATCAATGATGAGTATAAGAAAAGATATACTCTTCATGGAAATATTAATGTTAGAAAATTAAAATGTTAAGGGAGAGGAAACATCATTCATTTTCCAAGTAATTACATAACATTATTTACTAGAGTTGATAATGGTATCCCAACATTGTTGGAATGATCAATAATCAAAGATTAAATCCATTAAATATTAGAAATTAATAAATTTCAACAATGAAGATACCTTGTTATAGTATGAAAGGATCTCTGTGTACTATCAATACCTGGGCTAAAGAGGAAATTTCAAGATGAATATCATAGATAAAACTTATATATACAATAGGTTACCCCAAAAATATCTATTGATTGTAGAGATAATTTATGTATAAATAAAATAATGGGTGATGTTGATTAATGTCTTCTATGATTACTAGAATTCCTATAGAAATATTATGTGAGGAAGATTTGGAAGGGTTTCAGGAATCCTCCCTATACACCAATGTGAAAGTAAGATATTACCATATTATACATTATTACCAAGTTTCCTGATAATGAAAATTTATTCAATATCTATTGATGATATTAAATTGATTATGGAGACTTAAATTATATAATATGATATGTTTTTCAACATTTTTAACATAAAACATTATATCATTTTTTTTATAAACATTAACTAATTTGGCCAATGTTTTGAATTTGTTTTATTTAATGAATTCCATTATAAATGAAATAACCAAAATATCAAAATCCATTGATTATTTGTTTTGAATGAAATATGTGCCTCGTATGTCAGAGTTAATTCTCAGTGAAGCTGATATATAATAAATAGACTTATTAGAATCTAAGAAAAGTCATTATGTAATATAAACTCTAATGTATTTTTGGAATAAATAAGATCAACTATACAAAAACCCTAGATTCTGAATAAAATCTTATTTTCATCCAATGTTATAAGGCTTTCCATATAAATCTGAAAAATAAAATGTTTTTCAATAATAAACATGGAATTAAGAAATCACCATAAAATTTGAATGATATTTTTCCTAGATATATCAAAAAATATTAGATATAATTGAAGTTGTGAAAGATCCTTACTATTTTTAATTTTTAGTGATCTATTGGAGATATATAATTTTAACATATTAATTTTAAGGGATATATAATTTTAATGTTAATTTACATAAGATTATGTTAGGGAGGACTACTGATAACTAATAATATATCCCTTTCCATGGGTAAGAGGTAGAAGAATTGTATTGAGATTCTAAGGAATTACTAGTGATAATGTAAGAGTGACCAATACTTATGTAAGTTAAACTCAGATTTTTAGAACCTTAATTAATTTATTTTACTTTGGAAGTATTTTTCTCAGGTTTATATAAAATAATTACTAATGGCACGTAATATCTCTCCCTTTGAGATATTGGCAGAATGAAATTCCATTTAATAGTAAATACATTTTAGATTTCTCAAGAGTAACAATAGCTGTGAATATCATCTCAATACCAAATGGTGATCATGCATGGTTAGAAATCCTAGATTAGGTCTTTGAATGTAAATACATAATTGAATAAGGAATAAATGAATCTTTATAGGAATCTTTTATCCCATCCAAGATATAACAAATTAAATAAGAATATTGGAAGCACTGATCGTCTATGAAATTCAAAATGAATCATTCAGAAGTTCATATTGGGGGAAAATTGCCATATGATCCATCATGCAGAGTCATATATATAACTAATAATAGAATAATCAAGATATTTAAAAAGATACATGTTGTTGCGAGAAAAGAATCATGGGATCAAGATATAAACCTTTTCAGTGAATGGCGTAATGAGGAGGAGAACCCTTTTATGTAAGGAGTAAAAATATTCTTATATAAATTATCTTATAATACTTGATAATATATATTGTTGTAGGGGTTTTTATTGAATGTTATTTCATTAATTTTTTTAAAATTTTGTGAATTGTACTGTGTAAACATTAAAAAACTCATTTATCACTTTTCTAAATATTTCATATATATATATGGGGGAATATATTTGGTTGTTTGGTGAGGTATATAGAAACTACTGATATGTGTGTGGAGGCAAGTGGATTTATTCCAAATGATTAAGAATAAATCATACCAATTGGGAGTTTCAGATGTTATTAGAAAGGTCCATTTTTGATATATGAAAAATATTTTATAATAGTTTCCCATAAACATTAGAATTATAATTAACCGTGAAATGAAAATTATGTGATTGATATTAACATTGATTAACAATCTTGTATGAGTGATAAGTTATTAAGGATTCTCTCATTAATTAATAGAGAAAAGAAGGATTAATAATTTTAAGGTTTGAAGTACAAAATATTTATAATTTATATACCTTTATTATTCACATGATTTTACCATTATATTTTCCATTGTTATAGCTTCACCTTATTCACTCAAAATAGTATAATGAAGATTTTTTTATTAATTATGACAATAAATATTTTTCCCCTCATTGGAGACAACATTCTACCCTACTATATAATATTATAACCTTATGTTTTAAAGTTCTCTTTGTACACCAATGAATATAGTAATGTATTTAAATAATATTGAAAACCTGTAATAGGAATTTAATGATTGACATGGAATTCAATTTTTCCATTCTAAAACTAATCTAAAAAATGTGGAAAATAATCATAATTAAACCATTAGAGACTCATTTTTTGCATTATTTGATTAATAAAAATCACTATATTTTGAATCCTACATTTATATACCAGTTTGAATTAAAATTATAACAAATTCACCTTTTTCCAAAGAATCATGTCAATACAAGTGATATTCCCAAGAAACACATCAACAAATTTACCATTTTTTTTGAAATATTGAAGTGAATATGTGTAGTTGATTAGAAAGTAATATTGTTTAATTTATGTTATATTTAGAAGGAGTATCTATGGAATGGATATAAAATCTAAATATAGATGAAATAACTATTTGGGATAAAGTTCGAAGGATCTTTCTACTTTTTAATCGTGAAGAGAACTACCAAGATAAAAGATGTATTTTTAATAAAAAACGGCCACATGATAGACACTTTATGAGTACTTGGAGAAACTTAAAAATATTTTTTTCAATATATTGGATTTTTTCATATAGGGATGCCACTTATCTTATCTTATCTTATCAAAAACATGATGGTTATAATAATTTATTAAAAACATTATCATGGGGATCATTGGTTAACAAATCACCATCTAATGAATGTTGTTTAATTGCGAAGACAACTCAATATTAATAATATTTTGGTTTAATAGGTACTTGAATGAGAGTATTATGTGAGGTAACATCTATTTAATAAGTTTGGTTATACAGATGGAACATAAGGAATGAAACGATCAAGAAAACACCAATGTTTGTATGTGTCCTTTATTATTCACCAAGTCAATTCAATAACCATTTTATTGGTGTTTTGGATTCCAAAATATATACAATTTCCATTCAACAAAGATAATTTTAGTATATCATGTACAAAAAAGGATGAAGGTACAATTTTTATCATCCTTGAACTTCCATGTATTATTTTTATAAATTATATTGATTTTTTATAAGACTAGGTTCTGAGACGACATGTGATTCAGAGGACCGGTGTGATAAGAAAAATTTCTTGAATAATATTAAAATTTTAAACATCCCTAGAACATGGTTTCTATAAACAAGTGTAATAACTTCTGAATGGGTTGCTGGATCATTAATCAGAGGGGAAAATTGTGTTCATAGTAGAAAATTTACCTTAGGAAATTCCTAACATGGACCTACATAGGTCAACCATTACTGTTAGTTTTTGGAGGTATCAGTAATAAAATATTTAATAAAAATATTTTATTCTGACACAGTGAATCATTTTATTTTAATTAGAGTTTTTTAGGAATTTAGGGTCAACACCATACCTATGGAATTCCCCCTAAGACTATGAGAAGGAATTTTTCTCGATTATGATGACAGACTAGGGATCATAATGTGAATTGACAATTAGAGAAACACATCAGAATTGAAGGATCTTACCAATGATGACGACATGATGTTTGATATTTTTTAGCGAGTGGTCCAAATCCATGTAGGGCATTTGATCTCTCATTTATTTCTCCCCCTTCCTTAGAATCAACAGTAAACATATTCCAACCAACAAATAGGTTGATTCGTGGTTTGGCCATTTTGGAAAGATGGTTAGTATTCAGAAATGTTAATGCCAGTTTAGTTACCCTCTTCATTCATCACTGTAACAAGAATGAATTGAAGATGAGATGAATAATGGCTGATGTTCATTCCTTAGATGTTCTTGGTGCCTTTATATTCCCCCCATTATTAGTGTTCATTGTTGGACCCTCGTGGTCATTGATTGACTTTCTTGGAGGCTATGAACACGATTAGACCCCTGGATCAGAGAAAAATCAACATCCAAAGAGGGAGTAGTATAGATCAGGATGGGTTGGTTTGGGCCATATTATGATGGATCGGGTGGTGTTGGCTAGCGGGATGGGCTAGTTTAGGACGGATTAGACCATTCTAGGTCAGGTTGGTCAGCGGTTCGAGTTGGGTCCAACAGGTCAGATCGGACCCGGACTAGACCCAGGTCAGAACTTTTTTTGAAAACCACCATAACATTAAAATTATGTGTCCATTTGATAATTTGATTACGGAATTGGGACCCTTGAGATTATAGTTTCCTTTTGGTATACTATGAGTGAGTTTTTTGTGGAAGGGTTCATATGACCAAATAGATTGATGCATAGGCTCTCCCAGAATGACTGCGCTACAAGTGAAATCTTGTGGCCAACTATGACTTTGAGTGTATGTGAATTTACTAGACTACGTGACCTACCAAGATAACATGTCTTTCAAAAACTATGTGTCCCACTGATACTATATGTATTATCAAGACTACATGTCTTAGTGAGACAATGTGTCTTACCAAGTCTACCTGTCTTATCCGGACTGAATGTCTCATCAAGAAAACATGTATTATCGATACATGGTTTTTTTGAATTATGTCAGTTAATAGAATTTTTAATTATATAGTCTTATACCTATTTGAGATGTCAATGTATCATTTTAGTTGTATACATAGTGTATTTCATAGTGGTATAATTTTTTTATTTCTTAGTGGTATACTTATTGTACTTTTTATTAGTATAATTAATGAATTTAGTAGTTGTATAAATCATGTATTTATTTTTGGTATAGTAGGTGTTTTTTATCATACTGTGTTTATTTAATTGTGGTATTCCTTTATGGTTTCAGGGTTTCCTACGGGGTATTGTTTTACTCACCCATATACAAGCCTTGCCTGCACGTGTTGTGTCTTGTGCAGATGATCGATGATTTGATGAAGTTTTAGGGAGACTGAAACTAGATGGTGTCTAGTGAGACCAGACAATCGAGGTGTGCTATTACATCTTCAAAAAAATTTCCAACACCTTTCCCTTTAGGTAGGGGTTTTTGCGAATGAGTTTTAAGAACATGTTCATTGACTTTTCCATACTTCTTTTTGGGTTGGATTGTATTCTGGCCCTGTTTACATTCCAATTTTCTGCTTTCATTATCTATTTTTTGTATCATAGTGTATGAATTCTTATTTACATAGTTTTTTTATTTCATAATGTTGGGCTTGGAGATGTGTTCATGGGTACAGTTACTTTGGAATGTTCTTCCCATTTGTTGGATACTTCTACTTGGTGCTAGTCACTATCCCCTAGCCTTTTGGAGGTGGGATTGGGTTAGTAAGATAATGGTTCACTCTAGGATGGGTTGTGACATAATTTAAATATCCAATATGGATTCAGAAGTCACCAAAAACCAATATAGACTTCTATTTTAGAAAAAAAGTATTTCCACCTCTTCCCTTCCAATATATTTTCGATAAGCCACATAGAAATACATTCCATGAAAAATAATTTATAATGAAATATTATAAATAAATAATATTTTTTTATAATAAAAAATTTAGAACCTTCTAGATAGAAGCCTAGAAATTTGGAGAAACTAATGAATGATTTGAAATACCAAAATAAAATCCTTGTAGAAATGATAAGAAAATATCTAATTAGGCGACCTGTCAAAATCATTATAACCATAAAGTTAATGTGAGTTTTGTAATAGAAATAACTAGAAAATAAATTTATCCTACCCCATAATCTATTTTAAATCAATCCAATACAAACATTGTTAGTGATCCGAAGGATATTTCTTAACGGAAAGCGAATAAATTAGAAACAAATCAAAAAAGAATCATAGGGAATATGAAAAATTTTCACACTGATTTCTCTAATGAATGGCTTAATAGTATTAGATTCATGAGAATGAGCTTAAAATTAGAAACCATAAAACATTAAAAATTTCTATTATAAATATTATTATTTTATATATTTTTAAAAAAATTATGGAGTAAGAACGATTCTTTAAGGAAATTTTCACCTAGAAAAAGTGATTTTATGGGAATGAAAGTGTGAATTTAGGGAGGAATGTTCTAACAATAATTACATCATATCATTCCACTTAATATCATGATTTTGGAAATTTTACCTTTTATATTCAATATTAAAATATTCTTTTGATACATGTTTGTGTTATTTGAAAAATTTAATAATTTTCCTTAATTACTCTAGGTTATCATCTTTATCGATTAGAGAACTAAATCAAACAAGAGAAGTTATCCATTGGGATAATTGAACCACTTAATTAAAAATGGGGTTTCATGAATATGCATTTCTATGAGTGGGAAATTTTATATTTTCAACATATTTTTATCTACTAAACATAGTATATGAAAATAATATTGCAAATAAATAGAATATTTTTAAAGATCATTCAAAAACTAAAAACAAAATCATAAATTTCAATAAAAGCTCATTGTTAGTTTATTTTAAGGGAAAAAATATTTCACCTTAACATTTTTGATTTAATGAAATAACCCATGTAATAATATTTAGGTTTCACACTTTCACACTCTAAATATATAATTTTTTTTAGAAACCAATTTACCATTGGATATATTTAATTTTGGGAATGAATTTTGATTAGAAAAACCTATGAATAAGTTCTCTTGGTATAATGTTATAACTATAAACCAGTCATTAAATAGGTAAATGAAAATTTATTTAAAGTGTTTGTTAATTTATTCTAAAAATATTAAACTTACAATGTGCCTTTTTTTATGTACTAAAAATTATTGTGGTAAGTAAACCCATGATTATTCAAATGTAATTCACTAACACTTGTTATAGTTAAAATAAATGCATCATAAATTGAGATATGTTTACCTAGTGGGTAAATATATGTTTCTAGTGATAATTTCCAATAACATATCAACATAAAAAATGAAAAAACTTAGTATCATTTTGGAGTAAAATCGACAAGCTATTGGATAGAATCTGGGATATTTTTCAAACTAACTCTTATTAGGTATGTTCAAAAAATCATCAATGTAAATGATGAATAACTAGTTATACTACCTCAAAGGATTGAAATGATAATAATAATATATGTTATAAAAATAAAATTGATAAATTTATAGAATTGGATTTGTTCTACCCCATTTTATTCTCATGTTGGGTAAGTGCAATCCATAACATTCAATGAAAATTTTCTTGATAGTTATAATGATTGAAAATAATGATTTGATCCCCACGAGAGTCTAAAATATATTGTATATGTGTACTGAATTTATAGAAAAAAATCATGTGTCCAAAAAAGAAACATTTTCAAATAGCCTTTATTGACTAAATGTTTTAATTATTTTCAATAAAGACACATTATTACTTCTAGGATGGAGTATCAAGATATTTCTAAGTTCCCATTTCCCCTAACGACTAACAGAATACTACCTTTAAATATCCATATTAAAATCCTTATGATTGGAGGATACTATTATGACTGTGCAATACCATAGCCACATTCATAATATATTAGGGTCAAATTTTATTTAAAATAATTAATGATTTTCTTTTTGCGATTATTGATGATTCCACTATTTTTGTAAATTTATTTTATTATTGCAAGCCAAATATGAATAATGCTTTAAAACCATGCATTGAGAAGGATATTGTGCTCAATATTTTAAATTCAATTTCATTGTCGAAATATTAAATTTTCTTGGACATGTATTTTCATGGAATGGAAATGATGTTTAGAAAAAAAAAATTGAATCATCCAAAATTTCAATACCAAACTTGAGTGAAATATGTTTGAAATTTTTAAATACATGTTTTATTTTAGAAGAGATTCATTAATTACATTATTGAGATTTATGTACCATTTATAAAATTAACTTTAAAAACAAAAAATGGGTTTTTATGATCCATTTAGCAATTATTTTTGTAAAACATAATATAAATTAACCACAACACATTGTATAAAATCACTAAATTGGGAAAATTGATTTGAATTGTTTAGTGATACCAATTATAGTGTTACATGAGTAGTCCCTATATAAAAACTGATTTAAAATATCCATTTCATTGAATATTTTTAAAATATATTTAATTTCTCTCAGATAAACTATAACAACGTTGAGAATGAGTTTCATAGATTTGTCTATGCTGTTGAAAACAACAAATTATTTTTCCATAGAACTTAAATAACAGTTTACTATAATAAAGCCACACTTAGGAATATAATTCATATGTTTAAAGAAAAATAAAGTCCAATTAGATATATAGTATATTGATAAATTAATTTTATTATGGGATAAATTAAAAAGAAGAAATGAAATAATAATCTGAATAAAATTTTTAGCTTCTTTTGGGATATGTTCCCATATCTTTTTGAAGTAAAATATTTTTTTCCAATATACTAATTTTTCATTTTTATGTATTGAAAATATAAAAAAAGTAGATCCACATAATAATTCTTTCTTAGTATAGTGCCATAAATAATTTACTTATGAAAAGGTAAAAAATAATTCTATAATATCAACTGATTAGTGAGAAAAACTCATCAACATGTTATCAAAGTGTTAGATCATAAAAATATTAGAAAAATGTTAATTAGAGAGAAATATCTTTTTTTAAAAAAATTAATAAATAAATGGTTTCTATAAGACATGATATAATGAAATTTAATCTCAATTGAAGATATATATACATTTGAATAACTGTTTGATATAATAATCAAGATCCATGGATCATAAACATATGAATTAAAGAATATGAAACAAGCATAAGTATACTAAAACATAGTATAGTGAAAAAATTTAAGTTGAATAATATCCATGCATAATCTTATGATCAAACAAGAATAAGATCATGTCCACACAAAATTATCTTAACAAAGATGTATATGATGATTTCCATGTTCCATAATGAGAAAAAAGCTATATGTGATCATTAAGAAACCATGATATAGAAAATTTTGTTTGTGATCACATATATGAACCATTTTGTGGGATTATCTATTTTAATTCATATCTAAACAACAATATGTGTGAAAAATAAAAAGGTGATCACATACATGCACACAATTTTATCTCCCGAGATATAAAAAAATAACCACTCTATCAGCGAAAGATATAGGACCCCACCCATAAATATAATTACATATGTGTTCCAACAGATATCAATCATTCAACATATCAATAAAACCAATAGTTAAAAATTATATTCATGTAATTACCCAATGAGATCCTATAACATTAAAAAATTACATAGGTTGATTAAAAAAATTCAACCACCCAAAATGATTATTTAGTCACGGTTTTAATATGGTTATTAATAAACCATAATTTGAGAGGATTATATTATTTAATGATGAAAATAGAAGGGAAACAATAAATATGATAATTTATAAAATATTTCTTATCATCATTGTAAAGTGATAAAATTAATAATCACAATAAAAAATTATTTTCAAGAAGTTAACATGAAAAAATTTCTCGAATACCACTTAAAAAAATCCAAAATGTGATCCGAGAGAATTATATAATGGTTTTATATAGGAAATTTAGAGTGAAAAAAAAACATAAACATTAAATAGAAATCCTTTTTACTATTTTGGATATATATATATATATATATATATATATATTAAAAAACACGTAATAAAAGGAATTTTAAATCACTATTTTGATAAGAGGTAAAGATAATTTTGAAGATCACTAGAATGAAAAAAAATTCATATTTCAAACTATGAATGACGTAAATTAGTAAGAATGTTTAATATAGACTTAGTATAAAGAGATATCATTTAGTGGGATTAAGAATTATTTTCAGCATCATTAAATTATTTGAAGAATTATATCCATCAATGTAATATGAAAAAATAATTATTAAATTATTCTTAATATCATCAATGAATATAAAATATCCCTCTTTAAAAACATATATATATAGGAATAATTATTAGTGATTAACAGATATTGAGTCAAGATAATCCTCTCACAAATTAAGAAATATTTTAATATAATAATACTAAAAATGATAGAGAATAAAATTGAACATCAAATACAATGAATAAATTACAAATAATGATATTACATATCCAATAGGTAGTATTTACACCGTTTAAATGATATTAGGAGTGTAAAGGAAACATTACTCAAATAAAATAATTTGAGATTAATCACCCTTATATAATTATTATCATTCAAATTGAAAACCCAAGAAAGGTAGAACATGAGATATACATTAAATAAATTAGATAACATGAAAAATTATGATAAAATAAATCCATACCAATATATATAACACAAAAAGGAAACAAGTGGTGAATATATATATAATCACAATATAGAAACATTGAGATATAGAAACCCTTATTATAATTCATGAATTCCAATAAAGTGAAATAAAATCATATATATTTAAAATAACTATATTAATAACATATTTAAAAACCAAATTATTACCAATAAACTTATATAAACTTCAACTATACCCATTTATTAAAAATATATTAGTTAGTTATATTTTATTTTAGTCATCATATGTTAATTAGTATTGATTATTATGTTTACAACTAGTTTCATAATAGGAGTGTTAATTATTATTTTAAGATTAAAATTTATTAATTAGTATATAATTAAATTAACATTAATACATTTATAAAAATTATTTATAATTTTATTATTTCTTTTCATAAGTATTTCTTTAGAATTCGTAATGAAGAAGGCGACAGGAAGATTGTTTTGGGAATTTTCATGAGTAAGAGATGATATCATAATAAATAGTTATATATTACCATTACCATTAAAGAAAAAATACATTTGTATACATTTATATATAACATCACATTTTATTATATTTCCTTTGAAAGGGGTCGAACTCTTTCGATATGAACTAATTAACTAAAAGAAAAAATTGTGAATCATCACAAATATACCGTTCCATATCATAAAACATTATGAACATTAATAATTATTCTAAGACAAAAACAATCATTCAAAATAACATTAATTTTATTTGAATGTTGTGGAATATATTTCAAAACATTATAAATTATCATTCCTGATCATATAAAGTATAAAAACCATAATATTTCATTCAAAAAACCCATTCACCTTTTATTTTCCACTTAAATAGTGAATTACATTCCATTAAATTGATTATTGTAAAATTGTATTTCAAAATCATCAAATAGAAAACATAATTCTCAATTTAAAACAATTTAAAAAAAGAAGAACCATCTGCTAACATCTGGGGAAACACATATATATATCTAAAATAAGGGAATAATAAAAAAAGAAAACCCAAATTAAAACTACAAATTAAAACCAATATTATTTTATAAAAATTGTAATGACTATGAAAAGCATGAACCAAAAAGTAGAGAATACTCTAAGTAAAATTTATGGAAAATGTTCTATATTATTAGTATAACAACCCTAATTTTTATTACCCACTTAAACTAGATTTATTACATAAAATATCCACTTGATTAAACATAGAATATAGAGAGGTATAGTGTCATTGGGCTTAGGAACATTACATAATGACATAAAACATGAAACACAACATATTTATGGAAAACTTCTTTTACATTACCACTACATTCCCTCGTACTTAGCATTGCCTGGGATGACCTGAGGACATTCATAAGAAAGGGGTGACCTATAAAGCCCGGTAAGGGAGTAAACAAGGAATAAAATGAATAATAAAATACATGGTGTGCCATAGGAATATCTTTGGAGCATAAAAGAAACATGAACATAAAGGAAATATATAACATGATTAACATAACATGGAAATATAGCAATAACACTTAACATGGTATCAACATTAATAAAGGATCATTGCACATGGAGAATGAGTAAATCCTCATTGAACATGAATTAAAATGAGTAAACCCCCATTTTACTTGATGTATCATGATACTAATCTTTACCCAATGTATTGGTGCGCTATCAGGGCCCACCCTTCTTAAACATTTCATTTCATGAAAAATGGTTCCCCATAGATCATACAACATGGAATCATTCTTCATCATAATTTATTCCATGATAATGTAATTTAGAATACATACATGAAAAGATTTATAAAATATGTAAATGTGAATAATATTTAATACCCTAGGTAGTGAAATGGGCATGGTATTCACTACACAATGACTTTGACTTGGAAAATCGCGGTGCTAATTGGTAGCAAAACAACGTGACATAAAAATTCATAAAAATAAATGATGAGAGAGAAAAGGGTGTCTCATAATTTTTACATGAAATGGTATGTAATGGAATCATATAAATATATTTCCCATCAATTGTAATGGAATTTAGATGAATGTTACAAAATAATTTCATAAATGTAAATAAGGAGAGAGAAAATCCTTACGGAATTTCAGCAAGGTAACAGGCATACATGGGATGCAGTAATGAGAGAGAAAATGGGCCTCTCATTATTAAAACACATAGAGGGAAGTATGGTGGAGTTTTGAAAATATAAACCAACTTTTTTAATTGAAAATAAATGGTCATAACAACATAATGAAATTTGGACAAAATGAGAAAGTATTATACCCTTACTTAAAAGTATGATACCATAGGCTTGGGAGGGGCTTTAGAGAGGCTTATTAGGATCATGGGGATCCTTGGGAGGATTATAGATAAAGGAGGGAAGAGTTTGGTCGATCTCCAAATTATTTTAGTGAATTGGAAGTGGAATATTGGGTGGGTTTATATAATAAGGGAGAGAGAATTCTTTATTATTTAGGTTTTGGACCCTACAAATTAAACTAATCAAAACAAAAAACCATCCCATGTGTTATTACCATGGTTTTTTCCAAAGGAGAGTTTAAAAACAATATTTTATAAGGAAAATGGCCTAACTTCAAAAAATATCAGGCTTGATTGTGTGGAGGAGAGTCAGACTCTCAAGGAAATCATTTTGAAAATATAAAATGTTTTATAAGTCTTGGAGGGTCCACTAAGGATTTGTAAAATAAATCCAATAAACCTAAAATAAAATTATATTAATGGTAAAAAATATGTTGGCCTGACATCCCACTTATAGTATTTTATTAAATCTCAATTGGGTCATTATGATGTTATAAAACACATTATATAATTAAATGGTATTTAATTTCATTAACAAAAATTAATTTGTCTCCGAAAATAATGAAAAATTCACCATTTGGTAATTTTGATTCCCTGATCCCAAAAATAATAATCATTTTATCTAAGTTATTTTCTTAACATGTTAAATTTTACTTTTAAAATAAAGACTGTCATTTATTGAAAATTCATGGGTTTTGATAAAAACAGCTTTCAAACCTTAATAAAAATTACAATTGTATTCATAAAAATTATACAATCATTTATATTTAATAAAAATTAATTGAGTAATAATATTTAATTAAAATATTATTTAATTAAAATATCCATTAATTAATCAAAACACATTTCATAATTAAATATTAACTAAAATTACTATTTGTGATTTAAAAACTATTTACAGTGTAACAATAATCAAATTAATGTATAATCTTTATTATATAAAAAAATTGATTCACATAATAATAGAGATAAGGTCTTATTACATAACCCCTTATAACACCAGTATTGGACCGAATGGAATGGTGTGCGCTAGTGACAAACTCTTGGGGTGGCTCGGATAACATCGCCCAGGTGGTAATCTCTATCAACTTCAAATTCTTATATATGAGGTTTCGTTCGAGCTTAAAGTGTTGAAGCTTGGCTTTATCTTGGTTAAGGGAGAATCCCACTCATGCCACATCCTTTATGAGCTCCAAAAAATGGGCTTCGAACTAGGCATTGTATTATTTCATAGATCGGTTTCCCTAAGATCTAAGAATTTCACCAACTTCTCTTCATATGAGATATCATTCTCCAACGGTACTACCTTTGTATTGACTACATGAATTGGGTCAGGTATGTACTTTCTCAAGAGTGAAAAATGGAATAAATCATGTACTTGAGATAGGTTTGGTTGGTGTTCTAGTCAATAGGCCATTGCCCCAATGTGATCAAGGGTCTCAAAAGGGATGGTGTACCATGGACTAAGCTTTCACTTCATCCCAAATATCTTAACACTCTTACATGGTGACATGTGGAGGAATACAATGTCTCTCACATCAGACACTTGGTCCCGTCGATGATTATCAAAATAGCTCTTTTTTCGACTCTGAGTAGATTTAATGTGCTGTTGGATGGTCATAACCATCTCTAACATTTCTTCAACCATTTCTGAACCTTGGAGTTTTCTCTACCTAACTTCATCCCCACATGCTGGTGTTTTCCTCCTCCTCCCATATAGGGCTTCATAAAGATCCATTTGAATTCTTGAGTGGAAATTGTCACTGTATGAGAACTCAAAAAGAGGAATATGTTGATCCCATCCACTTTTGAAGTAAATTGAAAATCCTCCCAACATGTATTCAAGTGTTTGGATAGTCCACTCAGATTGACCATCAGTTTGAGGATAATAAGCTATACTGAAGTTCAGCTCAGTATCCAGAGCATGTTGAGGAATCTTCCAAAACAAAGAGGTGAATCATGGATCTTGATTGGAAACAATTGATAGGGGTATTCCATGCATCCTTACCACATCTCTGTTTTATATTCATGAAAATTGACTTAGCGATAAATCCTTTCAAATTATATGGAAATATACAGTCTTGGTATGATGATCCACAACAACCTAGATAACATTTCTTCCTTTTAATTTATGTGGATGTACAATGAAAAATTCCATAGAGATGTTCTCCCATTTCCATGAAGGTACTGGAAATGTGTAGAGACCCGAATCTTAACGTACATAGATATTACATTACTTTTGTGGAATACTTAGTATATAACAAAAACACCCACACAAGGACCGTAATAGTTTAGTGTATTTGTAAACTCGGAATATAATCTTCCAATAGTGGTGAAAGATCTTCAACATCTCCCATAAAGATCTTATTTTTCTTAAACCTAATTCCTTTATTTATATAATAGGGAAAAGAAAACATAAAAGGGTGAGCTCAAGTGCTCAGTAAGGGTAAACAAAAGAAATATCAATCACGTCATATTCATAAGGACATATCTTTTAGAAATCTTAACCTACAAAAGAAATCATAATTTCATAACATGGGATAAATCATAGTAGTGAAATGTAATCCCAATAATCATAACTTAAAACATGAAACTTTGCGTCATACACACATAATCATAGAGAATCATTTCTTATTAGTCAAGACTCATTGCCAAGACTATCTTAGTGGACAAAGTCCCTTTCTGAACCGAGTTCAATCCTCGTTTCAGTCCTGTTTCACTGAACCGGTATAACCTACCATTCCAGCCATGTCTATCTCATGAGATATAAAATCTTTACCTAGTGAATTGGAGGGAGATATAGGTCCCACTCATCTCATAATGACAACATTCTTATGTGTGCCACAAAATCATAAACCATACATCATAGCATAACCCATGTAATAAAAATGGGAATCTTTAAACATCGCGACATCATAAAACAATTCATATAAGATAATAGAATTCATAAAAATATTTCCATCACAACATAATAAAATCCATGTAATAATAGGGATATAAACAGAACCCTTTATTATCTTAGATGGAAAATAATTTTGATAAAACACTTGAACTCCATTCTTGAGGAAAACATCCTTTCTACTTCAAAAACACTTTTCCTTTCTTAATATGTCATACAATTTTAAACTAAAAAAAGTTGAATAAAAATAAACTTGAAAACTTGTAAAAGAATATTCTTGGAAATACTTTTTTTTTAAAATCCGTTCATGCCATACAAGTTAAAAAAACATTCTTCTCGTACTTTTGTCGGAAAAGTAAAAAAGTACCTCGTACGAAAAAATGACAAAAGATTCCTTTCATAACTTTTACTAAAAACTCACTGAAGGGTAAAATTGGATTTAAAAAATTTTAGGTGGATGGAAATAATATTACATATTGAGGAAACATGGATGTGGATGATAAAATACACCCTAGTAAATACCCAAGTATAAACAATCTCGGATAAAAATGAGATTTTGATATTTCCCTTACCTTAGGTCCAATTTGCTTCGTAAGTGTCTGAACCTCCTGTATAATGATTTAAATAATGTTATTGACTTATTCCATAATCATACTTATTGTTATGATATCATATATGGTCATATTCTTAGCTTATTATTAGTAATATTTCATTACTACTTGTTATTCGGGTGTTTATTGCTTTTTTGTTCTTATGCGTGTTTGTCAAATAAATTCTTATTCTTCTCTTTAGGTTATAGATACCTCATTTACAAAATGGTATTATTGTAATATATATCATATTCATTCATTCAATTCATTTATATAATCATTATGCAATGAAGATCATGTAGAACGAATCGCATCACATCGTGGAGACAGTATTCCGTACGTACGCACGAGCGATGATATCGTTCCCATGATCGTGAAATTGTATTGGAGTGTATGTATACTATTTCAGAATAAATATAACTTTTTAATAGTCATATATAGTCATTATTTACACCATTATACCCATCCAAGTAAGGTGGTGGTGGAAAATAGATTACACCACGGCGTGGAGACGGTATTCCGTACGTACGCACGCGCGGTGATTTCTTTTTCCGTAGGATGGATGGATGGTGAAATAGGGTTTTTTCATACTTATAATAACATATCAGTATATGAGTGATACGGATGTTATTATTTCATAATGAAACAACAAAAGAAGAAGAAGTGGAAGAAGAAATAAAGATGAAAGAATCGGTAACAGACATTACCTCTTCTTTGAAGTGCTTCTTTGAGACGTCCTTTTAAGGAACTAAAATAGGTCTTTTAAGAATACCAGAACCTCTAGGATGTTTCTAGGGAAGTGGAGAGGAGAACGTGGCAGGGGTTGGCTGAGCTTGAAGGCTCAATGTGGTGTGAGGAAGAGGGGGAGGAGGTACCCTTTTATTAGGGCGGAGAGGGGCACCTTTGGAATAACTAATAAATATTATTTTAATATAAAGTCAAATTCGGTTTTTAATAGCTCCAAATTGATATATTTCGAAGATGAGGTGAGTAGGGGTCAAAATACTCCCATACAATATAATTTATACAAGTTTAGGTATCAATTTTAACCTTATCTTTTAGATTTAACTTTAAGTTAGATAATTTAACTTTTACCGTGTCTTCTTGTTTTCTTACACTATAAGGTTAATAAAATTACTATATCAAGCGAAAAGAACCCCAAGTTGTTTATTATTAAAATATATAACCTTATCTAAGTCATTTGGCCGATCCTTAGATTTTTAGGAATAAAATAACAATTAATAATATAATATTTATTTTAAAAACTATTTTATGTCAATTGTGACACTATTTAGTAATTGATTTTTTTGAAATTCATAAAAGAATGATTAGTTCAAAAGAAGTTACATAAATCAATAATAACATGTCATATTAACCTAGAAAATTAGTGTAATTCATAAAAAGTCTCAAATTACATTTATTTGGGTATTTATAACATCAATTATGTCAATATTTCATTAATAAGATAATTACTGCATCATCATTGTGTCATAAATAAATAAAATTATTTAATGTCTAAAAATTACAAATAAAATACCATTATGTAGGAAATCATTTAAGCTTTGTAATTAATATTTATAGTCGAATTTATGTTATGTATAATCCCATATTAAAAATTATTTACTTATTAAACATTGATTTTTAACTATTTTAACCCTTCTTTAAATAAATTAATAATAAATGTCATAATCTAATGGTCATATTTTATTCCTAAGGTTGTTTTTGGTCAAATTAAACTTGTCCAATAGAATTAGGATATGTGTTAGGGTAATAGTAATATCATCTTTACCCTTAATTACCCTGTTTACTTTTAACCGTGGTTAAAAAAGTAAAAAGTTACTATTCACCAAAAATATTATTTTCATTTCATTGAACGACATTTTACTTACTGACATCAACCATGTCTCTCGGATTTTCAAAATTCCACTCACAGAAGTGGTAAAATTATGTTTTTTGAAAAATTCAGTGTTTTAACTACCACTTAGTGGTTTCACTATTCATCAAAAATTGAAAGTTTTCAGAAAAATACCAAAATTTCACCCTAGGCTAATTTCGATATTCCAAATCCAAAAATGAAGTCCATTTTGAAAAATAAAATTTATACAATTTAAAAATGTGGTTATTACTATTCATTACGGCTATTTTTAATAATATTTTAATAACATATCATTGTTTAGTGAAACTCGGTATTGCGTACGACACAAGCTATCGAGGAAGGCCGCGGTTGCGTGTAAAGCAAGCCAAGCTAGTGTTGTGTGTAGTGAAAGATTACTTTGATGATTTATATAACATAAAAACAAAATATTTCACATAAAAGTCTCGGGTGTTACATTCTAGCCCCCTTAAAAAGAATTTCTCCCTCGAAATTCGTCACATTGTAACAAACAAATGAGGATACCTCTCCCTCATCACATCCTCAAGATCTCATGTAGCTTATTCTAATTGGTAGTTCCTCCATAAAACTTTCACCAAGGGAGTGGTCTTGTTTCATAGGACTTTTTTGCTATGATCCAGAATCTCTATCGGCTGTTCTTCATAAGAAAGATCTTGCTCCAGCGGTACAACTTCTTGAGCTGGGTACATGTGAAGGATTAGGTATGTACTTTCTCAGGAGAGATACATGGAACACATCGTGTACTTGAGAGTGATTCGGTGGAAGCGCCAATCAGTAAGATACCTTCCCGACACGATCTAGTATTTCGAAAGGACCGATATATCTAGGGCTCAACTTCCCCTTCTTTCCAAATCTCATGACTCTTTTCGAGGGAGATATTCGTAAGAACACTTTATCACCCACTTCAAAATCTAGGTCTTTTCTTCAGTTGTTGGCATTACTTTTCTATCAACTCTGAGCTTCTCTTATGTGTTGTAGAATAGATCTGACCTTTTCTACCATTTCATCAACGAGATCAGGTCCTAATAGCTTTCTTTCCCCAACTTCAACCCAGCAAGTTGGAGTCCTGCATGTCTTTCCATAGAGAGCTTCATAAGGAGCCATCTGAATACTGGAGTGAAAGATATTATTATAAGAAAATTCCACCAATGGTAGGTGTTGATCCCAACCACCTTTGATATCCATAGAGCAATCTCTCAACATATCTTCTAGAGTTTGAATTTTTCTCTCAGGCTGACAGTCTGTCTGAGGATGATAAGCAGTGATGAAACTCAACTCTGTATCCAGAGTATTCTGAAGACTTCACCAGAACTTCAAGAAAAAATCTCGGATCCCGATCAAATATAATAGAAAGTGGTACTCCATGCAATATTATCACTTCCTTTACATATATCCTGGCAAACTGATCCAGATAGAAATCCTCTCTAATATCAATGATGTGTGCAGACTTGGTAAGACGATCAACTATGACCCAGATAACATTATTGCCTTTGGAAGTTTTAGGAAGTCCTGTGACAAAGTCCATAGTGATGTTTTCCCATTTCCATTCGGGTATGGGTAATGGTTGTAACATCCCCTTAGACTTCTATCTCTCAGCTTTAACTTGCTGACAAACCAAGCATCGAGAGACATATTCAACAACATCTCTTTTCATGCCATCCCACCATAAGTACTCTTTCAGGTCCCTATACATCATTGTGCTTCCAGGATGAATAGAGAATGAAGAACTATGAGCATCATCCAACAGCTCCTTCTTTAATTACGGGATGGGAGGAACACAAACCCGATTCCTGAACTTTATTATCCCATCACAATCAAGGTTGAATTCAGGAACATTTCTCACCTTCTTTTGTAACTCGACATCTTCTTTCTGTGCCTCTTTAATCTTCACATGTATAGATGGTTGAACATTCATTTGAGAAAGATAAGATTTCCCCCTTCCATTATAATTACAAAATCCATCCTTTGTAAATCAATAAATATTGGATCTTTTGTGATCCTCATCATGGATAAACTAGCATGGTCTTGTCGACTTAATGCATCTGCCACCTTGTTTGCTTTCCCAGGGTGGTAATGGATTGAGCAGTCATAATCATTAATCAGCTCCAACCATCTTCTTTCACGGATATTCATCTCCTTTTGTGTGAAAATATACTTTAAACTTTTATGATCAGTATAAATGTCACACCTTTCTCCATAAAGATAATGCCTCCAAATATTTAATTCAAAGATTACCACAACTGACTCCAAATCATGTGTTGGGTAATTTTTCCCATGGATTTTCAACTGTCGTGAGGCATAAGCTATCACCATTTCATTTTTCATAAGAACACACCCCAATCCCTTCTTGGATGCATCACTATAGATCACAATCCTTTCTCCACTACAACGCAGTGTGAGCACAGGTGCACTAGATAACCTTCTTTTAAACTCCTTGAAATTCTCTTCACATTATTCCGTCCAAACAAACATAACTCCTTTCCGAGTCAACTTGGTGAGTGGATTAGATAATCGTGAAAAATCATTCACAAAACGTTGATAATATCCAGCCAAACCAAGAAAACTTCGGATCTCAGTTATTGTTTTTGGTCTCAACCATCTTTCGATGACCTCTATTTTTGCTGGATCCATAGATATCCCCTCTTTTGAGATTATGTGACCCAAAAATGAAACTTTTTAAAGCCAAAATTCACACTTGTTAAATTTGGCATAAAGCTTCTCCTTTCTCAGGGTCTTCAATATAATTATCAAGTGATATTCATGTTCTTCCTTGCTCTTTGAATAGACAAGAATATCGTCTATAAAGACTACCAAATATTGATCAAGATAGTCTCTAAAGACTCTATTCATCAAATCCATGAAGATAGTAGGGGCATTAGTAAGACCAAATGGCATCACTATAAATTCATAGTGTCCATACCTTGTTCGGAAATCCGTCTTTGGTATATCCTCCCTTTTGAACCTTAATTGATGATACCTTGAATGTAGATCAATCTTGGAAAAGTATTGAGCTCGACATAGTTGGTCAAATAAGTCATCAATGCGTGGGAGAGGATATTTGTTATTGATAGTGATCTTGTTAAGTTCTCGATAATCAATGCAGTGTCTCATTGATCCATCTTTCTTCTTTACAAATAGAACAGGTGCTCCCCAAGGTGACACACTAGGACGTATGAATACCTTATCAAGATTCTCTTGGAGTTGCTTCTTCAATTCCTGTAACTCAATTGGGGCCATTCTATAAGGTGTCTTTGAAATAGGAAAAGTACCCGGTACGAGTTCTATTGAAAACTCAACTTCATGATTTGGTGGAAGACCTGGTAATTCCTCCGGAAAGACATCATCAAACTCCCATACAATGGGCATATTCTTAATCGTGAGTTTCTCACCATCCATTTGAGATAAATAACCGTCATTTAGTGGAATCAAGACCCATAAGGTAGAAGGAATTTCCACTGGAAGGTTATGTTCATCCTTGCATTGATAGACGATCATAGATTGATCTGGAATATGAAATGTGACTTCCCTTCTTTGGCAATTGATATGAGCTCCATATAAAGAAAGCCAATCCATGCCAAGAATCACACCAAATTCCACTATAGGAAGGATCACAGGATTTTCAGGAAGCACTTTCCCACAAACTTCAATCGGAGAAGAATTATAAACTTTTGATGCAACTGTTGTTCCATTAGGTGTTGTCACAGCTAACTCAACATCTAATTGTTGAGGTAATACAGTGATACCCTTAGAAAATTCTTCAGAAATAAAAGAGTGGGTGGATCTAGAATCAAATAAAACATTTGCTACTTTAGAGTGGATGGTAAGTGTACCTTTCACCACATCGTTATCGTACTCCACATCACTGATAGAAATTGCATGTGACCTTCCTTTGTCTTTAGCCTTAAGAGTTTGTTGGTGTCGACCATCATCATCAACCCTTGGATTAGGGAATTTATTGGAATAATGTACCATCTCCTTGCACTTGAAACATTGAAGTGTATTAGGTTCATTCTGTGTATCCCTTCCTTTGTTTGCATCATTAGTCATCTTCTTCCCATCATCACGACATTCAAATTCCCGATGAACTTCCTTTCCACACATGAAACATTTACTTTTCCCTTTAAGACAACACCCTCTATGTTTCTTTCCACACTTTGAGCATAAGGGAATGCTCATATTCTTTTCAGTGTGCTCTTTATATTTTCCTTTGAATTCCATTTTCTCTTCTTATCAAACCCATATGACTGATGGGTTACTCCAATATCCATCTCAACTTTGAGAGCACATCGAACGATTTCCTCATAGCTATTGAAGTCCCCTATGGATAAGGCCCTTCAAAGACTTGGTTTTAAGCCACTAAAGAATCGATCGATCATACTCTCAGGTTGCATAATAATACCAGAAGTGTACCTTGCAAGTCTTATAAAATTTGCTTCATAGGTACCAACAGATTCATCATCCTTTTGCTTCAGTAAAAGAAACTCTTTATCCATCTTTGTTCGGAGAATACGAGGGAAGTACTTATTGAAAAATAAGTTCTTGAACTCGTCCCATTCCATGGACTCAATTTCATCCCTTGGACTCGTATTCTAAATAAGATTCCACCATTGATCAGCATCACCTTCCAAACGATACACTGCTAAGATGACTTTATCATGCTCAGAATATTGAAGAACTGAAAATATCTTTTCAGTAGTACTAATCCATTGTTCAGCAACTAATGGATCAGTAGACCCACTGAATGAAGGTGGATGCTGTCTCATGAAGGATTAAACAGAATGTTTCTCCTTCCTTTGCTCGTTTGGAAGTCCTGCATGATTCATAGCTTGATTAAGTTGTGTGAGCATGGCTACAAGATTTTTCATTCCAGCTCCCATAACGTTTGGTTGCTCTGGGGACAATCATTGCATTTCCTGTCGCATTCCGCATTAACACGGTTCCTTCGGGTTCCAGCCATTGACTAAAACCAGGAAGAATAGTGTGAGAAACACTAATTATAATAGGAAAACCACATAATCAAGAATATAATTTCACACTTAAGGTCTTATCCTAGGTTATTCATGGCCATTTCTAAAACACTAAGATTCTGTTCTATGCTTAGACTTATCCTTAGGGTTCATACTAAGGCTTTCACATTCTAGTTTCCAATGTTTGACTATACCTTTCCTCTGATACCAACTGTAGAGACCCAGATCTTAACGTACATAGACATTACATTACTTTTTCGTAATACTTAGTACATAACAAAAACACACATAGAAGGACCGTAATAGTTTAGTGTCGTTGGAAACTCGGAATATAATCTTCTAATCGTGGCGAAAGATCTTCAACATCTCCCATAAATATCTTCTTTTTTTTAAACCTAAATCCTTTCTTTATATCCTAGGGAAAATAAAACATAAAAGGGTGATCTCAAATGCTCAGTAAGGGTAAACAAAAGAAATATCAATCACGTCATATTCATAAGAACATATCTTTTGAAAATCTTAACCTGCAAAAGAGATCATAATTTCATAACATGGGATAAATCATAGTAGTGAAATGTAATCCCAATAATCATAACTTAAAACATGAAACTTTGTGGCATACACACATAATCATAGAGAATAATTTCTTATTAGTCAAGACTCATTGACAAGACTATCTTAGTGGACAAAGTCCCTTTCTGAACCGAGTTCACTCCTCGTTTCAGTCCTGTTTCACTGAACCAGTTTAACCTACCGTTACAGCCATGTCTATCTCATGAGATATTAAATCTTTACCCAATGCATTGAAGAGAGATATAGGTCCCACCCATCTCATAATGATACCATTCTTATGTGTGCCACAAAATCATAAACCATACATCATAGCATAACCCATGTAATAAAAATGGGATTATTTAAACATCGTGACATCATAAAACAATTCATATAAGATAAAAGAATTCATAAAAATATTTCCATCACAACATAATAAAATCCATGTAATAATAGGGATAGAAACAGAACCCTTTATTATCTTAGATGGAAAATAATTTTGATAAAACACTTGAACTCCATTCTTGAGGAAAATGTCCTTTCTACTTCAAAAACAATTTTCCTTTCTTAATATGTCATAAAATTCTAAAATAAAAGAAGTTGATTAAAAATAAACTTGAAAACTTGTAAAGGAATATTCTTGGAAATATTTTTTTTAAATCCATTCTTGCCATATAAGTTAAAAAACATTCTTCTCGTACTTTTGTCGGAAAAGTAAAAAAGTAACTCGTACGAAAAAACGACAAAAGATTCCTTTCATATCTTTTACTAACAACTCACCGAAGGGTAAAATTGGATTTAAACAATTGTAGGTGGATAGAAATAATATTACATATTGAGGAAAAATGGATGTGGATGATAAAATACACCCCAGTAAATACCGAAGTACAAACAATCTCGAATAAAAATGAGATTGTGATATTTCCCTTACCTTAGGTCCGATTTGCTTCGTAAGTGTCCGAACCTCTTGTATAATGATTTAAATATTGTTATTGACTTATTCCAGAATCATACTTATTGTTATGATATCATATATGGTCATATTATTAGCTTATTATTAGTAATATTTCATTACTACTTGTTATTCAGGTGTTTATTACTTTTTTGTTCTTATGCGTGTTCGTCGAATAAATTTTTATTCTTATCATTAGGTTATAGATACCTCATTTACAGAATGGTATTATTGTAATATATATCATATTCATTCGTTCAATTCATTTATATAATCATTATGCACTGAAGATCATGTAGATTGAATCACATCACATCGTGGAGACGGTATTCCGTACGTACGCACGAGTGATGATATCGTTCCCATGATCATGGAATTGTATTGGAGTGTATGTATACTATTTCATAATCAATATCACTTTTTAATAGTCATATATAGTCATTATTTACACCATTATACCCATCCAAGTAAGGTGGTGGTGGAAAATAAATTACACTACGGCGTGGAGACGGTATTTCATACGTACGCACGCGCGGTGATTTCTTTTTCCGTAGGATGGATAGATGATGAAATAGGGTTGTTTCATACTTATAATAACATATCAGTATATGAGTGATACTGATTTTATTACTTCATAATGAAACAAACAAAGAAGAAGAAGTGGAAGAAGAAATAAACATGAAAGAATAGGTAACAGACATTACCTCTTCTTTGATGTGCTTCTTTGAGACCTGCTTTTAGGGCACTAAAATAGGTATTTGAAGAAGACCAAAACCTCTTGGATGTTTCTAGGAAAGTGGAGAGGAGAAATTGTCTGGGTTTGGCCGAGCATGAAGGCTCAAAGTGGTGTGAGGAAGAGGGGGAGGAGGTGCCCTTTTATAAGGGAGGAGAGGGGCACCTTTGGAATAACTAAAAATATTATTTTATTATAAAGTCAAATTCGGTTTTTAATAGCTCCAAATTGATATATTTCAAAGCTAAGGTGAGTAGGGGTCGAAATACCCTCATCCAATATAATTTAGACAAGTTTAGCTATCAATTTTAACCTTATCATTTAGATTTAACTTTAAGTTAGATAATTTAACTTTTACCGTGTCTTCTGGTTTTCTTAAACTATAAGGTTAATAAACCTACTATATAAAGCCAAAAGAACCCCAATTTTTTTATTATTAAAATATATAACCTTATCTAAGCTATTTGGCTGAGCCTTAGATTTTTAAGAATAAAATAACAATTAATAATATAATATTTGTTTTAAAAACTATTTTATGTCAATTTTGACACTGTTTAGTAATCGATTTTTGTAAAAATCATAACAGAATGATTAGTTAGAACCAAGTTACTTAAATCAATAATAACATGTCATATTAACCTATAAAATTAGTTTAATTCATAAAAAGGCTCAAATTACATTTATTTGGGTATTTATAACATCAATTATGTCAATATTTCATTAATAAGATAATTACTACATCATCATTGTGTCATTAATAAATTAAATTATTTAATGTATAAAAATTCACAATAAAATACCATTATGTAGGAATTCATTTTATATTTCTAATGAATATTTATAGTCTAACTTATCTTATGTATAAACCCATATTAATAATGATTTACTTATTAAACATTGATTTTTAATTATTTTAACCCTTCTATAAATAAATTCATAATAAATGTCCTAATCTAATGGTCATATTTTATTCCTAAGGTTGTTTTTGGTGGAATTACACTTGTCCAATAGAATTAGGACATGTGTTAGGGTAATAATAATATCATTTTTACCCTTAATTACCCTATTTACTTTTGACCGTGGTAAAAAAAGTAAAAAGTTACTATTCTCCAAAAAATTATTTTCATCTCATTGAACCACATTTTACTTACTGACATCAACCGTGTCTCTCGGATTTTCGAAATTCCACTCACAGAAGCGGTAAAATTAAGTTTTATGAAAAATTCAGTTTTTTAACTACCACTTAGTGGTTTCACTATTCATCAAAAATTGAAAGTTTTCAGAAAAATACCAAAATTTCTCCCTATGCTAATTTCGATATTCCGAATCCAAAAATGAAGTCCATTTTGAAAAATAAAATTTATACAATTTCAAAAAGTGGTTATTACTATTCATAACGGCTAGCATTAATAATATTTTAATAGCATATCATTGTTTAGTGAAACTCGGTATTGCGTACGACACAAGCTAACGAGGAAGGCCACAGTTGCGTGTAAAGCAAGCCAAGCTAGTGTTGTGTGTAGAGAAATATTCCTTTGATGATTTATATAACATAAAAACAAAATATTTCACATAAAAGTCTCGGGTGTTACATAATGATTGTATCATACCCTTAGACTTCTACATCTAAACCTTCACTTACTGATATACTGGGCACTTTGATGTATACTCAGCAATATCCTTCTTCATGTTATCCCACCAGTAATGCTCTCGGAGATCTCGATACATCTTTGTGTTTCCTGGGTTAATGGATAAATTTGAACTATGTGCATCATAAAAAAGTTCCTTCATTCACATTGGATTCTATAGAACACATATTATTGACCAAAATATCACAATTCCTTCATCATTTACATTGAATTTCGATAGTTTCTCTTTTCTAATAGTTTCCACCTTCTTTTGAATTTCCCCATCATCCTTTCGAGAATCCATTAACATTTCCAAAAGCAGCAGTTGATAAATAATTTGTGAAAGGATTGATTATTTTCCCTTATTTATTATTCCCATGTCTATCTTAATCAAATATAAGTGGATTGGATCCCTTTAAATTCACATCAATGACAGAATCACTGGGTCCTTTCTACATAGAGCCTCTGCCACCTTGTTCTCTTTCCATGGGCGGTAATGGATTAAGCAGTCATAGTCTTTAATCAGATTGAACCATCTTCATTGGTTCTTGTTCAACTCTTTCTATGTGAATATATACATGATGCTTTAGTGTTCGATATATGTTTCACACTTCTCCCAAAATAGATAATGCCACCAAAATTTTAAAGCAAATATCACTCCAGCCAACTCTAGATCATGTGTTTGATAGTTTTTCTGATGTAATTTTAACTTCTTTGATGAATATCCAATGGCTTTTTCATTTTTCATCAACACACACCCCAATAAATTCTTCAAAGAATCACTAAATTCCACAAAATGTTATCCATTGGTGGGTAAAGTGAGCATGGGTGTAGTGATAAGCCTCATTTTCAACTCATTGAATCTCTATTTGCATTCATCACTCCTTGAAAACTTCACTCCATTACGAGTGAGCTTGGTAAGAGGGTTTTACAATCGTGTGAAATTTCTCACAAATCGGCGATAATATCCAGCTAACCCCATGAATCTACGGATATCTGTTACTGATGTTGTCCTCGACCATCCCTCAATTCCAACTATCTTGGAGGGATCCATATATATCCCATTTCTTATGATGATATGACCCATGAATGAGACTTCCTTCAACTAGAACTCACACTTTCTATTCATATCATAGATATTCTCCATTCACAAGGTCTTTAATAATGTTCTTATATGATCTTCTTGCTATTAGTTGGTTTTGATGTAAATTATAATATCTTCTATAAAGACTACCAAATTTTTTTGAGGTAATCTATAATGAATCTATCAGTCAATTCCATGAAGACTTTTCGAGCATTAGTGAGTCTGAAAGACATTACTGTGAATTCATAGTTCCCATACATTGTACAAAAAGCATTCTTGGGGGTATCCTTATTCTTCACCCTTACATAGTAATATCCCGACAAAAAATCTACCTTGGAGAGGTATTGTGCTCCACGTAGCTGATCGAAAAAGTCAACAATTAGAGGTAGAGGATACATTTTATTTATTGTGATTTTTTGAGCTCACGATAATCAATGAAAAGGTGCATTGATCCATCCTTCTTCATTACAAAGAGGATAGGTGCACCCCATGGTGAAGCACTTGGGCGTATATAACCTTTATCCAGAATCTCCTATAGTTGCTTGTTCAGCTCCTCATGATTGATAACAACCATTCTATACAGAGTATTGGATATGGGAAATTTTCTAGGTTCTAGATCAATAGCGAATTATACATCTCTTCTAGGAAGAAGACTTGGCAATTCCTTGGGAAACACTTCAACTAATTCCCTCACAATAGGCATTTCTAAAGGATTCTTGCTTCCTTAAACTCAATCATCTGAGCCAGATACACATGATCATAGGCTAGTAATATCCACCCTTGAGATGATGGTGCAAAAAATGATTCATCTTCCTCCTTACACTGGTACTGAAATGGCGGTCGATTCTCCATATGGAGAGTGATTTCCATCTCATGGTAATTTATGTTGTCTCTATAGAAGGAAATCCAATCCATGTCAAGAATTGAAAAAAATTCTACTAGAGAGAGTAGGATGAGCTTCGACGGAAATTTCAGTCCACAAATTATGATAGGGGAGGAGTTATATTCAATGGATGCAATGATTTCCCCATTTTACTTCCTCGCTGACATCATTACTTCCATGATTTTTCATGGTGTTTTGATTTCTCTTCTAATCATTTAGTATATAAAAGAATAGATAGAACCAGAATCAAAAAGTATGTTCTCTATTATTGAATGAATAACTAGCTTAACCTCCACCAATTCGTTGTCGGGGAACATTTCGGTAGTAATGATGGAAAAAACTATCCCTTGCTACCGTGGAGGTTTTTGGTTTCCTTTAAAAGCCCTTGGAATAGGGCACTGATTTTCAAGGTTCCCTGTTTCATTGTAGTTGAAAAATGAACAATTCGTTTAGGGTTGAACAGGGAATTACTCTCCTCTGTCACAACTGTAGGTTTTTTCTTGTCAGTAGTTAAAGGCTTGGTTCCCTTCTATTACACACCAAATGCATTTACTCTTCCCCTTTAGGAAATTTCCAGAGTGCTTTTTTCTACACCTTTGGAAAGTTGGGTGATGGATTTTCTTAGCAACATTAGATTTATCCATAAGACTCCTAGAATTGAATTCCACATTACGCTTCTTATCCCCATGATACACACAAAATTCGATGATCTCTATTTTGACAATGAGGGCACATCAGAAATTTTTTTCATAGCTCTTGAAGTCACGGATCTCTAGAGCTTTCCACGGGCTAGGTTTCAGCCCACCAAAGAAGTGTTCAACCTTGAATTCATGGGTAACGTCAAAACCATAGGCATATCATGCAAGCATTGTAAAGTTATCCTCGTACATTTTGATGGATTCGTCGTCTTTTTTCTTGAGGGAAAGAAAGTCCCTTTCCATATTTTGTCATACGATGTTAGGAAAATATTTGTCGAAAAACATTTTCCAGAAAACCATCAATTCTAACAACTAGATCTCCTCATTTCTCTTCATATTTTTGATTAATACCCACCATTTATCGGCTTCACCCTCCATACGATAAGCATCTGGAAGAAGCTTCTCTTGTTTAGAACATTGTAGGATGGATAATACATTTTCAATGGAGTTGATCCATTATTCGGTAATTGAGGGATCAGATGATCCATTCAAATTAGGAGGCCTTTGTCTCATGAATCTCTTGACTGTGAATAGTTCTTCTTGGTGGAGGGGGGGGGGGTTGAACGTTCCTCTTGACCCATGTTTCTATTCAAATCTAGAGTTAACTGTGGTAGTATCTTGACAATGATCATGATTCATGATCCCATTGGATTGGGCATATCATTAGAACAATAATCACATTGATCTTCGCATCAGTTGTTAGGCTGATTCCTCCTATTATCGGCCATTAAAGGGAAGAAAAATAATGTTTGGGGTAACAAAAAAGGGTATTCCAAGGACAAAAACAAATGACTTATAAATAAATTTTATTTCCTTAACTTATTAATCTATAGTCTTCAATCTATTTTATCCATGATATACTTCCCAATATATATTCATAAGATAAATTTTAATAACCTTAATAATGGTTGATAATAAGGTTAAAAATGTACCAATTAATATCACCCGAGAGTATCATAACCAAAAGTGTAGCAAGACCCGTTGTCGTGTACCGGGATACCCCGAGTCAAGCCTGAAACTCATTTTTAGAGATTTAGCTCTAAGGTACATCTGTGAGAGAGCTACCTCTACCTGCTCGTATCCAGACATTGATTTATTTTCTAGATAACCCACTTACTCAATACTCACCAAAATTTATGAATTTTTTATGATAATTATAATTATCCCAATGTTATCAGTATGTTTTTTTAATCCTAATCCCTAAAATAACAAAACCTATCCTCTAACACAAAATATAACAACCCATATTTTTATTACACAATTTAGCATGATTTATTACATAAAATATTCAATTGATACAACAAAGAAGATTGATAGGTCTAGTGTCTTTGGGGATTAGGAACATTAAATAATGACTTAAAACATGAAACCCAACATCTTTATTTATGACCACTACATTTCTTCGTACATAGCATTTCATGGGATAACCTAGGGACTTGCACAAGAAAAGGGTGATCTATAAACACTAGAAAGATAGTAAACAAGTAATAACATTAATAATAAAAAACATGTTATGTAGTCGGCATATAAATGGTGCATAAAAAATTTGAACCTAAAGGCAAGATATAACATGATTATCAAAACATGGAAATGTTGCAACAATAATTAACATGACCTTGTAAGGGTTCCACCTAACCCCTTCAAAGGTGTATTATCAAAAAATCTATAAAAATGAAGGCCTTCGGGGCATTGGAGGAATGATCCAAGGATCATTGTAGATAGATAATGAGTAAATACTCATTGCTATTGAATTATCATGAGTAAAATATCATTGCACTTGATGTATAATGATAATAATCTTTTCACAATGCATTGGAGCGCTATCAGGGAACACCCTTCTTAATCATTTCATTTCATGCATAAGCGTGCCACATGGATCATACAACATGGAATCATTCATCATCATAATTTATTCCAAAAAAATGGAATGTGAAATACATACATGAAATGGTTTAAGAAATAAGTAAAATTAAAAAAAGGTGAATACCCTTGATAGGGAAATTGTCATGGTATTCACTACACAATGAATTTGGCTTGGTAAATCATGGTGCAATTTCGGCATCATAACGACATGACATAAAAATTCATAAAAATGGTTGATGAGAGAGAAAGGGGTGTCTCAGAATTTTTACGAAAAATTGATAGTATGTAGATAATATAGATACATGTCCCAACAGTTGTAATGTAATTTAGATTCATGATACAAAAGAATTTCTTGAACATAAATGAGGAGAGAGAAATTCCATATAGAATTTCGGCATGGTAATGAGTGTAAATGGGAGCCATTAGTGAGAGAGAAAGGGGGTATCTCATTATTAAAACATAAGGAGGATGTTATGGGGTATGTTATAAATCATACCCCAACATTTGTAATTTAAAATAAATGGGAATAACAACATAATGAAATTTGGACAAAAATGAGAAAGGGGGAAATCCATTAAATGGAAGTGTGATCCCAATGGCTTAGGAGGGGCTTGAGAGAGGCTTCTTGGGAGCTTGGGGTGCCTTGGGAGTATTCTAGAGAGAGGAGGGAATATTGTTTTCGAGCTCTAAAGGATAAAAGTGGTGATAAAGTGAGAGCTTAGGTGAGTTTATATAGGAAAGAAGATGGGATTCATTATTATTTAGTTTTTGGACACTACACATTAAATTAATCAAAACCACAAACCGTCCCATGGTTTTTGCCATTGGGTTTTTCCAACGGTGAGGGTAAAATATTATTTTATATGACTAATGTCAGAAATTAAAATATTAGGATCACTTATGTGGAGGTGAGAAACACTCTTAATGAAATCATTTTAAAAGATAAAATGTTTTATAATCATGGAGGGTCCACTAAGACTTTGTAAAATAAATAAAATAAACCTAAAATTAAATTATTTTAATGGTAAAACATAAATTGGCCAAAAATACCACTTATAGTAATTTATTACATCACCAAGGGGTTATTATTATGTTGTAAAACATATTATATAATTAAACAGTATTTAAATTTTTAACCAACAATTCAACTGACTTAGAAAATTATGAAAAATTCACTAATGCATAATTTCTATGTCCTGATTCTAAAAATAATATTCATGTTATCTAAATGATTTTCTAAATATTTTATTTTTTACTTTTGAAATAAAAAACTAACATTTATAAAAAATTCATGGCGTTTGACAAAAACGACTTTCAAACCTTCATAAAAATTACAATTGTATTCCTAAAAATAATACGATCATTTATATTTAATAAAAATTAAGTTATTAATAATATTTTATTAAAATATTATTTAATTAAAAAATCTATTAATTCATCAAAATATATTTCCTTATTGAATATTAACTAAAAACACTTTTTGAGCATTAAAAACTATTTACAACGTAATAATAATAAAATGAAGGTCTATTCTTTATTATTTTAAAAAATAATGAACATAATCATAGTGCTAAGGTATTGTTACAAAACCCCTTATAACACCAGCATAGGACCAGAGGGTATGGTGGGAGACTGTGACAGACTCTTGGGGTGGCTCAGTTAACATTTCACGGGTGGTAATATTCATCGACTTCCACTTCTCCCATAGTTGTTTTCGTTCGAGCATAATGTGTTAAAGCTTAGCTTGGGCTTGGTCAAGAGAATAACCCAATGACGCCACCACCTTTCCTAGATCCAAAAACAGGAATGATGTGGGGAAATTATATTGGATGAGGCTATCGCTTCCTTTGTCTGAGTAAATTGGATTTGTTAAAGCCCTATATTTATAAAAAACATGTGATAACTGTTCAACGACTATATTAGAAATGATAAAAACTGTTAATGGTATTTTGAAATAAAAAAACCTAAAACCAAAGAAGGTCATATTTTATATAATAGTTTTACATAATAATACATTTAATTAGATCAAGTGGAATTTTCATTCACCAATATTTGGGTCGTTATAAATAGAGTATCTTACTTCAAGGAAAAATAGGTGAAATACCCTAATAGGGTGGGGGGGGGGGGGGTTGAATCATTGTATGAAAGACTAAACCAACTATTTCATTGGATAATGTTTCATTTCATAAAAACTATTTTTTAACTCATTCCCATATAACAATATAAATGGAAATTGAAACATGAAAAAACCAAAAAAAGTTTACATGGTTCATACTCACTAGGCTACATTAATAGAGCATAAAAATGAAATATAATAGTGTGTCAAATACAGAAATGAACACTACTATTAAAAGGTTTAGAGTAGAGTCACTATCCTCCCTAGTTTTCAACCATTAAAAATTTGAAAGGCCACTATTCTATCTGTAGAACTGAACAAACTTCACCTTCAATAGAATATTTCAAAAATTAGTTATTATTTGATTCACAATTGTCTGTGTCTTTATGATACAAATTCTTCAATGAGATTAACGATTTCTTTTTCTAAAAAATTTCTTATGAGAGTTTGTATCCCTTAGGAAATATATTTCACATGAACTCTCTACAAGGTAGATATATGAGTCCTCTGTATGAGAAACCTGATATATACCCCTCAACGAGACCCCTCCACAAGACCTCTTTGTGAGACCCATTAGGGAGATCCCTACATGGATCCTTATTCTATTAATGCAAATAATATGAATTTTGAATGAGACACGTTTATGTTTATGTGTTTCATGTGATATCAAAGGGTTTTTATATGTGTGTAAAAACTGTAATCATACTTAATATTTTATGATTCCGTCTGGATATCACATCATGAGACTCCTTCATGAGAATTTCTTTTGATTATGTGTATCATTTTACTCTAATAAAAGACCATTATTATCTCCTGAAAAATTCTTTTATTCTATTCAAAAAACATAGTCGATGTTCCCTAACTTCTTAAGGATGGTTTAGGGGGTATTTGTCAGCATAATTCCACCTCTATAACCCAAAATATTCTAGTTAACTATTCATTCCACTGCCATATAAATCATCCTTACATGCTTCACATGATCACTCTATGTGATCACCTTCATTAAATCCCAATTTATTCACATGATCACCATAATTATCATTGACCGTGTCATGTGATCCCATATCATTATCAATTGAAAATCATGTCGACTTTATGTGATCCCATAATGAGATCCAAAGAAAATCATGTTCCTAACACCAATGTATTTTTGTGATTCTCAGGATAATATTGAAATATCCAAATATAATCATACATTTATCAACTGACTTTGAATGAATGCCTGAAGACTCCATCATTTCTATCTTTTTTTCATAATGCGCTTCAGGTAGCCTCTTCTCAAGATCCACTAACTATCATGTGCACTTAGTGCACTCTCATCAAGAGATCCACTAACATTCATGCAACGTCTTTAAAATCTTCACATGATATTTTCAAGAGAACATTTGACAATCATATGGAATTTTCATGTGCTTTTCATTATTAGTTTTGAAATTTGAACTTGGCGTGATCAATTCAGATATTTTAACTCTGTGTTATTAGTTATATAATTCAATCTCCAAATTATTATTTTATATATTATCACCAAATATTCACACCTCCTTTTAAAACACACCCTTTTCAATAAAATCAAACATTTTCAATAAACACAGTCCAACCACAATCACCATCATGTTTTAATTTTTAAAATAATATTCTCCTTTGTTTTTCTGACAACAATTATAATATTCAATAACTATCTTGTTGACACATGAAGTACATGGGAACTATAAATAATTATATAACCCAAATCGTTATCAAGGACTTCCATGTCACATAATATAAAACCACATCTGCCAATCTCATCATGAGAAATATGATTATCATTTAATTTTCAAATATTAACCACATCATTCTCAAACCATCCACCAAAAAACATATCGACAAAAAATTATAGATCAAGATCATCCCTTAAGACCACTTCATAACCTACACAATCCCGCATAATGAATCTAAAAGTCACTACTTTTTAGGATTCTTATTCCTTGAAAGAATAGATTTTACATATTCATATTTAAAACTCCCCTTGTTACTCTGATCCCCCTAACACATTCTTCCTAATCATGATTAAGTGATTTTCACCTACTTTTTCAATGAACAAAATGGTTAATCCTTTTTGGTATTAAAAATGGTAAATATAAGATATTATTATATAGGTGAAACACACCAAAACATAGGGAGGGGTCACCATCCACACTATTTTATTGTGATGGAGTCAACTGAACACTAGGATCTAGTCGATGTTGTTCAAATGATTCATTAGGTAGGGCTTCAAATAGGTAGTCTTCAACCAATATTTCAGTAGGAAAATACATCAACTTCATAATGTCACGCTCTAATTTCTCATTGATACGGTGATATTAGATTTCATTCCAATTTTCCCTTGTGCGACGACATGATTTTTGATCGTATTTATAGATCCAGTATTAATAAAATATATTTGGAATGGATACTTCATTTCAAATCCCATTTCTTTGGGCTGTTTCTTCATCCATAGTAACTGTATGCAAAAATTTGTAGTCATAATGTATTCCACTTCTAAGATGCTCAAAGAAATAAAATTTTGTTTTTCTCATCCAATAAATATATAATCAACCAAGATAAAATGCATTTCCTGATGTTGAATTTTGATCATCTTTTGAACCGGTCAAATATTCATATGTAATACCCAATAACTCTTATTGAAAATTTTCATTTTATAATAAAATAAAATACGCCTTTAATTTGATATACCAAAGTATTATTTTGACTGCAATTATATGGATTTATTTGATATTTTATTTATTCCACACCTCTGAACAAGTGGGAAAATCAATATAAGGTCATTTTACTATTAATTACAACTATCTACAAATGATATATCTATATAATATTATATTAACATCTTTTCCTTTTTCATCTCTTGAAAATTCTATTCGTGTGTCAACTGGAGCTATCATCAATATGGAATTTTATATTCAATATATCTTCATAACCTTTTTGGCATACTTTTATTCAAAAATAAAAGTATAATGTATTCCATGTGTTACCTATGAACCTATAAAAATGGTAGAACCCTAATAATTTAAATTTTAAAATTGTTTTTCAAGAATTTTATATTCTATTTCCACTATTATTTATTAATTCCATTAAATATATGTCTTCAATATAAACCAGCTTGATAATCCTTTTATTTATCCTTTTATTAAAATAAGGATTATATTGTACTCTAATACTTTGGAAGCCAAACCTCTTTAAATACTGAGCAAGTCATTAATTCATTTCTCTCAGTGCCTTATTAAACCTGTACAAAGCCTTATATAAATTTAATTTTTTATCATTATTATGAATGTGAAAACCTTTTATTCAATATATGTGTATTCTACTAGATCCCCATTCATAAATCCGACTTTAGATCTATAAGGAAAACCATGACTTTCAATTTCTCTACTATGTACATGATAATTGAATTTCCACAACCCACACAAAAAATTGAATATATTTCATCAAAATAAATATCCCTTATCTACTAGTATACTTTTCCCAAAATTCATGCTTTGTTGTGAATCATTGTCTCATCTTTGTTCATCTTGTTATGAAAAAAATCATTTAGTACCGATATCATTCTTATCTATCAGTCATGAAACAAATAATTTTCTTAGACTACTATTGAAGCATTTATGTTATCATCATATTCCAAAGTAACCAAGATATATTCCTTCATCTCTAAAGCATTCAATTTTTTTTCAACTCATTTAGAATTAAATGGTTACTTTTAAATACTCAAAAGTACTACAAAATCAGATTCTGTCTATACCACAACTCATATAGAATCTTCTAATCCATTGGACACAATAAGGAACTCTTATATTTTGTTACTGATGTCAACACTCTTTCCCAAAAAATTTATGGATGTTATTTCCTGATACGCATCACCTTATCCATGTTTTTGATAATCTGGTTTCTCTTCTCAACTACTCCATTTTCTATGGAATTTATACTCCATAAATATGACACCTTATCTCATTTTTCTTTAGATAATCTTCTATATGTTTATTTTAAAAATATAATCCATTATCAATTTAAAACATCATGATTTCTTGATCTATAATCTTTTCATGTTCCCTTAAATAAATTTTTATGAATCTGAAATACTTAGACTTAATGGTGATAATTGAAACCTATTCCTTTCTTATGAAACCACGAATGAAAAGAACATAATATCTAATTATGTTAATAGATCATATTTAAATATTTCCCAAAAACAACAATATAAACATGTTAAATAACTCTTTTAGACCTTATATCTTTGGCCTTAAAAGTTTTTCATATAATATTTCTTTGTTGGTAAACATCACACATATTATAAATATCACATGATAACATAAGGAGGTGTTGATTAGAATCGAATTTCACTAAACCATCCAATAATTATTCTCTTATATGACCAAGATTTTTATGACACAACATATTCTCCTATTCCATGGACATAAAGAACATGTCTTTTTACTATATATAAGATAAATATTCCCCTTCACATGTTTTCCTTGAAAAAAAATTACCCCATCTTTTTTCATGAAGATACATTAATTCTCGGTAAATCATATTGCATGTGCTGAGTCACACTGCTAACTGAAACTTAGCGCACTTTGACTAAGAACCACAATAATGAATACATATCATGTGCCATGTGTTTTCCCCTAAAATTGGATTTTCCTAATCCAATAATCATCAGGCCTTCACTATTATAAATTATACTACTCCACCCTTATTGTACCTTTTTACTATCAGCATATTCTTACTTCCTATCATAAGTGAGGTGCATAAAAAATAAATAATCAATATTACAATGTGGTTTTATGCATTGAAGAAAATATTTTCAACCAATGACTCCTCGTATCTTTTCTTTATGACTCATATATTTGAATTCATACTTTATGTTTACTTATATTATTGATCATCCTCAAAGTATGATGGTCCAACCTCATATTGAAATTCTATAGATTGAATATTAGTTTTTAGTATATTTATTTATCCCTTCAGTGACTGAATAAAACTACTTTGGGTCTTCATCACTACGTTTCTCTACATTTTTTATGAGAAATATTTGTCCATGTGTTTGAATATGTCACACCAAACATTTACCATCAAAATAATTATTGTAATGAAGAACTATATTTGGTCACCTCTATTTTTATTATTTCTATTAAAAACTGTTGGATATAGAACAACAATTTTTAAAATTCCTCATATTTCCAATGAAATAACACATGGTATGAGGATTATCATTTTTAAGTGTTGTTGAATCACTTATTTTCAATTAGGATCTTTGAGTATTATGATTTTTATTCATATCAAAATCAATATCTATCCTTGGAGTCACTACTTTTAGTAAAACATTAACCATTACCGCTTTATGTATTTTATCAATACCCTCACATGTTGTGTCATTAATATGTGTCATTTTCTTCTATAGAAAATGTTTTACCAATTTTTCTAAAAATTATAACTATAATTTCCTCTTTTATACCACCTATGGTACCTGATTTCCTGACCTCGTATCTGAGGATATTAGTTTCTCTTGAGCATTTAAATTTCTCAATAGGCTGAAAAATTACTTCTCATGTTATTTGATATGTTCTAGATGATATTTCATTATGTTTTTCATACTATTAATAATCATGGCATGTTTTTATACTTTATGTTTTAACATAATGAATTTTCATTTGCTATCTATATTTTCAATCATGATATTTTTCATTCCATCCTATATATTAGGGTTATCTTAATCCTATGATTATATATAGACTTTTTCATCTTGAAAAATCATATTGGATTAATTTATATTGGTTACCTAAAAAACATTATCTTTAAGTGTAGATTTTAATTCAACATAAAGGTCAACACATAATTCATTTTCTATTTCACCATTGTTTATGTATTCCCTTGAATGACAATTATCCACAAAAAACACCATCGAATCTTCTTCATTATCCTCACAGTATTCTGTCTCTACTGCGTTAAATTGTTCTAAATTTTTATTTTCTTGTGAATGCCAATTCTTTTTTCTAATGATATGTCACTCTGTATTTTTATTAACATTAATCTAGATAGTAAATTTTTATTTGGAGTTTCATCATTATCCTCATCATCATCTTGAAACTACTTAGGACACATTTCTACATGATTTCAATCCTTAATATTTTGAAAGAATGAAATTGGAAATTTAAATTTAAACTTTATTTTTCCCCCTTTTTAGTTATGAGGAATGAAAATACATGACCCCAAACACAATACCTTCTTAATGAAAATATTATATAGTGACATTCTTTATGTATTTGAATTAAAATTATTTAGACTTACCATTTTCCAGAGATTATTTATCATCACTTCTCAACTTTTTCAAAAAATATTACTATGTACACTACCCAAGGTCATCCCCCTTAGATTTTATATTCCCCAACATAAAATTTCTTGTTGAACTAAGGTGGAATCCATCTCAAGATGTTCTTACTGTCCTTTAAATATATTATAATTTCTCTGAGACCCAGTATGTCATCCACAACATCATTTAAAATGATAAAGAATTCATCATGAGAGTTACTAGGGTAAATTTATATTTCCTCATATTTATTACACTGAACATAAAATTTAGCTTCATATACTTTTAAATCTCCTTCATATATATATATAAAAGCTTTTCCCACAAGGTATTAAATGATTTAAATGACATCACCATTATGTGGATTGTGTTAGATAAAGATCCTCTTGAGGAATTGATTCCTTTGGAATCATCATCTAACACTATTAGACATACATATAAAAAACTCCACAATTTTCACATTTAGAAATATCTTGCATCACACCTATAAATACAACCATTCATATTGATTAATGTAGTGATTCATCAAATTTTTCTATAAAAAATAGTTTCCATCAAATATCGAAATCCCATTGGGATTAAAAAATTACATTTCTTATTCTTAGTTTGAATCTATGTATTTTTTGGTCATCTATAATACCAATTATTATCTCAACTATGTTAAATTACCTTATTGTTGGGGGTGAATCTTGGTATGAATTATTTAAACCACTATCTTCATGGATCCTTTTATATTATTAAAAAAATTTCTTCTATATCCATACCATAAAATATAATAAATGGTTATTAAAACATCCACATGACATAATAATATTTTTCATAGTTCAACCTCATTAGGATATGTCCATGTAGTGTACAATGACAATGTTCCAATGTACAAAATTCAATAAATTTCACTAATGTTACAATTTTCTAAGAAGATTCACTATCACTCCTTGTTTACACTTGTCCACACATTTAAAACTCACTACTCTCTCCCTAGTAAGGTGAATTCATTTTTTCCACTAGTAAATTCTTATAAAAACCAGGTCTATGATTATTTAAATTTGTGTGTTGCTTTATTTCCTGGATTAATTAATGATATAAGAACCAATTTTTCACAATACTATTATTTTTAAAGATTTTAACCCTCACACAAGAATCCATGTCATGAAATATCTAGGAGATTTCTCTATGAGGCTTTTCTAAATGCATCCTCCAGGAGGCCCCTCCATGGGATCCCTTTATGAGACCTTCTTCTATCCACATGGAAAACAAGACTTGGGTTTGAGACACATTTAAGGTTATATGGTTCTTGTGATATATAAAGGGATTCATATGCATGTAAAACCCTACACATTATTCATTATACATGATTCCATCACATTATCTCCCTTTGATACTCCTTCAAGGGAACATCTTCTAATTATATGGTTGAATTTATTCTAGAACAAGTCCATATCCATATCACGTGAAATAATTTTCTTCAAATAAAAACACTTAAGTAAAATTATATAATTTCTTCAAAATGGGTTTGAGGTTATTTGTAGTCATGAATCCACTACCTTAACTCCACAAATCACGGTCATCTATTCATTTCTCTGCACCAAAATCTAGCCTAACATGCATCACATGATCGCACAACATTATCATTTACTACATGTCAAAAGTACTTCATGTGATCACCAACATTGTATTTGAGCACGTCATGTGATCCCATCACATGATCAATTGAATTAAATATGTTATTTTCAGGACCGTGTCATTATATCCAATGATAATCCTGCATGCTTCATTTGAATTTGAGTGACTTGCAAAAGAATATATATTTTTCATCCTATTTTTCTTCATATGCTTCATGTGATCTCTTCCCAAGATCAACTAAAAAACATGTCCACTATGCATGATCTTACCATGAAACCCATATAAAATAATTGATTGTTCTTGGTTTATTATTAATTCCACTGTATGATATAATTTGATAATAATATGTTTTATCTAGGTGCTTCACATGATAAATTAAGACATTCATGCTCCCTATGATCAGTTCATACATTCATGCTCCATGTCATCAGTTCTGGAAAAAATAAAATCCAACCTTATTAACAAGAAATATCATCCCAAAAATACCATCAAGATGGATTTTTCCAACAGCTACCCATATAATATAATATTTAAATTCCACATATAATGGAAGAAATTGATAATGTAGTAAAACTTCCTAGAAAGAGGGAATAATATACAAGTATTTAGACAATATAATAAAATAAAAAGATGGGAAATAGTATTTATATAGTAAACATGATATTATTAACAAGTCTAGTGGAAATAACATTAGAAAAGGTATAAAAAAATCTATAATGGAAAGACGATAAGGTAGGGGTTAAGCATGAGGGGTTCTGGATAAAGGCCAAGAGTAAATAGGGTAAAAAATAAAAATGTTTTGAGGGAATTTTTTTAACTTTTCAAAATTTATATAGGTTCATTTTTGGATGTGTGGTTTAAAAAACTATGTGATAATTAGGTTGATTCCATTGTTAGGGACATACTATTTATAAGAGGTGGTCCACATAGACTAACAATCCATGCATAATCCATGAGAGATGTATATATAAATTGTTAACATGTTTTCATAGTTTTTTGGATTCCATTGTATGGTAAACAAACCTCGTTTCTATATAAACCAAGAAACATTTTAGGGGTGCATTGTAAGCTCTAACAGTGTTCTAATCATACGACCTAGGATATTATTCCCAAAACTAAAATTTCAAACAATGAATTCTAAGGAAATTCCATCAGATTCTTCTCCAGTCCAAAATACATCTTCTTTGTGGTTCCATTCATCATAAAATCTTTTCTCTTTTAGGTTCAAAATCCAAAAAATTAACTTATTAAAACTCACAATCTTCTTTATAATTTAAAAATTCCATAAGAACAAGGGAACTAAAAAATCCCCTCCATAATGCTTCTCATCCCTGAAAATCCATGGAGGACATCTTAATTCATCACCCACCAAACATTTCTATCAATTTTTTACGTAACATATGTATTACATTCTCAAAATCCAATCATTATTTCTTATCATTGGTCATAAAAACCAAGAACAATATTTATTAAAACAAAATATGATATATTCATTTAATTTCAAAACACTGAGATGTCATATGTACAATCCCATCTACCTAGAAGAACAATCATTGTTTAGAAAAAATATTAACAAGTTCATGTAGCCTCCAGCTATTAGGTCCCACCCTGATGGAATTCTATGGGTTCCAATAGTTCCATTGTCACACCCCATTGTTTAGATCCATGGTTCAATAAATTTAGTTATCCACCCAACTATGCTTATCAAACTCCTAGTCACACTCTAAACACTATACATATTCTGAGGCATTTCCTCAACTTTCACGTGGTATGATATCCTAAAGCACACAAGCTCAACAAGCTCGACTACTCTACTTGTTTGTTTCTTGATGATATCCCCAGATCATGACACCTAACTATCAACTCGATCAAGAGAATTATAAAATTTCATATTTCTTCCATGACTATATAATATAAGCATCATTCTCTTAGTACCCATATTTTGTTCTCCCCAACATAGGATTTTTTGATCAAATTCCACCATCACATGAGTTAACCAGTTACAGGGCCTAAACCACCATTCAACACTATTTAAAATCTATAATAGATGAGGATTCGTCACCCCATAAGCAGTTATAAGGATAGAACAACATTCTTTGTGTCTCTATGTATGTTTTAGATTTGATTCAAAACCCACTACATGGAATTACACTACATATGATAGGTAAGATATCAAATTTACAACCCACAACATGAGCACCCAACATCATCCATTGATGCACAAATTAACCATGAATGATCATCACCTTAATCACCAAATTTACCTGATTATAATCTAAGAACACGATGAGGAATAATTGTGACCTCTCGATTCTACTTCATAGTCAAATAACTGACTATATACACAATTACTTATTCTCTCACCTATGCACAAGAGGTCCATGAAAAACAAAATGCTTGAATCACACAATTTCATTACAATATTTAAATAACTAATCAATCACCAACCATCCCATATCAAAAATTGAAGTTGGAATTACATCAGGATTATAGACTATACCATAAACAAAAGTTTTCTGGAATTTGATATCATCACAACTATCTAAAAACTTTTTCCACCCATCGATAATATTTTAATAGAAGGACCACAAACGAAGATTGAGATGACAATTCTACCATAGGAGTGCATTATCAATTTTCCACTAGGTCGAAATCCCAATCACAATGGCCCATGCCATGTTCATCACTTAACATATCGATCTAATGTGGTTGTAACACTCATACCCAATAACATTTTCAATCCTTAGATCCATTGCTAGTTTTAGTATCCTAAGAATTTCATCCCAAACATTCATCGAGAACATTTATTTCAAATTCATCAATATAAAAACCCACAAACACAGATCAAATCACTATTCATAAACTTCAGTAGCATTTTAACCCAAGAGACGACTTAATATCATTGAGGAGGGGGTCATAGCACACACTATGATGATTATAATAGCATAAAATTAAAAAACTATGCAATAAATGATAGGGTATTTGCTTCAAACTTCTTCTCAATGACATTCAGTATGCTAATCTATTTTCTTATACACTAATTCAAAATGAATTTCATTCACGCACATGGCTAATGGTTCCCTCCCCAAACATTTGACTTCGTCGTATGAATTTTTTAGTGTAGATTAAATAGGTTCCATCGCCAAGGAACTCTTTCCACTTCCCATGAGAATGAACCATCCAATAAATAAGAAACTAGTATCTTGTTCAACATCAGATCAACCCTGATTCACATTGGCTGATTCAAATGATTTTTCAATAGAACCACTCAAAACTAGCACCAACAATCAATGTTGTATTAGTATTATGTGCACCGAATATATTATGTGGTGAACCAGTAGGTTATCACTTACAGAACACCTAATATTATTGTGACCCAAGAGGCACATGTTCCACCATGACCAATTCAAAAAACATGACTTTCCATAAAAGAGTTGAGAATAAGAAAATATGGGATCTCTTATATAATTAAGAAACAAACTATTCTCTAGGAATCTTACATTAACTAAATAGAGGCCTTCTAGATACCTTCTAGTAACAGGTATGACACATAATGTATATCCACAGGAAGTACATATACACCAATTATATTGGGTTCCAATTCTATAAACCAATGATATTACCTACACTTCTACCACATACTAAAATAACATCCATGATAGATAGGATTAGGCATCAAAAAGATCTTACCATTCAAAACCATCATAGAGAAATGGTAATAGAACTCACAGTGCTCAAACATAACTCTTAAAAAATGAGGAAGCATTGAATATTCACTACATTATCCACCAAAATTGTCTATACATGGCTTACAAATAAGAAGGAATTCAAAATAATGACCCAACCCTATCGAGGGTTACCTAATGTATCTCAATAAAAGGACTCACTTAAGTACCGAGATATATCCGAATTCTCACTATTCCTCCACCTCATTCAATAATGATGGGTTTTCTAAAGTAACATCAATCTAGATAATACTATCAATTATCTCAAGCTAACATGGAATCAGACATGTTAATTTACCATTCAAAGGTCAGCAGAAACAATCCCCTTCCTAAACAACCGAACCCACTAATGGGACTAACAAAATCAAATGTAATAAGTGGATTCCACTAACCACAACAGCTTATCACAATGTATAAAGGTTTTAACTCAAGTTTATATTGAAATAGGTGTATCATTCAACATAAAATACAACTCACATCATGAAAGGATTTAAAAAAGGTAAATTCTCTCTAGCCACAATTCACCCTTTCATGGGTTCATAGTACACATACCCATGTTCCCCAAACTCATAGGGTCTATCTCAAAATTCAAAAAAGTATTCCATAACCTATATTCTCTTAAAAATCACAAAACTAATTTATATGGTTAATCCTTATATACATGACTTCCAAACAACATAACCATTGGGTTCACATTTTGTTTCTTTTCTCCATGGGATTTATCATTATTGAAAGATAGTAAAAGTGAATTATTAAACCATATTCCACATATATAAATTCTACAAGTCAAACATTTTAAATCCATCAAATTTTGAATGGTTTTTAGATACAACCTATTAATAAACATCACATTTCAAATTTTAAAAATTTATAAGGCCCATTTTTTAAATACCCAAAGCCAAAAATATTTGAAAGTAATCCGTAAACATTTAATGGGATTAATATTTAAAATAAATTTAAATATTCCAAGATAATAAATCATACATGGAATGGTTAAATCTAATTTAATTCGTAATGTGTAATTTAAAACACTTTATAGTTTCATTACTAGTTCCCTATTTAAATTAAATAATCATTTATCAAAACATTAATATAACCTGTTGCATGAAGATTATGCTTATCGAATAGACCATATAAGATGAAACCAAAAAATTATATTGGAAAAAACCATATATAAAAATGTTTAAATGTTTATTGAATGACCCAATCTTTTTAATATGTCGTAATAACCAAGGAATATATTAATTAAATAGATAAAACCATGACTAAAATAAATAACAAGAAAAATAAAGTCAAAATTTGATTCATTTCCCCCTAAAATGATTCATGTCACCTTAATTCGTATATGCATGAATTGAATATGGACATAGACACACCCTCTTTCCATACAGTTCCAATACTTCATCAAGAAAAATCCCTAAATAACTAGTACATGAAAAACCATGACCATTGAGAAAAATAAATTACAACTACAGTAAAAAAAGAAAGTTCAACAGCAACATTAAGATGTATGAAGATCAGAAACAAGAAAAATCCATTAAAAATTTGGTGAAAATAAAATAAAAATGCAATAAAAAAATCCATGATTAATAAGTCCACTCTGTTGATACCCATTTCACCCCCCATGCATGGGTTGATTTATATTTATGATGAAAAAATATATATGATCTAACACATCCTATACTTAAATTTACCAAGATTAAATAGTAATAAAAATAAAATAAATTTTACAACACTTTGTAATAAAACACCACATGAATGAATGATTAATGTCTTGATTGATGGAATGTTTAAAAACCCCATGAATTGATACCTATATTCCAGTGCCTGTTAACAATCAATAAGGGTCTATAAGAATCTACGGGGGACAATAAAATTTTTTAGTGTATAAATAAAAATAAAAATAGTATATTCATACATCTTATGCCATATAACCATCACAAAATAATCATGAAAGTATTGGTAAAATAATCCAAACATACCAATATTATAATAAATACAGTATTTGATAAATATCTTGATATATCTCCCTTATCTGGATCATGTATAAGGACAATAGAATATCTAGAAGAAAATAAAAGTAAGATTGCTTCCCCAAAATGGTCATGAGTCTCAACTTGACTCATCTTCCAGAGTCCACTATACCAGGACAAGAAAAAATCCATGTGAAGTCTCTTTACATTAACCTATATCTTGTAATCAAATAGAGAATTCTGTTCAAGTACCCATGTATCTCAAAAGTATGAGCAGAGGGAAATACATCTTAGTATTCCATCATCTATAACATCCAATGAAACCCAATCCATGTACCAAGTCCATGCATTGGTAATCAAGATAAATCATTTTAAATAAAACCATTAAAAATATTTAAATATAAATAAAAAATCAAATGTTGAACACTAGATCTATGATGATTGTAAAAAATGGTACATAAATAATTTTTGAAAATGCTACGGTGTTTCTGAGAATTTTGTGATGATTATTCTATCTAATATCCCTCGCAATGTAAGATACACAAACCTGGTCAAACAACCAAAATCGGAGAGTAATATGCATATCATTAGAGCCCAACCAAAATCCTATATGGGGTCATCTTTCCCTCGGTTGTAATAATTACAACCAAATTCCTCCTAGTGTTTTTTTTCACCATAGGTTTAATAAGATCTATAGAATTCCACTCATGGTGGTGTTCACCCCATTTCTAACAAGCTTAATTGATTTTTGTCCAGGCGATGTGTTCACCCTAGATTTACCATAAGAAAAGAAATAAAATTACAATTAGTTTTAAAGAAAATAATGAAAATATCAACATTTATCAGTAAATAATTTTCCCATGGTATAAGGGTCACTTTACATTTATATTTAGTAAACAAACCGAACTCTCTAGGGGTTCTCAAATCACTTATAAAACATTTACAAACACAGAACATAATTTTTTATAGAACAAGACACATGAAATTGATTCCAATTCATCAGAACCTTTACATTTTAAAATTTAAACATCTAATTATTTTAATTTCATACAAAAAATTATAATATGTTCATCCATTTTCATAAATCTAAATTTTCAAAAAACACATAATGATACCAATCAAAAAAATAATACATTAACATCATAGAACATTCCAGATCCATTATAATTTTCATAAGACAACTATTTGATTTCTAAAGACCATAATACCTTATCATGTGTTTAAATTTTGATTTCACATATTTTTTAAACATCAATTTATTTAATTTATTAAAAAATAATAAATCCCATAATTTATAAACATTATTCCAATTTAATGTTATGTATCAAGATTCAATTCCATTTCATTAAATTTATGGTTGTGAATTTCAGTTTTATAATCATAAAATCTAAAAAATAATTCCCCATTTGTAAAATCTGTAACATGGATTAACCATAAACAAATGTTTGGATAATCATGGAAAATATCTAAAATAGGTGATTATTAACCAATTAAAACACTGAATTAAAATCTCCAATCATAATAAATATCATCATAAGGTATACTAGGGAGACTAGATGAAAATTGCATATAATACCTGAAAAAACTATGGATAAAATATAGGGACCCAAAACCCCATTATTAGAGATAAATACTAATCCTATATTATATTTTGGTTCTTCCTAGAACTAAATAAATCTTTAAAACAATCAAAATAATTAGAAATAGGGAATATGAGGAATAAATAATGACACATATTAATATAGAGGATTAAAGGAACCACATGGGTATGAGAAACACTAGAATTATAAAATGGATAGAAATAATATCCCATGATAAGAGGAGAAGAGTGGGAGAATTGATCATTAGAGGGTCCGATTAAATGGAAGAATAAAATTTGGTTAAATATATAAAACATTGTAAGGGGAATTTCATAATTTTTTTACTTTCGAAGAGTCACATGGTTTAGAAACATGGATTAACCAACCAATATAGATCTCACTATTTTGAAAAAACTATTTATATTGGATAGGGAACATGGTTTTAACAAAACATGGGTGAAATGTGAAGAATGGATCTGCAAATAATTAAAAGTTTTACATTCATTACTGAATCACCTTTAATTACTAAAAAATGATCACCTATAAAAACTAATAAGAATTGTTCGGTTTCATGGTTAACACTAACCATGTGGCCCATTATGATCTAAAAAAATTCAAAACCCAAAGGATTGGGATGCTCCTCGAGCTTCATTCCATAAATAATACATCTTTTAGGAGGATCCGATCTTTAGAACATACTTCCTGTTACTGGTTTAAAACATAACCACTCAACCAATCAAAATTCATGATTATCCTCAATATTTAAATATCTAGTATGAATTATAGAATTAAATATTTTTAAGTAAAAATTATGTTTTCAATTATGATTATTTAGAAAGGAAAAGTTTTTTGATTATGGGTTTTAATGATTTTTTCAAGGGGTTTTGATAAAAACCATATTAATCATGTTTTGTTCATGATTTGTTACTTGAGGATCACAAGTTATGAAGATTGAGCCCAATATAACTGATGATTATAGGTGATACAAATATATCACTCTAACTAATTGGGAAATGATTTAGTATTTAAAAGACTATGATATGTGAATTAAATATGTTGATGAAACATGTTGAATTAATTGGTATTTAGTTATTATAACACAAGTTCAACGTGATTTAACATATGTTATGAATATGATCCTCTAAGATACATATATTATTTTTTTAAAAGTGTTTTTATAGAAATAATTTGGTCCCATGAGGTAATTATTGTTTTAAACCTATAAAATTGAATGGTTTGAAAATGTTTTCCAGAGTTCCCAAATACATTAAGATTCCCGAAACAATTTACTATTTTTAATAATTGGTATTGAAAAATTTCCTTTTAAAAATCACATTTCAATACATGGAAATGTTTTATTTTTGAGATACTTTTTATATATAGAAAAGGTAAAAAGTTTCATTAGTTTTTGTCCTTTCCCTGGATTAACTACATTCCTTTATTTTAATATTCCATATTGAGTTTTTCTTCTCATATTAAATTTTTAATTGGTTTTTATAGGATCTTAGGAAGAGTTGGAACTATATAAAGGTAAAATATTAAACTATGGGATCATATGAAAAGAAAAAAGGTCTTGGATCAATGTTAGTTGTAAAATGAAATCTATTTTAATGAAAAATATACATTGTATGGAAGTGCCTACTTTTCATCTAGAATATTTTCAAATTCTTTAAAACTATTAACCTAAAAGAAACTGGGAATGATTTTTTTTGAAATATTTGATATTAAAATATTAATTATAGTTTTCTAAAGTAACATGTCATTATAGTAAATTGATAAAATATATAAATGATCATGTACACACATTATCATGTTAACAAGGATGCAAGTGATCATTTCCAAACACTATCATGTGAATAAAACTACTTATAATCATTTTAATAAACCATCACATGTCGAAGAATAATGTGGTATTTCACGGTGAAAACCATATTATCTTATGATATGTAAAAACATAACTAATTATTTTTAGGGTAATATAGGATGCCACCCATCATCATCCATACATATGTGTTTCATAAGACATCAATCATTTCAAAAATCGTGAAACCCCATAGGAATAATTGGTTTCATTTAATTTCCGAATGGGATTTCATAATATTGCCTCAAAAGTCGATCGATTGATACAAAAAATTCAATCAACCAAAGGAAGTATCTATTTAAGGGATTAAAAGGTGAATAATATAATATAACCATATAGGATTTATAAATTTTGAAGAGGGGAATGGAAGAAAATTCATAAAAAATATCTTGTAGAAAATATTTCCTAACATCATTAAAAATATATGAAATTTTGAATCAAATTCAAAAAATTATTTTTAATAACGTAACATGAAAAAAATCACAAATAAAAAAAAACGAAAGTATGATCCTTGAAAAAGTAATAGTGGTTTTCCAAAAGGAATGTGGAGTGGAAGATAAAAATATAAATAAGAAAGGGACACATTTTTTGGAATTTTGAAAATTTATTTAATGAATCCGACATCATAAAATAGTGATAAAAAATACCATTGAAAATATTGAATGATAAATAAAAAAATCACTAGAAATAAATCACATTTGGATTCACAAAAATAGAGGGGAATATTGATCGGAATGAAGGATATATACATGAATGAAAAAGATCTCATTTGGAGAGAATGAGAATTATTCTTAGCATCATCAAATTTTACAAAGAAAGAAATCCAACAATATATTTCCCTGTTAACGAATAATCAAAGGAATTATAATATCGTAACTGAATATAATATTATCATATTATAAATTCATAGTCAAGTAGAAATAATAAGGTCTCAAGAAGATAGGTCGAGTGAGGAAAAAAACTTTACAGTTTAAGAAACATTTTAATAGACACACCTTGAAAAAGATATCATGAAATTGAACATAAAATTACAACAATATAAGATAATAAATGACATTATATATCCAATAGGTTTTAAATAAAACATTTAAATGATATTAGGATTGTAATGTAATCATTTCTCAAACAAATAAAATTGAGATGAGAGACCATTACAACATCATTATCTTTTGAGTAGAATCCCGTAAAGGGTAGAAAACGAGATAATTTTTTAAATACCTTTGAAAAATTAAAAAATTATGATAATATAAATCCATTTCCAATATATAAACCCATAAAATTATACAATTTCTGAATACAAATCATATCATAATAATATATAATTGAGATAAAATGACCTTTACCTTAATTTAAAAATTCCAAAATTAAACATTAAACTCCATAATTAAAAATAACTTTGTTAATCACATATTTCATTACATTATTGATAAATGTAAATTTTTATAATATTTATTTATTACAATTTATTAAAAAAATATTAGATAATTTTAATATATTTTCATCATAAATTGTTTATTAGTTTTTATTATTTTGTTTAGTTATAGTTTCATAGTGGCCGTGTAAATTGTTTTTTAAATATTTAATTTAATATATATAAAATCATTAAAATTACAAGTATAGATATTTAAAAATAATTTTTAATATTCTACTTATATTTTATATGTATTTTATTTATGATTCATGATGAATATGTTGAGGATGATATTATTTTTATAATTTCCCTAAATGAGCGGTTGTATATTAATAAAATGTTAGATATTTCCATTAACATTATTAAAGAAAACATAAATCAGTATTTATATATAATTTTAAAATATAACATTTAATTAGGTTTTCTTATATACCCATGATATAAATTTATAGTTTTGATTATATAAGAGGTTAAACAGAACAAAACACGAACATCCATTTAAGGTAGTGATGAAAAATAATGCATGTCTTTCATGGAGGCATTAGTCCGCACATATGCATGAAGGCGTCTTCATTTTTGGAATAATAATAGATGAAAGGAAGAAAATGAATTTCAAAGTAGTATAACAACATTTAATAATGCAATTAACACATATTTTATCATATTTTTATAAATATAATATAATTTATTGGGTAGAAAAAGAAAACAATGAAGAGTGATCGGTAGAGAACATCACCTCTCCCTTTCAAAGTTATCCCTACAATAACACTTTAAGGCTCCCTAGCATGGTCGTTTGGTATAACTAAGGATTATAATAAGATTAGAGACATTTTAAGATAATATGGTGAATATATTTTTTCAAGATAATGCTTTTTAATAAGTAGAAAAATAGGGTGGAGGGGAGATCATTTTATTGATGAAAGGAATGACATTTTTTTAACAAAATATATATTTTTAATATAATGGAAAATAATGTTCCGTATGACCTATCCAGATAAAGTATAAAATAATGTAATTTTGGATTTGGTAAGTATTATCATCCTTTAGTAATTAATTTCAACAAATGTTTTAATCATTTTAAGTCATTTAATCTTATTTTTTTTTACTTTGATCTATTTTTATTATTAAAGCTAAATAAGTATTATGCATGAAATTTAATTTTAATTAATAAAAATAAAATAGTCCTTATTATATAATTTTTTTATAATAATTAAAAATATGAAATAAATTGTATCAAATAAAATTTGTAATTTTAATAAAGAAAAAAAAATTTCCATAGCACATTCAATGTGTAAATATAAATTTTTAGAAGAAGTGTATTTTTAATAATAAATTATATGTATAGGAAAAAGTATATATTTTTATGATTTTATTTACATTAATAGGTATATTATTAAAAAAATATTTATGTGCCTTAAAAAAATTATAAAACCTAATTTCCCCTTGAAAAAATTTAATTAATATAGAAAGACTAAAAATATTTTTATAACAAAAAATTCTTCTTAATCATAAAAATGGTAAACATGTATTTAATAAATTTAAAAAATTATTTTTAAATGAATTATATAAATTAAAAAAAATGCGATTGATTTTTTTATGTTACACTAACTTCTTAATATACTGACAAATGCTACGATTTTAGAGGAAAACTATATTTTCACTATTCGCCTAAAAATAAATATTTTCTGAAAAATCCAAATAATTAACCCTATGTTTATTTTGATATTTGGAATTCATGAATATAATTAATTTTATCAAATAAAAATTCCTAAATTTATTTATTTATTTTAAAATGAAAATGAAAATTATAAAGATAAATTTTTTTATATAAAAATAATATTTTAAACATTAAATTTTGTATATTTTATTTAATATCAAGTTAAAAATAGATTAGTGTTACTATTTTAGTTTTCAAAAATAAATATTATAATAATACTAATTTAAAATTGGAAATTTTTTATTTTTTCATTAATATTGTGATTAAATTTTCAGAAAATAATTATTTAAAGAATATATATTTTTAATTGTTAACAGTTGTAATCAAATTTCAATAATTATTTATCCTATAACAGTTATATTTATTAAATATTTAAATATTTACTTAAAATTCATAATAATATGTAAGGAAAAAACGTATATGTATTTATAGTAATTCATTTTGTTTTTTTATTTACTTATGGAAGTAATGTTATTTCATCTATCTTATTTTTGATTCATATCATATTGTATTATATTAATATTATATATTTTTGTTTATTTTAATTTAGTGTTTTCTATGATGGAATCTGTTAAGTATAGTGTTTAATTAAAGAAAAATATATACTAAAATCATCGGGTCTTACTAGGCTTTATCAAATTCTCCCTTGAATTTTAACTCAGATATGCTTATTGAATTTTTTATATATACATTTGGTATTTCATACCCTTCGAAACCTTTGAATTAATTTATATTGCATTGACATTTGACAAGTAAATTCCATGGTATTTCAAAAATAGATAAAAATATTATAATAATTGAACCATATTGACACAATGTCCTTCCAATTAACTATAGGTTTTAGTGACCTTAGCTATCTATGATAAGTAACATTTCTGGAATCTCTTACCATCTCTTCATTTTACAGTTTAAATTTTCAGCAAATTGAACGGTAACATACATGTAATATGTCTAATGAATCTATTTTAAATATATTTGAATATTTATAAAACATAGATAGATCTCATTCACATTATCATAAAATTTCCATTGAGGAAAAAAATATAAATTCTATATCTGGAAAAATAATCAAGGAAATATCTAGTCTCACGAAGCCAATAAGAATAAATCATTTTGAGTATATGAGTGGAGAATAAACTTATGTAGGTATTTGTGTATCCAATTATATTAAAAAATCATGTGAATCATCCTATTATTCTCATAAAAATATATATTTGGTTTTGAATAAATGTAATTGTTTGTTTTTTACGAAGTCATTTCTCTTACACATGAAATATATCTTTTTTAGAAATGATTATTAATATTCTAATAGTATGATTTTATTTTATTAAGATTATCATTTTCAATGATATATTCCAATCCATTTTTTATGATGATGATTTAATTTATCTATAATAAATTATTATATTGGATGACTAAAATATTATACGTTCATTTGATATAGACATCAATAAATGTGCTACCACTAAAATGGACACCTCTTTTAATAAAATTATATATATTAGTGGGAAAAGTTCCATATTTCACAAATAATGACCCCAATTTTCATACACCTCACCACTTATCAATTTATGTAGGACATTCTACTAATTATATCATATATGAATCTTGGATGGTTAAGTAAACAACTCTTTGTTCAATGTTATATATGGGAAAACTCAAGACCAATAATCTTGTATCCTTCCTCTTAGGGTTTCCCAACTATGTGTAACCAAAATAAAATTTCAATAAAGATGAAAAGAGATTATATGGTCAACTAAATACATTTTTTTCTTATATTATAAAATCCTTGGAAATCTTTCTTGGGATAAACCTACCTAGATGGATGACTGAAGTATTTAAAAGTATTCACTTTGATGAATTTAGAACTCAGTAAATTTCATGGAATATTATTTCACCCTATCATATAATGTTATTAAGTTTATATATACATAGATTAAATGATATAGTTTAATAATTATATTCAATCCAAAAATTCAGTATATTGAAACCATGTACATGTGTAACTCTTCAATGAACTCATATCTTTTGTTACTAACCAAAATTAAAATCCAAAACTATTCCTATAAATTTAAATATATCATATGAATATTTAATATAAAACCCTTTCATATAAATTCATATATTATATGAAATTAATACACCTCACATGTGTAATCCTGGAGCCACAGATAGCCAACCATAACTTTTTAGATAAGGATTAATCTTCTAGACTATTTTATAGTCCGACCCAAAGTCCCTTTACCTTGGGATACATTTCGCAATGGATATCTCAATTCAATTATTTTTGTAACATCTAAAATTTATAAATCATAAGTAAATACTTACTTCTCATTCAAAATATAATAAAATCCAATGTAAAGGTAAAACAAAATTAAATCCATAATTATTACTAGAATTTAACCATGTAGATTCATGCATGATAATTTATAGAAGTACCATGACAACATTAAACACAAGAATTGGTATAAAAATTTATAATATAGAAATATTAATTATAACTAATAAAAAAATGAAGAAAATAAATAAATGAATAATTAATTAATTTAATGATATGATAAATATTTTTGAGCAATTAATAAAATCTACATATAAGTAACACTTTATAATATTATAAATTCCTTATTTAAATTCCATAAATTTTAATTCAATCACTTATTCATTTACAGTTTTAACCATTTCAGGTCACTAATTATCTTGAATTTATTATATATATATAGTATATTAAATCAAATTTAAAAATGTTATATTTCAATTTCCATCAAAAAAAATATTTAAATAATCTAAATATAGAATTTTAATTATCATCCAATCAATGATCAGTTCGATCATCAAAGATCATTCAGATGTACGTTAAAATATCCTTCATAATATAAATTAATTAATTTGGAAAATTTTATAATTAAACACAAACATAATTATATTTTTGGTTATTTTAAAATTTTGAAATATATTATAAATCAGTCTTATGATTTTGGTAGAAACTCTTTTTATATAAATTCTAAGTCAAACCATATAATTTAAAAGGGAATTCCATTTTAATAGTCAATATTTGAAAATATTTTTTCTATAAAGGTCTCTTAAACATTTATTTAATTAATTATAATAACTTGATAACTATTTTATTAATTTATAAAATCTTTTATAAATAAATTAATATCCAAAATTGAACTTTTTATGATTTATAAAAAATTATAAATTATAGAGACATTACAGAATTTAATTTGACTATTTTTTCTCATTTTATTCATCAACGTAAAATTCCATGATTTACCCTATAATGTTGGATTATTCACCATAGGGTTAGTTATATAGTAATAATTTGGAATCTCATATAGGAATAAAGTTTTGTAACTAGAAATAATTACATAGTAAAACCTAGTTATCAAAATATATGATATGTTATTATGTGAGATTAAACCTTTTACTGTATGAGATTAAGCCCAACATTGAACCACTAGTGTTATAATAAATCTAATTTTGGTAGACCATGTAAGTTTAATTTCAGCAGTTTTATGGGATTAATATTACAGTATATGTAATTATATATGGTGAAGGAATGTGTTAGATGCAGTGCCTATAATCTGTTATCGTATAACCTATACTTTACCACAATGAAAATTATATTATCAAATAACATAAATTTTGGAAAACCGGACATATATTACATTATTATATAACATAATGTATAAAACCTACAAAATATATTACATTATATCATATTAAAATTTCATACAGAATTCAATAATATAATAATTTTTTATGATAGACATCAAATTTTTTAAGATGATCCAAAGATCCTTTTCAATAAGAACCTAATAATTTCATTTTAAATGGTGATTATGATAATTAAAATCCATGAAACATATTTTATAACATATATTAGTGAGAACACCTTCCCTCATATGAAAAAATTCAATGGGACATCAATATAAACATATTAAATAACTCAATAACCCAAAAAAATAGGATATGAAACTGTTTGTAGATGTAATGGAGGCCTTGGATGGAGAGTCACACATGGGTACTGCTCATGTGTTTGAGTCCTCATGAAATGGGAACATTTTAACATTTTCATTAATAACACTACTGGGTTTCATTGTATTTAATGATACTCATTAAACAAAATATAAGTAATAAAGTACCCAAATTGAGAATAATTAAAATTACTATATTGTAAGAAATGAATAAACTTCATGAATAGAATATAATCATGTTTTTTTCAGATCCATCATCATCATCTGTGGTTCTTGAAGATTACAAAATTGGTAGCCTAAGAATTTCCATACTCTATGGTGTATCCAAAAGCTAATGTTGAATAGATCATTGATATGAAAGGGTTCAATATCCTCCAAAGAAATTAAAGTGTATTTAGATGTAAAAGTGGGGAGAAGAGAGGTATTCTATGTGTACAAAGATTCATTATTGAGTTAGTGATTCCTGAACACCTTTCCTAGAATTTCTTCCACATGAATTTGGATGCAACTAATCATATATATAAAATAAATTATATGTTAATACTGTATTATTTAATAGTAAATACTATCAGGAAATAATCATGTGAATTTATCACTCATACCTAGTGGTTTTTCGTGAGAAAAAAAAATATTAATGATTTCGAGTGGAAATTAACAAAAACCCATTAAAATTTTGGTACCATTCCAGGCAGTGTTAAATAATAAATATATATCATTTTATATTATATTTCTAAAATAAAGAGGTACGAGATGCTTCAGTTTTTATATGTCCCACAGTGGGGTGTAGAAATATTATAAAATTAGACAGTGTAATATATATATTGATTATGGGAATAAATTGGGTAATTTTTATCAAAGTAGAAGTTAAAATTTCTATATTGGAAGTCAATTATAGATTAAATGAAGAAAACCTAACATAATTCCATTACGAAACATATAATCTATATTGGAATAATAACAAAAATATAATAAATTTCCTATACTAGAGAGAAGGATGATAAGACTTATGAAGACTCAGGATGAATGGATATCCCTTGGAAAAAAATTATGATGAATGAGAATGATAAATTTTTTAAAATTTCACTCGAAGAAACCCATAATAGTATCACATAGATCTTTAAGAGTGGGTATTTTTCTTATATAATTGGTAATATACACCTCTTGAGAAATATGAAAGAATGGTTTGATCTAATGGTTCTTTTTAGAAACACTAGAGTTTTGAAGATCAAAACAAGTGAAAATAATGGACTATTTGATAATGATCTCATTTATCTGAAATTTATCATTGTGGATAGCTTATAACACATCATATTGGGAGTGATAGAAATTTATTAAATTGACTTGCGAAAAACTCTTATGATAGGTGAAACACTTGAATAAAAATAAATTTGAATAAGAGAACCTAATATGGACTAGTTTATCCAATTAACTAAATTATAATAATGTATGAAATATTCATATTATATTAAAAAAACACTATACGATGTAGACATGTTTCATAACATGTTCCATATCCCAATGAATCAGAATAGAGACCATGAAAAATCATTGTTTGTTGAGTGACACATTATTAAAACCCCCTTGAAATAGAGGTATTTTTAAAGTAATTAAAATATAATTATTAAAATATAATTAAATACAGAATAATCAAAATTGGAGGTATATAAACTATATAAAGTTAATTAGGTTCATATTTAGAAACATGTCCCCCATAGTTGAATTTGTGATGATAATCATGACCTTGGATTCGATCCATTCAGAATATGCACCAAATGCCTTGAATAATTAATTTAAATTCAATAAATACATACCAAATAACCTTATTACTAACTACATCCATTTACACTCCTTACATACAATCATTATATACATATAAATATTAGTAAATTTTACATATTTTCGACTGTGGGTGTATGTAATCTTTTCACATTGAACTTGTTTAAAAAAAGGTGTTTTTACCTAATATTTTTTCAATATAACATCATTATTAGATGATATATGGTATTTTAATATATTTTTAATGATATTCTATAATTATAAAATATCATTCCACTATAATTTTGGTTACGAAGTATGAGGGTAAAATTGGCGACGATCATGTTTCAATGATTCTAAAGCTGTAAAAGATGTTTTTTTAATTTATAAGTTAAATATTGATATATCCTTAACAAAACCTGAAAAAATATCTATATTTTTTTCATATTATACTGATAAATACATTCTCATAGCGATATTTTCCATTCTCGTATAATGAATTTTGACAACTCTTTAGGTGGGGGATTTTTCAACTCTCTTAATTTATTTACATGAAATCTCAAATTGATCATTATTTAAACCATTGGATGGAAATTAAATTGACCTAAAAATTATTTCACCAAATTCATGAATTTAGATAGTGATCAGAAGTTGATGTTTTTGTTTTATACCATGATAAGGGTTTATCTCAGGATTTGTTAGATAGTGTGATATTTATGCCTTGTGTTGTTATTATATTGAAATTGGTAATTAATGTTAAGATAACATTACTTAATAATTATTTTATATAATAGTTTTTAAAAAGGCATGTTTTAATTTTATTGTTATAGTGATTTGATGATAACCAAATTGATGTAATATGCATGTTAAATTGAAATTTATCTAATGGAATTGATTAATAATGTGAATCATTTTAATTCTAGACTATAATCAATAAAACATAATGTTAATAGAGATTGGTACATTTATAGGTATTTTGAAACCATAATAATTATAATTAGATTGTTATAACTTTAATAGCTAGATTATTTGTTTTTACCATAGTTGGAACCTTAATAGAACGAATCTAGAAATTCTAGATGGAATAAGAACTGAGGGTGTGTTAAAAAAAAATCTGGGGTATGAATTTCACATTTTCTTAAGAAGGATGAGTTCCTTGTTTTAGATTCATGAGATCATGTTTTCATTCGATGGTTTAATGCCTTGTTTTGAGGGCTAGATTTCCATGTTGATTTCTTATTTGTTCCTACATATGTTGTGATGTTCTCTAGATATGGTCCTCTTGATTTTCACATTCTATGTCTAATCCTCGGGGGGATAATGTGATATATGGACAGGGAGGCTCAGATGATGTAGCTCTTTTATAAGATTGTGTAATTATAGGATATTCGGTCAAAGTATCATAACTTAGGAGTATGAGTGATGTAAGATTCATTTATGTATAGCACTATCTTGTGCCAATAGTGTTATAGTGATCTATATTTTATCGTGTATATTATTTAATTTCACTTGCTTCCCCACCCATGTCGATTATGGATACAAACACCTAGTGGAATATGGGAGGGTTTTCTCCGCATATCCAAGAGGGAGAATAGATGGCTAATTTCAACCTCTATTTCCACTCTCTTATCTTGGTAGTTAATTGTACTGGTACTAAAGGTGGTTAGTTTTCTAGTATATGTATGTAGTGGGTTGTGATTTATTATGGTCATTTCAAACACATGTATTTCTGGATATAGTATCCAATGAATTAATATTGTTATGACATGTATAGGAGGTGATGGATTGGGGTACTTACTAGGTATATGTGTTATAGTGTCTTGAGGTATAATTACCTATATTTAATATATGTCAAACAAGATGTAGTGGCTCCCAAAATCTAATAGTTTAATGTATGAGCTTATGTGATGGGATGGTGTGATTATGTGACACAAATATTATATGTCGTGTTTCCTTGAAAATGTGTCTTTGGGAAGGCTTACATTAGTAGATTGATGGCTCATTACATACAACATTTGGGTAGAGTAGAAATCCATTTGGGAAGAGGGTTCATAGTACCCTTGATGTTTTATTATTTTATTATTTTATGTCTTGTATGAGTTAATTGGTGAGTGCAAGCCATGGTGAGGCTAGGATCTTAATATAACATTTTTAATGGTGAGTTGGTTTCATTTTTATTAACATTGTTTTAGAAATAACTGTTTATCATTTTCATGAGAAGATTTGATGGGTAACCTACTAAGTATAATGTTATTCTCACCCTATGTATATATAAACTTTTTCTCTAATAATTCATATAAGGTTGGTGATCATACTAGATATTACTAGTTCACGGTTTAGCAGCAGTTTATTAGCCTTCATTGTCACTGTCAACTTTACCTTCTTGGTACTTTTAGTTTTCCTTTTTTTTAGTACTATTTAAAAATTCATGTTATCAGATGGTATTTTTTATATATATACATATATGTCTTGGAATGGGTTTCTCGTATCCTTTTTATATATCTATTATTCATGTTTCTATTACTGGTTAATGCTTCCTATATACGTGGTTATTATAACCTAGTTGCTAGCCACCAACACAGTGCATACTAGAGGTGGGACATAGGTAGACAACATCTCTTTCTCATAGTTGAGGTATCTTTATCGGGTGGGGTGTGACATTTAATTATATTAGAATAATATTTAATTAAAAATAAAACATAAACCTGGTGGATGAATATGAAATGCGGTAACAGTGATCAATTGAAAGAATGTTTTTGTTAAAAGTTGATTAAATTCTTTAAAAAAATCATTGAAAACCAAGTCTCTATAAAAAATTAGTAATTTTATTCATGAACTCAAAATTAATGAGGTTCAACTATATACTCATTTTATCGATGAAAAAATTATATCAAATATGTGTTAAAATGAACTAAATCATATAATTTTTAAAGAATTTGTTATAATGGATGAAGTATCAGAACTCTATAAAACATTTTCAACTAAGAACCTTATCATGGACAATAATTAAATAAAAAGTTTACCTAAACATGATTATGAATATATGTTAATTGTAGAGTATGATTTTTTTGAAATTTAATGACCTAAAATCTATTTGAAATAAATTTGGGAAATCACATTATGAATAAAAATCTCTAAAATATTCTAATTGCATCATTTTTTATGAGTTTATGTAATTAAATATAGAGGATTTATATGATACTCATGAAACACCTTTATAAAAAACTATATATCCTATTTTATATAAATTCATACAGTGTAGGACATTTTGATTACATGAAGAATTAGAAAACAAGCATTCCATTACTATATAATGTGTTCTGAATGGTATTTTACAAATAGTAACGTGTTTTACTACAACCTTGAATATTATGAAGCCCCATAAACTCAATTATAAATTGATTTTTTTGAAATAGATATAAATTGGATTGAAAATAAAAAAGTAGGTCCCCAATCAAAATTTATTCAAATGATAAGGATTTTGTAATATGATAATTTTTATTTAGTGATTCTTGGGAGTCAATACATGATTTAATAATTTTTTATTTGTTTTGTCACTTTGTTATAATAAAAATAACAAATTTTATTATTATTATTTATTGTCTAACTCAGCACTTTAATAAATTTAAATATATGTTTGAATGAGAAACATATATCCATTGCATCAACAATATATCATCAATTGATCAATTCTTTTCTATAATATTATCATAAATATACTTGATAACATATTATTGAGTTCAAATGTTTTGTATTATGGGTAATCAATAGCAATATTAAAAAACATATAGGGAAATCATATTGAGATGTAAATAATTTTAAAGTGGGTGATTATTTTTTTATAAGAAAAATAAATTAAAGTGTGAGTTTTCATTTTGATTCCTCTCATTAAATTTTATCTTTCAGTTATATTTTTTTTCAATTCATCAAAAAAATTTGTATTAAATTTGAAAATGAGTTGAAAAATATAGTTATTACTGATAATTAAATTTTAGAGGAAAAAATTTCCATCAATATAGAATAGGGATTTTATGATCTATATACATTACACTTCAAGATAAATAATGAACAAATGTTGGATTCATCACTGCTTAAATTATCTTGTTTAAAATATTTTTTTCATAGAGTTAATTTTTTTTGAACTTAATGCTAATGTATCATTTTAAAAATGAATTGTGGAGATGATTATTACACTATGTGATTTTTATATCTATCCTTCAATAACTGTGTGGAATAAATCAAATTCAAGTACCCCTTAAGAAACTGATTTTTTTTGATTTTATTAACTTAAATGATGAAAATTGTTTTAAAAGTGATGACAGATATTGAAATTAGTTTTATGTCCCTTCTTATTTCATCACTCTATTTATATCATTGTATGCTAAAATTTTTATAATTTCTTTTTTTTATGAAATGTTGGTAATCTATTTGAAACAAATTTTTTAGATTTAATTATTTCAAATAATGTGTTTTGTGGAGTAAAATATTTATATGTAATCGTTTGGTAAAAAATTCTTCAATGATATTCATTTTTTTATTTAGTTTTTTCACCAAATTATCTCATGGGATTACTATAACCCTTTAAAAAGATTTTCAAACTAACAAAATTATAGAGCATTATACTTTAATTTTATTCTCAATATTTCCTCTTCTGTATGTCTCATCATTGTGAATATTTTTTAGTTTTATAGTGCGGTGGTATCATCATCAATTATAAACTATTTTCTAATATATTACATATTAGAAACAAAAATATAATTTTTCAAAATTTATTTTCCATTGAAAATCATTTTACATTAATAGTGTTTTAAATTTATTTTAAATATGGTTAATTTATTTTCAATTTTAGTGGCCTAATATCTTTCATTCTCCTATAAATTAAAAATTTTATAATCTTTTTATTTATCTATAAAATAACACAAGTGATTTTGTTTTTTGTAGTATAATTATTTATTTTTATTGAATTAAAATGTATTAATTGGTTTTGTATAATATACATATCCTTTAAATTGTATGAGAATAAAATTCCAATTAGAATGGATATTTTTATTTATTAATAATATATATGATTTAATTATTATTAGTGGTTAATTAATTTATAGGTGAATCTAGTTTTTATTTTTAATTATATTGAGATAAAAATACTTTTTATTTCACTAAGGCGAAAAATAGATGTTTATAGTAGTAATAAAAATGGAAATATTGGGTTTTAATATTGTTATCATGTTTTTAAATATATAAATTTGTTTTGAAATGGAATGACCTTATTTTTCAAAAACATGTTCATTATGGGAACATCAGTAATGCCTTTTTTATAAAAGTGTCTAATTGAGAAAAAATTATTAAAATCACCTTTTTGATTGAATTACACCACCTTGACTTTAAAAAAAATATATTTTTACCTGATTATTTATTATTAATTTATTCTTGATAATAAATAATTCTAACGTTAAGTATTTTAATTATAAAACATACTTATACATGCCTGAAATATAATTTCCTGTAAAATGATGTTAATTTTTTGACATAAAATTAATTAATGGTTAACGGTTTGCTCACTATAATTTTGGATTATAATATAAATTCCTTGATTATTTTACTGAAAATGGTTATTTTGTATATTTGGCATTTAATATCATGTTCTTGGAATTTATTTATGTTCTTAGAGAAAAATATTTTACACATTATTGAGAAAATTAAATTTAGAATATTTTTTCAAATGGATCACAGATGGCGATAAATTTTTTTAAGGTCCAGTTATTTTGTCATTGATATTAATAATTGGATCATATTATTAAATCCTCTTATAAAAAATAGATAATTTTGATATTTTTATACACTATAGTGGTAGAAGTTCATTTTTAAAAAATAATTTATGTTTCTCCTTTATGGGGAAGTTTTGAAAATAAAAAAACTATATGAATCAATTTATAATTCATAGAGTTTTGGGGAAATTTTATATCATAATATTCCTAAAAATCATGTATAATAAGATTCAATAGTTTCTGAATATGGATTAATATTTTCTTCTTATGAGTTATCACAATTGATGAATATGGATGATTCAATTGATTCATATGAAAAAATCGTATACGTTTCAAACGATTTAATCGTGGTGTTTGCCATTTTGTTATGACATGCTAGATGTTGCCACACATTCACTCCTTCCAAAGTCAGCCGACATCTGTTGCTTATTCAGGGGCATTTTATACTTGATCAAAACAAGATGATGGTTTTCCAGCCTCTCCTTCCATGGATTCCTCTTTAGAAATAATCCCCTAGTTTGGGTCTCCCACATAGATTTGAGTCGTTGTTAGTGAATCTCATTCCTGCTTCAATATCTTCATGAGCACTGATTCATTACACTTCTTCTATCTGGACATTCGAAGGGTTCATGACAGGGCGAAAACCATCAATCATAGGGGATGGTAACATCTTGGATTTTACGGTATATTTGGATGCGTGGGCATTGGTCAACCCTATTATTCCTCATAGGAGGGTATCTCATGGGAGTATAAGACAAGGAATCCTACATTGATCATGGGGTATCATATTCTAGATCCACGTCTCTTAGGATTTACTCATCTTCTAATTTATATCATGGGGTATACTATATGTTTAACGTCTTATAGATACGGTTATCCCAAAGGCATGTCTTTTGAGGTTTTCGTTGGGCATGTCATGTTTTAGATGAGGTAGGCTGTGAGTTTAACATTTTTCAAAGATGGAAAGAGAGTGATATGAAAATCCCATAGAGAAAGATCAAATTGGTACATCCCTATATGTGAGTTCTTAAAAGGTTTACTATTTGGATGGATCAGAATGGCCAATGAGGATGGATCTGAGGATGTGTGTCCCGTAGAGTGAAGATATCACATCGTGAAGGTTGATCTGGACACCAGTGAGGGTGAATCATGGAAAGTGTGCCCAAGAAAGGGGAACACCAAGGTATACCATTGGCTAGGATTGAACCTCAAGGAAGTTTTCTATGTACCATGGGTATATGAATGGGATCAAAACCCTTGTGGTTTTAATGTCGAGACATATAATCAGGGTGTGCCCAAATGAAAATGACCTAGATACCTATTGGGGATTATGAATGGATAGTGGCCCGTCACAAGAGGGACACTATTGATTGGATGGTTAGGGATTGTGTGGGGATTATTCATGGTATGATTCCCAAGGGAATGGATTGATCACACAGGGATGATGTGGCCAAGGTAGTAATCAGGATAAATGATGGATGGTTGAATGAATTGGATGAGAGGAATGGGATGAAACCGACGTGAAGATGACAATGATGTTGGGAATGAACCTTGTAGAGGTTTTCTAAGTATCATAGTGGAAGAGAATCAAATTCATTGAAGTTTTGTGGGGTTACAGGACACCTGAGGAGGCTTCCCATGAGAATGGATGCATAGATGGGACTTGGAATAAGTAGAACCTCTAGGTTGGGGCATGACCTTATCCAAATATAAAGGCTCAAAGGAGAGAACATGATGAGACATGGGTGATGGTCTTGAACCTCAAAGAGTCTTCCTACGCATCCCAGTGTCATGGAAACATTGTCCATGTAGTTCAGGAAATGAGGGCATAGGATCAAGGTGTACACAAAGGAATGCGACCCGGAAACATGCTGGGGGTTTTTCACGGTTAATAGCCTGAGTGTTGGTCTGAAGCCACTAAGTGATGGAACAAGGGTGTGTGACCCAAAAAAGTGGACACTGAAGTTTACCAGTGTTTGGGGTCTAACCTTGGGGAGTCTTTCTACATACTATGCCTAGGAGACAGGGATCAAAACCCAAGTACATCAAAAGTATACAGTTTGGAATCATACAGGATGAAGGGGAGCATACATTTTAACATCATAGGGGATGAGGAAGAACCAATGTAAAGTGGTCGGGACAGATGGATAACAGGATTTAACCTCAGGGAGGTTTCCAACATACCTTGTTTAGAAAGGTAAAGGGTCAAAATCTATGTAGTTTTGGAGTGAGGGATGTGGATTACACACTTAGGCAGCCCAAAAAGGGTGGAATGGCTGATTCATACTCTATTCTCACGTGAGTCATGATTAGTGTGAGAAACAAGAGGCAGGAAATACCTGAAGATGAAATCGTGAAAGTTGAGTCCATGAGGAAAAGAGTGGGGATAACATGGGGTTAGCGGCTCAGAGAGATAGATATTGGGACATAATCCAGGATGGAGTCCCGATGGTGATAAGGCCCAAAGGGAGAGGGAAGGTGTATAGGGAGTACCATGTTCCCATCTCTCCTCTATTCATTCTACATTGAATAATAGAGAAAGGACTGGTAATTCCTCCCCTCAAGAAAGACTAGGGGCTTATAATATGGTGGTTTCCCTTGCCTATAGGTAGATGTCTTTACTCGGAATGAGGATCTCATTCCTTGTGAGGAAGATCTCACTCCCAGGGAGACAATGGGGTGTGGAAAATGTCTGAGGTGGGGCACCCCACATATATGGCATGGGGTGAGTCTACAATTTAACATCATGTGCTGGGAACAATGATAATTTGATGTTTAAAATTCTATTGCTCTGATGCTGATGACTCAATACTTACGCCTACGACTTACATAACATGTGAACAATAATCCTTGGTGAAGGGAATGAACCATAAATTCCATATGGATACAAGGTTTTGGAGTGATCCATTTAGGGGAACATGTTAGTGTGGATATTAGAAGAAGTGATAACTATTAGCGTGCATATGAGATAAATCATGAGTAAAAGCAAAGAAACATGAAGCACCACCATAGGGACCATGAAATCACTTCGTAAAATCCTGGAGGGCCATACTCAAAAGGGTTTCGGGATGAAAAATTCCATTTTAATGGGGGATTCACAATGCTCAAGGGGTCACCGAGCACATGAAATTATAGATCTCATGTCTTCTTAAAGCATAGGGCTCATAGAGCACTTGGTTTTGCAAATCGTAGTTATTCACAAAGAATAATGGCACGCCAAGGGTATGAATTTAAAAAAAGGATGACTTCATAAAGTATATCATCTCAACATCAGTGTGGAGTACACATGTATTTGGAGGGTACTTCATGAATATTTGGTGCTTAGAGATGTCTTGAGTACCAAAGGGGGTCTCATTCCTCGGAGATAGCCCATAGGCTCCATGAAGGGAATCCCTCTTTAAAGAGGGGATAAACGTGAGTAAAGGGAATGTGATTTCTCAAAGATCAAGTTCCTAGAATGATTTATTTTTCAGAGAGCTCGCAGAAAAATGGGTAATTTCGATTTGGGAGCTTGGAAGATGAATGGTCAGGGTATTGATATATTTGGAGTGGGGGTAGATGGGTATTTATAGGCGCTAGGGGGGAGTGAAACTCGGACAGTATGATGTGAAGCCACTTTTTCTTCACCATTACAGGTGGATCACCTCAAGTTCATTATAACCATTTAGTCTACTGTCATCACCTCCATGATGTAGAGGATTCCTTCATTTCCTCTATGGCGCTCATAGAGGATTGCTCAAATTTCCAAGGAATCCTAGAGGTGCTCGCCTTCCCTCTACAGTATGAAGGCATCTATTAATTTCATCATAACCACATAGTCAACAGTCACTATCCTCTATAGAAGTCACATAAGAGGACTCATCTTTGCACTAACCATGGTGCTGAAGGGATTCGTGAGGTTTATTAACAATGTATCTCCTTTTGGTATTGCTGTGTAAGTTTCGTATTTTTACCATTCACATATTTTGGAGCCAAAAAATTCCCCCTATCAAACATGGACCTGATGAGAAAATGAGGGTAAAACTCTGAGGGTAGATCACCAAAATTTTAGGTAGATTGCGAACTGAGATCATGAAGTAGGGTCACAATGCGGATAGGAGACACATAAAATGAGAACACTGTGAAGCTTTCTGTGGTCAGGAACACCATGAAGCTCGGAGGCCATCGCCTATAAATTGGGTAGTATGGCCCCTCTTTTTTCATTACATTTCTCCTCATCTATTTCCTTGATCTCTCGATTTGTGAAGCTCTGTGCAATCTATGAATGATATTTGTGAATCAACCTATTATTTACTCTACGACACACTACAAGTCTTCCAAATCTATGATTTTGCACTCCTTGAGTTGTGTCTATCAGGTCTGTGGCAGACCTCTCTAACCAGTCTCTGCAATATAGCTCTGCGATCAAGCTCTGCAATCCAGGACGCAACATTTCTAAAGTCTTGGGATAGAGTGTCTCACCATGATTATTCAATGGGGTCGTTGTAGATGCTTCCCAGAGGGAAGAGACTGAAGATAAATTTGGAATTGGAGAATATGTGTGCATCCATTTAGACCAACAATCCCTGGTGGAGATGTCATTAGAAATCCAAAAGAATTGACCTCTATTCAAAATATTTCATCTATATGGATTAGGTCTAAGGGATGATGTTATCATCCCTAAAGCAAGTAGGGATGAGGCAGTCTATTGGTTTAGGAGTACACTGTTCCAACACCAATGTTTTAATGATTTATATGGTGATTCATGAGAGGATCACACCCCCTTCAATGATGATTGTTTGTATAATCATGTTAAAAACATTGATTGGAAGGCGTTGGAGCCTGAGGTATCTCCCCCATAGTACCACACCATCCTCAAGGTGTATTTGGGGAACCAAGAGAAGGGGTGGGTTAATTATTGGGAGTTGTGCCAGGGAGAAAATATTATGGAAGATTGAGCTTCGTATTACTGGGTCTGTGCCTCCTCTGAGGAGTTACATGAAGAGATGAACCATGTAGGGCTATAAGAGTCTTCATCAGCCTTCAAATTCTATATTTACCAGATAAAGAAGTTAGATGTCAAAGTTGTTGAGTAGGTGGTCGTCAAGGAACAAAAAATTTCATCTTCACAATGTGGAGGTTGGTATCAGCCTCTACGACCTTCACAATATATTGAGGATTCTGATATTGGGGGTGATGTATGATGAGTTAGTTCATACAGAGAATACATTGTAGTATCTAGAAGAAGATTCTGTATCTGGAAAAAGAATTTATTTTTCTGGTGTCGGGTGAGGACAAGAAGTTGGTGATGGACGTACAATTCAAGTTTTTGTTTATGTGGTTCATCAACTTCCCATCATGTATAGCCACTAAAGGGTAGGAAGCACTGAGGAGGTTACCAGTCAGGCCTCCCACATGTCCAAAGGGAGTCCGGTGGAGTAAAGATAACCCTTATCGGTGAACCCTATAAGACAACCAATGGAATCTATGGGGGTACAATATCAAAACTAAGAATTAGAAGATGGTTAGCATAGATGGGTTTATTTATTCTCTAATCTGTGGTTGGATGTTGCTGGTTCATGACACAAACATGGGTGTGTGATCGGCTACATTCATCATGGAATTCATGATGGCAATGAGAGAACAGATCAGTATGGGGATCAAAGTGTTGGAAAATAAGTACATGGTATTATGGAATATATGTGAGGGGATGAATCCACATAGGGTGTGTAGGAAAATATATCTTATTTATAGATGGATAGCGGTGAATATGGGGGTTTATGAATGCCTAAACCCCATTTCCCTTACAGTGACATACTTTAAACCGGCTATTATGAATGTTCTAGGGAGTTTCCTGGCCAAGTTGACCCCGTCGCTGGTGCTAAACCGAGTCTGAAATATAGATGAATTAAAATTGCATCTGTTTCCTTTTCTAATAGGTGTATTCGCTGATAACATATAGGTAATTGAGGAGCATCATTTCATTTTTATGGCCTTTTGAGGTTGCGTACTAGTGATGTGGGTTGATCAATAGGTAATTCGTGTTCAGGTAGAGGTTGAACCTGTGGGTATACATAGGATTACGCCATTATGACTATCCATGTGCGAGGAGGAAGACATACCTAATGTTCACATTGGAGGATGAGAAGATGCAGAATGAGCTACCCCTGTCCACAATTGTCTATGGGATATTAAAAAATTATTCCAAGAGTTGGGAGGTAGCCTACCTAGAATAGATGTTAAATCAATATACCATATATGCTAGTGATGGGGTCCCTCTTCAGCCCCAAGGTTGGGGATCAAAATTGGAAATAAATTTCCATGGTGGTGGGGCTTCAGTAGTAGTGAGACTTGCAGCGATAGAGAGGCATGCGACAATGGAAGACCCGGTGGTCCCAAAGGGGAAAACTCATCAAGAAAGGAGGATACTCAGGGCGTTCCATAGGATACCCACTTAGGCTCTGGGGAATCAGCTACACCATATAGATATGCATAGGGATGTCGTTTATTGATGTTCTGGGATGCCTGGATGTAAACAAACAATTCCACAATCATTCCTAGATGTGGCACCATATGAACTATCTCGGGATGGATCTATCCGAGACCAGCCATACTAGGGCGGGATTTTTGGTATCTCAAGTGGAAGGGGAGTAGTAAATCCCTGAGATGGAGGACTTCATTCACTCTTAGGGTAATCCTCATCCAATGACAGATTGGGTGAATGTTCTACTCAATAAAATAGTCCCTTAATGGTTATTTACCGATGAATTGAGGGAGTTATTTCCCTTATAGTATGAATCAAAGGAGTCCTCTTGGGGGGAAGAGGATGGTAGGGGGCCCCTTGAAAAAAGGTGATGTAGAAAACTCATAGCTGAAAGAGTTTCTGGGTTCCCTTGAGGTAAACTTGAAACCATTTTCCAATGGTCCTCATTCAGGTCACTTAGGCCGTCTGAACTAGAATTTTCCTTATACAGGAGGGCCTCATACACAACAAATCCTCTCAAACAACAGTAGATGAATCTTTGAGGAATTCACCTATGATAATAGCGATTAACTCATCTACCAGGGATAAGACACCTAGGGTGGTTGTCCTAGAGTCTTTATATTTCCCAACCATATATGGGGGGATATGAATCGAGGTTATGAATACAGCAGCTCACGTGGGAGAATAATTATTTTATATCTATAAATCATCTTCACAAAATTTTTAACTATTTTCCACTGAACTAGGATAACTGGCATCTGTGTATTCATGTATTCATAGTTCTTTAAATGGCATGGGCCGCATTGGTGATGATGGCTGGGGCCTCTAGCACTGCCTTTCCTAGGGGAACACTAACTGTCATGGAAGTGGATTCCCAAACTGACCAAACCACAATGCTCCCGAATATAGGTGGGACTATCAGTAGGACAAAACCTAAGATCATTGAGGTGGAATCTGATGACGGGGATCAATCAAATGACATGGAACCCGACCTACCTGACCAGACACCTGAGGAAGATCATGTTGATGAATTCAAGGAGGCATTCTCTACATATGAACCCACAGACTTCGAGGATCAGGACAAGACTAATTCAAATGAAGAGGATAGCAAGGTTGTCCGTCACTGCTCAAATAAGCTGATCAAGGGATTTGTTGGGAAGACCCCACAAGCAGAATGGATAAGCTATATGGAGAGGCCTTGTTTCTAGATATGAGAACTATGCACAGGAGGAGTGGATGACCATCGTCCTCATATTGTCATCAGAGACTATATGGATGAGAAAACAGGGGAACATGACCACATCATTGGTGTGGAAAAGTAGGGGAGATTTCTGTCAACATCAAGAGACTTCAGGAGGCTGATCATGAGATCCAACACTTGACGGCGCATGCGAACAAGCTTCCCACATTCCTTGATGCACTACCAGGGCTCATATCTAAACTAAAGGACCAATTGGAAGAGGATAAGGAACAGGTGGGGAGAGCTTCTCAACTGATGGTTATTATCCATGTTAATGAGGATCAGTCCTAGATCAATGTCGATTATTGACACAACATTTCTATAATGGAGGAGTTGGTGGTTAACCGACTACATTAAATCCTTAATTTCTTGAGCCAATGAGTAGTAGATCTAGTAATGTCAATTTAAGTGGTCAAACCATCTATAGGAGGGGCCAATTCCATGACATTGAAATTTTTGTGAACTCATAAATGTACTTTCATGCCTTTCAAGTTTATGATGATTTCATGAATGATTTTTGGTATCTATTTTCATTGCTTCATATCCATAACATCCATGAAATATCTATATATCAATCACTAAGCTCACATGGGTCGTTATCGACATGATAAATGAACCGCACTGTTATTCCATTTGAATATGAGACCTCCAACTAATATCTAGGCATTCGAGGTCTGAACACCAACTCCAGGTTTCTAAGAAGAAAAATCGGGGTCATGGTAAGAGAAAGATATTCTCAAAACATCCATCCCATCATCTCCCAACATGCTCTAAAACAAGAGAGAGATATTTCTAAAGGTGTTGGAATAAATCCAAACAACGGGGAAAAAGAATGTTAATTACAATACCTGAAATTCAGAACACTGTAGGGATGGCATGACATTGAAGGAAAAATTTTGACCATGTTTGAAACATAGTATCCGTATTTATTTAGCCTAAAATATGGACTACAAATGAGGGCCGACCACTTACCATGTTCAAAACACGGGTCTTGACTCAAAATGTCATCCATAGTCTTCTAGAATGATGGCATAGGACAATAAGAGAGACATAGGAAGAGAATAAATACTGTTAGGGGGTTCCTTTAGACATGAAAGTAGATGAGGATACAAATAAAGGGGGACACTAAGCATGGAGGGTGGTGTCATGGGTTGTTCGAATAGAGTCCAACACTCTTGAAATTAGGCCACTATGATGGAAAGAATTTAGGTGAGTGCATCAGTCTGATTAGGGATCACACTCATTTAATAAAAGGACATATTGGGTGACATCCTAGAGTTATGCTTAGTTTTATTTCATCCCAATGAGGATGATAAACACACAATTTTACATCATACGGTGAGGATGGGGTATCCCAGAATGGAAATTCATGGTGCGGAACATATCCCGACTCGAATGATTACTGTAATAGTCCACACAAAACCACATGTTACCAGTTGGATTATCTAGACCATAGACCATAGGTGGACTAACATGGGGCTAGACCAAAGGGAAAGTGATCAGGTATTTCAACGTATCCCATGAGGATGGGAATTAAGACACACATAGTTATGATAGTGTAGTTTAATGTTATGTGGGATAAAAGGTATTTGTGGTTCGACGACACCAGTACACATCCTTCCAAAAACCACTAAGACCGCACGAGTCATACATGATGTGGAAAACACGGATTAGTTATAGGATTATCAAGGTACATGGAGGCACACATTAGGGGAAATAGAACACTTGGTGAATGACATCCCAATAATACTGACTATTCCTACTAAATTCACATAGATGCATAGAGGTTGGAAACCTAGTATGTTGGAATTCCACTTAAATATAATGAAGTGGAATGATATGAATCGCGGTGCCTGAGATTTGGATTGCAATGATGGTGGCATGACAATGGAGGATAACTGTGGACCATGTTCAAAACACATCATCCGTTTCACATTATCTATGCATCGGGATAAACAAATGAGGGTCAAATACTAACCATATTCGAAACACAGGACCTATCAAAAAATGTTGTCCCAGGTCTTCTGAGGAGTTGGCCAAAGACAATAGGTGAGCCAATGTGGCATGAGACCAGGCCATAAAGTGATCCCCTTCACACATGGTAGAGGATGGAGATCAAAATAAAGGGCCCATGAAATATGGTCACAAAAATATGGAATATCTATTTGTAATCCAACACTTTTGTATCTACGTCATGAGATATTTGAGTATGCTAATGTGATGTGTCATATATATGGAGTCAAATACATTTCTAAAGAAAATGGTCCTTGGAATTAAAACTCCATGTTTAAGGTCATAGAGTGTACCATTTAAAGAGGAATTGGTTTAATGGAATCTTATTATGGTGGAGAAGTATAAAAGCCTGATATTTATAAGAACCAATGTGGCCTTAAATCTCATGAAACATTTATGATAAAGACCAACACATAGTTTAAAGTCATGATGGTTGGAATAGATTACACAGTTTAATATCATGCACGTGGATGAATGAAGGACTTTTATTACCTAGAGATGGACATGAAGACTAAAAATCATGGTCTTCATACATATCCCATGATGATAGGAATCTAGCCATATGTAGTTTCCAAAGAAAGATATTAGTTTATGGTTGTAGAACCCAGAACAGGATGGGAAGAGATAAGGGAGATACATGGTGTGGTTATTGTGAAACCCAATGTGAATAAGGATAGTAGAGTTCCATATTTTACAACATTTTTCGAGGGGAAACCACAGGTCAGAGACCAAAGGTGGAATTTGGTTTAGGCCTGAGATGAATTGTATGGGCATTCCTATATATCACATGAATATGGGAATCTAGAAATAGATAGTTCTAGAAAGATCCAGTTAGTCTATAGTTGTGGACAAAGACATAACAGAATGGAAGGAAGATACCCGGAAAGAATTACGTGGAATTTCTATCATAAACCCGGTGTGAATGAGGACCCAATAGGTTCTCAGCACAACACATGAACCCGACAAAGTTTAGGCCTTGGGGCAGGAATGATGGTAGGATTTGAGGTACCTAGAGAAGGACATGGAGATGAAATATCTGGGTGTTCCTATGTATCCCATGAGGATGGGAATAAACCCACACATAGTTCTAGCATATATCATCCTTGTCTATCCCAAATTCCAAAAGAAGCATCATTTGATGGATATTATTTGTTTTTTAGGGTGGAAGTATTTTTTTTGGGAATAAAAAACCAAGGATAGATAATTTGGGTGTCACTTCAAGAATAAATCTATATGAAGGGCTTGAAAAATGGAATGGAAGAGGGCAGGTACAAAACCTGATGCCCCGTCGAGCGAGGAAACCAAAATGCAGTGCTGTTTTTTGTCATGCGATCTGGATGGTATAGTCAAAGATTAGGGTATGCATGATAGGACCAACCCATGCATTTTATCATTATGTGGAAAAGATTAAATAGTTTAAAGTCATGTGGGACTAGGTAATATTGTTTTATGTCATATGACTTGGACACCCACAGAGGAATGAGGTTCTAAAGGGAATGTGAAAGGTGGGATAAATCATACCCGAAGTGCATGAGGAAATAGGTCTATACAACATCATACAAAACCCCATAAGTAGGGGACCTTAGGCCAAGGGGACCGAAAAAATCAAAGGATATGGTGATAGACCTAAAGAAAAAATTTCTGGGCGTTTCTACAAATCCCATAAGGATGGGAATCAGGCCACACATAGTTCTAAAATGTTGTGTTTTTCAACATCATAAGACCAGGATCGAGATAGGAGAGACTAGTCCCAATGGGGGAGTAGATAGTGTGACTGTCATAGACCCGTTGTGAATGAGTACATAAGCCCATATATTCCACACTACATAATCCTATAAACGTAACTGGTGAAAGGAATAACAAAGGGGATAATTATTGGATCGTAAGGTCGACCTGAAGACAAGATTTCCATGATTTACTACATATCCCAAAGAGTTGGGAATAAATATTTACATATTAATGAAATTTCATGTAGTTTAATGTCATATGATGTGGATAAGTGGGGGTCTTAGTTTACGGTCGTAGATCTGGGACTGAAAGAAGTGATATGCTTCCAATCGGGCATAAACATCGACCAAGTCCCTAATACGACATGATTTATGATCGATGTGGAAAACCTAGGCAGTGAAGATACTATAAATACATAGAATACTAAGAAATTGGAAATGGAGTGGAGCTTAAAATTACATCACACCATTGATTCATCCTATTAACGCACAAACACAAACTAAGGGAAAACACCAAGAGTTTCAAAATTCAACTTGAACAAGATAGAGTGGAAAGGGATGTGAATCATGCAACCAATATTTAAAGCTTAATGTGGGTGGATTAATGATAGAGGATAACAGTAAACCATGTTTGATACACAACATTCATATCTGGTGACATGAAATGCGAATAAAAAAATAAGCATTGACTACATAACATATTCTAAACTCGGTAGTTGTGTCTAATTTTCATTCCAAATACTCGGGGGCACTAATGGAGAGATGTCATATTCCAACAGTTTGGAACCATTGGTATATACCCCAAAAAATTGGTATAGCTTAAACCAATAGTTTTGGAAACTGTTGGGTGATTTAGCGTTGGGAAATACCTATCACAATAGTTTGTAGAAAACCATTGGGAAAGACAAATCCCAACGGTTTGAAAACCGTTGGGTAACGTCTTTTCAATATGTCTATCACAAAGGTTTTAAAAACTATTTGGATAGGTCATTCCCAATAGTTCTCCAAACTATTGGGATAGGTCTTTCCCAATGGTTTTCCCAAACCATTGGGAGTGTTATATCTAAAAAAATGTTTCAACGAAGGTTTGAACAAATAACCTCCACATTATAAATGATATAATTTACCAATATCCTATAGTTACCTTTGTAAATATATTTAGATATATATATATATATATATATATTAATATATAATTTATATATTGATTTATTTGACAATTTTCGGAAAAATAATTCATAAAAAATACGGGTGCCTATCCGAACAGTTCTCAAAACCGTTGGTATAGACCTTTCTGAATGGTTTTCGAAACCATTGGGATAAGTACCTCGCATTTCCCAATTGTTTGGGAAAAAACTTGGGAAAAGTGGTCTCAAAGTTGCCTTTCACAATGGTTTTCCAAAAGCATTGGGAAAAGTGGACACTTTCTCAACGGTTTTCCAGAACTATTTGAAAAACTGGTCTCAAAGTAGCAATTCCCAACGGTTTTCCAAAACCGTTGGGAAAAGTGGACCCTTTCCCAACGGTTTTGGAAAACCATTGGGAAAATTGGTCTCAAAGTAGCCTTTCCCAATGGGTTTCCCAAATCGTTGGGAAAAGTGGACCCTTTCCCAATGGTTTGAGCAAACCGTTGGAAAAAATGGTCTCAAAGAAGCCTTTCCCAAGAGTTTTCCCAAACTATTGGGAAAAGTGAACCCTTTCCCAGTGGTTTTTGAAAAACATTGGTAAAAGTGTTCTCAAAGTATCCATTCCCAATAGTTTTCCAAAATCGTTGGGAAAAGTGGACCCTTGACCAATAGTTTGGGCAAACTGCGGGGAAAAGTGGTCTCAAAGTAGCATTTCTTCATGATTTTTCCAAAACCGTTGGAAAAAGTAGACCCTTTACCAATAGTTTGGGAATACAGTTGGGAAAAGTGGTCTCAAAGTAGCCTTTCCCAATGGTTTTTCCCAAACCATTGGGAAAAGTGGACCATATTCCTATGGTTTGGTCAAACTGTTGGTAAAATTGTTCGCAAAGTAGCCATTCTCAGTAGTTTTTGGAAAAATAATTGGGATCAAAGCATTAATATAGGTAGGATTTATAGTAGTTTAGAATTGGACAAAGACGTTAGGAGAGAAGTATGGCCTGAAATCCTTGATTTTCGAGGGCCATTTCGAATTTGAAAATGAGGGAAATACAATTATAGGTAAACATTAAGTATGGAAATAGATGAAAACATGTCCATGTAGAATCTAAAATTCGAGTACCCAAAGCATAATGAATCAAGGAATGTTGGTGAGTTTTTAAAGAGGGTCTAGGGGCCCAATTTTGTAGTAGGAGACTCGAGGAGATGAGTGTAGGAAAGGGGGATGGAGATAGATCTCAAGAGAGAGGTACATGGTGTGGCTATTGCAAACCTGACGTGGATGAGAACATATTTCCATACCACATAACATACCCCAATAGTGTACATATGGAAAGAGGTTAGATTGAAGAGATGGTTTATAATAAATAAGGCTAAACCTAGAGATGAAATGTATGGGTGTTTCTACATATCCCATGAGGAAGGTTATCATGCTATGCATAGTTCTGAAGTGTCATGTAGTTTAAAGTCCTACTATAAGGATGTGAGGAATTGGAATCTAAAAGAGGAATGTGTATGGATTGGGGAATAACTAGAAATGAATAATGATATAACACCACATATGCCACATTATTAATATTTCTATGATAGAACTTAGGCAGAGTGGACGAGAGAAAGAATAGATGAACCCGGATTGGACAAGAGAAATGAAATATTCGGGCGTTCTATGTATCGCACGGGGATGTTAATCAAGACATACATAGTTATCAATAGTTCATGCAGTTTAACATCATCTAAAAGGATATAGGGAAGTAGGATATCAAGGAAGAATGGGTATGGAGTAGTGAATAACCTGACATGAATGAGGATATAAGCCCACATAGACCGCAAAATTCATAGTTCAAAGAGATAACTCAGGCCGAGTGGCCAAGAGATGGAATAGATAATTCCAAGATGGACCCAAAAAATGAAATATATGGTTGTTTTTAAGTATCCCAAGAGGATTAGAATCATTCCATACGTAGTTCTCGATATTCCACACAGTTTAACGTCATGTGGAAGGGACGTGGTAGATCTTAGTTTATGGTCATAGAGCTCGGACTATAGATTCCCAATTTAATGTCATGTGCGTGGGACAGAAGGGAAGAAAAGTTGTATCACCACAACCATCATTTGGGAGACCATGGAATTGAAATAATGATTGAGGATAATCACTGACCTTCTCCAGAACAAAGTATCCCTCTTGTGTGACTGGTATAGGAACAAATAATTGATCATCGACAACTGAACATATTTGCAATGTGGGACTAGTGTCAAATTTTCATTTTGTGATCCTCTTGGATTTTGTCCTCAAATATTATGTCAGACAAGGTGGTGTGATACTAGGTCGTTGAAGAGGGTCTTCTCCAATATTTAAAAGATGACAGAAACCCAAATGGTGGGATTCATGAAGCATGTAGGTACCCATGCCGTTTAACTTCTTATGGAAAGGATGATGGATGAAGGAGGGGTGTCTCAAGGGGATGTGTGTGGCATGGAAAGAAATATGCCAACATGCATGAGTATGTAGAGTCTACACGATGCCATACTATCATAACTGAGAAAATGGTCTAGGAGGACGGAAAGGTCGAAGGACCTGAGGCTAGGCCATTGATGAAAATTCCCAGCTTTCCGCTGTTTCCCATAAGGTTGGGAATCAAGCCATTCGTAGTTCTGAAATTTACTACAATTTAGCTTTAAATGATAAGGATTTAGGAAATCATATTATAAATTTTTAGATATTATAATATTTTTCAGTTTATCAACATGTGAGATTGGGGTGGTGGTTCAACATCCCTCAAGATGAGTGTAGGTAGTTTAACGTCTTGATGGATGAGTGTAGGCATCTTAACCTCTTGAAGAATGGTAATATAGTTTAATATCAAGAAGGAATTTTTCTTAGTAATTTTACATCCTTCAGCCTAGATAAACCACTTAGTTCAATTTCATGTAGAAAAGATGTGATATTTTAATATCATGTGGAAATGTTAAGAAAAATACTACTTGAGATATTTAGCATTGGTGGGAGGATAAATATGCTCACTATCCATGGTGACTAGTTAGTATACACCATTAGGGTAAACCATGTGAATGATATAGGGTCCCTCCCATTTGGGATCTAGCTTCATTGGCTTCTTACTAGGTATCATTGCCATTCTTAGGACCAACACCATTTCACCAAGTTAGAAATAGCAGAGGTGAAATTTCATTTTTAAATATATGGCTATCTTGTTCTGATTCCTCTCCAGATTTTGTAGGGCACATAGCTTGTTCTCTCCGAGCGCTTCCAGTTCATCCAGTCAAATTTCAGCTACTTTTTTGGTGTATACTAATCATTGAAAGATGTTCTTAAGGATGGTAACTAAATCATTATGGGAAAACAATTCCTCTGTTCTGTACATAAGATAACATGGGGTCACCTGAGTGGAATTACGTGTTGTCATATGATAATCCCAAAGAGCATTGGGAACTTTTTCTGGAAAACTCTTCATGTTCAAATGAAAAATCGTCTTCAAAATGTTAGAGTGGGTTTTGTTTAATGCGTTTATCTACCCATTTTCTTGCCCATGATAGCGAGAGTAATGATTAGAACAAGAGTTTTAAAAGGAATAAAACTTATTCCACTCAGCTCCACCAAAGCTGATGTCATTATTAGTGAGGACATTGTGAGGGAATCCTAATTGGTAGATGATATTAGAGTTCATAAACTCATTGATAGAACGGTCCATGAATTACTTGAGTAAAACTACCTCTTTCCTCATGGAAAAGTAATCCGTATTTATTGTTATGAACCTGCACTGGTGTGTTATTGCTGATGGATATGGTTCCATGACATATAGTCCCCCAACCACAAAGGGAAAAGATTACTTGTTAGTGTGGAGAGGTTCGGGCTGATGATAAATACAATTTGCACGAATCTTGAATGCATGTAACCTCTTAAAAAATTCGATATAGCAAAGGATCATGGTGGGCCAAAAATACCCCAATCTCTAGATCCAATGAGACAGTTTCAGCCCTGTCCTACGATCCCCATAGGAACCAACATGAAGTTATTACATGACCTAAGAAATCTCACCTACCTGAATAAAATGAAGGAGAATCCCATCAAACTCGCATCTATAGAGGTCCTTCTCAAGACTGTGACCACTCTAGAGGGTGAACTGCACTTCACCCCATTAGATCCAATCACATTTAGATCATTATGCTATGATATTACCGTGCTAGCGACAATCAATAAATGGAGTCATCCAATTAGGAGTCACTTACAACATCGCAACAAGGGGGCTTGATGTCCCGATGGGGAGGCACTGATGGTAAGGTGGTTTACCTGTGGGATGTCATCCTTATCCAGAGTGGTGAGAGAAATGAATCTCCGATTCCCTACATGGATAATAAAATCATCCTAGTTGGACTCTGTAAGAGATGTGTAAAGGCTGGCCATGGTGTCAGCTCAACCATTCTGTGAATAAGGGACATGCGTAACATCTCATAGAGAAGGGAACTGGGCCATTAGATGGAACGTACACTCTTACAGAAGTAAGAGATGAAGTATCCTAGTGATTTAGTCATTGTTGATTTTATTTATGTCTAGTTTAGTGTCCCCTTTCACATGTAGATGGGGAACGCCAATCTTGAGGTCTAGATCAAGACCAGTTATTAGATCATGATACTCTAACTGATTGTTGTTAAAACCTTGTGACAACAGGAACAAATAGGGAAGAACAACTTGTGAATGCATGATGAAGACGATACCCAGAACTACTCTATTGAGTCTATGATCCTTGAGTATTCTACATGTGGGGTTTCAGTAAGAAGTATCAAAGTTAATTTTCCAACATGTAATGGATTGGTCTATGTAGAGGATTGCATCATCTTGAAATTCAAGATCTTGAGACTGCTCTGTGGAAGTTAGATGGGAAAAAAGGAAGGCAGCCAATGCCTGTCCATTGATAGCCTTACTGGGAATAAAATTGATGTCAAACATTTGAAGGATCACTTCCCACTAAGCTAGATGGCCTGTCAACATGGGGTGGTTCATATTGTACTTCAGTGGATCCTCCTGGGACACTAGATGTATCTCATGGTGCTGCAAGTAATGTCGCAAATTCATCACTGTGAATAACAACGCATAGAATATCTTCTCAATAGAAGAATATATAGTCTCCAGACCGAGGTGCTTGTGGTTAAGGTAGTATAAACTCTTCTATATTTTTTCATTATTCTTATGGGTGAGAATGGTGTCGATAGATCATTCCAGAGTGGTCACATAAAGAAATAGTGACTTTTTGGGAACAAGTCGCATCATAACTAGAGTCCATAGCATATAATGATTGATTTCTTCAAAAGTGGTCTGACAAACCTCATCCCAATGATTACCATCACCTTTCTTCATGAACTGGGAAATGGGCTTACAAATTCCATATGAAATTATGATGAATCAGGGTAAGTAGTCTAAGTGGCCTTGAAATCTTATGATCCCTGGAATGTTCCCTAGAGGAGTCATCTAACTGATGGCCATGTTCTTTTATGGATTGATAACAATGCCTCCCTACATGATAACGAAGACAATAAACTTTATGGAGGGGACACCAAAGGCACATTTCAAGGGGTCCATCATCAGATGGATGGAATGAAAAAATCCCAACACATTCAAAAGATCTTTGAGATGATCATGGTGCTGGAGAGATTTGACCACATGATCATCCTTGTTGCATTCCACTAATTCTCCAAGGATCGGCTTGAATATATGGTTCATGGAATGATAATAGGTGGATCCTAAATTATTTTGACCGAAAGGCATTACATGGTAGAAGAAAGTAACATGTGGTTACCTGTAGACTATAGACTCCTCATATTTAGGGGCCATTTTGATTTGATTTTATCTTGAATAATCATCCTGAAAGGATTGATTCTAGAATCTAGCGGTGGAATCAATAAACATTTCTATCACAGGAATAATAAAATATCTTTCAGATAGTGACAATTGAGATCCTAGAAGTCGATGCAGTCTTTGATATGTCCATTCTTCTTCCTGATGGTCATGATGTTAGCCAACCATCTGGGGTACTGGACCTCCTTGATAATGTTGGATCTAATGAGCTTATCGAGATTGGTCTCAACCATGGATCTGTGAGTAGGGTGCCTCTTTCTGTGAGGCTGTTTGAACCTGCAATGATATGATGGAAGACCATGGTGGAAGACAATGACCTGATGATATAGCCCCAACATCTCTTAAAAAATCCAAGAAAATACATCATGATGCTGCTTCAGGAAATCCATGTATCAATTTTTCTCATTGAGATGCATATTGGGGATGATCAATGATGGTTTTAGATCCATCATGTTACCAATATTCACATGTACCAATTCATTGACCATGGTTGAGATACCATCTTTGAATGCAGTAGGATCATCCTCTAATTCCTCTTATTCATCCTTGGAGGAGGGATCATCAACAATATGTGATTCTTATGATTCGAAAGATCCTGATGGGACACTGGGGCCAGCCTGTGCGGTGGTGGAAACCTTATGAGGGAGAACCTGTATTGCCGAAACCATGTTGATAAAAGCTATTTCCCTGATCTCATCTATTCGTCCACTCAAGGGCCACTTTTGATGAAATCAAAGCAATAGTGGCATTTCATCATGAGCTGATTTATCCCATCCCATCAAAATAAACATGTACGAAATATTTTTGTTTCCTTGAGGTGGACATTTTGGTACCTTTTGGGGGTAGGGGAAATTAGATCATCCAATCCTGATTTGTATAAGAATATGAGGTGATATTTTAGCATTCTGTAGACTTGTGAATTTTCTTAACCCTCATTCCAGAGACACAAAAACAGTTCCCCAAATTTGGTGTAATGGCCTCCAATTGGTGGATCAAGAAAATATAGGCATCATCCAGATCTCTCCACAGGACGGTTTTAGCCATAGTGTGTTCAACCTCATTAGCCTAAATCTGCTTTTCCTTTCTCTTGTAATAGTTTTCAACCACATAGTGGGATTTGAAAGAGGAAAAGGGTGACACACTACCTTGGGAAACTTCTAGTCAACCATAAAGGGAGTACTTAAAGAATTGTCCATATGAAGAAGAGACTACCATGTGAAGGTGGAGCCATGTCCTACCCATCAATCTCAGTGCTGAAAGCTACACAGCCAATTTGGGTCATCAAGAGAATCTTGAAAACTATTTTCCACTACTTCTTGTCATAATGATGAATTTTTAGGTCTGAGGGAATCTAATCAGCCTCAGGCAGTCCCATCTTTTGATGTTTCTGGTTTAGAATAAGGTTGATCCCAGAGCCTATGTCGAAAAGGCAATAGTGAACATTTACACTGTTCAAATTGACTATTATGTACAATGGGAAGATGTGCCCAACATAGGAGAGCCTTTATCTTCTCCATAGAATGAGATATGTACTAACATTATGCATTCTTTAATGCCTCATCATGGAAAGCTTCAAGGTTTCTACGTCGGCCTCAAACTAGGCAGGGATTCTTAAAGCATCTACAAGGGCTTCGCACATATCTACTGGTAAGAGAAGATCCTCAAGGATATAGATATTTACAGGTATTCTAGGATGATTCTTGAGGACATAATACTTTCAAACAAAGAATTTACTTCTACTTATAGGAGGTCGCTCCCTGGATTTAGGTTTGTGGGGCACTGCTGGCTGAACCAACATATTTTGGCCGGTGCTGGGAATGTCCCTCTACTTATTAGTTTAACTACTTGGAGTGACTACTAGCCAAAGTCATGGTGACTATGGTCGATCCATAACTACACATGGAAGATCATATCACGGTCATGGTGGTTATTACAGATCGTGTTGTAAAAATATTGGTGGAGGCAGATCTAACCAAATGAGATTATAAGGCTGCACAAGTTGAAATTTTAATTGGTGCTGCTATCGGGTGTTGCAGGCATGCATAGCTTGGCTGTAAGAACTGAACAATGCATTATGGTGATTTACATATCCAGGGATATTTCGATGTTGGGGTTGGTTGGTGATGTTGGGAGGATTCGTCCAGAATTTGTTGTCACCAAGAACCATGTAGGGGTTCACCAGCTCCACGGTATTAACTAATGTGTACCCTTGGTTATCACGTGAATAATCATCTGTCACTGAGTGTATTCTAAGAGAAACTACAATCTTTTGGGGCATGAAATCACTGAGAGTATGGGATTCTAATGGTATCAGATGGTGACTTTGTTTTCCATGGTTCTGTCGATTCTTACCCTTGTAGGTGGAGGAAGGTTGGGATGTTGACACATATGTTGTGGTTGTAGGTGACATGGATAATTATAAAGGATTGGGAAAATTAAAACATGCACGGATAATAACACGGGAACGAGAGACTACCATACAAGACATCCCAACATCGTACTTTTGAGATCCACAATTAGGACCCCCTACCATTCTTCTTCATTGTCACACTCATGTCCAGGCCCTATTAACACACATTCCACCTATTCCAGGGTTTGACCTAACCTAACTATGTTACTATCAACCTTGTATTGGAGATAGTCTTTAAACACATTAAACTATTTGAGGGTGTGACCAAGGATCTAGTGATAGGGGATGTAATTTGGGTGATTAGTGTGATCCACCTCTTCATGTATCCAAAACTCTAGTAACCATAGGATTCCCTAGTTCAAGGCACCACAGAAATAACCAACGATATGAGCCACAAGAAATGAGTAGGACCGGTTCCTTTTATCTATGAAGGGGGCTCAAGGAGCCTGTCCTAGATGAGGGGATGGAGGATCCTAGGGAAGAGGTGGAACCTGATTATCTATCCTAGGTGTTAGAGACACATTAAATGGTGGAAAATACATTTTCTAAGGTGGAAACTACTTGTCCAGGGGATGCTCATAAGGTGGTGGCCCTCGGTGAGGCGGTAGAGGTGGATCCATTTGGTAATAAATCTATCTTCCTTTTGGACTCTATTTGTTGTACCGCAATAGGTTCAGCCTTAGCGGCTCTTCTTGAAAGGACTACCGTAGGAAATGAATGTTCATAGTTGGCTTGCTGAAAGGCTTCTTCAAGACACTGAGGTTTGTTAGAGAAATCCTGAAATCCCCTTGGGTAGTTTTGAGTTATGAGAGAGGGGACTAATTCAGTCATGAAATTCCACTCAGATATTTTTAGTAGCAGTTTCTTAGTTAGCAACATATCAAGGGTGTACGTGAGGAATTTCCACCTTTAAACAAAGTCTATGATGCCCTCTTCATGCCTCTTCTTGCACTTCAAGAGGTCAAAAATGCTTGTCTTCTGGGTGGTGGACCTGGACTAGTAGAGAAACTTCCTATTAAGATCTTCCCAACAGGATACTGACCCAATGGGTAGCTAGCTATACCAAAACAATGCGGGCCCTTCTAGTGTCTGTATGAAACACTGGAGTTTGGCGGCCTCTTGTTGCATAGATGTTCCAAGAATGGGTCCACTCCTTGACGTAAAATTTTCCATATAAAACAGTGGATCTCCCATCCCATTAAAAATAGATAAGGTGGAATTTATGAAACTAGGGGAACTGACATATCTTCCACCCATGCTAGATACGACATTCCTTCACGAGGGATTTCTTATGGTGCAATTTCTAGTGTCTCAACAAATCCATGGAGAGTGGCCATTGTATGAGATTGGTGGGGACTCTTATCTTGACGAAAATATCCGACCACCATTGTGTTGGCAGGTTCTTCTACATGATAAACAGACCCAACAACTCATAGAGCAGCTGGTGGGTTGACTTGTAGGGCCGTCAGAGGGAAGACCTATAGAGCAGCTAGGGGAACCAGAGCTAGGTCATTAGAAGGGATATCATGCATATTAGGTGGATTTGGTGATGCATATCTTACCTTCATTCCATAAATTCTTGCCTCTACCCTGTCAATATGTGTAGGATAGGAAAGGTCACACAGATGCAACTCGCCGAGGGGGGGGGGCGGCAGTACCATCCCCAACTACACTGGTTGAGGATTACCGTATTCTGGTCCTTGTTCCGCAACAAATTCTATGGGAAGGTCACTGACCATATTTTTTTTCATGAGCTATTGACGCAATGTGGCCTTTTTGGGGTCATCCTCTGTATTTTTTAATAAGCTAGATAGGTTAGAGGTTTGGGTGGTCCCAGTGTGCTCTTCACCCCTATTAGGGTTCTGAATGAGGGGTAATGACTCAATCGGTGTAGGGAGGCCCATTAAATTATTGTTCTAGAGAGTATCTTTATCCAAAGTAATCAAAAGGAGTGACACCACCCTAGAGGCTACATTATCTTCAAGAACAACTAACTCAGTCTCTTTTATTCATAGGTCGGCCTTGTTAATTGTGACTGTACCTAAAGGCATATCCTCAACATCACTAGGAATGTTGGGATATCCTCTGATAGAAATACAATGAATCAAAACATACTGCCCCACTCTAAAAATATAAATAATGGGGGAAGCGTTCTTAATAATTCTTTGGAGTAATATAAATCTCTGGACACATTGTTTCTTGATCTCCCGATTGCGACAAGGAAACTAATGGTGCTGAGCCAGGTGGAACACAACCATGTCGACCATGAGGCATTGCTAGACGATGTCTTCAATGTGTTCTTGGATCTAGTGGAAAGCCACCCATCAATGAAGGAGACAAAAGTGTCTTTCTCAGAGAGTTTGGTGGAATAACATGACATCCTCATGGGTGAGAGTTTCGGGAATACTGAAACCTGCTGTTGAAATGGGCTAGAACATTTCTCAGAACTTGTCTACTACAAGGACATCCCACAATCTCCTCGATCCAGATTCATAATCCCACTATTGGTTGACCCATCCATCAAATGGGGGAAGATGAGGGACCAGAAGAAGCACTGAAGTGTACCATTGCGACGGTAGACTATCTAGTGGAGAGTACGACATACGACAAGACAAAGCACTGCATCTTGTGTTGTCTTCTAATGAATGCACTGACTGTGCCACCATATCTTTATAAGACCGACTAATGACCATTACCTCCCAATCTAAGGATGTAGCCATTGGTGGTTGTTCATGCTGTTTCACATCTTTTATTGGTCCCCAGAACAACTCTCTGTGATCTCTGGCTGAGGTAGTGAATGATCCTATTGAAGATAGGGAAGATTGCATGGCTAGGCCTTGAAAAGGGGCCAAACCATCCTCCTACTTGATGTATCTTTAGAGGGATTCATGAATCTGGTGGAATTTCCATTCTAAAAGGATGAGGATTATATTTCTTGTTCCGTCCCCAACCCCAATATAGAAGATCAGGGTGAGGGTTCCATCACCAAATCACACTTTGCCTCAAAATCTGAATGGAAGATGAGTTTAATAACCATATGATTTTTCTTGGTATTATTTATTTGGTGGCGGTGACCTGCCCTCCTACTCCAAGATGGTTCTTCAAGATAGTGTAGGTTTTAGACATGAGGAGGACCTTTGACCGAACTGGTACTAGGGTGGAGAGGAATTCCATATGGGGGAGTTGGGGTATGTAGAGGAACTTGAAAAATGGATAAGGGACCACAAATAGGGCCTCAGTGTCCATTGGTTGGTGCATTCAGTGGGGTGGGGTGACCTCTGCGGGAAGTGTTAGAGCATGTAGGTCCTCCGCAGGAGTTGGTGAGAGCGTGGGAAGTGCTTCAATGTTTTTTCCTTAGCGTTGATGGTACTATGGGTCCCTTCATACCGGTCAATATGAACATGGGCATGACCTTCGATTTGGACATCCATGAATCATGAAAGACCTCTAATTCTTTGATTTTTCGGATGGGGAGGACATTCATCAGCTGCAGTAAGAACAAGGGGAAGAGATCTATGATGATATTTGACCAGGAGATGAGGATCTTCGCATCGATGACCAACAACCAGAGAACGTCTACATACCTAGGATCTCAGGTTTGCACAGATCCTCTGTGATAGATATTAGTGCGGTGGGGAGGGCCTCCACCCAGACTGTTGGTGGCAAGGGGAGGTCCTCTATTACATGATTAAGAGTAGGGAGGTACTTCACTTTTGTTGATGGTGGCATTGAAAGGACATATTTGCTTGATGTCGTCACCACCGGTCGGCCCGTGATGTGTAATACCTATGTCGTTGACCAAGATAGTCATCCCAACCTGCCTGTGAAGCAGTTAGGGCCTCAATCTGGGTTGGGAATATAAGTTCCCCTATTCAGTAGAAAAGAGGAATTGATAGTATGTTCCGGTAGTGGCATGGGCCACCATATCCATTGATGATGATTCCCCTTGGTGGGCTTCCTCCTCAGTTTTCACCCAACGTTGGTGTCGGGATAACTAGATTGGGGCCAGTGGGGATGGTTTGTTACTCAACTGCTCTTTCGATAGTGGGACCGAGTGGTGGTAAAAACACGACCATGTGGGATCCCTATATGGTGGAACATGGGATGAGATCACACCCAGGTTGGAATGGACTTCCATTACCTCATTGGCGTAAGGGAGCGAGTCGTCAAAGCGTTCCGGGGAGAGATATCTGAAATGATTATATGTTGGAGTGGGGAGTATAGGATCTCTGCACGACCCTTGGATGTGGCGAAGATGGTGAGTACTAGAAGCATCTTTGTCCAGATGATCTATATCCTATGTTGGGATAATATCATTTTCATCATACTATCAAATGAGGTCGTTCATCACTATCCTTTGAATGAGTTCATATGGTGAGATAGGGAAAGGGTGCCCAAAAACCATAGATATAGAGGCAATCACAGTTGATATGGATCCACATGGAATTTCCATGTTGTTGTTTCCTTGTTCCTAGCGTAGGTGGGTGGGTGGTTATCGGTTTCCTGAAAGATTAGCTTGGGTCCCTCCATTAAGGAAGATTCCACCTACCGCATTGAAAGGTGGAATGTGACATCAAGTTCCCCAGTTCCTTTTTTCCTCCCATGATTAGTAAGAAGGATCCATGATAACAACGACACAGACTACGGTGCCCAATGTTCATCTTCACCAATATATGGTGAGTTTCAAGCTAGGCCCAATATTTTCATGGTGGGACCTAGCGCCAGATAGCTGGATTTGGGGACATGGTTATCCACTGATATCTCAAAAGATACTAATCTACACATTGATGAGAAGCTTCCTGTTGGGTACACCATTTCAATTTTTGACACTTTCATTGGGGCACAAATCTGTCCACGGGGACGTGCTGGATATTTCACCATAATTCTACTTTCCAATAGTGGGAGACATCTTTAGCTTATTCAGGGATGTTTTATCTTTGATTGAAACTGGATGATATGATGTCAGTCTATCTTTTCGTAGATTCCTCCTCAGAATTTGTCATCTTTTCAGTGACTCCCTTAATGACTAAGACACTTTTTGGGAATCTGATTCCTAGTGGAATATGTTAATGGACACTTGTAAATTACACTGCCTCTATCTATACATTCGAAGGGTTCTTTATAAGGAAGAAACATTTAGTCGGAGTAGATGGTAACATCAGGAATGTCTTGGAATATCTGGATTCATGGACATTGGTCAAATCTATTCATCCTCATAAGAGGGAATCACAGGGGTGCAAAACCCAAGGCATCCCTTTTCGATCATGGGGTATCATATACTAGATGCATGTATATGAAGGTTTCCTTAGCTCCCCATTCTTAACATGGGGTATTCCATGAGATTAACTTCTTGCATAGATGGTTATACCAAAGTCGTGTCTATCGAGGATTTCCTTTTTCATATCATGCTTAACATGATGTAGGCTGCGAGTTTAATGTCTTGTAGAGATGGAATGAGAGTGATCAGAACATTAGGTAGAGATTGATCAGATTGTTATATCTATATAAGGGAGTGCCTAGAAGGTTTACCAAATGGATGGATCAAAATTCCAAATGACGACGAATCCAAGGTGGTGTGTCCCATAGTGGGAAGATATCACACTGTTAAGGTTGATTTGGACACCACTGAGGGAGAATCTGGGAAATTGATCCCTATAAATGGGAACACCTTGGTTTAATATTGGCTAGGATTGAAGCTAAAATAGGTTTTCTATGTAACCTCTGAAGACAATAGGTATCAAAACCCACGCAGTTCAAATGAAGATACATAGAATTATGGTGTACACAAAGGAAAATGACCCGGATTCATGTTGGGGGTAATGCATGGATAGCATCCAATCACATGAGGGACACTCTTGGGTAGATGGTTATGGATTTTTTGGGGATTATTCATGGTTAGCTCCCCAATGGAATGGACCAATGACACTGGGATGTGGCTGCCTGAGTAGGAATCAGGATGGATGATGGATGATTGAATGAAGTGGATGAGAGGAATGAGATGGAATAGATGTGGAGATGATAATGATATTGGGATTGAACCACAAAGATGTTTCCTATGTATCCCTGTGGTGGAGAATCAATGTCCATGTAGTTCGGTTGGGAGATGGGACACCTGAGGGGGTATAGTAAAATCAATTCATGGACGGGACACAAAGGAAGTATATCCTCTGATTTGGGGCATGAACTACCCAAAATAAAAAGGCTCGAAGGAGGGAATTTGATGAGACATGGCTGCTGGGATTGAACCTCAGGGAAGATTTATACTTATCCATGTTTCAGGTAAACAATGTCCATGTAGTTTAGGAAATGAGGGAATAGGATAGGGCTGTACACAAAGGAATGAGACCCGAAAACATGATGGGGGTTACGTGTGGCTAGCGGCCCAAGCGTTGGTTTGGAGCCATAAAGGGATGGAACAAGGGTATGAGTCCTCGAAAAGGGGACACTGATGTTTATTAGTGTAGGTGGTTAAACCTCGATGAGTCTTCCTACATACGATGCCTAGAAAACTAGGAGAAAAACCCACGTTGATCAAAAGCATACAATTTAGAATTTTGTGGGATGAAGGGGAGCGTACATTTTAATGTCATGCATGATGAGGGATAACGAACGTGAAGTGGTCGGGACCGATGGATGACAAGTTTGACCCTATGGTAGGCCTCTTACATACCTCGTTCAGAAAGGTAAAGGATGAAATTCCATGTAGTTTGGGGGTGAGGGATGGGGATTACACACTAAGGTAGCTCAGAAAAGGAGTCATGGTTGATTCCTACTCTATGCTCATGTGAGTCATGCTCGGTGTCAGAAACAAGAGGCAGAAAATACATGAAGATAATTTTGAAAAAGGTGAGTCCATGAAGAATATATTGGTGCTCAAATGTGGTAAGCGGACCATGGAGATAGCTATTGGGACTTACTTCTATATGGAGGCCTGATGGTGACATAGACCAAGGGGAGAGGAATGGGGTATCAAGAGTACCCTATACCCATATCCACTCTAGTATTTGTGCATGGAAGAAGAGCTGAGGATCATCAGTTCTTCCTCCCTCAAATAAATCTAGGGGCTTACTCCAAGGTGGTTTCCCTCCCCAATGATAAATGTCATTCCATTGAATGAAGATCTCATGCCATTTGAGGAAGATCTCACTCCTGTGGGGACTACGGGTTGTGGAAAATGTCTGAGGTGGGGCACCCCACATATATGGAATGGGGAATGGTGATGATTTAACATGATTTTCTCCGAATGATGATGCTAGGATTTTTAAAATCTTATAGCTCATATGATTATACATAGTATTTTAATAGTTATGAAATCATTAAAATTAATTTTATAGATATTTTAAAATAATTTATAATTATCTATTTATATTTTGTATGTATTTAATTTATGATTCATGATGAAGATGTTGGGGAATATATTATTTTTATAATTTTCATGATTCAGAAGTTATATCTTAATAACTAGTTAGATATAACCACTAAAATTACTAAAGAAACAATAAATTAGTATTTATATATAATTTTCAAATATCACATGTTATTATGATTTCTTATATACCCATGATATAAACTTGTAGTGTTGTTTATATAGGAGGTTAAACAGACTGAAACAAGAACAAGTTATAAACTACGAGTGAGTATGGCTGAGAAAGTGGTTCATTTGACACAATATCATTTTAAGGAATAATAACGATATAATTTAGATTTCATTATGGGTTTTAATAATTTTATAGGTGATTTTTATAAAAAATAAGACTACTGAAAATGAAAATTTCTACTTCCATGGTGGTGGTAGTGTTTATGTACACACGGGTTAGATGCTTATATTCCATAAATCTGGAAGAAGATACAAAAATGAATATAAATTTTTAATATTAAAAATTTTGTAAATATGATATTAATCCTCTAAATAATGTTTTAACAAAATCCATTAAAGGTAGTGATAAAAAATCTTTCATGTATTTCAAGGTGGATGTAGTCCACACATACACATGATGACATCTTCATTTTTTGAATAATTATGGAGGAAGGTGTAAAATGAATATTAAATTAGTATAATAACATTTAATAATACAATTAACACATATTTGATCATATTTTTGTAAATGTAATATATTTTATTTTGTAGGAAAAGAAAACAATGAAGAGAGATAAACATAAAACATTACCTCTCCCTTTCGAAGTTCTCCCTATAGTAATACCTTAAGGCTCCCTAGCATGGTCGTTTGGTAAGAATAAGAATTATAATAATATTATAAAGGCTATAGGGAATACTAGTGAATATATATGGTCATGATAATACTTTTTAATAACTATATAAATGGGGTGGAGGGGGGATCCTTTTATTGGTGAAGGGAATGGCATTTAAAAACAATATTTTTAATATAATAGAAATTAATTTTCCACATGACCTACAGAGATAAAGTGTAAAATAATAGAATTTGGGATTAGGTAAGTATTATAATCCTTTAAAAATTGATTTTAACATTTTTTAAGCATTTTAGGTCATTCAATATTATATTTTTAACTTTTTTTTATTTTTATAAGTAAATAAGTATTATGTATGAAATATAGTTTTAATTACTTAAAATAAAATAGTCCTTATTAAATAATTGGCTCTAATAATTTAAAATATGAACTAAATTTTATCAAATAATTTTTTTTTAACTTTAATAAAAACTATTTTTCACCATAACACATCCAACGTGTAAAAGAATATTTTTAGAAGATGTGTATTTTTAAGAATAAATGACATGTTCTGGAGAAATTATAAATTTATATTATTTTAATGATATTAATCAATCTATTAATAAGAAATTAAATTTATGTGACATAAAAATAATTATAAAACCTAATTTCCCCATGAAAAAATTTAATTAGAATAGAAAAAAAATATTTTTATAACTTAAAATCCATTTAAATCATAAAAATTATAAACATGTATTTCTTAAATTTAATAAATTATTATTAAATGAATGATATAAATTTATAAAAAAAGACAAAAATAAAATATATTTATAATACACTAACTTCTTGATATAGTGACAAATTCTATGATATTAGAAGAAAACTGTATTTACACTATTCACCTAAAAATAAATATTATCATAAAAATCCAAAAAATTAATCCTATGATTATTTTTACATAATGAATTCAAGAATAAAATAAATTTTATATAATAAAAATTCATAAATTTATTTATTTATATTTAGATGAAAATAAAAAATATAAAGATTAATTTTTTATATAAAAATAATATTTAAAACATTAAATGTTTTATATATTATTTCATATCAATTTTAAATTAGGTTAGTGTTAATATGTTAGTTTTAAATATAAAATATTATAAAAATCCTTATTTAAAATTGGGAAACTTAATTTTTTCAGAAATATTAAGATTACATTTTTAGAAAATAGTTATTTGACAAATATATCATTTTAACTGTTAACAGTTTTAATCAAATTTCAATAATTATTTATCTTGTAACCCTTATATTTATTAAATTTTTAAATACTTATTTAATATAAATTATTATATGTTAAGAATTTATGTATATGTATTTAGAGTAATTCATCTTATTTTTTTATTTAATTGTGGAATTAATGTTATTGCCTCTTTTTTATTTATGTTTCATATCATATTATATTATGTTAATTTGGTATATTTTGGTTTATTTTAATTTTTGTGTTTTCTATGATGGAATATATTAAGACTAGTGTTTAATTAAAGAATAATATATACTAAAATCATAGTGTTTTACAAGACTTTATCAAATTTTCCTTGGATTTTGATCTCTGATATAATTATTAAATATTTTATGTTTAAATTTATTATTTTTTACCCTTTGAAACCATTGAATTAATTTATATTACATTGATATTTGATATGTAAAATTCATGGTATTTCAAAAATATATCAAACTATTATAATAATTCAATCATATTGACACAATTTCATTCATTCCTAATATCTATAGGTTTTAGTGACCTTAACTATCTATAATAAGTATCATTTTAGCAGTCTCTAACCATATCTTCTTTTTATTGTTTAAATTTTTAATAAATTGAATTGTCACATAAATGTAATTTGTCTAATTAATCAATTCTCAACCCTTTTATAATATTTATAAAACATATATAGATGAAATTCATGTATTTATAAAAAAAATTGTGGACAAAAATTTAAATTCTTTATCCAGATAAATAATTAAAGAAATATCTAGTCTCTTTATTCCAAGAACAACAAATCACATTAAGTATATGAGTGGATAATAATTTTTCGTACGTATTTTTGTATCCAATTCCATTAAAACATCATTCTAATCATTATATTATTCTAATAAATATATATGTTGTTTTGAAAAAAAATAAATAGTCTATTTTTTTATAACGTCATTTATCTAACATATACAATTTATCTTTTTTAGAATTGTTTATTAATATTATAACATTATGATTTTAATATGTTAATATTATCATTTTCAATGAAAAATTTTAATATAATTTTTAGGATGATGATTTAATTTATCTATAATAAATTATTATTTCAGATGATTAAAATATTATACATTCATTTGATTTGGACTTCATTAAATGTTCTACCACTAAAATGAACACCTATTTTAAACTCATTATATCTATTAGTAGGAAAATATCTATTTTTCACTAATAATGTCCGCAATTTCTGTACACCTCACAACTTATCTATTTCGGTAGGACATTCTACTAATTATATCACATATTATTCTTGGATGGTTAAGAAGAAAATTCTTTGCCCAGTGGTATACATGGGAAAAATCAACACTATTAATCTAATATCCTAACTCATAGGGTTTCCGAACAAAATGTAACCCAAATAAAATTTAAATAAATAGGAACATATCTTATAGGGTCAACACAATATGTTTTTTCCTTATATAATATAATCCATGGACACCTTTATTTGGATAAACCAACCTAGTAAGATGACTGAGGTATTGAAAAGTGTTCACTTCGAGAAACCCAACACTTAATAATTTTCATGGAATCCGATCCCACCATCTAATATAATGATATTCTCTTTTAATATACATGGTTTAAATGATTTAGTTTTATAATTATATTCCTTCCACAAAGTCAGTATATTGAATCCATATTCATGTGCAACTCTTCAAAGAATACATATATTTTTTTACTAACCCAAATTAAAATCCAACAATATTCATATATATCAAAATGTATCATATGAATATTTTTCATGAAACCCATTCATATGAAGGGTTATATTATATAAAATTAATAATCCTCATATGTGTAATCCTAGAGCCATAGATAGCTAACCGTCACTTTTTTAGATAAGGAATAATCTTCTAATCTTGTTAGTAGTCCGACCCAAAGTCCAACTACCCTGGGATATTTTCTCAATGGATATCTCAATTAAATTATTTCTATAACATCTAAATTTTATAAATCAAAATTAAATACTTACTTCACGTTCAAAATATCATATAATCAAAATAAAGGTAAAAAAAGTAAATTCATAATTATTACTACCATATAACCTCGTAGATTCATGTATGATAATATAAAGAAGTACAATGAAAAAATTATACTCAAGAATTTGTATAAAAATTCATAATATGGATATAATAATTATAACTAATAAAAAGGGAAGGAAATAAATAAACCATATAAACATGACTAAGTCGATCATCAATGATCCTTTTGATGTACGTTAAAAAATCCTTCAAAATATTATTTAATTAATTAAGAACAATTTATAATAAAAATTTTATATTATTATATTATAACTTATTTTCTAATTTTTAGATATATTATAAATCACACTTATGATTTCGGTAATAACTATTTTTATATAAATTATTAGTCAATCCATATAATTTAATAGGTAATTCCTTATTAATAATTAATATTAATAAATATTTTTTCTATAAATGTTTCATAAACATTTATTTAATTAATTAAAATAACATGATAACTATTTTATTAATTATAAAATATTTTATAAGTTAATTAATATCCAAAATAGAACATTCTATAAATTATAAATAAATTAAATTATATAAGATAATACTCAATTTAATTTGATAATTTTTTCATTTTATTCTTCAATGTTAAATTCCACGATTTACACAATAATGTAGGATTATTCGCCATAGGATTGGATATATAGTAATAATTTTGAACCTCATATAGGAATAATGTTTTGTAACATGAAGGAATTACCATGTGAAACCAATTTATATCATTTATTATGATAGAATGTGTTAGATGCAGTGCCTAGAACATGTTATCGTATAACCTATACATTAACCTAATAAAAATTATGTTATCCCATAACATAATGTTAGAAAACCTCAACCCGTATAACATTATTGTATAACTTAATGTATAAATCCCTCAATATATGTTACATTATATCATGATGGAATTTGATACATAATTCAATAATATAATAATTTTTAATGACACACACCAAATTGTATAAAATGATCCAATGCACCATTTGTAGGAGAACCTAATTATTTCATTTTATGTAGTGATTATAATCATTAAAATCCATGGAACTTATTTGATAACATAGATTTGTGGGAACACCTTCTCTCATATGGAAACATTCAATGTGATGTCAACATAAACATATTAAAGAAATCAATTACCCAAAAAATTAGGATATTAAACTATTTTTAGATGTAATGGAGACCCTGGTGGTGGAGTCAGACTTGGTTACTTCTCAATTGTGAGAGTTCTATTGAATTGGGTAACCATTTAACATTTTCATTAATACCAATACTGGGATTAATTGTTTTTAAGGTTACTCATTATAAACAATATATGTAATAAAGAACCCAAACCTGGATCTACCATATAAGAATGATCAAAATCACTATATTTTAAGAAATAAATAAACTTCATACATTATATAGAATCATGGTCTTTCTTCTCCGTCTACATCATCTGTGGTTCTTGAAGATCACAGAAGAGGTAGATTAAGTATTTCCATACTCTATGGTTTATCCATAAGCTAATGCTTAATCACTCAATGATTTGTAATGGTTTTATATCCTCCCATAATATTATAGTATATTAGGATGTAAATGTGGGGATAAAAGAGGTATTCTAGGTGTGCAACAATTCATTATTGAGTTAGAAATACATAAACACATTTTATAGACTTTCTTCCATGAGCAGTTGGATGATACTAAGCATATACATAAAATAAATTATATGTCAATAATGTATTATTTAATAGAAAATACTATCAGTCAGTCATCATTTGAATGTATCAATAATACCTATTGTTTTTTCTTGAGAAACAAATAGATTATTGGTATCTAGTGGAAATTAAGAGTATTACAGAATAAAATTTTTGGTACCATGAAAGGTAGTGTTATATAATTTTAATATATAATTTTATATTATATATATAAAATAATGAAGTACCAGATGCTTCAGTTTTTATATGTGATTCCATATGATGTGGAAATATTATAAAAGTAGATATTGTGAAATATATATATATATGTATATATATGGATTTGAGGAATAAATAGTGTGATTTTTATTGAGGAAAAGGTTAAAATTACTATATTGGAATTCAATTATAAATTAATTAAAGACCACCTAACATGATTCCATTAGGAAACACATAATCTTTATTCGAAGAAGAACATGAAAATAATAAATTACTTATGCTAGAGGGAAGTAAGAGAGGCCTTTTGATGACTCGTGATGATTAGATATCCCTTTGAAGTAAAATAATATGAATGAGATAGATAATTTTTCTAAATTTACTCTAAATTAAACAAATAATAGTATCAAATAGATCCTTAGGAGTGGGTGTTCATCCCATATGATTGGTAACATACACCTCTTGAGAAATATGAAAGAAAGGTTTGATCCAATGGTTCTATTTGGAAACAATAGTGTTCTAATGATAAAAAAAGTGAGAATAAGGGACTAGTTGATAATGATCTCAATGATATTGAATTTATAAATATGTATGGATTATAACACATCATATTGGGTGTGATTCAAATTTATAAAATTGAGTTGCGAAAATATCTTATGATAGGGGTAACACTTGAATAAAAATAAATTCAAATAAGAGAACCTGATATAGACTATTTTATCCAATTAATTATATAATAATAATGTATGTAAAATTCATGTTATATTAAAAAAACCCCATTCAAAGTAGACATGTTCATAACATGTACCATATCTCAAAGAATCGGAATAGAGATAATGAAAAACCATTGTTGGTTGAGTATCACTTCAATAAAATCCTCTTCGAAATAGATTCATATTAAATAAAACTAAAATATAATTATTAAAATATAATAAAAGATATAATATTCAAAATTGGAGGTATATAGACTATATAATTGAAATTTGGTGCATTATTATAATCATTTCCCAAAAACTCAAATTTGTGATGAGAACCAGGACCTTGGTTTCGATCTATTCTGAACATGCACCAACCATCCTAAATAATTAATATAAATTCAATAAATGAATAAAAAATAAACATATTACCAACAAAAACCATTTATAATCCTCATATAAAATAATTAAATACATATAAATATTTTTTAATTTTAACTATTTTTAACTATGGGTGCAGGTAATCTTTTCAAATAGAACTTATTTCTTAAAAAACATGTTTTTACATTTTATTTTTTCAAAACTACAACATTACTATATGATATATGGTATTCTAATAGCTGTATAATAATATATTATAATTCTAAAAGTTTATTCCACTATAATTTTGGTTACAAATCATGAGTATGGAACTGTGAATGATTATGTTTCTGTGATTCTTGATGAATAGATGATGTTTTTTAATTTTTGAATAAAATTTTAGTAAAACCTTAACAAAACCTAAAACAATACCTATATATTTTGTATCGTATTATAGTTGTAAATAATTTCTCTTAGCTATATATTCCATTCTCGTACATTGAATTTTGAAAACTTTTGAGGTGGGGGATTTTTCAACTCTCTTAATTTATTTACATGAAATCACAAATTGATCATTATTTAAACCATAGAATTGAAATTAAATTGACCTAAAAATTATTTCCCCAGATTAATGAATTTGGATAGTGATCACATGTTTATGTTGTTGTTTTATGCCATGATAATGGGTTTCCTCATGATTTGATAAATAGTGTCATATTTACTCCATGCTTTGTTATAATGTATAAAGTGGTAAATAACATTAAGATATAATTAATTTATAATTATTTTCTTTATGATTTTTTAAAGAGGTACATTTTAATTTAATTGTTATTGTGATTTGATGATAACCAAATTTATATAATGTTCTTGTTAAATTTAAATTTATCGAATTTAATTGATTGATATTATGAATCATCTTTATTCTTGACCATAATGATTAAAAATGAATGATAATTGAGTTTGGTACTTTTATATATTTTTTAAACAATATTAATTTTTAAGAGATTGTTTTGACTTTGATAGCTTGATGACTGGATTTTACCAAATTTAGAACCATTATAGAATGATTATAGGAATTTTAGATAGAATAAGAACTGAGGATGTGTTAAAGAAAAAGTTCTAGGGCTTGACCTTCACATTTATTGAGAAGGTTGAGTTCCTTGTTTTTGATTCATGATAGCCAACTGTCATTCGAAGGTTGAATGCATTGTTTTGAGGGCCATATTTCCATGCTGATTTCTTATTTGTTCATAAATATTTTTTGATGTTCTCTATATAGGGTCCTTTTGATTTTCTCTTTCTATGTCTAAGCCTTGGATGGATAATTTGATATATGGATAGGGAGGCCCAGATGATTTAGCTCTTTTATATGCTTGTGTGATTATAGAATATCTAGTCTTAGTAGTGTAACTTGAGAGTCTGAGTGATGTAAGATTCTATTATGTATAACTTTATGTTATGCCAATAGTGTGATAATGATCTCTATTATGTAGTGTATATTAATTGATTTCATATTCTTCCCCACTCATGTCAGTTATGGATACTGATACCCAGTATCTGGGAAGGACTTTTCCCCACATCCTAGTGGGAGGACGGACGACTAACGACCCCCTCTACCCCCACTCTCTTATCTTGCTAGTTAATTTTATTTATTTGAAAGGCAGTTATTTTTCTAATATATGTAGGTAGTGGGTTTTGATTGATCATGGTTATTTCAAACACATGTATTTATAGATATAGTATCCAAAAAAATATTATTGGTATAACATGTGTCGGCTATGACATATTGAGGTACTTACTAGGTATATGTGCTATAGTGTCTTGAGGTATAATACCCTATATTTGATATATGTCATACGAGATATGGTGGCTCCCAAAAACAAAAAGTTTACTTTATGAGGATATGTGATGGAATGGTGTGGTTATGTGAAGAAAAAGTAGTATGTTGTGTTGCCTTGAAAAAGTGTCTTTGGGCAGGCTTACATTTAGAGATAGATGGCTCAGGAAGTATGATACTAGGATAGAGTACAAAACCGTTGGTTAAGAGGGTGCATGGTACCCTTGATGTCTTATTATTTTATTATTTTATCTCTTTTATGAGTTAATTAGTGAGTACCAGCCATGGTGCGGCTGGGACCACACTATAGTGTTTTCAATGATGAGTTAGTTTCATTTTTATTCACTATGATTTATAATTATTTTTTTATCATTTTATTGAGAATATTTGATGGGTAGCCTACTAATTATAATTTTATTCTCACCCTATTTATATATAAACATTTTATCTAATCATTCAGAGAAGGTTGTTGATTGTGCTGGATATTACTAGGTCGTAGTTTAGAGGATGTTTATTGGGCTTCATGGACACTTTCAATTTTACGTTCATGGTAATTTTTGTTTTCCTTTTAGTTGTTTTAGTACTATTTGAAATTTTATGTTTTCACATGGCGTTTCTTAGACACACAGACACACAAAAACACACACACACACACACATATATATATATGTCCAAGATCAATTTTTTGTGTTTTCATTTTATCTATCTATTTTTCATGTTTCTATTAATGTTTAATGACTCATATATACATGTTTATTATACCCTTGTTTCAACCCACCAATACGGGGCCTACTGGGGCTGGGACTTAGGTAGTTTGCATCTCCTTCTCCTCATTGAGGTATATTTGTGTGTTGGGGTTATAACATTTAATTTTTTGAGAAAAATATTTTATTAAAAATAAAAAATAATCCTAAAAGATGAATATGATATGTGGTAAAAATAATCAATTGAAAGAATGTTTTTGTTAAAATTTGATTAAATAATTTGAAAAATTAACATTGAAAAATAAAGCTCTTAAAAAATGGTAATATTATTCATGAACTCAAAATTAATGATGTTCAACAATGTATTAATTAAATAGATGATAAAATTATATCTATTATGTGTTAAAATTAACTACATAATAAACTATTTGTGGAATTTGTTTTAATGGATGAAGTATCAGAATGCTATTAATAATTTTCCACTAAGAACCTCTTGATGGACACTAATTATATAAAAAGTATAGAAAAAATGATTATGAAGTTATGATAATTGTAGAGTATAATTTTTTATTGACTTTTAATTGCATACAATCTTTTTGAAATAAATTTGAGAACTTAAATTCTGAATAAGAATCTCTAAAATCAACTAATTGCATCATTGTTTTTGATGAGATTATGTAATTAATTATATAGAATTGCTATGAGACTCATGAAACACCTTCATAAAATACTAGAAAACAAGCATTACATTACTACATAATGTGTTCTAAATGGTATTTTTCAAATAATAAGGTGTTTGACTACATCCTTGAATATTTTTAAGCCTTATAAACTCAATTATAAATTATTATTTTTGGAAATAGATATAAAGTGGATCCGAACTAAAAAACCAAACCATCAATCAGAATTTTTGTAAATGATGAAGAGTTTCATATATATGAATTTTAATTTAGTGATTCTTGGGAGTCAATCTAAGATATTGTAATTTTTTTTAATTTTTTCACTTTGTTATAATAAAAATTCCAAATTTCATTTTCATTATTTTCTAAGTAATTTCACCCCTTAATCAATTTAAATATGAGTTAGAGTGTGAAACATATATTCATTTCATCAATATTTTATCATCAATTAATCAGTGCTTCTCTATAATATTATCTTAAATATACCTGATATTATATTATTGAGTTCAAATGTTTGTTATTATGGGTAATCTATTACAATATTAATGGAATGTAAACATGGAAAACATTTTGAGAAGTAAATACAATTAAAGTGGGTGATCATTTTCATTATATAAGGAAAAACAATTAATTTGTGAGTTTTCATTTTGATTCATTTCGTTAAATGTTTTTTATTAATTCAATTTTTTTAATTCTTCCTGAAAATATTGTTTTAAATATGAAAATTAGTTCTAAAATATATTTATTGATGTTAATTATATTTGTGGGGAAAATGATTCCATCAAAATAGATTAGGGATTGTTTAATCTATATTCATTTTACTTCAAGATAAATCTTGAATAAATTTTGGTTACATCACTGCTTAAAATATCTTATTTAAAATTTTTTTTGATAGAGTTAAAACTTTTTGAGTCTAATGATATTAATCATTTTGAAAATTAATGAAGGATAATATTATTACACTGTGTGATTGTTCTGGGTATCATTCAAAATCTATGTGGACTATTAAAAAAATCCTATTACACTCTAGGAAACATATTTTTTCTTTTTTTATTGAGACAACTGATGAAAATTGTTTTAAAAGTGATGATATATATTGAAATTAGTTTTAGGGCCCTATTAGTTTCTTCATTCTATTGATATATTTGTATGTTGTAATTTTTATTATTTCATATTTTTCTGAAATGTTGAAAATAGATTTGAAAAACAATGGTTAAATTTCCTTATTTCAATTTTTTTTGTGTGGAATAAAATATTTATATGCAATCATTTGGAAAAACATTATTCAATGATATTTATTTTCTTTTTTATTTTCTGTTTTCCCAAAAATGATCCCATGGGATTACTACAATGCTTCAATACAATTTTTGAACTACTAAAATTGGAGAACATTATAATTTAATTTTATCTTTAACATTTTCTCCTCCATATATCTCATCATATTGAATACTTTTTAGTCTTATAATTGAGTGGGATCCTCATTAATGATAAACTATTTTCTAATATGGTACATATTAGAAACAAAAATATATTTTTTTTTCTAAAACCATTTTCCATTATCAGTGTTTTACTATTTTTTAAAATATAGTTAATTTATTTTCCATTTCAGTGAATTAATCCTTTCCAATCTCCTATAAATTCAAAATTTTGAAATATTTTTATTTTTCTATGTAAATAACATAAGGGTTTATTTTTTTTTTGAATAATGATTTATTTTTACTGAATTATAATTTAATAGTTTTTTTATAATATACATGTCCTTAAAATTAACCGATAATAAAATTCCAATCATGGTAGAGATTTATATTGATTAGAAATCTATATGATTTAATTATTATTAGTTGATAATTATTATATAGGTTAATGTAGTTTTTATTTTTAATTATATTGAGATTAAAAATATAATTTTTCAATAAATAGAAACACTGAAGTTTAAAGGAGTAATGAAATAGGAAATATTAGTTTTTAATAATGTTATCAAATTTTTAAATATTTAAATTTGTTTTGAAATGGTAAACCCTTATTTTTAAAAACCACGTTCATTATGGGAACATTAGTAAAAACTTTTTTTAATAAAAGAATATAATGGAAAAAAAATTATTAAAATCACCTATTTGAATGAATTACACGACATGGATTTTTGAAATGAAATATTTTACCCTACTTATTTTTTATTAATTTATTCTTGAAAATATATGATTTTATTTTAAAGTATTTTAGTGATGAATTATACACATGCATACCTGAAAAATAATTTAGTTGAAATTCATGTAAATTTTTTTCGAAAAGAAATTAATTAATGGAGACCAATTCAGTCATTATGATTTTGGATCTAAATATTTATTCCTTTATTATTTAATTTAAATGGGTATTTTTTATATTTGACATTTAATATCATGTTCTTAGAATTTATATTTGTTATTAGAGAAAAATATTATACAGTTTATTGAAAAAATTAAATTTAGATGATTCTTTAAATGGTCCATAGATGGAGATAATAAAATGTTATGGTGTTGTTATTTTCTTATAGAAATTAATCATTAGTTTATATCATTAAATTATCTTATAAAAAATAAATAATTTTGATATGTATATACACTATATTTGTAAAAGTCCATATTTAAAAAATAATTTTTTTTCTCTTTGATGAGGATGATTTGAAAATAACAAAAACATATGTATCAATTTATACCTCATAGAGTTTTGAGAAAGAATTTATTTAATAATTTTCTTCCAAAATGAGTATAATAAGATTCAATAGTTTATGAATATGGATTAATATTTTCTTTATATTAGTTATCACAATAGAAGAATGTGGATAATTCAATAACTTCATATGATTAAATAGTATATGTTTTTGACACATTCATTATGGAGCGTGCTATTGTGTTATGACACAATGGATGTTGCCTAGCATTCCTTCCTTCCAAAGTTGGTCAACATCTATCGCTAATTAAAGGGATTTTTCTCCTTGATCAAAACCAGATAATGGGATGTTGGTCTCCCATTTCGTGGATTCATCCCCGGAATTAATTCCCTTGTTTGGGTCTCCCTCGTAGATTTGAGTCATTGTTCATGAATCTCATTCTTGGTGCCATATCTTTATGGACACTGATTAATTACACTAATTCTTTATAGAGATTACAAGGTGTCTTTAAAGGGAATACACCTTCGATCAGAGTATATGGTAACATCAAGGATGTCAGGGCATATCATGATGCATGTAAAATTGTGAACTCTATTATTCCTCATAAGAGGGAATTTCAAGGGCGCAGAATCTGACGCATCCAATGTCGATCATGGGGTATCATATACTTAGGGAATGTCCCTGAGGATTTCTTCAACTTCCTATGCATAACATGGAGTATGACCTGAGTTTAACATCTTATAGAGATGGTTACTCTAAAGGTGTGTCTTTTGAGATTTTCCTCAGGCATATCATGTTTAGCATGAGGTAGGCCGCGAGTTTAACGTCTTGTGAAGATGGAATGAGAGTGATTAGAAAATACCATAGAGACAGATCAGATTGGTAAATATATATAAGGGAGTTCTTGGATAGTTTACCATATGGATGGATCATAATAACCAATGTGGGTGAATATGAGGTGGTGTGTCCCATAGAGGGATTATATCACAACGTGAAGGTTGATATGGACACCAGTGAGGGTGAATCAGGGAAAATGTGGCCCAGAAAGGGGAACACCACGGTTTAACATTAGATAGGATTGAACCTCAAGGAAGTTTCCTATGTACCATGTGTAGACGATAGGGATCAAAACCCTTATAGTTTTAATGTCGATACATGGAATTGGGGTGTACACAAAAGTCATTGACCTGGAGAGATGTTGTGGATTATGCGTGGATAACAACCCATCGCAAGAGGGGAACTCTTAATTAGTTGATTTTGGATTGTGGGGGGATTATTCAAGGTTATATTCCTAAGGGAATGGCATGATAACATCATAATGTGGCGGCTCATGATGGAATTAGGATGGATGGTGGATGGTTGAACGAATTGGATGAGAAGAATGGGATTGAACCGACATAAATATGGTGATGATGATAGGATTGAACCACAAAGAGGCTTTCTATGTATCTCTATGGTGAAGAATCAATGTCCACATATTTCGGTGGGGCGATGGGACACCTAAAGTGGTGGATCATGAGAATGGATGCATTGATGGGACCCATAGGATGTAGAACCTCCGGGTTGGGGCATGACCATCACGAAAAAAGGCTCAAAAGAGATACAATGACGGGACATGGGTGATGGGATCAGACCTGAAGGAGGATTCTTATATATCCCCATGACATGGAATCAAAGTCTACATAGTTCAGGAAATAAGGGCATATTATCTATGTGTACACAAAGAACAGTGAACCAGAAACAAGTTGGGGGCTACACATGGTTAATGGCCCTAGTGTTGGTCTGACGCCACAATGGAAAAAACCAAGGGTGTGGGTCCCAACAAAGGGGACACCAAAGTTTACCAGTACCTGGGGTTGAACATAGAGGAGGCTTCTTATGTACCCTTCCTAGGAGACATTGATGAAAACCCACACCGTTACATATAGTTTAGCATTATGTGAGACAAAGGGAAACATACAGTTTAATGTCATGATGGATAACAGATAACCAACGTGATGTTTCCAGGACCAATGTATAACGGGAATGAACCTCATGGAGGCTTTCAACATACATCATCCATAAGGTCAAGTATCCATTCCCACATTGTTTAGAGGTGATGGATGGGGCCTACGCACTAAGGCAGCCGAGAGAGGGTGCCATGGTCGATGCTTACTCTATGCTCGTGACAATCATTCTAAGTGGGAGAAACTAGTGGCAAAAATACATAATGATCACAAAATGAAAGGTACATCCACGAATAATAGAGTCAGGCTTATGCATCGTTAGCATCCCATAGAGATGGTGATTGTGATTTACTCTAGGATGGAGGCCATATGGTGAGAAATCCCATATGGAGAGGTATAAGGTATCAAGAGTCCCCTGTTCCCATATCTCCTTCAGTCTTTGCACATGGAAGAAGAAAAGAGGAGTAGGGTTTCTTCCTCATGTAAGAAAAGAATGGGGCCTCCACATTGGTGGTTTCCCTCCCCTGTAGATAGATGTATTTCCATGAAAGGAGGATATAATTACATTTTATGATGATATACCTTCTGTGTAGACTATGGGGCATGGAAAATGTCACGGGTGGGGAACCCCATATATATGGAATGTGTAGAGGTTATAGTTTAACGTCATGCGATGGAGATGATGATGCTTGAATTTTTATAATCATGCAGTTCGTATGATGAGGATTCACTCATCATCCATAAGACATACCTAACTAGTTCACATTAACACTTGGTGGAGGGAATGAACCAACAATTCCGTATGAAAATGGGGTTGTGGATTGATCTATTGAGGGTCTCACATTAGTGTGGATATGGAAAGAAGTGATAGCCTTTAGCTTTCTTACGAATAAAATCATAAGTCAAAGAGAAACAACATGAACCACCATCCAAGGGACCTTTAAATCCATCTGTACATGTAAGAAGGGTCATATAGAAAAGGGGTTCTTGTAGAAAAATGCCTTGGAAAGAGGGGCTTCACAATTCTCAAGGGGTCAAAAATCACATGGATTCATATAGCTCAGGGCATCATAAGGCATAGGTCTCACAGAGCACTTGGTTTCGTGAAGCACATGACTTTGCAAAGAACAAAGGCTTGTAAAGGGTAAGACATTTCAAAGAGGATGACTTTGTGAAGTACAGAATCTCGACATCAGTGTAGAGTACACAGGTTTTTTTAGGGTTCTTCACGATGTCCAGAGTACCAAAAGGGGTCTCCTTCTTAGGAAATGGACCATAGACCCCATGAAGGGTATCCCTCTTTGAATAGGGGTAAACTTGAGTAACAAGAAATGGATTTCACATTTCTCATGTACCTTAGATTATTCATTTTTCTATTAGTTCACAGAACAATAGTTAAGTTGCAATTTTTGTACCTTGGAAGGTGAGAGGTTAGGGTGTTGATACCTTTGGTGTGGTGGGAGCATGGTTTTCATCCAGGCCAGGGGGCACAAATCTCTAACAAAACACTGTGAGGCCACATGCACTTCACCATTAAAGGAAGATACCGTCATGTTCATTGTAATCTAGAAGTCGTCTGTCATCCCCTCTGTGTCACAAAGGATTCGTTCATTCCCTCTACGGTGCTCGCATAAGCTTCTTTCAATTTCCAAGTAAACATTGAAGATATTTTCATCCCTCTAAGGCATGAATTATTCTATTAATTTCGTCATAACCGGATAGTCAACCATATCTTTTCTTCTGTGGTGGTCATAGAGGTGGCGATAGATTTTCACTGACCGTGGTGCCGAAAGGATTCACGATGGTTCTTCGTGAAGGTGACTCTTTCGATATTGTTTTTTATTTTCTTTTTTCCCATGCACATATTTTGGCCCCAATAGTATAATCATTATATAACTAAAACATAATTTATTATTCAATATTATTATTATGTATGAGAGAAGTAAAATATCAAATGAGTAATTATTGTATAGAGAACTAATTATTTTGTCAAAAGTATAACAATTTTACTACCATCAGAGTAGTACATGATTGCTTCCATTGAAGATATTAATTCAAACATATCTAAATAAAAATGATGAAGTGTTGTCGAGAATAATAATTAAATTTTTTGATGGATGAGGATTTCTAAATTTCATAGAGAATAATCGAAGAAGTTGTTAGACCACCTTTTGATGGAAATTGAAAATTGAAAAAATTTGGAACCATTAAATATTATCACCAAGAATCCTCATAGATATAATATTTGTTGAGAGTTGTTTTCAGAATCCCATTGAACATGAGTAATGAGGAGTGAAGACCATGATTAAGATTATTAAATAATGAATGTATAACAGAGGAAAATGTATATAATGGTTTACACCTATAAATTTATTAGTGAGATATAATTTTCAGATGACTAATGTCAATGGTATCCTAGAGTTTTTCTTTTTGGTCAATATGACGCATGCTTTTTATCAGTGCTAATGAATTTTTTCAATGTTAATGAATTTTTTTTGGTATTCTTTTGATTTTAATTGTTGAAAAACTAACAAAATTAGTCCATATATTCAATTATTTCAACTAAGTAATTGAAAAATAACATTGTACCTAATTTTTCCAATAAAATTAACTAATGATTCAAAGTGAATTTAAAAGGTGACCCCCAATCATGAAATAACATTTATAGGTTTTTATTTTAGAAAAAAATATTGATTGATCGTGACAGATATGTATATTTTATGAAAAATTTTATTAATTGGTTTGATGATTTAGTATAACTAGTAACATAGCTAATAATTTTATGATGGTATAAATTGACATATTATTAGTTTCATTAAGGGAATTGAAATACTAAGAAAAAATATTTCACCAGATGATCAATATAGGGACCTAGCATTAATCATTACATAATCTTGAATTATGTCAAGAATTCACATTGAGAATCTTTTCAGGTTTAGAGTTTTAGAGAATTAGCCCATATATATTACATAACAACTTGAAAATTACAAGTAGAAACTACTACCAAGTATCCATTTTTCATAAAATAAAAAATATTAAAAATAAACATGTATTTTCCATGTTTTAGATAGTATGACTTTTCCTTGATCCCATCCTTGACCATATTCATCTTTATGTCATTTTGAAAACATTTCAAAAACATGTGATTAGCATAAAAATTTCAGTAAGGGTTATAAAATAAATAAGAAAAACATTATTCCATAAATAAATATGAATCAACTAGACCAATACTTTTCAATCATAACATTCCTTAAAAAATCATAAGATGTATGAATAACACATGGAAATCATAAATCATAAAGGTGACATATGGAATTCATAACATACTTACACTGTAGCTATAATAGCTACATAGGGAGTCAAATTTGGAATACCCATAATAGTATATTCCATAAATCTCTTAGGAGAAACATTAACGTTTACCTTCATCATGCCACCCAATGCATTGGAGAGCTATCGCGGGCTCACGCACCCTAGGTTTATCACGGAACCACCCATATACGCTAACAATGCCCTATAAAAATAACATTATCATAACACATAACACAATTATAAAGGAAATATAACATTTTCACATTCCAATATATCATATCAAGATATTTAAATAAAAAATGCTTTATCAAACCATTTTCAAACCCATTTGAAACATTTAATAAAGAGATTTTTGAATCAAAGTGTCCCATACCACTTTGAAGCATTTAAAAGAATTCAAATTTTAAATAATTAATGTATATATAAATAAAAAATAAAAACAATATTTAAATCATGGAAATTAATAATAAATATTTAGGAGAATAAATCTTTAAAACAATATTTTAGTTAAAGAGTTCTTAACCAAATGAGATATGGATAAATAAAAATAATTGGGGAATAAAATTCAATAAAAACATTATAATATCATGAGAATAAAGGGATTCATGAAATAATATTCCAAATGATAGTATATACACCGTATAAAATGGAATTGGGGCATAACGACAATGAAGTCTCAATAGAATGTAAATTGAGATGAAATCGCTTATAAAGACTGTATCCTTAGATTAAACCTAAATAATTTACATAATAATGTGTGAAAAATATAAATGCACTCAATATGATTGGATATTAAGTGTAAATAGATGATAGGAAATTCCCACATGTTCTTTTTAAGACAAAACCAATGACTTGGATGTTTAACTCAATAAATGAAAATTGAGTTAAAATTACTCTTATCATGTTCATATCGATGACTTGAGAATTTATCAATGGAGGGATTATGTGTATAAAAAGTATCTCTAAACAAAGGGGAGTAAAAATTACAACATAAATAAGTAAATATTATTTCCACACATAATCATAGCATGACATAATTAAGAATAATAAGATTAACCCAAGGAATAAAAATTGGGTTAAAAGGTTCCCTTACCGATTTGGTAACTTACAAAACATAAAACCCATGAAATAAGGATCATAAAATGAAGATGTTAATACCCATAAAATTTATTATATCACACAATTAATACAATCCTAGTAAGTACATACACCGTAAAAAAGTAAATCATGGAAAATATAGGATGAATCTCATGGGAATAAAAAGTGAGACGAAAATCCCTTACCACATTGTAATCAATCGAGTCTTATGAAAAAAAGTTAATAACCACCAAATTATTCACATAATAACATGAATATAAAGAGGATCATTATAATATATATCAAATGGATGTACACAATACACCACATGCAATAAATTAGTGGCGAACAATGGAAATCACATGGAATTAAAAGTGAGATAAGAAAACCCTTACCTCGTGTCCGACATAACCTGTTTGTTCTTTTTTCTTCCTGAATAATAAACTAATAATAATTTCAACATGATTAAGAACCTTTTTAAATATTATTATTATTTTTATATCACTTATTACCATGTTATAAAAATTATGCAATCATTTTAGTTAGTAATGGTCGTTTAGTTGATATTTGGTCCTTGAGTAAAAAATGAACACCTTACAATTACAAGTTGTTCATGTGGAAAAATATAAATTATCTCCAGAATGATATTCCTGATTCATATATCATATATAAAATATATATCCTATATATATATGTATTTATAATAGTACATACCATTTGGAGATAAGAAATGAAATTCACCGTTCATGGAGATGGTATGTCGTATGTACACATGGACACTACTTTCATTTCTATTTCTTAATTTAATGGAATTAAAACATAATGATAACTAGTTATTTTATAATTACTGTATAATATCATATATAATATCCTTAAATCCATGTTTTATACGTCCCACATATGGAATTAATGATTCATATCACTTTGATGGGGTGGTAGTCTGTAGTTCCTCAAATGAAATTATTGCATTTACAATAATGGAAACCATAAAGGTATGATATAAATGGAAAATAAAGAATCCTAAAAAACATAAACATAATATATATCATATATAAAATAAGTTACATCATAATTTCCACTATGAGTGGTGGTATGAGATAATTGAACAATCATCATTTCATTAGGTGTTAGTTTGCCATCCACAGAAACAGTATGTTCTTTACCCATTAGATGGAGGTGTGTGTGTAACTGTAGTTAGAATAAATATCATAAAAAAATCCTAGTATATTCATGATACTGTTTTTATTATAAAATAATGTAATATAAATATTTAATGGGGTTGGAGAAGTAAAATGAAACAAAATAACTTAATAGAAGACGTTACCTTTAAATCGGGTAACTCCCTTTGATTTGAACCAAAAGGTTTTGTTAAAGTTACTTCTACCTAAGTTAATGATTTTAGAGGAGTATATAAATTTAGTGAGCTTAATTGGTTATATTTTAGAAGATCCAATCTGCACGAGAGGTGTGAGGAATGGGTTAGAGGTTAGGGATTTTTATAAGGCGGGGGGGGGGGGGGTTCTATTTAGGAAAGTGTGAAAATATTATTTTATTACATAAATATTTTCAGTTTCAAAATGTCCAAAAAATATTAAAGTCAAATAAAAGATTAATCATGGTCTAAATAAAATCATTCATTAAAAATTGGACAATTTTTTGATATTATTTTAATCTTTATAGCCATATTTAATTAAATCATTTACTAATGAGGTAAACACTACATCATTATTGTGTCAAAAATAATTTAATTTATTTAATGTCTAAAAATTATAGGAAGGATACCATTATGTAGGAAATATTTTTTATTTCCAAATAATATTTATAGTATAAATGATAACTTATATAACCTAATTTATAATTTAATTTACTATAACATATATATTTTTTCTATTTTTATCTTTAATTTAAGTTAATTAAAATAAAGTGTCATTATCACTCCCATGTGACCCCATGGGGCCCCAAAATCGACCCAAGGATCACCAAGGTTAGAATTTTATCATACAATAGGATTATAACACATGTTAGGGTAATTATAAACTATTTTTATAATATTTGTTTACCCTTATTTACCAGATTTTCCTTTTAATAATGATAAATAAAATATTTACTAAAGTAAATATTCATAATGACTACAAATAAAAGTTAACTATTTAAACACATTCGTCCTTATGATTACAAATATGGAATCCATTTTTTCAAATTCAATACACATATTTAGAAGAAATTAATTTAAAATTAATTACTGTTGTCAAAACAAAAGGTGTGTTTTTAAGAAATAATAACCGTCAAAAGATTGACACTTGTTTATGTCCAATTTCGAAGTGAAATTCATTATAATAACCATAATAGGATTAAATGGTAAACATATATTCTAATTACACATTAAAACCAATTAAAAAGATAATATAAACATATTAATAATTTATATTAAAAGGAAGTTTTGAATTAAAATACAGTATTTTCCAATATTCATCAAAAATTGAATTTTATCAGAAAAATACAAAAAAAATTCCCAAAGTGAATTTCGATGTCAAGATTCTAAAGAATAATTTTATTTGGTCAAATATAACATATAAATGTGACCATAAATATATTTAAAGAGGGTTCTCCATCAAAATGCGGTAAATCATCCTATTAAAGTAAATTATTTTTAATATTAAATTCATTTACATTTTAAGCCTCCAAATTTTATTAGATAAATTTAAAAATATCTAAAAAACATGTATAATAATTTTCTTGTTAGTTCTGTTCATTACCAACATAAAATGGATTATAATTAACTACCATAATATTATATTATTATTGTTCAGTATAACCCAACATTGTGTGCAACGTAGTATTTCAAAGAAACCTGTTGTTGTGAATCTGATACGCCATCGAACATAGAAACCCCTTTAAGGTAAAATTAATATTTAATTCCAAAAATATTAATTACAAGGGAATTTTTCTTATTTACTTGGGATGTAACATCCTTCCCCCTTTTGGGAATTGCATCCTCACAATTTTAAATCTGGGCTTAGAAACTTCATTGAACATCCGACATTGGAAAAGAGTCAGTAAAACTATCACTTTAAAAGAAAGAAAGAGATGTACAAAGATCACCCAAGATAACCCATACTAGGATTACATGTAAGAGAAAATGGATATGGAAGAGAAAACAAGCAGTCAAGTTCTTATGGAGGGTGACAGAAAACACGATTAGGAGAAAGTTAGCCACCAAAAAATCACAAATTTATGATGTGTTAAATGGTCTTTCATTACCCAGTAGGAATCGTAAACCAATAACATTTTTTATGTTTCTTTTCATAATTATGAAGAATTCATTTTCACTATATAATTAGAACATAATGAAATATACTTACCTTGAAGTAGAGTTTCATCCTTTAATAAGTTTCTACCAAAAACTAATCTTTTCTCCAAAAAATGAGCAATCAAAAATACATGGTCACATAAATAGAACAAGAATCATCTTCTAGAAAAGAAAATAATCCAAAAAATAAGAACTATATATTTCCCTTTACTTTAAACATCAACTAAAACCAAAAGGGTTAGTATGAGATCATATAATACACAAAAGGTTAATCGTTTATAAAATGATTTATTACTATTAATCTCTAAAATTAATCCAAAAGTACCCAAAGTTCAAGAAAGACCAATCAATACAAAATTTCCCTTAAAATTTTTAAAAATAATCAAAACTATGATTGAAACCCAAAACTAAGAAGCATTTAATCACATAGTCTTCCACAGTAAATCTTAATATTTAACTCCAAAAACATAGACTACTCTTAAATTCTCGTACTGCAACATAATTAACCAAATCACATATTTTCTATGATAGGTTAATCATTTCCATAAATTACCCAAATTTCTATATGTTAATAATAAAATCATATATTATTCCAAAATAAAATTTCAACCATCACTCCACAAATGTAATCCCATAGTATTTTATTTTTCTTAATCTTATAATTTTCCCAAAAGAGAGAACGTCTTCCGAAATTACTTTTATCACTTAATCTCCAAAACTTATTCTTATATTAAAGATATCCATGTGATAAAACATAAGATCCCAAATCAACTTATTCTAGATCAATAAAATCATTTAAAAAAAAGAATAAGTCATACCAACCAGGGACATGACGTAGTCTTGTGGTAGGTGATAAATCTCAATCACACTTTGGTTGTGGGTTCGATTCCCACAGATTTGTCTGACGTGACGGGTTGTCACACGGTCTGTATATTGTCCTTTTTATAAAACTCAAAAATAATCCTAACATGTTTTAACCTTAATGGTTTCCTTGTACCTCTCATTTTCATCCCAATTCATTATGATCTCTAAATATTAATTCTTGAAGTCTTATATGTATTGTCATTTTTTTTATTTCACCACCAAATGATAAAATGAAATGATCCCCAAAATAAAAAACATCATACCTTGATCATGGTGTGCACATGGTTTAATTTTCATCTTCTTCATGTAGGTAGAAGGTCCATGCATTGCAATAATTATTTGGAGTTCCTTCAAAATCATTTGCTTCCTTTATCAAAATACACCTTTTACAACATGGGTCATATGGGTGTTCACAGAAAAAAAAATTTAGAATATAATCATGTATGACATATAATTTCAAAACATCTGATAAAACATGATTTCTATAAAATAGTTGAACCGAATTTTAGTTGAAACCTTTAATTAATAGTCATTTTAAAATACCATTGGTATGTGCTAAGAGACTATTTTGTAAAATAAAATATAAATAGGTAGCGCAAGGTTCTCCTTCATCATATCCTTTTTGAAAATAATTATATGCGTCAAAATCTTGTGATAAGGTAATTTTTTTTTAAAATACCTTGATAATATTTAGCTTTCATGAAAATATGATAATATTTTGAAAATAGGGGTTGTTTAAATAAAACACAGGATCCATGATGATAATAAGGTATAATGGATGTGTTTTATATCTCAAACAACTTCTTGAATGTTATTTGTATTATAGAAAAAGTATTACAATCATTCGAACATGACTTTGCAATAATTATTGCAAGCAAGTCATCAGGAAGAGATAGGAATGTCATTTGAGATCCTCATCCTTACATTTGTAATTGATATTCCTTGATTTGAAAGAGTTATAAAACTCATATTTAACTAAAATAATAGACATAGGGAATATCCATGTGTCTATAGAAAACTCCTAATACCTAAAGTTGTCTAAACCGAACATTGATACCAACTATAAGGACCTGACCTTAAACATTACATAATCTTAAATTATGTATAAAATTCACAATTGGGATCTTTTTAGGTTTACAGTTTTATATAATTTGTCAATAACTATTACATAACAATATGAATATTACATGTATAGACTACTAACCAGTATCTATTTTCCATAAAATAAAAACTCTTAAAAAGAAACATGTCTAGTTCCATGTTTTAAAAAACATGACTTTCCCTTGATCCCATCCTTGACCCTATTTATCTTTATGTTATGTGAAAAAAATTAAAAAACATAGGATGAGCATAAAAATCTTAGTAAGGGTTATAAAATAAGGAAGGAAAACATTATCCCATCAATAAATCAAAATCAACGAAACCAATACTTTTCAATCATAACATTCATTTCAAAATCAAAAGATTTAGGAATTACACACATAAATAATAAATCATAAAGGTATATTTTGGAATTCATAACATACTTATATTGTAGATGTCATAGCTATATAGGGAGTCACATTTGGAATACCCATCACAGTATATTCCCGAAATCTCTTAGGAGAAACACTAACGTTTACCTCTGTCACATTACCCAATGCATTAGAGAGCTATCTCGGGCTCACCCACCCTAGGTTTATCATGGAACCAACCATATAAATAAACAATGAAAAATAACCACAAAATAATCATAACACATAACATAATTATAAAGGTAATATAACATTTCCACATTCCAGTATATCAAATCAAGATATTGAAATAAACAATGCTCTATCAAACAATTTTCCAAACCATTAAAAATATTTAATAATGATATTTATGAATCAAAGTGTCCCATAACACTTTAAAGCATTCAGAGGAATTAAAATTTTAAAACATTAATTTCCATATTAATATATACTAAAAACCATTTTGGAAACATGTACATTAATAAGAATGATTTGGAAGAATAAATATTTAAAACAATATTTTAGTTAAAGAGTTCTTAACCAAATGAGTTAAGCTAGAATAAAAATAATTGGAGAATAAGATTCAGTAAAAACATTATAATATTATGAGAATAAATGGATTAATGATATAATATTCCAATTTACAATATATACACCATATAAAAGTGAATTTTTTCATAACGAAAATGAAGTTTAAATGGAATTTAAATTGAGATGAAATCCCTTATAAAATATCTATCCTTAGATTGTGGATAAATAAATTACATAATAATGTGTGAAAAATATAAATACACTCAATATGATTGTATATTAAGCATAAATAAATCATAGTAAATTCACAAATGTTCCTTATAAGACAAAACCAATGACATGGATTTTTAACTCAACGAATGGAAATTGTGTGAAAATTACTCTTAAAATGTTCATATCGATGACTTGAGAATTTATCAATGGAGTGATTATGTGTATCAAAAGTATTTCCAAACAAATGGGAGTGGAAATTACAAAATAAATAATTAAATAGTTATTCCACACATAATCGTATCATGACATAATTAAGAATTACAATATTAACCCAAGGAATGGAAATTGGGTTAAAAGGTTCCCATATCAATTTGAAAAAATATGAAACATAAAACCCATGAAAGAAGGATCATAAAATGAAAATGAAAATACCCATAAATTGAACTATATTACACAATTAATACAGTCATGGGTGGTACATAAACCACACAAAATAAAATAGTAGAAAATATAGCATGAATCCCATGGGAATAAAAAGTGGAATGAAAATCCCTTACCATGTTGTAATCGATCGGGTCGTATAAAAAAAAGTTAATAAAACCCAAATTAATAAAAGAATAAAATTAATATAAATAGTATCATGATAATATATATCAAATGGAAGTAAAAAATACACTACATTAAATAAATTAGGGGTGAAAAATAGAAATCCCACAGAATTAAAAGTGAGATTAGAAACCCCTTACCTCGTGTCCGACTTGACTTATTTGTTCCGTGTTATTCATGAATAATAAACAAAAGTTAATTTATACTTGATTAATAACATTTTTGAAGTTTATTATTCTTTTTATATCACTTATTACCATGTTATAAAAATTAGGTAATCATTTATGTTAATAATGGTCATTTAGTCAATATTTGATACTTGAGTAAAACATTAACTCCTTATAATTACAAGTTGTTCATGTGGTCAAAGATCCATTATCTATGATTTATATTAAGGATTTATATGTCATATATATCATATATATCTAGTATATGTAAGTATTTATAATATTACATAACATTTGGAGATAAGAAATGAAATGCAACGTTCATGGAGATAGTAAGTCGTATGTACGCATGAAGGAAACATTCATTTATATTTATTATTTTAATAGAATTAAAACATAATAATATAAAGTTATATCATTATTATAGTATAATATAATATATGATATAATTAAATCCATCTTTTATACATCTCACATGTGGCATTAATGATTCATATCACTTTGAGTGGGCGGTAGTCCACACTTCCTCAAAAGAAGTTATCGCGTTAACCCAAAATGGAAACCCTAAATGTATGTATAAATCGAAAATATAGTATCATAAATAAAACATAAACTTAATATATATCAAATATAAATACAGTGCCATCTTAATGTCCACCATGAGAGGCGGTTGGAGATAACTGAACAATCATCGTTTTGTGAGGCATTAGTTTCCCATCCATAGAAACAATATGTTCTTTACCCATTAGATGGAGGTGTGTGTGTATGTATAGTTAGAATAAATCCCATAAAAACATCCTAGTATATTGAGGAAAGTGGTTTTGTTATAAAATAAATTAATAAAAAGAGCTTAGGGGGTTGGAGATGTAAAATAAATCAAAAGAACTTTATAGAAGACGTTACCTTTAAATCGGGTAACTCCCTTTGGTTTGAACCAAAAGAGTTTGTTGATGTGACTTATGAAAAAGTTATGGATTATAGGAGGAGGTTAGGGATATATGGTTCCTAATGGGGAAGAGTTTGGATGATCCAAGGGGCTTGAGAGGTGTGAGGAATGGGTAAGAGGTGAGGTATTTTTATGGGGGGGAGGGCCTCTTTATGAATGGTTGAAAATATTATTTTACTACATAATTATTTTTGGTTTATAAATTTACAAAACATATTAAATATGAATAAAAGATGACTCATGGTCGAAATAAAATAATCCAATTATAAGTGGACAAAATTTGGATATTATTTTAATCTTTATAACGTTATTTAATTAAATCAATTATTAATGAGTAAAACACTACATCATTATTGTTTCATAAATAATTTAAATAATTTAATATATAAAAATTATAAAAAAACTACCATGATGTATGAAATATTTTTTTCTTTCTAAAGAACATTTATAGTCGAAATTATAACATATATTACCCTATGTAAAATTAAATTTACTAAAATATATTTGTTTATGTCATTTTTGCCTTTACTTTAAGTTAATTAAAATAAAGTGTCATTATCACTCCCAAGTGGCCCCATGGGGTCCCAAAATCGAACCAAGGATTCCCAATGTCGGAGGAATATCATCCAAGAGGTTTAGAACACATTTTAGGGTAATTTTATGTTATTTTAATAATATTTTTTACCCTTATTTACTAGATTTACCCTTTAACCATGGTAAATAAAATATTTACTAAAGGAATTATTCAAAATGACCCCAAATAAAAGTTTCCTATTTTTATAATTTAGACCTCCTGATTCCAAATATGGAATCCAGTTTTCCAAATTCATTACACAGAAGAGGCATAAATTAATTTAAATCAATTCCCGCTGTCAAAACAAAAGGCGTGTTTTTAAGAAATAATAACTATCAAAATATTGAAACTTATTTATATCCAATTTCAAAGTGAAATTAAATCCAATAACGAAAATTGTATTAAATAGTAAAATGATAATCAATTTACACTTTAGAACCAATTAAAAATATAATTTATTCATATAAATAAATTATATTAAAAGGCAGTTTTGAATTAAAATACAGTATTTTCAAATATTCATCAAAAATTGAATTTTATCAGAAAAATACAAAAAATTTACCCAAAGAGAATTTTGATGTCCGTATTCTAAATAAAAATTTTATTTGGTCAAATAGAACATATTAATGTTACTAAAACTATATTTAATGTAGGTTCTCCATCAAAAGGCGGTAAATCAACATTTTAAAGCAAATTATGCTTAAAATTAGATTCATTCACATTTTAAGCCCCTAACTTTTAGTCGACAAATCTAAAAACATTTAATAAACATATATAATCATTTTTATGTTAGTTCTATTCATTCAATCTATACAATGGCTAGGTACTAACTACTATAATATTATATTATTATTTTTCAGTCTGACCCAACGTTGTGTGGAACATAAGATTTCAAAGAAACCCATTGTTGTGTATCGAGTACGCCATCAAACATAGAAACCCTTTTAAAGAAAAATTAATTTTTAATTCACAACATATTAATTAAAAATAAAATTTATTATTTATTTATTTAATTGGGATGTTATAATCAATTTATGTTACCTAATTTTATACTAGGTAATTTTGATCAACCATTTCAAAAAATTTGTTGGACCAATATAAGTGTGTAGAATTTATCATCTAGAAATCTGAGGTATACTAAATGTAGTTATAGGATAATAATTATTTATATTTTTGAGAAAAAGGTATGTTAATTTACTCATATGAACTGTAAAAACTCAATATTTCCATGGAAATATTTTTCTTAAATACATGGGAATTTTACGAGTCCGCAAAAATTTACAGCGCTTGATTCCGAGGCTAGGTGTGTCCGGAATCAATTCCTGAAGTTTTTTTGGGTAAATTTAGTAAACATATGAGTGATTTTTTATAAATTTTGAACCGGTGCTCGGAATTGAAATCTGAGGGCACCATTGAACTCACAATGTCGGTATTCACCTAATAAGGCTTTTACTTTGATGACAGTTGGTCAAGAATAAAAGTATGTTTTTGGGTTTTCGTAGAAAAAAATGATAAAATAATGTGAGTGGCAATTTATTTTATTTGAGCCGCCATGTGATTGTTGGTGGTTAAATCCTACTCATGAGAGTTGGTGGATGGGCCCACCCGAACATAACCTCCCATGAGAGGTTACGACGTTGGGACAACCTGAGACCTTAACCTCCCATTTGAATAATAGGGGTGGTTGCCACCCAACCCCTTTTAATGGGAGGAGAGTATAACATCTCAACTCTCCCTCATTAATGAGGGAGAGGCTCTTGACCTCCCCTAATTAATTTTTGACAAATCTTTTGGAATTATTAAAGGGAGCCTACACAATTAATTAAGCCAATTTGAATATTTTGCCGACGAATTAATAGGATATCGTAATCTAATATTTTGTAGGCATATTCTTTTTGATAGAAGCTTGGGTGTAGAGAGAAAATAAGTTCTCTAATGAAGAATGATTCTCGCCAACAAAGAATGAAGAACACCTTCGACTACAAAGAACACCGACCTTCTTCGATCTTCATCCCCAAACATATATCGACATGCAAGCTCGGAATTGTGAGTTTGTGGCAGATGCAATGAATGAAGACGCCTCCTTCTTTACTACCTCCATCAACGATCATGTTAGGTGTGTGTTTTGGTTTTGATCAACATTAATTCTACCTTCCATGATTGAATTGTTTTCTCTTGATCCGCTTGCTACAAAACTAATGATGAAGGACCGGGGCAAACTAAAATGGCCTGATTCCTTCCGCCGTTCTTGTGAATATTGGTGTGTTCTTCACGTTCTTATTCAGAAATGAACAATAGATCGTTGCGGGTTTCTTTTGCGACACAACAAACCCGTAATGAAGACCCAAAGTCATGACGACCTATCAGAGGTGCGTCGATGATAGTGGGTGATATATCAAACCAGAACGGAAGCAACGTTCTTCAGCCCTTTCTCATGTGGTAGAATCAAAACGTATTTTCGAAGCTGATCAGAGGCTCTAAAACACCGACAATGACTTCGGAACATCAGGGCAACCTAAAGTTTGCGGTTTCATAGAAATCGGACCATGAGAATGATGAAAATGCATCACGGGAGGCACGCTACCCAGAGGTGTCATTTCTGGAAAATTCTAGAAAACACGGCGTGTACTCTCGAAGGACACGCCCTGTAGTACGAGCATACTATGGCTAGGGTTCGAGCATCAAATTGGTAGCACAGGGCATGTGACCTTGGTCACATGGCGTGTACTTTCCATATAGCCTAGAAGACGTGGCTACGCGCCAGACGGGGTGTATTTTGGGAAATACACAGACACTGGAAGAATCACACAGCCTAACGTCATGGCGCGTCCTCACTAACACAGCATGACAGAGGCAGCTTCACGATAATTGGAATGTATCCCGGGGATACCCGGACCCAGGTGAAGTACATGGGCACGTAATCCACTACATGGCCAGGAAAGGCCAGTGACATGGGATACCCCTTGTACCAGTTACACGGGTTGGCGAACATGGGTTGAGGCCATGTACGAGCACACATCTAGTGTACACAGAGCCGACCCCAGTTTCTTGCACACTGCATGTATTTAAATTACATGATGTGTAATTAATTTTCTACATGACCATCCTTATGACACATGCTGTTGTAGACGGGCAGTATCTTAGGACTGAAGACACGACATGTGCCACATTTCCACACACCGTGTACTTTTTGGAAAAAGTCATGGTCATATTTTCTTATGTATCTTGGACATATTTTGTTTGGTAGAGACCCCTAGGATATGATAGACCTTTGAGATACCTCTACATGGGAATTCGTGACAGTTGGAGTATCGACCAGTAGCTCGTGGAGTGGACCCTCTTGGAGATAACCGAGCGGAGTACAGAGACCTAGTAGCTAGATGATACCTGAAAACTGCTTGACTGATTCGACTCAGAGTGATTCGACTAGCCCAGTGGGGAGTTCTTGGTTGCGGTGGCAGACCCATGATGGATGAGCGCCTGGTAGTTGGCAGCAACCCCACGATACTCGACAGGAGGAGTACCTCAACAGGATATTAGGGGGACTGCCTGGTAGTTGGCGGTAAACCCATAGCGGGGAACACCTCTGTGTGAGCGCGGCAGATCCACGATACTCAACATGAGGACTACCTCAGCATTCCAAGGTTAGTGAGAAGCACCTTGGTGTCACATAAGGCCCACTGTACTTGATAGTGGAGGAGTTCTCCAGCAGATATGGTTTCTTTAATGTGAATAAAAATACAAGTTGAGCTGAGTCTGTAACTTTTGAATTTACCTCATGATTGAGACAAATTACTTGATAACATAGGTATATGTATCGGCATATACCTAGGTGTGGTTATCTATTGATTTCTTACATTGTAGTTTATCCTTGCTTGATTTTTGTGAGATCTTGAGGGTCTCGGGGTCCCTACTGAGTATCATTGTACTCACCCCTGCATGGGATATTCCCGCACCTCGATGTGTTTGATGCAGACAACAGACAATGCTAACCGAGGCTGAGTGTATGAGGACTTGATGGTACCCGGAGGTGGGCCACACGACGTGACAGTACATGGAGGAGACAGACGGATGTGGAGTGTTGTGGAGGCTATCTGTACAGAGCAATCAGGTAGGATTTTCCAGATGAAAATCCAATAGCTTTTTCACCTTTCTTCCCTTGTACTTATTTTCCTTGTACTTTCTGTTTCCTTGTACTTTACAGTTGGGATTGTATTTCTATCCCTGTTTACTTTTCAACACCTCTTTTGTATACAGTTTTACATAGTGTATTGCTTCCATCTACTTTGTTGTGGGTGTTTATAGTTTTTAATGGAAATCCCTTCCAATTTTTATGGATTTACACCTTTGGTGTTAGTCGCCAGCCCCTAGCCTATGGAAGGCAGGCTTGGGGTAGTCACGACACGGGCCCTGGGGGATGGGTCGTGAAAAATTGGTATTAAAGGAGTCAGTTTTACTAGAGAACATAGGACTTTGATCTCTCTTTTCTACAAAGAAATAATGTTAAGGGTACTAAGTGTGTTTTTCAATTCAATGAGTCCAGTGTTTGTGCGGTGACTGACGTATCCATACACCGGGACGCTGACTTCGGATTTTTGACTCAGTGCATGAAAACACCGATTGCGTGTGTGTTTTTAAAAGTTTTTCTTTAAGTCAGCTCAACCAGGTTAGCTCAACCTGGTCAGCTCACTAGGTATAAATCATTTGACTGTGTCACATCTGTTTCATTCAGGATGCCTCCCCGTGGATGACCAGTTAGAGCCCCGAGAGTTGTTCATGCAAATAGCCCACCGAGCGATGAGGCCTCGGTGCAGGGCCCTTTTCCAGTGGAGTCACCAGTGGTACCACTTCCTTTTGGGCCGCCAATGCCACCAGCCCCAATAGCAGACGATGCATGCTGCATGAGTGCGTTTCATGAGTTCCAGTGCCATAGGCCACCCAGGTTCAGGGGAGAGACGAACCCACAGGCGATTGAGGATTGGCTGGAGGTTGTGGTGAGAGTCTTCTGAATGGTACAGACACCAGTAGACTTCATGGTGATTTTTGCTGCCAGCCTTCTATAGGCACTAGCGATCAGATGGTGGAGCATGATGCTCCAGATTCATGATGAGACAACGCTACTATCGACAGACTTCAAGAGCCTGTTTCAGGCGGAGTTTGTCCCAGCCACCCTACGAGCGGTGGGGATACAGGAGCTACTACATCTATAGTAGGGTAGCATGACGGTAGATAAGTACTCTGTGAGATTAACCAACCACTCGCGCTACTCCAGAGATATAGTACAATACCCATTCTTCAGGGCCCGGACCTTCGAGCAGGGGCTCATGCGAAAGATCAGAGTTTCATTGATCTTGCACAACATCCCGACGCAGGCGGGGGTGTAGGAGCGAGCCCTCTTAGTGTAGAGTTTCCATTCCGAGCAACCTACAGCAGTGAGATCCACCGCTAGTCGACATATAACTGAGTCTTCTATAGTTGGCATTAGACAGATGACGCAGAGGTCTAAGGGGACCAGACCTACAGGTGGAAGACCACAAGACTCAGGATCGGTTTTCAGGGACACTCGAATAGGAGATAGACCTTCCAGGAGTCGGAATTTTTACTCATGTAGCAGGCATGGTCACATGGCTCGTGACTATCCGATCCACTATTTGGATGATCATCAGTCGGTCGAAGGACCAACCAGGCAGTGACATAGATTCGATCAAGGCAGTCTGTATGGAGAAGGTGGACGTGACAGAGGAGATGGTCATGCAATAGGCGGTGGGTGACGATTCGATGTGTTACCACCACCACTTCCAGGAGGTCCTCCCCAACCACAGAAAGAAGGTGGAGATGGGAGAGCTCAACTCCAAGAAGCTAAGGCATATGATCATGGAATTCTGGAGATGATTCCAAGAATGATCTGTGTCTACTCTACCATATTTGTATTTCTTGTAGACACAGGTTCCAGTCACTCTTTCATTGCCACTGAGCTCGTACGGAGCTCGGAGATTCTGACGGAGTCGTTGGCTCGAACCTTATGGCTAGAGACCCCTATGGGAGAAGAATCGATGTTTATGAAATGGTGCCGGAAGTATGATCTTACTCTAGGATGTGAGAGCTTCGGACAGGATCTCCTCATAACGACGTTGAGGCCTTACGACGTCATCTTGTGTATGGACTGGTTATCTACAATCCATGCTCCGATTGACTGTAATTGGTGAAAAGTGCGGTGTGTCTGCATGGATGGGACATGTTTAACCTTCACTAGTGAGAAGGGAGCCTTTGCAGCGTAGGATGGACTTACTCAGAGGATGGTGCAACCAATCACTCTTCAGTTGGCCTGCCTTACCCTCAGAGTAGTTGATGTGGAGAGTCCATGCTATCCTGTAGTGGTGGACCAGTATGCAGATGTTTTCCCTAATGATGTTCCCGGACAACCTACTCACAGAGAGGTGGACTTATACATTGACATGTACCCCAGGATGTCACCGATATCTATTCCAGCATATCGGATGGCTCCCGCTGAGCTTCATGAGCTGCCTATACAACAGGTGGACTTTCAAGGGAAGGGATTCATCCGGCCTAGTGTTTCTCTATGGGCAGCCCCGATTCTGTTCGCCAAGAATGCGGATGGGAGCCTGAGGAATTTTTTCAACTACCATCGCCTGAACCAGGTGACTGTGAAGAACAAGTACCCACTCATGAGGATTGACGACCTCTTTGATCATCTGAAGGGAGCACTGTGGTTCTCAAAGATAGACCATATATTGGGCTATCACCAACTCAGAGTTCGAGATGAAGATGTGCAGAAGAAGGAATTCAGATGTATGTACGACCACTATGAGTTCTTGGTTATGGATTTGAGCATAACCAACACTCCAAAAGTGTTCATGGGACTCAAGAACAGGATCTTCCAGCCATACCTCGATCGCTTTGTCGTAGTCTTCATCGACAACATTCTGATCTACTCTACTGTTGAGGAGGAGCATGCATACCATTTGCAGGTAGTACTGGACACACTCTGAGAGCACCGGCTTTATGGTAAGCTCTCGAAGCACCAGTTATGGATCTAAGAGGTTCAATTTTTTGGACATGTATTCTCAGAGGCTGGAGTTGCTGTGGATCCAACGAAGATTGATGTGGTATTTTCTTGGGAGCCACCCAGGAGTGTGATAGAGGTTTGGAGTTTCTTGGGTTGTCTTAGTTACTATCAGAGGTTCGTCCTAGACTTCTCCAGAGTTTCGGCACCACTAACAGCATGGACGAAGAAGGGGAAACCCTTTGTGTGGTCGGAGTGATGTCAGCATAGCTTTTAGGAGCAGAGGTAGAGGCTGACTAGTGCCCCAATCTTGAGGCTTCCAAAGGAAGGTGTAGGGTACGTAGTTTACTGCGACGCATCAGGGACCATACTCGGGTGTGTCCTGATGCAGGATCAAGCTGTGATCACATATAGTTCTCGTCAACTAAGACATCATGAGAAGAACTACGCTACCCAAGACCTGAAGTTAGTAGTAGTGGTCTTCTCCTTGAATATGTGGAGACACTATCTGATGGGAGAGCATTTCACCAAGTACTCTGATCAAAAGAGTCTCAGGTATATATTATCTCAGAAGGACCTGAACTTGAGACAATGACGTTGGCTTGAGTTCCTCCAAGACTATGACTTCGAGATAGTCTATACTTCTGGGAAGGGGAACATTTTTGCAGATGCACTCAGTAGGAGAACTGGTATACAACACCTTGGTGAGGCAATAGAGCAGCTAGCTACTTTACAAATATACTTTATGGATAGATATGAAGAAACCTTTCTATAGTCTCTTACTGTCACTCCCCCACTTCTTCTGCGAGTCAGGGAGGCGTAGCATGGAGACGCTGACTACAAGACGCGAAATGCTCAGATATCCACAGGGCAGGCACCTGATGGATTTTCTGAAGGTGGGTAGCACGTCATCCCCTATAGAGGATGTACCATGGTACCAGTGCCAATTTAAGATGAAGTGTTGAGGGAGATCCACACATCTTCTCTAGCGGTATTTCTATGAGTGTAGATGATATACCAGGACCTTCAATGACAGCACTGGTGGTCACGTATGAAGAAGGTAGTAGCAGAGATTGTCTCACGATGCCTCACTTGTCAGCAAGTGAAGGCAGAGCACTAGGTACCCGTAGGATTGGTTCGGCCTTTAGTTGTCCCAGAGTGGAAGTGGGATGGGATATCCATGGACTTTGTGAAGGTTCTTCCAGGTACGTCTAGGTGTCATGACTCGACTTGGGTGATCATCTACCAACTTACCAAGTTGGCTCACTTCCTTCCAATGAGAGAGCAGGGTACGGTAGAGAGAATGGGACACCTCTATGTGCAGGGTATTGTGCATCTACATGGAGTACCATCATCTATTGTCTCTGATCGTGACACACACTTTACTTCCCGGCTATGGAAGGTGTTGCAGGAAGCTTTCAGGATGCAGATTCTTCTGAGCACCACCTTCCATCATTAGATCATTGGCCAAACTGATAGGAACATTCAGACCCTCAAGGAAATGTTGTGTTTTTGTGTCCATGACTTCAGTCGTAGTTGGGAGGATCACTTACCTTTGGTGGAGTTTTCCTACAACAATAGCTATCACTCCACCATAGGGATGGCCCCTTTTGAGGCATTGTACGGGTAACCTTGCTGATCACACTTTTCATGGACAAACCCAGGGGAGTCAGCACTGGTGGGACCAAAGATGGTATGTGATACCACAGAGAAGGTTCAGATCATCCAGGACCAGATGAAGACTACAAAGAGTAGGCAGAAGTTGTATGTTGATAGGAGATGGAGACCACTAAAGTTTGAGAATGGCGACTAAATATTTCTATGGGTCTCACCTCGATGAGGTCTATAGAGATTTGGTCAAGGCATAAAGTTATCTCCAAGAATCAAAGGACCTTTTTAGGTCCTCAACAGAGTAGGCGAGGTGGTTTATCGCTTGTCTCTTCCACATCAGTTGCACCGGGTGCACGACAACTTCCACGTATCTTATCTGAGGAGATACGTGCATGACCCTTCCCACATCATCGACCCTAGAGGGCTGGATATCAATGATGTGGAGACTTTTATGGAGCTTCTAGAGGAGATTGAGGATCAATAGAAGTAGGTCCTATGTGGATGGTCGATACCTCGGGTGCACGTTTGCTGGCATCACAAGAACCTCCAAAAGAGGACATGGGAGTGGGTGGCTCAGATGCGTGCTTAGTAACCCCATTTGTTCCCATAGTTCGAGTTTTATCTTACTAGGACGTGAAGCCCTGAGGTGTGGAGAATGTAAAGACCCAGGATTTCCATGTAAATATTTTTCATAAATACATGGGAATTTTACAAGTCTGTGAAAATTTACGGCCCTTGATTCCAAGGTCGGGTGTGCTTAGAATCAATTCTTGAAGTTTTGTTCAGGTACGTTCAGTAAACATACGAGAGAGTTTTTCTAAAGTTTGAACTAGTGCTTATAATTTAAATACGAGGGCACCGTTGAACTGGTAGTGTCGATATTCTAGTAATAAGGCTTTCACTTTGAAGGACGTTGGTTGAGAATAAATGCTAGTTTTTGGGTTTTCATAGAAAAAAAATGATAAAATAAAGTGAGCGAAACATTATTTTTCATTAACTTCTTTATGAGTGCTGGTGGTTAGAACCTACTCATGGGAGTTGGTGGTGGGGCCCACACGAATGTATCCTCCAGCGAGAGGTTACGACTTGTGGACCACCCGAGACCTTGACATCCCATTTGAATAATAGGGGTCAGGACTACCCGACCCCTATTAATGGGAGGAGAGTATAACCTCTCAACTCAACCTCATTAATGAGGGAGAGCCTCTTGACCTCCTCTAATTAATTTGTAAAAACTCTTGTGGATTAATTAAAGGGAGCCTACCCAATTAATTATAGTCAATTTGAATATTGAGCCAATGATTTAATAGGATATTGCAATCTATTATTTTTTTAGCATATTCATTTTTGTGGAAGCTTGGGAGAAGAGAGAAAAAAAGTTCTTCAACAAAGAATGCTTCTCTCCAATGAATAACGAAGAACACCTTTGAATACAATGAACACCGACCTTCTTCGATCATCTTCCCCGGATCTCTACCGACGTGCGAGCTCGGAATTGGGAGTGTGCGGAGGATGTGACGAATGACAACGCCTCCTTCTTTACGACCTCCTTCAATGATCATGGTAGGAGTTTGTTTTGGTTTTAGGAAATATTAATTATTCCTTCCATGATTTAATTGTTTCCTATTGATATTATTTTTATTAATCTAATACGGACGGACCATGCCAAAATAGCACGACCCGATTCCTTCAACTGTTCTTATAAATATTGGTGTGTTCTTCACATTCTTATTCAGCAAAAAAACGGATTGTTGTGGGTTCTTTTTGCGATGCAACAGTCCCAGAATGAAAAACCACTGTCATGAAGACCTAGAGAAGGTGCAGCGACGATAGAGGGTGACAGATCGGATCAGAACAGAAGGACCGTTCTTCACCCCTTTCTCATGCGAGAGAATCAAAATGTGTTTTTGGAGCTAATCGGAGGCCCGAAAACACCGGAAAAGCCTTTGGAACATTGGGGAGACCTAAAGTCTACAACTACATGGCAATAAGACCATCAGAACAAAGAACATGCATCATGGAAGGCGCACTGGCTAGAGGCGTCGTTTCTGGAAAATTCCATAATAAACGGTGTATACTCTCGAAGGACACGCCGTGTAGTATGGGCGTACTGTGGCTAGGGTTTGATCATCAAACAGGCAGTAGACGTCATGTTACCCCAGTCACACAGTGTGTAATTTCCACATGGAATGGAAGACACAGCTACGAGACACACGATGTATATTTTGGAAAATACACAGACACGGGAATAATCACACGGCCTGACGACACGGCGTGTACTCCCTAATGCAGCATGACATAGGCGACTTCAAGAGACCCGGTGTGTATCCAAGGGATACACGAACACTATTGAAGTACATGGGAATGTACTTCTATACATGTCCAGGAAAGGCCAGTGACACATGATACCTCATGTACTAGTTACACAGGTTAGAGAACATGGGTTGAGGCCATGTACGGGCACACAACCAGCATACATGGAGATGACCGCCGTTTTTTTGAATACAACATTTATTAATATTACACATTGTGTACTTATGTTTCTACATGACCACCCTTATGACACAGGCCATTGTACATGGGCAGTACCTGAGGACTAAAGACACGACCTGTGCCACATTTCCACAAACCGTGTACTTTTTGGAAAAAGGCTTGGTCATCTTATCCTCTGTATATTGGTCATATTTTGTTTGGGAGTAACCCCTATGATGCGTCAGACCCTTGAGATACTTCTAAATGGAACTTCGTGACAGTTGGAGTATCGACCAATAGCTCATGGAGCGGACCCTCCCGGAGACAAGTGAGTTGAGTATGGAGAACTAGTAGCTGGTTGATAAATAATGACTGCTTGACCGATTCTACTTGGAGTTATTCAACTAGCCTAGTGGGGAGTGCCTAATTGCGTTGGGATAGCCATGACGGAAGAGCGCCTGGTAGTTTGTTGCAGACCTGTGGTAATCTATAGGAGTAGTACCTCTGTTGGATATTAGGGGGAGCTCTTGTTAGATGGTTGTAGACCCACAATGGGCAGTGCCTCTGTGTGAGTGCGACAGACCCACGGTACTCAACATGAGGAGTACCTTAACAGTCCCAGGTTAGTGGGAAGTGCCGTGGTGTCGCAGTAGGCCCACTGTACCCGATATAGGAGGAGTTCCCCAGCAGTTGTGGTTTCGTTAATGTTAATAAATATCCTGGTTGAGCTGAGTCAGTAACTTTTGAGTTTACCTCATGATTGAGATAGATTACTTGATAACTTAGGTATATGTATGGGAAAATACCTAAGTGTGGTTATCTGTTGATTTCTTACAATGTGGTTTATCCTTGTTGGATTTTTGTGAGACCTTGAGGGTCTCAGTGTCCCTACTGAGTATCGTTATACTCACCCCTGCATTGGCTATGCCCGCACCTCATTGTGTTGGATGAAGACGACAGACAACGCTGACCACGGCTGAGTGTACGAGGACGGGACAATACCCGGAGGTGGACCACACAACGTGACATTACACGGAGGAGACAAATAGACATGGATATCTGTGGAGGCTATCTGTACCTACCCTTAAGGTAGGATTTCCTGGAGGACGATACAACAGATGTTTCACCTTTCTTCTGGTGTATTAGTTTTCTTTGTACTTTCAGTTTCCTTTTACCTTACATTTGGGATTGTATTTCCGGCCCCTATAAATTTTAGCACTTCTTTTTTATACAGGTTTACATAGTGTATTACTTCCATATACTCTGTTTTGTGTGTTTACGGTTTGTAAAGGAAATGCCTTCCCAGTTTTAGGGACTTACGGCATTGGTGCTAGTCACCAACACCTGGCCTATGGAAGGCGGTCTTGGGGTAGTCATGACACAGACCCCATGAAATGGGTTTTGACATGAACATATTGTAAGAATTATTTTTTTTGGAGAATTCACACCATGACGACATCTGATAATCTATTAATTTTATTTTTAGATTGTCTTAAAATTAATTTTAGAAAAATTTAATGGTTGAAAACCAGGGTAATTAATATTTTATGGATATGTAAACAGTAGTGTTACATATCTAATAAAACCACAATATCAATGAAATTTATTTAAATTTTAGAAACTTCCATTATGGGAAAAAAAATTATAGATGGGGAACTTATCACATTGCGTTAATGGTTATTTTATTAGAAATGATAAATCAACAATTTCAAAGATGTTTAATTAATAAAATTATATTATAAGATTTTGAGTAGAAAAACTAATATACTGGGGTTATAGATTAGTGTAATAACATGAAAATTTTATAAAACTCATGGGTGATGATTAATAATGGAAAAATAATAATAACGTTAGAGAAGGTTCATTTTCCATACTCATTTTGTCTTGTATTAGTAATTTTAACTTCATATACTCTACACATATTATGTGAAAAATAAATATGATTTAAATTAAAGAGTGAAAAACAATTGTTTTTTTACTATAAATAAATTAATGATTCATTAATTGTTTTATTTTATGATTTTAATCATTGATCTCAATAAATGATTTTTATTGATATATAAATCAATGATTGGGTATTTCAAGATTTTTTTGAATCACAATCACCGTGAAAAAAAAATTGATTGAGTGATTTATTTGAATAATATGATTTTTTTAACAAAAATATCAATTATATTATATAAATGACTTCATATACAATCTTCCTCTCACTTTTGAATGGAAACCATTTTGAAAACAAACTATTTTCCAAATTTAGTAACATTTTTATTTATCAATGAGGAATATTAAAACAATTTTAATATAGATTTCATAATATTATAATATTTTTATATTTTTAACATCATTCTTTCCTTAGTATTCATTAGTTTGACATCCCACCATTTATTTTTTATAGTTGAATCCCACCAAGTAACAGTGATATAATTTCATTTTGATGCCATTCCAAATTTCATGACTCATTATCTTTCTATTGTTCCATAACTAATTATAATTTATCCATGGGGACTTTCTATCCAATTTACATATTTTCAAAATAGTTACACTAGAAATTCAGATATATTCCATTGTGTGTGACCCTTCACTTGTATAATAGTGTATATGTTTAGAACAATTTTTTTGAAAGAATTGATGACGTCTAATCCAACAAATCATGATAAAAATAATATAACTATATATATTTACAATATTTCAAACACACATTCCATAGTAAACACATCAAAATAATTTAATATATAAAAACTACATACATGTAAAAATAATACCATTCCCCCATTGATGTCCTCCCTATAAATAGATTCCTTACCATTTAGAAAGAACTAAAATTATTTTATTTATATAACCCCCCGATTTTTTGTGAGTATTAATTTGAATAAATTAACATTCTTGTATTTCTATGGTTACATTCTATATTAATTCATAAATTCATAATACACTAAACCAAGATAAACTTGTGCTACCACAAAATTGACTTTTCATGCGTTACACACAACACAGAATTTCTATGAAATATCATTTTATTATTATAATTATATAGTTATACCCTATTTATTAAATATTGTATTATAAATATAAATACCAAAATTTTCAATATTATCTACAATTGTTCGATATAAATTCGACATATTGATATCAAAACATGTAATATTGGTAAAGTCTTTATATTTTTGAAAATATTATTATATCAAATTTAATTATTTTATGAACTTATATGAAAAATAATAAAATTTATTTCATAAAATTTTAGGAATTTAACTAGATAAAATAAAAAAATAAATTCATAAATCGAACATTATCATATGGTGAATTTTAGTTATTTTTCCGAGAATCAACTTTTTGATGAATAGTGAAAAATTCAATTTTTTAATTCAAAAAAACTATTTCACATAATTTATTTATATAAATAAATGATTGTTTGTCGGTTTTAAAGTTAAAATAGAAAAATTATACAATTATTATTCAAATCTAATTTATTGGAACCAATTTTATATTGATTATAGATTTAAAATCATAAATAAATTTTGAACATTCCCACTTTGAAAACCCACATTCTTGCTATGAATGTGGGATTAGAATTAAACATAATTTTCAAACATTTGTGAACTTAATTTATAAATATGGCTATAAAAGGTTTTAATAAATATATATTTACATTCTAACAAGATCAAAATAATTATTTCTGAAAATGGTTAGAGAATATGATTCAAATTAATCACAAAGAATAATGTAAAATTAAGTTTTACAAGGAACTAAACATTAATCATATGGTCTAAAGATATATTCAAAATTATAAAAAACCATTTCTATGGGCATATTTTTAAAATAAAACATAAATTATTCTGTTTTTTTGTTCTTATAACTTTTTTAAGGTACCAATGTGGGTATACAATACTTGTTTTATAAAATTCCAAGCGTTTCCCCTTCCTTGCTTATAAAGTCCACCACCAACCCCCATCATTATACCTATCAAGCCACATAGATTCGGCCAATGTCAACCTAATTAACTTTATAATATACCTCCCTTCCTTCATGAACCATCAATTGGGGAATAAATCCAACAATGGAATCTATTTTATCAAAATCAAAAGGGTTTACCCAAATAAGAGGTAACATAATTCTATTGTCCCCATTCCATTATTTTCTATCTCCACCACGTCAATTCTTAATATTACATTATCATATAATAAAATCCATATCGAAAATTTAAACATATTTGTTTTCTAAGGTTTCCACCTTCACTTACACAAACATCCATCTAATGGTTAAGAAATTGTTTCTCGATGTATATGATGATCTACCACCTCTTGAAATGATGTTGTTCGTTTTAACATTACCACCACTCATGGTTTTAAATTTTTATTCAGAATCACTATTTATATTATATATATTATATTTAAAATGTATTTATACTTATTTATTTAATATATGAACCCTAACTTCATGATTTCCATTTTTTAAAAATATCAAAACTTTTTTTTGTAGAAGTGTGGACACCCATCTCATCAAACCAATGTGATTCGTTCACACATTACATCAAACAAATTAAGGATGGGATTAGTAAAATTATATTATATATATGAAATAATAATTCCAAAGTAATGATATTATATATTTATATATATATTTATTTGACAATTACATTCCCTCATTCTATAAGACAATAAACCATAACCAACATTCATTCGTGCATTGGGCCAAATGTCTCCATGAATGGTGTAATTTGTTTAATATTTCTATATTCTATATATTGTCATCAATATTTATCAAATGAATATATATGATATATAAATCATCTTTTAATTATAATAATTATTAAATCATGATCTGCATAAGAGGATCAAGAATAATATGTCATAACACGTATGATAAACAAATTAGTAATTTCCCGAAACATTAATCTTAAATGGAGTTGATAAAAAATGGGTAATATAATGTATTAGTTGAATAAAATATGGTATAATATAAAAGAATATTTTTATTTTTTATATGTATTATAATGTAATTTTTATTATATAGGAGGTGTTTACATGTACAAATTAATTCAATACATGTGTTAAGAGAATTTTATCTCACTATTTATTTCTGTGAGATACATGCCATATTCACCCAAAAATTATTTCCTTTTTTCTTGAAAATAATTCCCATTAATGTATTATATGATTCATATAATTAAATTTGTGGGTATTTACATATCCTATTGATGATCAATATTTAAGTTGGTTTTACTGTTCAAATGTTACCGTACTAGTAAGATAGTTTTGTCTCAATTTTCATTCTTTGATATAAACCTTTTGTTACACACCATATTATTTTATGTGGTGTATATGATTCCATTTGAAAGGTTATATCATGAATATAATTATTTTCATGATATAATATGGTTCAAATAACTTATTTTTGTACATGGGTATAATATTTCAATGTTTCCAATTAGTTAGAGTTTATTGAAACAATATCATCATTTATCAACCTTATTTATGAATATGATACCATTGATGAAATATTTTGATCTATCTCTGAAGATCACTCATTAAATTTCTTATAATCTGGTTATTCATGATATCTTCATTTATTTGTTCCACTTTCTAAATTTTTTCTTTGTAATATTCTCAAGAATGTGTATTTAATAAATTCTAAATTTACCTCTAACTTCAGTTGGAAATATATGTTCTTTTTGAAAAATGTTATCTAAAAAAGTTTTAAAAAATATTTTAATATTATGACATGATCATTAAAATAAATTTTTACCCATGAATTACCTTTTACAAAAAAATGGTGTTTTAAAAGGAATACTATTTTAATTTTCTAGTGGAGTCACTTTTCTATTCTTTTACAGTGCAAAAGGAATGTATGGCTTGTATGGATTTAGCTACCAATATGATCGTCATTCCCTTCAATTTTCCATTAGAAGGGTACATATTTCTTTTTAATGAATTTGTTCCCAAATATTGTGAATATTATTTGTTTTTATGTGGTTTTTAATGAAAATGTTTTTCAAAAGTGATTTATTTTTAAATATTCATTTTAGTGAATTTTAAAATATTATTTTTGATTTCTAAAAATGTTATTTTATAAGAATATGATTTCATTGATTTAAGGGATACATTTATTTGTTTTCAAATTATTTTCAATGATATTTTTAAAATGTTTTAATTATTATTTTTTATGTTTTCAATATAAATTTATCACAAATGATTTGAATACTTCTTTCTATGTTTTCAAGGTATTTTCATTGAAACTGGTTTTCAAAAAGGGTTTTAATCATGTTTTATATGATATCGAGGAAAAAAGTTTTCAAAATGATTTCGAGCCATATTTATATGTTTAAAAATTATATTTAAATAAAATGGGTATCAAAATTATTTACATTATAAAACTATTTTTTAATGATTAAATGATATATTACTGAAGAAATGTTTTTAAAAGGATCTTTCCAAAATATTTTTCACCTCAGTTGACAGCCATTGGTGTTACTTATTTCATTCAAAAAAAATGATCCAATGGTAATATTAATATTATTTCTCTTGATGGTTTCTGTTTTTATGGAATGATGTTTATGAATCTCATTTCCCTTTCATGGGTTATATACTTTTAAAACACATTCATCATCCACGGGTTCTATGCTTATGAAACCCTCTTCATTTCCCTAGTTACGCATTGATGAAATGATTATAAAACCATAATTTTTTCATAGGTTAAGATATTATTAAATATTTATGTCACCTATTTCATTTCATGGGTTGTGATATGATTATTATAAAATAGATCTCTTTTTATGGGTCATTATATGATTGATGCTTTATTATTTTGTGGATCTTGTATGAATATTGTAATTATTATATATGTGAGACCTAGATATTCATACTATTAATTATGTAATGATTTATTTATTATGAGATAATAACGGGTGTCATGTCAATGGGATTGTTCCCATATGGGATGATGGGGAAAATTGATACCTTACAAGAAAAGGACTTTGACTGGGGATGGTGAGGTGTCTACCCTAGTAGGTGTCGTACCCATGAATCTAGGAAGATAGAGAAACCCTATCCACTATTAGAAGATGGGGAAACCCGATCCAAAATGGAAATATGGGGAAACATGATCAATTACAGGGAAATGATTGTGATTTGGGATGGTGGTGTGCCCTTCTAAGTTGGTTTAGTCCCCATGAAGTTCCCAAATAAGTTCTAGCAATGTTTCTTGACATGTAGGGAATGATATTACATGTTTATTCATATGAAAAAATTCCATGTCTAATTACTATGTAATTATTTTTGGGATTATTCTCCTGTTTTCCTTATGATTCTTGTCTTAATAACTAATAATTTTATTTACATTATTCATTCTTATGATATTTTATATCTAGGGTAAGATCTTTAAATGTAATTTTCACGATCTCAAACAATTATCCTCAGAGTTATCCTTAAATTTTTTACTTTATTTACAATTAATGATCTTATAAGATCCACTAATTTTTTTACTCCCCTGGTTATAAAGATATATATAATTTATTACAAGAAAAAAGTGGTTCTATTATTGGAGATCCTAATAGGAGATAATGTAGATCACCTATGTAACATTTTTTATGTTTCCATGTTTCCAAAGTCACTAAAATCATACGGTCTATGCAAAAATATTTATGTAATTATTTATATATTTTATGAAAATAATGTATTGTCTATGTCTGTTAAGATTTTTTTATAGTTGGAATCAATTAAATAGTTTAGTTATCCTTTGGAAACTAGGATAAGAAAACTATAGTGAGATACCATTGAATATTTCTAAGGATATAATGAGGTATTCCATTAGAGATAATATTTTGGATGAAAGAAAATATAGGAAAATATATTAGAATTTTGTTAAAGTATAGAGAGAGTGGTTTCCTAACAACACATACCTTTCTGGATACTACAAGTGCACATGATTTAGGAATAGATCTAGAGAGGAGTAACAACTCTGAAAAGGTTTGTTTGTACTGACTCCAACATGACCTATTATACAACAAGTAACATTACTGAGAATCTAGTTTTACACTCTAAGGGGATATTATTTGGGAATTAAAAAACTTTTCCTGATCCATTATGAAGTATTTAGAAATAATTTCTCTCTAAATAACCTATAATATAACTAAGGTGATGTTGATTAAGGAAGGTGTCATAATTTAGAAATCTTATTAGTGGTTTTTATGATTATATGGTTCATTACATTGGTAAATGTTTCTTACAAAATTATATCTAGTTTTCATTAATGGAAGAAACCAGAAGGAATTGTGTTAACGTGGAACATGAGGTTAACTTTTCTTTTAAGAATCCAAATTGGATGTTCAATTCTGGGAATGATTTTGTGAATTTGGATTATTAGTTTTCACGAAACATGATTAACAATGTATACATTGACCATTTATTAGAATCACCAAGGAAGAGAAAGAATGAGTTTGATGAGATTTTGAGTAATGGTAACCATGGAGAAAATATGATTTAGTTCCATTTGTTTCAAGAATGTTTAAATAATAACCCTAGTGAATGTCTTAGAAGAATAAACTGATCTTCTGATTGTGGAAAAAATGAAAAAGTGAAAGCATCCAAATTGGAAAAAATAAAGGGTTCGATTAATTAAATGGATGTGAATGTTGGACTTCCTAGGAAATCATAAAAGGTTAAACTCTTTAGTTATGGAATGATTAATCATTGCATAAATTAGTGACCTAAGTGAAATGTTCCTGAAGATAATCAGAAAAAAGGTATGAGTAATGGCTATATTTCTAATGATGATGTGGTGACATATTAATTGTTAAAGGAATGTTTTGTTCATTAATTGGATGTGGTAACATTCTAATGTCATATGGATGAAGTGGAATAATTGATGTTTTTATGAATTTGGATTCAAAAGTTATGTTATATTAATTGTGAAATATTAACGGAGTATTCTATTTACGTTTTCTTCTATGGATTTGAAATATTATTCTAAATGTTTCTAATGGACTAAAAAAGTGACGTAAAGATTGGATGATATTTGGGATACGGGAATACAACCCTTAATATGTTCCTTGTATTAATGAAATGATGTATGAATAATGATATTATGGACATGAATATTTAAATTTTATATCACTTAATACAATGTCACTAATTGTGGACTTTTTGTAATGTTTTTTATGCTATCATTGATGAAGTTTCAATAATTTTAGGGTTTAAGGAATAGATCCAATATACCTTGGAATAAAAAAATATTAACATTTTTGACCTGTATTTATGGAAATTTAGGTCATTCTAATGTTTTAATAGAATACTTAGTGAATGTATTCACATGTTTGTTATGTGACAGATAAGAGATACGATATGATATATGGGGGATCAATGCTGAACTTATTTTGAAAAATTTAGAGACCTTATTTCTAGTTTTTGTTTATTTTCATTGTCACGACCCAACCCTACCCGGGCTCGAGCCGCAAGTACCCCAAGCCCGCCTCCATAGGCCAGGGGCTGGCGACCAGTGCCGAAGGAACAACAACTCGGGGAGGCCTTTGCCTAAGTTGATGTACACACACACACACTCGGCACACTCAATGAAAAAGTGCAGAGTAAAAGAAAATACAAGTAAAGAAAAAGGGAAACTACTATATATAAACCACAAGAGTGCATCAACCTCTAAACAGTACAAAGTAAAAGCTGAAGGTACACTGAAAATTAAAGGGGAAAAACAAGCGTCCAATCAGAAAAGTGCCACAACCTGGCAACAGGTAAACAAAAGAAAATAGCTGGAAGGGTCCCCCACCTATAACCCGACTTCGACCACCACACGCGGTCCAAGTTACCAAGCTCCTAAGCTCCTCTGACGTCACGACCAACGTGTCCCTCGTCTGTAAGGGCACGCCAAGTGTGGGAAAATCCAAAGCAGGGGTGAGTATAAAAATACTCAGTAGGATATCCGGAAGGCTCGAGGGAGCAACAAACGAGGTACCGAAGGGTGAACAGTAGAGTGAATCGGAAAAGTAAAGGAGTATAACAAGGAGTGAAGTAGAGTAACATCAGAGAGTCCTGCTCAACCCAACAAGAGGAAAGAAGGTAGACTCATCAAGACACAAGGATCTGGAAACGGTGAGAAGATGAACTTTTCATCAAGTCTTTTCTACCTATAATAGGATAGTAGACTCATCCAAACATGAGAATATAGACATGGAAAGCATGTGGCGAACCCCGTGGGTATTCTCCTCTCTAGGAGGGAGAGTAACCAAGCCCATGAAGTGGGTACTGGAATAAGGTATTTACATAACCATATGCTCAAACAAGAAGCCCAAAAAAGATCGTAAGGGGATCTCCATCCCGTTGCTCAGCCCATGAAAAGTGAGTAGCCATCAGTCCCAGAAGTAAACACCATCGATGTACAGCATCCCCCACGTCTTCCCCGAACTACAAGTAAAGGGTCTCAAACCACCACACCTCGACACTATCCGCTTTGGGTGGCACTGACTCGCTCGCACGGTTTTAGGTCGAGTCACAATGACGCGTCTGGGTGGGGGAAAATCTCCTCGTAATTGAGAGTTATAGGTAACATCAAAACACAACTCGTCACTGCCCCACAGTCGAAAGGCCTCCTCAATGTCGATAGGAAACCCCCTGCCCAGCCCCACTGGAGGGTCCCTGGATGTCGACGGGTTCCCACTATAGGGAGACCCGTAAATTCGATGGGTTCCACACCGCCCAGTCCCGTAACAGGGTAATCTGCAGGAGGGAGACCCGGCTAAAGTCGGCAACGAGACCACTACCCAGCCTAGCTGGAGGTAACCCGGCATCAGGGACCACTACCCATCCCAGTTGGAGGTAAGCCCAACATCGGAGACCACTTCCCAGTCCAGCTGGAGGTAAGCCTGGCATCGAGGACCACTGCCCAGCCCAGCTGGAGGTAAGCCCGACATCGGGGACCACTACCCAGCCTAGCTGGAAACAACGTCAGTCCTGCTAGAAACAACCTCCTGGGTAGAGGATTATTGCCCTCGTAAAGTGTTGGTCACACAGAAACCACCAGAACTCTACCAGGGAACACCGAGAAATTGTAGAAACTCCCTAGGCCTCTAAAGGCAATCACACTCTAATCCGTTGAGTCACTATCGAAGCATACTGAGACAACTCATCCCAGAAAGTGGGGAAAACACCCACACTGTACGGACACCCGTAGCCGCAAATGGTGCCGCAGTTCGGTGAAAGGGAACCGTACTAGAACCCCTCACAGCTGAAGAAACAGAGGAACAAACCATCTCTGTCGGCCAAACGAGAATAGGACCAGGGGAAAATTCAACCCTTCTAGCCAAACAAACGATCACCAAACCAGGGGAAGTCTCAGCCCTACTGGTCAACAAACACGAACAAAGGAACCCTCTATGTCGTGAGAGGTCAAAAGTAAGTAAAGCAGACCACAAGACACACATGGGGCCCACACGACATGTGGCTCCAAGTCATCCCCAACCAAGCGCACAAGCGTTCTCAGGTACAACCATCCACATGTACCTCCCAGCGCTCCTGTATACACCCATAGTATACCACATCTCCAGCCCAAAGGCTAACGTGCACACAGCACCCAACGTAAACGCGAAGGCGTGAATGTAACATCTCCTCCACAAAGGCCCAGGCACGAAAAACCACATCTTATGAATCATTTACAACACTCTCCTAAGAGTGCGTGATCACACGCCAAGGGTCCGCTACAAACATGGGTGGAGAAACCACCACCGGAGCACCTTTCATGGTTCCACATTTAAGAAGATCATATATGAGGCTTTGCTCGCCTAAACAAATTACACCGTTGTAATCCTTGTGAAAAAAAATGCGAGATCGACTATTTAATCGCCCCAAACGGGTATCCATCGTAAAAGACGCCAATACCGCCTGACGCCCAAACGACGTCCCGTGGTCATGAGCCTCGGCCTTGAAAACAGTCAGGCGCATCGCACCATTTCGATCCCCTCAGTAGAACATGTCAAAAAGACTGCTCACTTGAGCGCAACAGATATTCGGGAAAAAAGATGCATTCTGGCGCACCGCACACGAGGGGCGCTTCGTGGGACCCTAATCCTGGTCCCAAAACTTAACGGACAGATCACACCATTGCGATCCTCTCGAAAAAGCACAAGAGATGGACTAATCACTTTTCCAAAAAGGACACCCAGTGATAATGATGAAAAATCACTGTCAATGCCCAAACGACCCTTGTGGGACCCGCACCATCGTGTGGAATTACAGCGGGCAGACTGCGCCAACGCGATGCCCTCAAAAAACCCCCAAAAATGACTGCTTGCACGCCCTGAATGGAAATCTGATGAAAAAGTCATGAAACACTCCATGAAACTCAAAAAATGGTCATGGGGCCCATGCCTCAACTTCGGCCTCAACGCCCAAAACCACCCTGAAAGCTTCCCCCCGACGCTAGGGTCCCAACGCTGCTGATGGCGTTCAAAACGGACATCAAACGCGTCCGCGCCGTCCAAAACAAGAATCTCTGGAAAAACACTCGTCCACTTAAGGACACATAACGCCACCGAGGCCCCTCGTTTCGGGAATTAAAAATTCCCAAAACCATCTCAAATAGTCCGTCTCGTCGATACGGTTCCACTGCCGTAGACGACACTCAAAATGGACACCCGTAGAGGAAAATACGAGCATCCGAAAACCGAGGGGGCAAGGCCCCTTGGGCTGTACCGACCTGGGCCGGCCCGCGGCTTAGCCACGCGGGCCAGCTGCAGACTTGTGTTCCGCGCGCAGACTGGCCATGAGGACCGGTCGCGACAGCCGAGTGAAGACCCGCGCGACACGAGTCTTTGTCGCCGCACGTGGGTTGCGAGCCGCGACCCGCCGCCGCGCCGAGGCGCTCCGCCTGGCCCCGGACTCTCCCTCTACTGAAGGATTTCTGCGCCCCGACCTCACCTAGCCGCTCCACCAGACACCCGAGCCGCCGTCCGAGAGCCCCGCTGCCGCGCCAAGCGCCTCCGCCACCGCACCATCCGTCTGAGCTGCCTGGAAGACCGCAAACTTCGACGATCAACCCCGGCCTCCTCCGAACTCGGATTTCGATTCCGAAAGATGCATTGGAAAGATAATAAAATATACTACATATTCAGTGGATTTTCTCGATAATTCGACTGAGGTTCAACAAAAAAATCTGAGCTCAAAGTGGGTGCGGGAAAGCAATATGAAAACAACAAATCCTTCCTCGTGGGGCTTTGCCCAAAGCTTCGCAACGATCCGCCGGCTACCATGCCTTGGAGATGATGGAGATGGGAGGAGGGGATTGATATTCCTTGGTGTGTTCCTTCGGCCAGAGAATTGGGAAATGGGGTGGTGTGGTGGTGAGGTCTTATTTAAAGAAAATTAATTAATGAAATTCTTAATTAATTAAAAACCTCAAAATTTTCCCACATCTGAAACTCTCGATGGGGTCAAGGTTAAGCCTCCCCTAGGGTAAACACCACCCCTCGAGCACAACGGTGGTCTCAGAATTTGATTTCGAGCTTCATTTTAAATGTTATAAAGCTGAACTCCCAAAGCCTCCAAATTATGAAAACGCCCCTGGGGCCATTTTTCACAGACGACCCGCACCCGTGAAACTTATACCCCTACTAGGGTAAATGGTATGCTCTGAACTCAATGGTGCCCTAGATTTTCCAATCTGAGCCACCGTTTAATAGATACTCATGTATAACCATTAAAAAAATTAATTAATTAATTAATTTATCCGTTTAACGTTCCGAAAGCGAGCGAGGGGACCAAACATCCCGTGCTGACAAGTTTTATGTCGTTCCTAGGTTAAAAACCCCATTCCGGACCCATCCGTACAATCAGATCTCTGTTCTGAAGCACCCTTTAGGAGTTATACCATTTATTTGGTGTTTCCAGTGTGAACGCACTGAAAATTTAATTCTGGCCTCTCTGAGGCTCAAAATCGCACGTCGTCTGAAGGTGTTGCTTTGGAATAACATCAAGAATATTCCAAAGTGTTTTGAAGAAAAAACTGGGTTCTTACATCATTCCCTCCTTCAAGATTTTGATCCCTGAAAAGAAAAACCACAGAAAAACTCCAGGTACTCAGCTCGCTCCCGGCTCCTCTGTACCCAAAACTACTCATGCACAGCTCTACGCCACCACACACAGACCAAGTGACTGATCCATTCACGTGAGGTCTACCCTCACCGATGTCGTGCATAGGAGCACACACACCTCTTCTCGGGTGTGTTACATGGAAGATGTCATGCACCCAAACCAGCCACTGGGGTTAGGGCAAGGTGGTAGGGAACCTCACCATCCCATCGCACTGTCTCAAATGACCTGAAGGCCCCCGGGGGTAAGTTACCTCCCCGAAAGAAATCCTACGCTGCATGTCGCGACTGGAATCATTTCCCACACCTGGAACAAGGCCTGGTGATTGCCTCCTTCAGAATATCCATATGTTGAAACACCCAAGGATATCTAGTCATGCAAGATTCCACAGTCAATGTCTCTCAACCAGGACTCTCTTACAAGTTCGGAGAGAGATGGAGTCGACGCCATCGAATAAAGAGGATGGTTACACACCTTCTACTCAACCAACACAGGGTTACACCTGACGCCCTGCGTCACCCTGGTAACACCTCAGAAAAGGAGCAGGGAGAAAAGAATTCTACACACAGCGTCTAAAAATTCTACTTCAAATAGTAGATGTGCTGTAGAGTGTACCTATTATCACCTCATCCTCTGTAGGATCGCAGAAATCCAAAGCTTGCGGCTGTCCGCGGTCCCAACTGTCAGCTCTCGGAGCCTGACGTGGACCGCCTAGTGGTGATGGGAAGACCTTGTAAAGTCGTCCCCCACTACCAGCTCCTCCCACTCCTCTGCTAGCACCACCTCTATGGGTACTACTCTGATCATGGCGCTGCCTCCATCGTGGTGGTGCACCTGCTTCCTACCCAAAGCTCATCGCATGCCTGGTCGGGCAGTCCTGTTCCAGGTGACCTCGCCCATCGCAAGCATAGCACCAAATCTCTCTGGGATGCACTGGTGCCCTCTGGCTCCATTGTGGTGTACGACCATGCCCCTGAGTCCGGTTGTCAGAAATCCACCTGCGTCGAGGTTCTGCTTGCTGACACCCACTAGCTATGGCAGACGTCTTGGCTCCAACATGCCTGCTGCCACCACCAACTCCAGAACGTGACAGGAAGCTCTCTGTCACCAGCGCCTGCTCTAGCACCCCGACATATGTGGAAATTATCAAGGATACTATGATATAAATAATATCTCGGCAGAGACCATGCTCAAACTTACGCGCTCAGAGGTTATCGTCATGGACCAAGTCTTAGTAAAAGCGTGCACAGTCTGCGAAACTAGCCGCGTACTCAAAAACCATAATCCCTCTCTGTTGAAACTGCAGGAGCTCCTGAATCCAAACAGAGCGCAAGAAGGAGGGAAAAAACTCCTCATGGAACAACAACTGAAAGTAACCCCACAAAAGCGATGACTCATCAAGAAACTGAGTCACCAGACTCCACCAACGCCGAGCTGCTCCACAAAAAAGGTCGGTTTCCAAAGCCACCATAAGATCTGTCGGTGTCTGCACAAGCCTGAAAAGGTGAACCACTGTCTCTAGACAAACCTCTTCTGCCTGAGGGTCTGGATCACCACTGAACCTCATCGGTATCTATCGCTGGAACTCACGGAGCATGCTCAACCTGCGCTCAAACTCAGCCTGCTCTACTGAAGTTGTCTGCTTCTCAACAGGTGGGGGTGCTGGTACCAGCCCACCCAGAGAAAGGGGCTCGCATGATGGGTCATGGACGGTGGCCTCATAGCTCACAGGGTCATCGTCACGCACCATCGCTGGTATCTGGGTTGGTTTTCTTCACGGAGACATCTTGAATATTATCAAGGAGCGCCGCTGTCCGATGAGCATATATGTATATACCAATAACAACAACGATGGGGAGATGACTCAAGAAGGATAGTCAAGACTCAGTCCTATGTGATGCACAAAAAAATTTCCCTCCAATAAGTGTCTCAGCATGCCGAGTTGACAAGTGGGTTATCAGGGTCCTAGTGAATGGATACGTCGGCCGCCACACCATCACTGGACTCCCTTGCCTGAGAGCCGCTCTCGAGACACGTTAACAGTGTTTCCCTGAACCCAAACCAATTCTTTTTATTTTAGGGACGTCCGAACAGCATCCCAAGGAACGAAACACCTCTGATACCACATTGTCACAACCCAACCCTACCCGGGATCTAGCGACAACTACCCCAAGCCCGCCTCTATAGGCCAGGGGCTGGCGATTAGCGCCGAAGGCACAACAACTCGAGGAGGCCTTTGCCTAAGTACCGATACACACACACACACGCACATCACACTCAATAAAAAAGTGCAGAGTAAAAGAAAAGATAAGTAAAGAAAAAGGGAAACTGCTATATATAAACCACAACAGTGCATCGACCTCTAAACAGTACAAAGTAAAAGCTGAAGGTACACTAAAAAGTAATGGGGAAAAACACGCGCCCAATCAGAAATGTGCCAGTACCCAGAAACAGGTAAACAAAAGAAAACAGTTGGAAGGGTCCCCCACCTGGAACCCGACTCTGACCACCACACACGGTCTAAGCTCCCAAGCTCCTAAGCGCCTCTGACGTCATGACCAACCTATCCATCGTCTGCAAGGGCACACCAAGTGCAGGCAAATCCCAAGCATGGGTGAGTATAAAAATAATTAGTAGGATACCCCGAAGGCTCGAGGGAGCAAAAAAGGAGGTACCTAAGGGTGAGCAGTAGACAGAACAGTAAATGTAATGGAGTATAACAAGGAGTGCAGTAGAGTAATAGTAGAGAGTCCAGCTCAAACCAACAAGAGGAAAGAACATAGACTCATCCAGACACAGGGACCTAGAAACAGTGAGAATATGAACTTCTCATCGAGTCTTCACTAACTATAGCAAGAGAGTAGACTCATCCAAACACAAGAAGCTAGACACAGAAATCACGTTGCGTACCCCGCGCGGCTTCGCCTCTCCTGGAGGGAGAGTAACCAAGCCCAAGTAGTGGGTACCAGAACAAGGTATATACATAACCATATCCACAAACAAGAAGGCCAAACAAAATTGTAAGGGGATCTCCATCCTGTAGCTCATCCCAAGAAATGTGAGTATCCAACAGTCCCAGAAGTAAACCCCATCGATGCTCAGCATCCCGCACATCGGCCCTAAACTACAAGTCAAGGGTATCAAACCACCACACCTCGATACTATCCGCTTTGGGCGGCACTGACTCGCCCACACGGTTTTAGGTCATGTCACAAGGACGTGTCTTGGTGGGGGAAAACCTCCTCGTACTTGAGAGTTCTGATGGAATGTCAAACCACAACTCGTCACTGCCCTGCAGTAGAGAGGTCTCCATAAAGTCGATAGGTGACCCCCTGCCCAGCCCCGCTGGAGGGTCCCTGGATGTCGACGAGTTTCCACTACCGGGAGACCAGAAAAGTCGATGGGTGCCACACTGACTAGTCCCGTAACAGGGTAATCCACTAGAGGACGACCTGGCTAAAGTCGGCGATGGGACCACTACCCAGCCCAGCTGGAGGTAACCCGACATCATGGACCACTGCCCAACCTAGCTGGTGGTAAACCTGGCATCGAGGACCACTGCCCAGTCCAGCTGGAGGTAAGCCTGGCATTGGGGACCACTACCCATCCCAGCTAGAGGTAAGCCCAGCATCGGGGACCACTGCCTAGCCTAGCTGGAAACAACGTCAGCCTTGCTGAAAACAACCTCCTGGGTAGAGGATCGGTGCCCGCATAAAGTGTTGGTCACACCGAAACCACCAGAACTCTACCAGGGAATACAAAGAAATGGGAGAAACTCCCCAGGCCTCTGAAGGTGATCATGCTCCAATCCGCTGAGTCACTATCGAAGCGGACATAGACAACTCATCCTAGAAAGTGGGGAAAACACCCACACTGTAAAAACACCCGTAGTCGCAAACGGTGCCGTAGTCCGGTGAAAGGGCACGGTCTTGGAACCCCTCACAGCTGAAGAAACAGAGGAACAAACCATCTCTGTCATACAAACGAGAATAGGACCAGAGGAAAGCTCAACCCTGCTGGACAAAAAAACGAGCACCAAGCCAGGGGAAGTCTCAACCCTGCTGGTCAACAAACAAGAACAGAGGAACCCTCTACATCGCGAGAGGTCAAAAGTACGTAAAGTAGAGCATGGCACACACATGGGACCCACACGACGTGTGGCCCCATGTCAACCCCAACCGAGCGCACAAACGTTCTCAGGTACAACCATCCACATGTACCTCCCTACGCTCCCATATTCTCCCAGAGTATACCACGTCTCCAGCCGAAAGGCTAACGTGCACACGGCACCAAACTTCAACGCGAAGGCGTGAACGTAAAAGATCTACCTCAAAGGACCAGGCACAACCAACCACATCTTATGAATCATTTACAAAACTCTCCCAACAGTGCGCGATAACACGCCAAGGGTCCGCTACAAACATGGTAGGACGAACCACCACCGGAGCACCTTTCATGCTTCCACATTTAATAAGATCACGTATGAGGCTTTGCTCGCCTGAACAGATTACACCGTTATATTCCTCATGAAAAAACATGTGAGATCGAGTATTTACTCACCCCAAAATGGGTATCCAACGTAAAAGTCACCAATACCGCCTTACGCCCGAACGACGTCCCGTGGTCCCGAGCCTCGGCCCAAAAAACAGTCAGGCGCATCACACCGTTTCGATCCCCTAGGGAGAACATGTAAAAAAGACTGCTCACTTGAGCACAACAGATATCCGGGGAAAAAGATCCATTCCGGTGCACCGCAAACGAGCGGTGCTTCGTGGGACGCGTACCCTAGTCCCGAAACTCAATGGACAGATCACACCATTGCGATCATCTCGAAAAAGCACACGAGATGGACTAATCACTTGTCCAAAACAGAAACCCGGTGATAAAGATGGAAAATCATTGTCAATGCCCAAATGGCCCTCATGGGGCCCGCACCATTGTGCGGAATTACAGCGGGCAGACTGCGCCTATGCGATGCCCTCATAAAAACACCCAAAACAACTGCTCGCACGCCCCGAACGGATGTCCAATGAAAAAGTCGTGAAACGCTGCACACATCTCAAAAGATGGTCTGTGGGGCCCATGCCTCAACTTCGGCCTCAATGCCCAAAACCACCCTGGAAAGCATCACCCCGGCGCCCGGGTCCCAACGCCGCTGACGCCGTTCAAAACGGACGTTAGACACGTCTGCGCCGTCCAATACAAGAATCTCGGGGAAAACACTCATCCACTTAAGGACATGTCGTGCCCCTAAGGACCCTCGTTTCAGGAATTAAAAAATTCCCTAAACTATCTCAAAAATTCCATTTTGTCAATACGGTTCCACTGCCGGAGACAACACTCAAAACGGACACCTGTAGCGTAAAATACAGGCGTCCGAAAACCGAGGGGGCAAGGCCCCTTGGGCTGGACCGGCCGGTCCGCCCGGCCTGGGCCGGCCTACGGCTTAGCCGTGCTGGCCGCCCGCAGACTCGTGGTTCACGTGTAGACCGGCCTCGAGGGCCGGTCGCAGTAGCCGCGTGAAGACCCGCGCGGCGTGGGTCTTTGTCACCGCATGGGGGTCGCGTGCCCCGACCCCGCGGTTGCCGCTCCCTGGCAACCCGCCGCCTTGCCGAGGCGCTCCGTCTGGCCCCGGCCTCCCCCTCTACTAAAGGCTCGACACTCCCCGGCCTTGCTTGCCCGCTCCACCAGACACCCGCACCGCCGTCCGAGATCCCCACTGTCACGCCAAGTGCCTCCGCCACCGCGCTATCCGCCTGAGCCTCCTGGAAGACCCGCAAACTTCGATGATCAACCCCGACCTCCTCCGAACTCGAATTTCAATTCCGAAAGATTCGTTTGAAAGATAATAAAATCTAATACACATTCATGGTATTTTCTCAATAATTAGACAGAGGTTCGACACACAAATCCAAGCTCAATGTGGGTGCGGGAAAACAAAATGAAAACGACAATTCCTGCCACGTTGGGCTTTGCCCGAAGCTGCGCGACGATCCGCCGGCCGCCACACCTTAGAGAGGATGGAGATGGGAGGAGGGGGTTTATCTTCCTTGGGGTGTTCGTTCCGACAGGGAATTGGGAAAAGGGGTGGAGTGAGGGTGAGGTCATATTTAAGGAAAATTAATTAATTAAATTCTTAACTAATTTAGAACCTCAAAATTTTCCTGCATCCGAAACACTCGACGGAATCGAGGTTAAGCCTCCCCTAGGGTAAACATCACCCCCCGAGCACAACGGTGGTCTCATAATTTGATTATGTGCTTCCGTTTAAAAGTTACAAAGTTGAACGCCCAAAGCCGCCAAATTACGAAAATGCCAATGGGGCCATTTTTCACAGACGGCCCGCGCCCGCGAAACATATACCCCTCATATGGTAAATGGTACGCTTTGAACTCAACGGTACCCTCCGTTTTCCAATCCGAGCCACCATTTAAGAGATACTCGAGTATAACCAATAAACTAATAAATTAATTAATTAATTTATCCATTTAACTTTCTGAAAGCGAGCGAGGGGTCCAAACACCCTGCACCAACAAGTTTAATGTCGTTCCAAGGGTAAAAATCCCATTCTGGACCCATCCGTACACTCAGATCTCTGTTCTGAAGCACCGTTTAGGAGTTATCCCATTTAGTTTTCATTTCCAGTTTGAATGCACTGAAAATTTAATTCTGGCCACTCCGGGGTGCAGAATCGCACACCATATGAAGGAGCTGCTCTGGAATAACATCAAAAATATTCCAAAGTGTTTCGCAGCAAAAACTGGGTTCTTACATTCATCTTTCTGAAGGTTATGAAGTTAAGAATTTATGAAATGTTTCTGTTAAACTTTAGATTATGTTTGCGAGATTAATGTATTAGTTGAATAGATGGGAATTTGTACATATTTTATAACTTGTTCTAACAACATTCTGTCAATGATAACTAGGGATATATGGGATGGAATATCATAGATCTCATGAATTTATAGTTCATAAAGAATGAATAATTCACCTTCATTTTGAGAGAAAGAGGTTAAGTAGAAATTTGTCAAGAAACAACAAAGGGAGGGGTTGTCCTAAAATTTGAAAGAATATCCTTTCCCGAAAATTATTGAACAATAGGAAAATAATCTTTAAATAAACTTTCTTCATAATACCTTATATTTTTATGTACCAATGGCCTTTTAAATCATCATATGTTTCTGAAATGGGGGTCCACAACATTCAATTTTTCATTCCTTTTTTTGATTGTTGACCTCAATCACTCAATATAATTATTTACATTTTTCATTAATGTTAATATTTAACCATCCCACCATTTTCTCCCATGTGGAAACCAATTTATGATTTACATTGGGTTACCATCACACTTCCAACATTCCCATTTTAAAATAAGTTTTATTGTTCATTTATCTAATGTGGGTTTCTAGGAAAGGAAAATACAAGTATTAATCCTATAATAACCCAGATGAATTTGGAGGTATTAATTCATTCTAAGGGGGTAGAATGTAACACCAAGAGAATTGTGAATTTTTACGATTAAATTAATTTTATTATATTTTTTACATATGATCTATAGTGATGAAATTTATCATTATATGTTAAACCAAGATAAACATTCTCTATAGGAAACAATGACTTGGCTTGTGTTACTCACAACACCGAGATTATATGACCAATCATATTATTATAATAATTATATAGTTATGAACTAGACGTCAAACATAGTAATATGAAAAGATAAAAATGAATTTTTAAATATTAGTTATAATGATCTTATATAAATAAATCACATTTATAATAAAAACGTAATATCGGTAAAGTATTTATATGTTTAAAAATGCTATTTTCTCAAAATTACTTATTTTTTGTCCTAATGTGAATAGTAATAAAATTTATTTTATAAAATTTTAGAAATTTAAATACATAAAATAAAAAAAATTAGTATATAATGTCAAAATATATTAGGGTGAATTTTAGGCATTTTTCTAAGAATCATCATTTTTGGATGAATAGTGAAAAATACTAAATCGTAATTGAAAAATAGTTTTTTGCTTTATTTATTTCTATTAATAGATTTTTTTAATTTTTTTTAATGTCACAATAGAAAAATTATACATTTATTAATAAAATTTCGGTCATTTGAATTATTGATATATAATTTTTAGATATACACTTTTAATTAACTTTTAAACATTCTCATTTGAAAAACTCTTTCTTTCCCTGTTAGTGGGATTAACATTAAAAAAATTATTATTCTTCAGTAAATTGAATTAAAAAGAACATCGACAATTCTAATAAGTAAAGTATTTATATTATAATATGTTTATCTTCAATTTTGACCGAAAATATTCGTAAAAGGGATTAAAATTAATTATAGCAATTGAAGTAAAATTAAGATTCAAAGGAACTAAACATAAATCTCATGGGACAAAATTTTCTTGAAACTTGTCCATTGCCCATTTTGTGGTCTTATTGCAGCCGTAAAACATATTGTTTTTAGTTTTTTGTTCTTTTATGAAATTTTTAGGTAAAAACAAGGGTAAACCCAACTTGTTTAAAAAAGGCCAAGTGTGTCCCCTCCCACCCTTATAAAAGTCCACAACCTCCTTCACTTATTCGCACCTCTCAATCCACATAGATTCATAAATTACCTAAAAATTTACTTAAAAAATACCACACTTCTTCCAAGAACTGTTTGTTTCATTATAAATCAAACCAAATAATCCCTTTTGTTCAAACAAAAAATATTTGTCTAAAGAAGAGGTAACATCATTCCTCATGCTCCTTTTGTTTATTTTCTTTCTCAACCACCTTAATTATTATTATTCAATGCTCATATAATAATATATAAATTTTAATTATACTAATATTTTTTATTCTATGGATTTGACATGAAAATTTTCACACTTCCATCTAATGGGTAACAAACCTACCATTTAGGTGTACAGTGAACTACTGTCCCATGAAACCTTATTGTTTGTTTCACCTTTACCACCAACAACAGTGGAAAATTATGATGGAAAAATCAATTTAATATTATATATATATATTATATTTATGATATATTTATACTTTAATTTTAATTAAATTAATCCAACCTTAATTCATTACATTTTGTTAACATTAGATAACATCATATGTGGAAGTGTGGACTACCGCCTCCTCAAAGTGATTTGATTTTTTCCCACTTTACATGGGATGTTTTAATGATGGTTTAAGTAAAAATATATGATATATATGACATAATAATTATACTAGAAATATTTTATATATTTATTCAAATAAAATTAATTTACATTTTTCTTTCAACACTATTATAAAATAAAATCATCGTTCATGCCTATGTATGACCTACAACCTCCATTAATGATGTATTTCATTTAATGATTATATTTTCTATAGATTAATATAAATATATTATACAAATAATATATGATATATATATATATTTACATTCTGGAAATAATTAAATCATGATCTAATTAAGAGGATCAAGATTAACTAGTCAAAAAAGCCATGATAAACAATGTAGTAATTACAAAAATCATTACATTATCATGGAATTATTAATAAATGGGTAATATAATGTCATAAGTGAATCATATATGGTACAAGATATAATAATATGGATCATTGGTAGATCTATAATGAAATTATATTTATTATACATGATGTTTGAACATGTACAAGGGATTCCATGACTTATGGTACAAGAATTTCATCTCACTTTTTATTTTCATGAGGGAAATTCAATATTCACCACTCGATTACATTGTGTGTTGTATATGATTTAAATTAATGAATTTTATGGTTATTAAAATCAAATTTAGGGTTATTTATGTATCCAATTAATTATGTCTCTTTCATGGTGTTTTAATATTCAAAAGATACAATATATGTAAGATAGTTCGGTCTCAATTTTCATTCATAGAGACACATGTTTTTTATACAAAATATTATTTTATGAGGAATATATAATTCCATTATACATGTCATATCTTGAATATACTTTTTTCATGATATATTAATCTTCAAATAATTTTATTTTCTTATATGGGGATATGATTCAATGTTACCATTGGTAATTTTAATTGAAATAATATCTTTATTTATCGACATTGTTAAATTATGATTCTATTAATGAAATATTACGATCTATATCTTAGTAACACTCAAAGAACATGTTATCATATATTTATTCATGATTTATTCATGTATTGGTACAATTTTCCAACTATTTCATACATAAGATGGAGAAGATAGCGTTTTTAATAATGTTCGACTTTACCTCCCTCTTCAGTCAGAAATCAATCTTTCATGAACACCATGTTTCTAAAAAAGTTTTAAAATATTTTATACTATTCTCTTATGATATTTTAAATAAATTTTTACCCATTTATTACCTTAAAAGGGGTTCTTTTAGAAATAATATCTTTTTATTTTCCAATAAACTCTCCTTTTAAAACATTTTACGGTACAAATATAATGTTCAACATATACAGATTTATCTGCCATAATTACTACCATTACCTTTAATATTACGTTATATAATACAATTTCCATATTTAAAATAATATATATTATCAATATTATCAATTTTTTTCTAATGCGGTTCAAAATAAAAATTATTTTAAAAACTTATTTCTATTTAAAAAGTTATTAAAATCATTTTCAAAACATCTTTTAAAGATGTAATAAGGTTGTGTTAAATGAAAAAGATTTCAATTATTTTTAATCTTATTTTATATAATTTCTAATTATTGTCAATGATTTTTGTTCAATTTTTTTCGTTTTTTTATTTTATTTAATGGGAAAATATTTTCAAAATGATTTCAACCCACCTTTTAAAGATTACAATATATTTTAAAAGAAAAACATTCTCAAAATCTTTTAATGAACCTGTTAGACGTTTTCAATGGAAATGGTTTTCAAAATGATTTGAATCCATCTTTATATGTTTTGAATTTTTTATCAAAAATTTATTTGAAGTAAATTCTTGTTCTGAAATAATTATTTAAATATGGAAGGATATTTTCCTCATGAAATTTTTTAAAAGGATCATTCCAAAAAAATTTCTATCTGTAATGAGATCCATTGTTGTTACTATTTCATTTCTGGGAAATGATCCAAAGGTTCCAATAATTGTTTTTCTATTAATTTTTTATTTTTTTTATTTATGTTTATAAAACTAGTTTCACATTCATGGGTCATATGTTTATAAAAACCGTTCCACTTCCATGGGTATTTTTCTTTTGAAACCTTCTTATTTTTACATGTTATGAATTTATGAAATGATTGCGGACCCAATTTTTTCCATAAGTTAAGATTTGATTACATTATTATGTCACCCATTTAATTTCATTGGTTATGATAACATGTTTGTGAAACCCATCACTTTTTTTGGGTTTTGATGTGATGAATGTTTTATTATTGTGTGGAACATGTATGAATGATTTTACAATGAGATGTTTGATACCTATATCTCCCTTAAATTCATTGGGTAATGATTTTTAATCATGATATAATTACGATAATGAAGTTGATGAGATTGATCCACTATCGGAAGGTGGGGAATCCCAACCCCATATATGGGAATTAATGCAACTGGGATGATGGTGTGTCCAACCTAGTAGGTGTAGTCCCCATGAACATGGGGATACAGGGAAACCTGATCTACTATGAGATTATGAGGAAACTAGATCCACTATGGAAAGATTGGTAAAACCTATCCCTTAAAAATAAAGGACTGTGACTGGGGATGGTGATGTGTCCCACCCAGTAGGTGTAGTCCCGATGAATTTCCCAAATATGTTATTACAATGCATAATTAATTTTAGGGAATGATGTTATGTGTTTGTGTGTATGCCACAATTCCACGACTTATTCATAATTTATGATTTCATGGTTCATAATATTTTTTACCATATGATTCATGTATTATGAAATGATAATATTTATTCCATGATTCATTTTCACACTCTTTGATATGTAGTATATGATTTTTTAATGTTATGATCATGTTTCTAAACCATTATTTTCATTTTATGCTTATATATCTCCCTTTTTACCCTCACCGAGCATATAAACTCATAACTTCTATTATTTATTTCATAGGTTATGAATATATATTTCTTGAATGATATGTATAAGCTGATTTATATTAATGGAGGTCATATTGTGAGAAAATTTATCTCCCTCATGTACCGATGTATACGTTCCAATGTTTCCAAATAAACTAAAAAAATAAAGTCTTTCAGTAATTTCTTATAATGTGTTAAATATTTAAAAAATAATGTAATATATATTCATGTTATGACTAGGTTTTTTATAGTTTCTATTAATGAAATGGTTTATTTAACCATGGGAAACTAGATTGAGGAAACATTATTCAGATCCCTAAAAAAATTTCTATGAATATGTATAGAGATTTCTACAAGGATAAGATTAAGGATGAGGAAATGTATAGGAAAATGATATGTAATTTTGGTGTGTGATAGAGAAAGTGTTTTCCTATAAATGTGTCACTATCAAGGTATTACCAGTGGAAATGTTTCTAGAATACATGTACCATGGAGTAATGACTTTTACATGGTTCATCAGGTCTTCCCGAGCATAACCTAGTAAACGATAAGGAGCCTTACTATTCCACTAGTTCGACAAACCCATGGGTTATTCTTTGGGAATTCACAAACACTTCAAGAACCGTTATGATGGATTTAAAAATAAGTGGTATATGAAAAAAATAGGTTAAATATAAGGTGTAAAAGGTTAATGAATGTGTCAAAATATGGACATCATATTAGTGGGTTTTCTGGATTTTTTGGTTCCTTAATTTTATAATAGTTTCTTACTCAATGATTTCCATATTCTGTCAATTAAAAGTCCCATAAGGATCTAGGGTAATGTTGAATGTCATGTGAATATTTCTAATGGGAATATATATTGGATGGTCACTGGATTGCATGTTTTTTTATCATTTAATGTATGTTTTTATAGAATATTATTAAAGATCCCATTACCATTGTTTCAGAAATATAGAAAGAGTCACCCGAGTGAATTTATTAATGTAACAATATGATGTTTTTACTGTAGAAATGAAGGACCCAAATCAATAAAATTTAAAGTGAAAAAATAAGGGGTTATTTAATGAAATGGATTAGAATAAAATAATCCCAAAGACATCATCAATGGATAAATTATTTATTTTTGGAATAAATTTTAATTATGAAAATAGATGAACTAAGTGTAATTCCCTCAAGAAGAATCAACAAGGTGGTATTAGTAGTGGTTATACTGCGGTTGATGATTTGAAAACATATGATTTGGTAAAGGAACATGGTATTAAGTAACATCATGAGGCATCTTTCTTATGGATTATATTTGAAGTGGAATAATTTATGTTTAAATGTATTTGGATCGAAAATTTTTGTTACATTTATAGTGAAAAATACATGGATTGTTCAGTGAATGTTTTTCACAAAGGATTTACATGATTGTGTTGAATGTTACTGGTGGAGTGGAAAATTTATTTAATAATAAAGTAATATTTTTACTAAGGGAATATAACCCATAATATGTTACTTATTTTATGAAATTGTTGTTTGGATAATGATATTTTGGATACGAATAAGTAAATTTCACAATACTGATTACATTAAAACCAATTGATATTGTTTAGAACATTTTTTGGATTTAATGAATAGATCCAACAAACCTTGGAAAAATGAAGGATGCATGTTTTTAATAATGATTTATGGTAATTCAGGTCATTATCATGTTTCAATAGAATACTTGTTGAAGATAATCACATGTATTGTATGGGACATATAAATTCTCATATAATATATATAAGGGATTAATTTTGAGAAGATTTTGATAATTTTAGAGAACTTAATTATACATTTTTGTATTTTTATCATCAATAAAGATTATATGGTTAACCATTAATATAATTTTTAAGTTAAAAATCATATGATTTTTGTCAAATTAAAGAATTATCTTACCTCGTCTGGATTATGAATATTGTATAACATGTTCTATCAAATTTTTCTTCATGATAACAAAGGACATATGTGGTGGTTTATCATGGATCTCATGATATCTTAACGCTTCAGTAATGAATAATTCACCTTCTTTTTTGGATATGGAGGTTAAGTATATATTTTTCAGTGAGTGACAAAGGGTGTGGTTGTCTTGAAATTATGAAAGAGTACCATTTCTTGAAAATTATTCAGCTGTAGGAAAACTACCAATAAAAAAGATTTCTCGATACTATAATGTCTGTAGAACCAATGTCCTTTTAAATCATCATAGATTTAGGAATTTGTTTCCCCATCACTATAATGGTTAATAAATATTCATTTAACTAGTAATATTTTTATCAACTTTGAAAATAGTTTTTTTATAAATGATTTTAATATACTTCTCTAAGAAAATAATATAAAAAAATTATATATCCTTAATATATATTTTTAGACACAACTGAATTTTTTTAACTTATAATATCATTATTATTATTGAACTTTTTTGATAGTTTCCAAAAAATATTTATTTTCCTATAAATAGTGAAATATAATTATTTTATTTGTAAATTGTATTTTAATTTTAAGAACATAAGAAGTTTAATTATGTTTCAAAATGTTTTAAAACTAAAATAGGTCATTAACATTAAAAATAGTAAAATAAAATTCATTACAGTAAATTATATGTTATATTTTTGTAAAAAACATTTTTTTAATTATTTATCACTTGAAATCTTCTGTTTGATCTGTTTTGATGTTAACATATAAAAAAAATTCTACGAGTTATAGAAATTTAATATAGAAAATTAGATTCTATATTAGGAATCATAATATTTTATAAAATAAAATATCTACCATTTATTTTTTATTAATATGATCAGCAACTATAATAATTTTTTTTCTATCGTGGTAACATTAAAATGGGTTTACTATAATTTAAACTAATACGATAGGGATTATAATTAATTTATAAACATTCTTTTTTTTATTTGATGAGTCTATTCCATACATAAAAAATATTAACTTGGTTATCTGTTTACCATTTATTTTGTTCTTTGAAATATTTAAACAAATGATAATTTCATAAAAAATATTCTTACATTAAATTAAACTAATAATTTGTGGAATGGATAATTTAATATATTTTCTATAATAAATATATTTTAATAAATATGAATGAATTTTTTAATTTTAATTTACTATTAATTTTTACTTATGAATATGTTCCATTAATATCTATTACAATGTCAAATTTGTTCTTTTAGAAGTCATAAAACTGTTTAGTAAATAAAATTTAGAAAACTCATCATTTTTTTAACTATTATATAAAATACTATGGAATTTATTGCTAATTATATCTTATTATGGTTGTGTTAATGTTTTAGATTATAATTTATTTTTTGTTATGTTCTTTTCAGAGTAAATTTTAGTGATTTATTTTAATGTTGAAATTAATGGTATATTACGAAAAATAATATTTTATTAAAGATTGGATTTTCTTAAAAATAAAATAGTAATCAATATTAACTAGATATTATTTATAATATCATATATTTTACATTTATGGGTCACTTATCTTTTTTTTACCATTCATGAACCAGAAATTTTAAAAAATATTTATATTTATGTAATCATCTAAAGTTTTAGTCAGAGGTTATTCATAGATAAAAGGGTATAAAAAATAACCAAGTTATTCTGAAAAATTATATCATGAGAGTATTTCAATTCATATTCATCTAGTATTTCTATTATATCCATTTGGATACAATTTTTATCAAATTTTATTTGTATTACGTTATTACATCAAGTAATTCCAAGAGTATCCTTCCCCTCACATATAAAGTATACCTGTTCTCTTATTCTACTTACACATTTTGTGCATTATATGTCATATAATCCTTAATATAACCCCATACTAGATTACATACCCACATATTAGTGTTTTAAGTATTTCTTAAAGATTGTCCTATCATGGAAGATTGTGTAAACCCAAAGATGTTTCTCAATAAATAGTTATTGATCCTTAAATATTATTTTCAATTATAATTCTTCACTAACATCCTATAAATATATAGTATCCATAAAAAAAATACTTCACCATGTTAAAAATAAAAAATTATTATTATTATGATGTTACAACCATTATCTACCATCTCCCAATACATTGTTAAATTATAATTCCACTTGTGCATATATGTGGCCAACATCATCAAAGAAGTGACGTGATTATTTTTTTTACATATGGTGTACAATTATAGTAATAAGGAAAAAATTAATGAATATAGAATATAAATATATGATATAATAATGAATCTATAAATATAAAATATTTCTTACCTTTCTCTTATTCCATCATTTGAAATGTGACAACAACATTCATGATACATACATACTATAGTCTATATGAATTGTTTAAATCAATACTTTACTGTTAAATTGAATTAATAAATATCTATATATATGACGAATAAATAAGATATTTATTTAATGATTAAAATAATTTAATTTATTTACCCTTGATCAAATTTTATGGACCAGAACAACCAAAATCAACTCTCATAATAGACGACATAAATAACACCCAAAAAAATTTATTTTCATATGGAATTATTTAATAATTGGTGTTAAAATATGATAATAGGATCATATATGGAATTATGAGTGTGTAACTATTTTTATAATATATTTAGGAAAATATGTAATTAATAATATATGTTGTTTGAGCGCATTCGAATCTTGTCATGCAAGAGGTAAGTGATTTATATTTAAAGATCCTTTGAAATGAGATTTTTTGTGATTGAATTTATGTTGATATTAATTGTATAAACATTTTCTATTAACCCCCATGGATTTTATAATTATCTATTTATATCATTATAATATGTGTTTTCTGTTAATTTTCACGCCTTTATGTACTTAAGAGTTTGAGAGAATTGTTTTAGGGAAGTATAACATTATTTCTCATTTCTACTGATTTTTTACATCCATTTATATGTAATCTGATAATGTTTTCAGTATTTCATAAATATAAATATATACGTATATTTAAATTCACGTGTATGTAAGATTCAATATTAAAAAGTGGTTTAAATGGAATATGCAATATATTTTCTAACATTTGTTATTTTGAATTTTTACCAAAAAATGTGAGAGGTATCTTTGTTTTTATGTACATAAAATCAAGATAATTTAGTGAAATAAAAACTTATTAATTGTATGAAGTTACATGTAAAAATTTACATTGATCCTTCAATTTAAATATCATTTTTTTAAATATATATATTTGGAAGAACTTATTAGAAAAATAAAAGGTTATTTTCCTAAAAAAAATATTCATACTAACCTTTGAAAGTTATTTTCACTTTGGTTAATATATTTTGAGGATATGTATGTAAAAAATAGTATTATAATACCAAAAATACATTATTATACTTTATATTGAGTGTTTATAAATATAAATATGAAAGTATGAAATTTTTTATGAAACCTATTTCTATTCAATGTATTACGCTATGGTAAAATGATGAAATAGTTTTCAAATGCATAACCATTGCATGGGTTATGTTAAAATGTATAATTTATCATATTATGACACAAATATTTATGATATTAATTATTTTATTGGGTTTTACTCAATTATAAATACCTGTAATGCATTAGAGAATTATGGGTAACTCAAAATATATAAGGGATTTGAATTAGTGGCTATCCTCGTATATTAAGGTACTCTATCCACTGTGATAGTAATTAATATAATCCTTTAATTCATTTGTTTCGAAAAAATATATGTTTTATGCCAATTTCTTTCTATCGGGGTCCCTCATCCCCGGTTCTTTTATAATTAATGTCTTAAAAACTATCACAAATTATTACATGATTTAGTATTATGTTTAAAGATATATTGGGAATGGATTTAAATTCTTAATATCATGTTCTCGTGTCCTTATGTTAGTTCTATATTTAATTGATCATTGATACCTCCCTTGTTTACACTTACTAAGTGTTAGAGACCACCCTTTCATATGTCTCTATTTCCATGATATGAAGAATTTTTTGACATATGATATGTCTAATAATTTTTCATGATATGATAAATAAGTTTGAGATGATGAATATGTATTACTATCATGTTTTTTATTCATACATGTTCAAACAATAGTAGTCCTATTTGGTTCTTACATGGGTAACAATGTTACCATATGAATATTTATCTATTAATATATATCATCTATATATGATAATTATGGGTCATTATTGATTGTATCAGAGTAGAGTATACTCATAAAAAAGATTTCTATTAGAGATATTGTTTTTGAAAAACCTAGTGATATAAATTTAGATAAAATAACATCCAAAATTTTTTATAAGATAATGACAATGTGGTTTCCGACATTGATTATTGTTATTGACAAAAAAAATTTGGTTTTATTCAGTGTATAGAACATGAAAGACATGTTAATGTTACTAATGATTAATAATTAAATTTTCCCAACATAAAAATCATTTTTATGATATGAAATCAAAAAACATATATCAATACTTATGAAACATTCTTATAATATGAATCATGGTGAGCATCCAAATGAGAAAAGTATGGAAAATATTATATTGAGTCCATTAAGAGGAAACAAACACAAAAAATATATTTGGATTGATAACTCACTAAATTTATATAATCAATTAGCACCACTTGGAATATATTTTAAAATGTCCAGTATATAGACCAAGTATTTATTATTTTGATTTTTTATCATTTGGATGGAAACGTATATCAATAGGGGACTCTTATTAGGGACATGTGGCAAGAAGAAGAATTTTACTCCATGGTGTGGGAAGTGGTTAAGAGGTTATCTGCCAATAATTACACATCACATATTAATTATTTGAAAATATTGAATAATTACCTGAGCTTAAGGATATGGATAATTAATCCATTATTCTATATGATATAAATTTTACAATACTTATGAGAAATTCATATAGTATTATAATTTGATCAAAATTTTATGTTGAATGATTATTAAATTTCATAAAACCAATCCAACAATGATAGTCGTCTATAAGGGAGTTAAACTATTTTGAATATATCATTTTATATTCAATAAAAGTGAAAATGGAGCTTAGAATGACCCATTAATCTCATGGTTTTAATATGTAATGAAATTTATATGAAAAAAATATACTAATAAAAACAATAGAGTGTAGAGGATGGGATATTTTTTATTCGTTGGGTGTGGAAAAAATCCTAGGTGAAGTTTTATTAGGGGTATTGATAAATGAGATAATTGTTTAAGGATGGTTATCTAGTAACCAAATATCGATAACACAGGAAGATGTTATTCACTACTTATTGGGTGAAATTACTATATAATTCAAAAACCACACACCCATTTTTTAAATGAATTTAGTTTGAAAATTATTCCATTAAATGATAAAATAATTATATTAAGGATGATAATTGACATCAGAAACCTATAAATCACACATAGAAAGGGAAATATTCTGATATCTATATTGCTGTTGAGAGGTATGATAAAAAAATGTTGGAACACCTCTTTAAATCCACTATAGAATTTATAACATCTTATTTAATTCTGGATCAATCCACAATTTTATATCTAATGAATTTCAAAATGTCTCACAGTACCACCTTAAAGATTATGTGTTTAATTTTTATTGAAAACATGATATTGAATGAAAATTTCATCTTAAGAAAATGATTCTTATTCAATTTATATTTGTGGGAATTTTCTTCCATATAATCATTATATTATCCCATTAGTATAATTTCATTCAATTTAGTTCATTGATATCCATCCTTTATATGAATAAAACATCATTTTACTAGGAATGGTTCTCAAATTTTTTATTCCACATCATTCTACTATCATTAGTCACTATAATGGTAAATATGAACATTCAATGGAAATTTCACCCATTATACGATTCATGATTCATATTTTAAAGGGGTGTATATCTATAGTTGTTGGGTATATGCTCAAATGTGATGGTATACCAAATTTTAATGGTTTTATATATCATTATAGGATTTTTCCTTTTCTTACTTTGAATCATGATGTTGAGTTTTAAAAAAACGCACACATAGTCCTACAATAATTTCAAAAACATTATATAGTGTAGAGTTAATGGAGTTCTTGTAATTAATGAATAATCCACAACAAAATCTTGATAAGGGATTCTTTCATCCAAGTGCATCACTATGGGTTTCACTAGTTAATTTTATTAAAAAAATATTTATCTATGAATCTATGTATTAATTATCATTAATTGAAAAAATATCAAAAATAAAGAATAAGTATCTGATATCTTATATGGATGATTTTTTAAAAAAATTAAAAAAAAGTAAATATTTAAAAAATATTGAATTTTTACCTAGATAATATTTGTTGTGGGTAAAATTTAAATAAATACCCAAAATATTCTTCTATTTTGGGTATGGAAACTTTGTATTAGTAGTATATTTATGTGGCTTTACAAATTTCCGCAATATCACCATGGAATTAATGAATGGTCTCATATGAGATTACATTGATCAGTTAGTGGTAGTCTCTAAAGTTAATATTTCTATATATTAAATGATAATGGAAGAGAAAAAATTCAAGATGAATATTCTACAAATGACCCTTTTAAGTGAGAAGTATTATGTAAAATTTACCATCATATAATTTAGTGTAATGAAAGTTTCATGTTTTGGTCATATAATTGTTGATGAGGGTATGCCGGTGGAACAACCAAAGATGGAAGTTATTGATTTCTAGAAGAGAACAACAAATTTGACTGAAAATTATTATCTCTATAAGGGTTGAAAGAATAAAATAATTTCTATTTAAATAATTATTTATTTATGCTTAATATTCTAACCATGTTTAAATTACTGAGGGCTATTTTTAATTGAATAAAGGAATGTGAAATAAATTTTAGGGAACTAAAGAAAACACTAGACAATTAACCTACGATTAATGTACCATTCAATAAACAGTGGTATTTGATATAATTTTATTCTTTAATGAATGTATTGGGTTTCTTCCTCGTGGAGAATTATATTTTGATGGATTATACCTCATGATAATTGATTGATCATGAGATAAATTTCCCGACTCATGATTTTGAGTTTGCTGCTAAATTTTTTATAGAGATGATATGGTGGAACTATAATTATGGGAAATGTCTTGTAATATAAATTATTTTAAAAATATTAAATTATTTATTAAAATTAAATGATATGAATATTTGAATGATAATATCATTGTAGTTGATTAAACATTATAATAAAAAAATTAATTACTACTTAGGGAAAGAGAGTATGTTGGTTAAATATTTAATATAATATATTATTTTATTCTCATATCTGATAAAGAAAAAAAGATTCCTTATATCTATATTTTAAAAATATGGACACAGAAATCATTATTGTAATTGGAAAGAATTATATTTTTCAAATGTGTTCTCAAGAATCGATCCAAGTGATCATTAAAGATAAACAAAAATAAGATATAGTGTTACAAAAGAAGTTAAAAATGATCAACTGAACAAAATTGATTATAATAGAAAGATATGTATTAGAAACCATGTATTCATTCTATCTAAAATAGAGTCGAGTACTGATATATTAGACAAATATAATAGTTCATAATTATCTATTCAATATGGAATTATGAATATGTATATATATATGAAGGAATAATTTAGTTTGACAACATGATGTGAATAATCATAGAGTTTGGATATCATTTTATGGTATGTACTGAATTAAATCACACGGGAAAAAGTTTAATAGGATGACAAAACCAAGAACCAAACCAAATTGATAATGGGAGAACATTGCAATTCTTTTAATTAGATACCCCAAATTATCTATAGTTCATAATGTACTTGGGTTGGAATCAATCAAATTATAAAGTAGGAACACAATATTATTATGAAATAATATTTCATACTTCATCATAATTTTAGGATATACATTAACGAGGTGTAAAAATTTCATTGAGTAACAAATTATATTATTTGTTATCAAATATTTGATGTTAACATTGATGTTCTGGTGGGGTCATCAATGATATTTATATAAGAATTTTTGTTTTAGCGTTATTTATTGTCCATGGAATGATGGTTAATCTATGAGGAACATTAAAACCCAAGAGTATATAATAAGATACTCTTAATTATTGTGTTTGGCATCAACATCATCTACTAAAATAGTTTTCTTGAATCCATAGATTTTAGTTGAGAATTCAGATGGTTCCATAAGAAGCCTTCTATGGAATACTATTCAATGGATTATAATTGTGTTAGGGATCAATAACATCTACTAAAATAGTTTTCTTTAATCCTTTGATTTTAGTTGAGAATTCAGAAGGTTCCATAAGAATTATTCTATGGAATGTATTTTAGAACTCTATAATAGTTGGAAGAAGTTGGATAAATATATCTATTAGTACATGAGATTGATGATGAAATTTTAGATACTATTCTATTCAATAAGGAGTATATCATTGAATTCCATAGTCAATAGAAAAATATGCTGAAATTCAACTGGAAAATCTAGAATTCAATGATTGTGAGAATATATTCCTATTATTTTCTAAAATTAATATTTATATGAGATTTAGAAATAAATAAATTATAGAAACACACTATATTAGAGAATTTTATATTCTTTAATGAGTAAGTATGGAATCGTATCAATTTTTTTCCAAAGAATCAAGATTAAGTTAATGATACGTTATTTGTATATATATAAGTATATACCTCACCCTTCAATATATTGATCATAGAGGTTATACTATTGGATAATGATCTTTTAGATAATGAATAATTTGTATAAATCTTGGAACATGTTGATAAATTCATATAAAAATCATTTACACCCTTGGTTACATCTATTTAGAAGAATTATAAATTCTATGAAGCTACAAGATGACCTATGGATGTGAGGAAATAGAAAATTAATTTTTTTTATAAATGTTGAAATTTCCTTGAAGAAATTTTTTATTTCAATGTGGAATAATCTAACACTACAAGATTTTATGATTTATTATTCATAAAATAAAGTTTTTTTCTTCGATAAAAAATAAAACAAGGATATGTGAGTCTAAATGAACAATAATATAGTATACTGTTATTATCTTATTTTTAAATATATGGATTGAATAGGAATTACATATTTTTGAAAATTATGTGTATTTTTTAATATAAATAAAATATATTTATAAATAAATATTTCTTTTTTATTAATGTCTTTATATGCTTATAAAATATATTTTTTCATAAAATATTTTATTTCCCTGAGTGAAAAAATTTAATTAAAAGCTTTCAAATAAAAAAAATTATTTTTAAAAATTAAAATTATTTTTAAATTATCTATAAAGAATAGCATCAAATTACTTTGTTTAAATTCCCAATAATCATTGATTTTTCATGAATATGAGAAATAAATATAATTAAAGAAAATTTCCATTTTTCAATGAATTTAAAAATTAACATTAAATTATAAAATGAATCAGAATGTAAAATTAATTCATTTATAATTTGAATAACCCCATTATGGTCATTATAATTATTTTTATTCTAATTCAGAAATATTTTTTTTATAATTTAGAAAGAACATTCTAAAAAATATTTTCTTCGTGATTTTTGGTTATATTTAAATTTTATATATCCTAAATATAGAAATTTATCCTCAAAAAATTTATTCAATATTTTGAATTATGGGGTTTAAATTTTGTTTAATTATTTTCTTCTATTTTTCTTCAATATTAATATTAAATGTAATAAATATTTTTTAACATTATACAAGTAAAATGAGAAAATTGGGGTTATAGTTAGTTTGAAAATGCTTCATATAAAAAATTATTTATTTCATTGGATTAGTCCAATACATTATTAATCAATCAATATTTCAAAATATTACCTTTCTATTTAAATTTTCATTATTTTAGGCATTTATTATATTTATGTTAATCATAATGTAAAAAATTTCACTTTCTATCTTTCAAAATCTATAATATTCTATGAACATGATAAAAAACAGTCTCATTTATAAATTTTTATTTCATATTTAATTTAATTTTTATAATAATGGTAGTCCAGTTTAATGTTTTGGTGAACAAATAATTACATAAAATTATAACTTAAAACTGACAGAAACCGTATGAGAGCAATAAAAAGTGTAATTATAATTTTAAAAAATATTAAAATAATTCAGATTTCATTAGTTAAAATTTTCAAAAAATGTTATAGTTAAATATATAATTTTAGTGATTCTTTAATGGTTTATATTGACATTTATTTCATTTTAGTTTTTTTTTTCAATCGAAAATTTAATTAATAGTTTCAAAAATTATAATAATAATTTTTTAATATAAATAATTACTTTTAAAATTAAATAAAATTAATTAAAATAATATAGTCATCCATGATAATGGGATATGGTTTAAAATAACGCCAATTATCTATTTATTTGTCACATTTAATTTAATAGTAAATGCCTTGAACCCAAAATTACAAAAAATTGATATCATGATAATTCCAAAAAATGGATAATGGGTGGAAAACATAGTGTTATGGGTAAAAAAACTATAAATTTTTTATTTAATGATGGTATTTATGCACATAATAATATTTTAACTGAATTATATATATCTGGATCTGTTTTAAAATAAAAATTAATTTTTATCCATTTAATACATTATGTTATTCTGGGAGTTACCCCCATCACATATAAAAGGGAACCCCTATCTTCTCAACCTAAAATATTAGAGTTATAAAAAATCCATTTAATTACATTATACCTTATTATATTCCACAAAAAAATTCTCAAGATTATGGTCTTAGAAGAAGACTATCCAATCAATTCTTATGTTGTAAACCAAAAGAGGTTTCTCAAACGAGAGGTATAATTCTTAACTTAGTATTTTCAAATTTATTTATTATAATAACAATTATGAATAAATTATTTATATTTTAAAATAACTAAATATGAATCATTATTTTATTTTATTTTTATTATTATTATGTATCATAAATAATCCACCATCGTTCAATTCATTTGAAAATGATAACATTGCTTGTGCGTAAGTGTGGAAATCCCCCACAATGAATTGATGTGATTTTGTTTTCACATCTATGTTACATAGAAGGAAATAAAGGAAAATTTACCACATATATTATCTATATATGATATAATATAAATTCTAAATTTTTTAATTAGTTTTTATGATTCTTTCATTGTATTAATTGAAATTATATAACATCATTTATAAATACGTATGTCCTAATATTTCCATAAATAGTGTAAAACATGTTTACCAAAAAAAATTCTATGTGATTATATATATATATTTATATATGTGATGAATATTTATGATATTATTAATGTTTTTAACTTACAAGTGTTTATGGGGAAATGATCAATGTTCGATGACCAAAAATTCTTGAACTAAAACTCTCATAAAAAAATAATAGTTAACATTCAAAAACTATAATATTTCTTTGAAATTAATTTAATAAGTGAAGAAATTTTAAAATATAACAAAATATTATATTAATTGTTTTTAACTTAATATATAATATATTTATGATAAATATAAATTTTTGAAATAGAAGGTTAGGTAACCACTGTCGAATGTGGAACCTTAGGTACGGAATTTTTGTTTCAGTCTCATTTAAATCTAAAAAATATTTACATCAATTTCGATGAATAAAATTTATGATAAATTTAAAATAATACCTCTAAATTTATTTCTCATATGTTTTTTTAAATGATTACTTTTTTTTCTTTCATTCTCCTCTCTCAATGTAATATAGAGCCCGAAAGAATATTTTTTGATGAAAACTGAATTTATTTTTCTATTCGGTTAAGAATCGTTATTCATCCATATCAATGATTTATAAATTTTTTTCTAGAATATTATCTTTATACTTATATTATTGTAAATAATCATTTTTTCTACAATTTCTATTTAAAAATCTTAAATTCAATCAATTTTCATGTTTCAGAATGATGTAATGTTGACTTCATACAATAACTGTAAAATGAATCATTTTTTAAACATACATGACATGATTGAAATTTTCTATCCTCATGACCAGATAATTATTATAATATAAAAATAGGTATTTCCGTGGTTCCTTTTATCAAAAATGTTTTTTATACTTTTTTGGAAATTTTTTCGTTTTTTTGGTGTTATTTCAAAATGAAAAGGTCATTTTCCATAAGAAATATTTCAAGTGATGTTTTCAATGTGTTTTAACTAACATGAAATCCTTTGTTTTTAAATTTGATTTATATTAGTTATAATCCAAGGATTACATCATTATTTATATATCTAGATGGTTTATTTCTATGACGATGAAATAATAAAATATTCATAAAACTGGTTTTCTTTACATGATTTGTCATATGATTATATGATGAAATGTTTATGAAACGTGTTTTTTTCATGAGTTGTTCAATGATTAAATTTTTATGACCTTGTGGTACAAAATTTTATGATTTTAATTATTTAATGGGTTGGACATGAATTATATATCCCTTTAATGAAGTGAGAATATAAGGATATCTCATGACATAATTATGAAATGAATGGGGAGTGATCCTAAATCTATATGGGATTCTATTTAATATCATATACTTTGAAGTGAACCTTGAATTTGTATATGACGTAATAGATAATAAAAAAATACTCTATAATATCCTTATATGTAATTCTTGCCTTTTTAAATTATTTTTGATGCTTATGTGTATGGAAAAAACTCATTAATTGGGCTAGTGTTGTTCTCTCAAAGATCAAGTTCTTTTATTTACATAAGATTCATAAATTAAGAAATTCCAATATATAAAAAATGGTTAAATATAAATATCTATTCTATATACGTTTTGATTTTACAATGATAGTATCATTTTCTAGAATCGATATATTATGGTTATGCTTGAGTGATCATTTATATATACCTTGTTTATCCGTATAGAGAATCTGATCTCTACAGTTATTATGTTTCCATTCCGCTGGATATGAAGAATGATTTTATGTATGAAATATCTAATAATTATTATATTTTTTACGAAACGTGTGGGAGTTAATTTATATATTTTTGGAAGCATATTATTAGGTATCATTAATTCCAACATCCCTGGAGATTTAATGTTCTCACATGGATCCTAATGTTATGTAATGAATATTTTTTTATTAAAATTTTATATCGATATATGAGAAGTACATGTTTCAATAAAAACCGTGCTGATGAATATCAACTATAAAAGGAAATATTCACTATAGAACACATACCAAATAAAAAATCCATGTATAATAACAAAAAGGAACAATTTCAATACAGGTTAGAAGGGACCACCTTATGAAAACATTTCTACTCGCACAACCCAATTTATTACATCATGAAACTACCAACCCTATATATAATTTATCAAAATGAAAAATGGGAAATAAAATAATACCTAGAAACTTGAATTAAGAAAGTAATCTCAACCACATCATCCCATAAAAACTTTTAGAGGACCAAATAGTAAGGTGTTGGAATAAAAATCAACACCATACCCTCAACCTCTCATGTATGACTCCCACAATGAAGAATATCATCAATATGATCAAACAAAACCATATCAGAGTTATGTCTAAAATAAATAAAATAATTTGTAAATAAGCCACACCTAGAAGTGTGAATGTGGAAGTGATGATAACTAACCATCCATCATCACTATCATATATGTTAAAAAAACACCACCAAAGACCATTGGGTTTCATAACACAGTATTTGATGTGGGCGTCATGTGAATTTGAATAATATAAAAAATTATATTACTCATAGAATACTCCATCCTATAGGTTCAAATTATGATCATAACAAATACTTATAGTACCAAAAAAGGATTCATAACCTCCCCCACATTTACTTCTACCTCCAACGACATTACACCATAGAATCAAGATATAGGAATAAGTCATGTTCCTCCATTATTTTAAAGTTAAAACTTCTCAGGATTTTATAATTACCAATCATAATCATTTATCACACCTAATAGTTTTATATTAAATTAGAAATTTTTTTGATAACTTCCCACTTCAGTTCAAAAGTTAATTAGTAATTTGAACCATATTCATTTTATTTTCTTAATTAACATTTAATTTTACTACTACTAGGAATAATAACAGAACACATTATGATAGGTATTAAATGTTACTCCTGAGATTAAATTCAAAAAAGTTATCATTTTATAATAAAAAAACTATATTTTAATTAATTTTCTTTATATTTTATTGGAAAAAATCGTATATGATTGTATTGATGTCTATTTTAATGTTACTATGTATGAATAAGCTAAAAATATATATTTTTTATTTTCAGTTTGAAATAATATTCTAAAAATAATTGAAAATATATTATTTGAATAATAATACTTTGATATATAATAATGTGTTATTTTAAGTATATTAAAACAGATATTGATTATCAATTTTATATAGATAATTGTAATATTATTTGGTAGTGAAATAGGATAGTTTTTGTTAAAAATCGTCTTCATTGCATAATTTTTTTCAATTTTAATTTATTAATATAATATTTTCAAATTAATGATTTAAATGAAATGAATGGATTATATATTATTATTTATGAATTTTGTTCAATAAAATTAACTTTCACGCTATTATAGATAACGCAAGATGTTGATATTATTCACAAATGTATTGTCATAAACAATAGTTTTTTTGAACATTTTATGGGTTATTTTTGAAAAGAAATTATTTCACATCTAAGATTGAAATTCTTAATTTTTTTAATTATTGAAAATATTTATAATTAAAAATATATAATGAGTTCAAAAAAATTTATGTCAAAATTAATAATAGAAAAGTAAAATTAGTATACCATATTTAATTTTAAAGCAGATTTACTATGGATTAATCAAGAAATATAAGGGTTAGTAAGACCCAAACAACATCCTAGTAATCCTAAAATGGTTGGATTTGCTACTCACCCTTATAAACATATAATTTTATTTGTTGGGGCAATTTTCCTAAGATTTAAAATACACATTATATAAATCATTTCAAATTTACATTTATTCAATTTAATTTAATTATAAAAGGGCCCCTCCACCCTTCATATATTAACACATATTTAACTAATTAGCTCAACCAACTCCAAAAACATGTTACATCCCAAAACCTTTTGAAATAATTTTTTCGAATAAATTAAATATTTTTGATATTTTTCACCATTTGAAATACAATATTTAGGTTTCTTTACATGAAATGCATGGTTCGATTATGTTACACAAAACATTGTGTATATAAAAAATGTGAAATACTATTAAAATATTATTATTTAATTTGATAGTTATGTTCAAAAATTTTAACAGTGTGTATGAATATGAATTAATAAATTATGTAAATTTATAATTTATTCTTTAGGGGAAAATGTATTAGAAATGAAAATAAAAAACATTACCAAACAATGGAAATATTTTTATTATTTTGTATTTAAAAAAATGTGTTTTACTAAAAGAAATTAAACGATGAAATTTTGGTGATTTATATTAATGAAATTGATATATTATATATTCAATCAATTTATTTTAAAAAAAAACATCTTATTTTGGTAGGAAAGAGATATGGATAAATCCAACATTTCCCCTAAAAAAATTATTTTTCTAAAAAAAGGTTTTATCAAATTTTGAAACTTAATTTAAATATATTTTTTGGGAAATATAGAAATTATATTTTACAAAGAGAAATTAGTTTTTGAAATGATCTTGAAAATATTTTCATTTGGAGAAATTTTTATAATACTTAGAGATTAATATTTTTTTGATGAATAACGTAAAATACATGTTTTTGTTTTAAAATTCTATTTATAGTAACAAATTCAAGAACATAAAATTGATTTAATATGGGTTTTAAAGTATAATTACTCCAATTATATATATATATATATTAATAAAAAAAATTCATTTGACAAATTTAATATTTAATGTTTTATAAAATCACTATAAAAAATTCTCTATTTTCTCATTATATTTTTTTTTCATTTTATGGATAAATGAATTAATAAAAATTAAATATATTTCACTTATATGAATGGAATTTTTAAAATTTTATTAAATATTTTTAATTAGAATATTTTATATTAAATAATATGTCAAAATAATTTTTGATTTTAAATAATATTAAAAAAATTAATTACAATGGTCAAAGTGAGAATAGTCTTAATAGGGGTTATAGTAAAATGAAAAGGTTTGAAATTAACTCAAAATAGTTTTGATACCCATTAGATGAAAACATTTTGACATTATTTCTTCTAGTATATTATATGGTATATTTTTTAGCAATTAGAAATTTATAAAACGTTGGAACATGTTTTTATTTTAAAACATTACTAGTGTGCCACTCACCTTACTTATAAAAGCTCACCCCCTATTCAATCTAATGAACATATACATAACCAATTAGATCGGACAAACCTTATTAATCACATTAATTGTTACCTTATATCATACTTTAATCCACATAATTTTCATAATTCCAACCTATGATTTATTTTGGTGAAAAACAAAACAAGTTTTCCAAAGAATAGGTAATGTTTTTAACGAAGTGATTTATTTTATTTTATCGTAAAACTCAATAAAATATTATAATATTAATATCAAATAAGAAAATTAGTATATTATATATACTATGATGTTGTTATGTTATTGTAACAAATTGTATCTATTTCCCCTTCAATAAAATTTGATATTAAATCATCATTCGTCAGTACAACTAACTACGTCCTAACGAAACAATTTTATTTGTTTTCCATGATGAACTCTCAAGGCATGATATTTAAATAAATTTAAATTTTTTTTCTTTATATATATGGTATTACTAAACCTATGTTATTATTATACAACTTATACTTCCTTACCTTTTATCCTAAAAAATTGCTACCCATGTGTGTGGAAGACTACAGCCTCGCGAATCAATGTAATGTGCTTCTCATTTCAGTTTTAATTATTTGGAAATAAGGATGTATTGAATGAATAATTGTTATATTTATAATATATTTATAATTTTATAATTATGACATATCATATCATATCTTATTTTCTATTCTATGGGGGATGTAATAACGTCGTTCATGAATACGATGGACTTCCACCACATGAAGTGAGGTGATTCATTTTTGATATACCAATTACATTGAAGGTAATACTAATTTTTCAAAATAATAATATGTGATATACATGACATTAAAACTACTCTGTAATTTAAATATAAAATTTACCATTATTTCATTAATTCTATCAAAATATTGTAGACAATGTATAGAGTCCTATGCATGATGTACGTGGACATTACCTTACCTTTGTGGAATACATAATACATGACAAAAATAGACACCCAAAGTCCGTATTAGTTTATTTCATTTCGAAACATGGTACATAATCTTTTACTTGGTGAAAGATCTTCAACATCTTCTATAAAGATATTTCCCTTTTGTTTTCCCACATTAAACATTTATTCATATAATGCGGTAACGAAAACATAAAAAGGGTGAGATAAAATTCTCAAAAAGGTTAAAATAGAGATAATAAAACAAACCATTAACATTTGAACATAAAAAAATGAAGATAGATTTCAAGTAGTCAAAATATTGTGTCATGAAATAAAACCTGACAGTACGTAAGGAATAGATCATAAAGGGAAATTAACAATGATATGATAGCATTGAAAAACCATGTAATTGTGTAAAAAAATTAGCATATATTATTATTTCCATTGTATCCCTAGCATTTCTTCCATGACCATGATAGTTGAAAAAGTCCACTACTAAATTGAGTTTACTTGTCGTTACTCCATTTATTACATAACCAGATTTACCTGTCATTCTAATATTGTTTATGTCATGAGATATAAATCTTAACCACTGAATAGGATGAAGATATATGTCTCACCCATCTCATAATGAAATAATTCTTAAATGTTCGAGATAAAAACAAATCATTCATCATAGAATAACCCATGGAAAAAATGTCCTTCTTAAACTCATTCTATCATAAAATAATCCATAAAATATAAATGCACTTCATAAAAATAATTACATCAAAAAAAAAATCAAATTAATAATAGGTATATATTCAAAGCCTTATGTCATCATATATGGAAAAAAAATTATAAAACAATTGAACTTAATTCTGGAGGAAAATATCCTTTTTCTTCAATTTATTTTTTCTTTTCGCAAAAATGATGTGGAATTTTATAATTAAAGAAATTAGTTTAAAATAAACCTGAAATATTGTATAGGAAGCTTCATGGAGATAATTTATTATGAACATGTAAAAATCCATTAATGTCCTATATGTTAAAAAATATTATCCTCACACTTTTAATGGAAAAGTCAAAAAGTACATATTCTGGTAAATAAAAGAAAGATTCCATCTATAACATGTAGTAAAAGAAACAATTGGGTAAAAGTTAATTTTAACATAAATTCAAGAATAGTAAATAATTTAAGAAACATTTTTATAAAATGTGGACATGGATAATAAATATATCCCCATAAAATACTTAAATATAAATAATCTCAGATAAAAATGGGATTTCAAAATTATCCCTTACCTTAGGTCCAATTTCTTTCATACATGTCCAAAAGCTCTAGTATAGTGTGTTTAAAAATATTAATAAATTTTAATAGAACCATATTAATATTTATGATATCAAATATAATTCACTTAAGACATTATGTTCCCCGTTCAATTGTTAATTCCATGTTAAAGCAACTCTTTGGGTAATTATAATTTTATTTATCGTACTTGTTTATAAATTTTTTTATTGATATTATTACATAGATCATGATTTAATTACATAAAGAATGAAAAAAATTATTTATATATCATATATATTTAGTATATAAATATATATAATAGAAAGATAAATATAATGGAATACACCGTTAATGGAGACAGTAGGTTGTATGTACGCATTAATGCTGTTTTCATTTCATTATTAAATTGAATGAAAGTAAGTGAATGATATATATATAAATAAATCCAATAGAATTATTATGTCATATATTTCATTATTAGTTATTATATATAATTTATAGTGATTCTTTAATGGTTAATGTGGAAAATGAATCTTATTGTGTCGTGGAGACAATATGCAGTACATACACTTGAGCAATGATATCATTCCCATAATTATTGAATGGTATGGAATTGGATGGTATATAATATCTCAAAATTAGTATCATCTTATAATAATTTTATATTGTTATTATTTTCACCATTATACCTTTCCAAGTAAGGTGGTGGTGAAAAACAGATTACAGCACAGCGTGAAAACGGTAATCCGTACGTACGCACGTGCGGTGATTTCTTTTTTCGTAGGATGGATAGAAGGTGAAATAGGGTTGTTTCATATCTACAATAAAATATAAGTTTATTAGTGATACATTTGTTATTACTATATAATATTATGAAGAAGAAATACATTTGAAATAATCTGTAGAAGAGATAACCTCTTTCTTGACGTGCCTCTTATAAATTTCCACTCAGGGAACTTGAGTTGGACTTTTGAGAAGACCAGAACATCTAGAATGTAACTTGGGAAGTTGATAATATAAATGGGTAGGGTTTGGATGAGGTTGAAAGCACAAAATAGAGTGAAGAGGAGTAGGAGGAGGTGTCCTTACATAAGAGAGGAGAGGGGCACTTTAGAAAATTCTCAAAATATTAATTTATTATAAATTCAATTATGAATAAAAATGGTCCAACAGTTATTTAATTTGAATATATGATGATTTAGGTTTTAATTACTCTCATCCAATAATTGTTTTACATGTTTTGAATATTTTTTATCAGTATCATTTTGGTTTTACCATTATTTTACCCTTTTTAGTCTTACCATGATATCATGTTATTTACACATTGTGGGTTAATGTATTTATCATATCTTGTAAAAAGACCCAAAAAGTTATTTATAAAATATTTTGACTTATATTAACCATATTTTTAATACATGGATTTTTTACAAATTCATAACATCCATATTTATTGTAAAATATCAAAATATCCCAAATTTAATTTGTCAATATCATCCAAAAAATTATAGTATTACATCAAAAAAATAAAATTAAAATTTTTATAATATTTACAAATTCATTTATTTGAATCATCCATTATTGATGTCATCGCCACATCATAATTGTTTAATAAATAAATATAGTTTTCTAAACCATAAAAATTATAAATAAAATACCATGATGTAGGAAATATTTTTATATTTCTAATTAATATTTATTTACATATATATTAGTTATATATTACTATATTAATATTGATTTAGTAAAAGATATAATTTTATGTTTTAATTATCCTTACATTAAATTAATAATTATAAAATGTCATTTTCACATCGAATTGAATCCATGGGGTCCCAAAATCAACCAAAGATTGTCCACGGTCGGATATATCTCATATAATATGAATAGGACACGTGTTAACGTAGCTTAATATTATTATAATATTTTTTACCCTTATTTACATGATTTACCATTTAACCATGGTAAATAAAATAGTTACTATAGTTACTATTCATTATGTCAAAAAATAATTGGTACATATTTAAAAAATATGAAACTTTTGATTTAAAATATTGAATCTATATTTCCAAATTAAAAATATAGATGTTTCAGTAGTTAATTTAAAATTATTTCCCGTTGTCAAAACTAAAAAATGTTGTTTTTCAGAAAAAATAACTATTAAATGATTGACGACTGTTTTTGTACAATTTAAATGTGAAATTATATACAATGACCAAAATTGGATTAAATTATAAAAATATAATCCAATTACTCATTAAAACTAATTATAGAGATAATCTAACTATATAAATAAAGTAGATAAAAAGGCAGTGTCGAATTAAAATGCAGTATTTCTCAGTATTCATTAAAATGTTAATTTTATTAGAAAAATATCATAAATTCAAGAAAAGTAAATTTTTATGTCCCTATTCCAAAGAATATGTTTATTTATAAAAACTTAACTTATAAAAGTGTCAAAGCCTATATTAATAATGGGAGCACCATCAAAAGGTAGTAAAACTGCATTTTTTTAAAATAATATTTATTTTATCTAGAAAATTGATTTTGTTCTCATATCAGGTTCTATAGAATGTATAAGTTGAATTAGAATTATATATAAAATTAAAAATGTGGTTAATACTATTCATAATATCTAGTTATATAACATTTTAATAATACATCATTGTTTAGTGAAACTCGGTATTGTGTATAATGCAAGCTATCGTCGAAGGTCCATCTAGCGTCTAACACCTGCCAAGTCAGTCTTGCGTGTAGTGAAAGCTTTTTTTGGTTTTGATTATAACATAATGCAAACATATTTAATTTATACATTGAACAAAATCTATACATTGTGTTGTGTGAAATTAATTCTATCAAAGAACTTGAAATTTTGTGCAACATAAGCCAAGAATAGTGTTTTGTATACTACATGCTAATACGATGTTTACATATAGCACAATATAATCTTGGTGTAGTATAAAGGAAAATACATATAAGTAATTAAAAATATTACATCTCTCCAAATTATGTGGTGTCACATTCTACACCATTTAAAATGAATTTCACATTTGAAATTCGTCAGGGTTATAAATGGTTCACTACTTGAATGTTTCTTTCATAGAAACCCACATCGAAAAAGTGAATACTAAATCATCATTTCCAAAAGTAAAGTTATAAACATAACGGTTTCCCAAATTAACTCTTCAGTGTTTTTTCACATATAAGAAAATAAGTAGTAATTGAAAACATGGATACAAAAGAGAAATATAACCATCAAGTTCTCAGGAATAGTGATAGAGAAAATGTTTTGGATAAAATTGACTACTATATAGCCATAAATCTATGATGTTTTAAGGGACCAATTTTTTCATTGATAAGAAGGTACAAGGACAACAATATTGGTTTTCTAGATTCATTTTCTAATGTAGAAAATTTTTCTAGAGAATAAATACTCACATGAATTAGGTAATATCTCAATGTTGTTTATTCCTTGAATAATTTGTACATCATCTCTTAAAAAAATGAAGTTCGATTTTTTATTCATAAAGTGATATAATATCATGTGATAGAATGATATTTCATTCCATCTATCTCAAAAAAAATGGTAGAATAGTTTTTCAAATAATAATAAGTCAACTTAATTTGAGTTAATACATTAATATAAAAAAATGTAAAATAATTTATACTATCCATAAATGTAAAAATATAAAATTGAGAAAGAGTTGAACTAAATTGACATTACATTTATTTACCATATCTTAGAAGTTAGTTCTTGGTTGTCACATTCTAAAAGTCTGAATACCATCATCATATATTCTCTTGAAACATGAATTAATATATAACCTTAGTGAAAAAATGAATGCTATAAAAAGTTAAATCATTGCACAAACCAAAATCCCACAAAATTTATAGACTCAAACCATGATATCACCATTTTCTTATATTAGCCATGAGATCATTAATACTATCAAACATCTCAATATGTTATTATCCCTTCATTATGCACACGTCATGTTCTATTTAAAAAAAATCAGAAGAGCCTTTCATGGTTACAGTACCATTCAACATATAAATTCAAATACTAAAGAAAGCATATTAGTGTAAAAATCCTTATTATTGTCTTTATTCTATAGTAAAATTAAATTTCTTATACTACATTACTCTTTATTAACATACATTCATTCTATTACCTCCTTAAACCGTTGACTTATCTTCATCGTTTTATTCTTAAACACTTCTTTCATCTCAAATATCATCTGTAGTCTCTTTATCATCATCAACATAAATAACACCCATATGACCATGATGATTATCTTCTTGATAATTTCCCTCATGGCATATAATTTAATAATTCCCTTACATTATACATTTAAAAAATTTAACCATTGATTATGTCTTAGTAATACCATTATCCTAATCCATTTTGTTAACGAAACCATTTACATTGAAATTACTGGCTTTGTTTCTTTATTATCAACACACAATGAATCTTGCAGGTCCTTGGAAACATTCTCATTGATGTATCTTCCCAAATTATTTACAAGAGGAAAATTGAATTTCTTTCCTCTAATACCACTTTAAAACTCTATCAATCTTTTATTAGATGCTTTAGGAAACTCATAGATGTTTAGATTATTGATCATATTATGTGATATCAGATTAGGAAAAATAACGATGTTTCTTCTTCCAAATACAATTTCATTTGGTTACTAATTAAGTGTATCATTCCATTTTCTATCATATTCTCTATTCACATGAACCCTCCTATTTCCATCCATTTTCTAAAACCCAAAAAGAATAGTCTGAGAGGGAAAACTAATACTTGGAAACAAACATATCACAGGGGGAGTGATTTCAATGTTTAACATCGTAGTTTTAATCCTTGGTTAATCACAATAATTACCAAAATGTAAAAATGTAGTAAATAGTTAGACATAGCCTTAGGGACATCCCTAGACTTACAAATGAAAAATTTATTAGGATCTCACTAATCATTTCGCAACCTATTTTCCAATGGTTGATGAAATCATTACTCTGATACCAACTATGGAGACCCTAGATTTACATATATGGACATTAAATTACTTTTGTGGAATGCATAATACATGACAAAAAGTAGATTCGCAAATAACGTATTAGCATAGTTAGTTTGGAAACATGGAACATAATCTTCTAACTTGGTTAAAGATCTTCAACATCTCTAATAAAGATCATTCCCTTTTTTGTTTTCCCACCTGAAACTGTTATCTATATCTTGGGAAAAATAAAACATATATATGGTGGCCACAAATGCTTCTTAAGGGTAAAAATATTGATCATGTTACAATCCATAAGCATTTGAACATAAAATCATGAACATTGATTTTAAACAATCAAAATCTTGAGTCATGAAATAAAACATAGAATTATGTAAGGCATAGATCATAAATGTGAATTAACCATGATAGGATAGGATACACCTAAAACATTTAATAATTTAAAACTAATAAGAACATATTATTATTTCTATAGTAGCCAAAGCATTACTACGAATACCATCATAGTGGAAAAAGTCCATTACTGATCCGAGTTCACATGCCTTTCTAGGTATGTATTACTGAACCAGATTTACCATCCATTCCAATAATGTCTAACTCATGAGGTATAATTATTTTCCAAATGAAATAGAAGGAGATATAGTTTTCACACTTATCAAAATAAAACCATTCTTACTTGTGGCACAAAAATGTTAATCATTTATCATAGCATAACCGATGAAATAAAATGGGTTTCTTAAAACTCATTCCATTATAACATAATCCATAAAATATAAATAGACATAATATAAAATAATTTCATCATTAAAAAAATAAAATCTAGGTAATAACATAAATATATACATAACACAATTTCATTTTATATGGAAAATAATTTTTATAAAACACTTGAACTTAATTCCTAAGGAATATATCATTTCTTCTACAAAATTGTTTTCTTTTCTCAAATTTTCATGAAATTTTAAAAGACAATAAATTAGTTGAAAATAATCTCTAAACATTTTATGGGATGAACCATGGAAATAAGGCATTAATGATATGAAAAATCCATTCATGTCGTATGTGTTAAAAAAACATTCTACTTGTACTTTTACTGGAAAAGTCAAAAAGTACCTTGTATGGTAAACAAAAGAAAGATTCCTTTCATACCATGTAGTAAAAGTCAAAAAACTAATAAAAATTAGTTTATAAATATATTTAATAACATTAAATATTTTATGAAAACATTTTTAAAGAAAATTTACATGGATGATAAATATATCCCCAAAAAATACTTATATATAATAAATATCTGATAAAAATGAGATTGAAAAATTATCCCTTAACTTAGGTCCAAATTCATATACACGTGCATGAAAATATTATATTGATGGTTTAAACACGTTCTTAACCTGTAACATAACCATATTAATATTTATGATATCATATATGATTCACTTACAACTTTATATTACACGTTCATTAGCCAATTCCATGTTTAAGAAACGTTTTGGGTAATAATCGTTTTCTTGATTGTACGTGTTTGGATTTGTTATTAATGATATTATTACATAGATATAGATTTAATTACTTCCAGAATTTAAAACATGATTTATATATAAGTTATATTAAGTACATAAATATATATAATTGATATATAAATTGAATGGAATACACGGTTCATGTAGATGGTAGGCCGTATGTACGCATTAACACTTTTTCATTTCCTTATTAAATTGAATGGAAGTATGTAAATGAAATATTTATATATATATAATAAATCCAATAGAATTATCATGTCAAATATTTTATGATTATTTATTATATATACTTTATAATCATTCTATAATAGTTAATGTGAAAAATTAATCTCATCACATCATAGAGACGGTAATCCCTACGCACACACAAGCGATGATATCGTTCCCATAATTGTGGGATGGTATTGAAGTAGATAGAGTATAATATTTGATAATTAGTAAAATTTTATAATAATGGTATATAGTTATTATTTCCACCATTATACATATCCAATTATGGTGGTGGTGAAAACAAATTACACCATGGTGTGGAGACGGTAATCTGTACATATGTACACAGAGTGATTTTGGTTTTCATTGGATGGATAGAAAGTGAAATAGGGTTGTTTACTATTTATAATAACATATTAGTGTATTTATGATATTAATTTTCTTACTTTATAATGAATCATCTAATGAAGTTGAAGTTGAAGAAGAAATAAATTTGTAAGATTCAGTTGAAGAGATTACATCTCCCTCAACGTTCCTCGTTTAAATTTCCACTTAGGGTACTATAGTTAGTATTTTGAGAAGACCAGAACATCTATAATGTTACTAGGGAAGTGAATAAAATAAATGGGTAGTGTTTTTCAAAGAAATAATCCTCAAAATGGAGTTAAAATGATAGGGATGAGGTGTCCTTTTATAAAAGATGAGAGGGGAACTTTAGAAAATTATCAAAAAATTAATTTATTATAAATTCAATTTCGATTATAAATGGTCCAAAAATTATTTAATTTGATGGTAAGGTTTTTTTTGTTTTAATACCCATCATACCATTTTTTTTGACATGTTTTGAATTTTATTTAAACTTATTTTTTTTGGTTTTACCCTTATTTTTCCCTTTTTAATCTTACCATGATATCATGTTATTTACACACTGTGGGTTAAGGTAGTTACCGTATCAAGTGAAAATTCCAAAAAATGTTATTTATGAAATATTTGGTCATATATTAACAATTTTGTTGAATAATATATTTTTAGTAATTTAATATCATTTAATAAACTATTTTATGTTTTATGTTTTGAATTGTGTCAAATGAAGACACTATTCAGACATGACTTTTTTTAAAAATCATAAAATCCTAATTAGTTAAAAAATAAGGAATTGAAAGAAATATAATATTTCAATATCATCCGAAAAATTCATTAATGGAATCAAAAAAACCAAATTACAATTGTTGTAATATTTATAGTTTCATTTATTTGAATCATTCATTAATGAGGTAATCACTACGTCATAATAATGTCATAAATAAGTAAATTTTTTTAATGTCTAAAAATTATAAATAAAATACCATAATTTAGGAAAGATTTTTATATTTCTAATTAATATTTATAGATATAGATATCAGTTAGGTAAAACTATATTAAAATCGAAAGTCTCAGTTCCAGGTGCCTCCCAAAGGTTCCATGTGCCCGGTTGGTCACATGAACTCAATTGCATTTCCCCAAATGCAAGAAACTACTGATTAGTAGTGAGGGATTTGGGTGTGATAGTGGGGAAGATATTCCCTCATTGTAAGATTAATGAAGTAGAAAGAAACAAATAAAAGTAGCATAATCAATAATAATACCATACGATAGTTAGTTTCGGAAGACTGGAAGTAAATAAACAGCTGCAACATATATATATCAATAATGATTCCTGTCAAAAGTATTTAGGAAAGAAGAAAAACGAGTAAGAACTATGGAATATAGTACTAAACCAATGTAAATGAAAAATAGTAAATAACTCCATCAGCATCGCATACCTCAGTTTGGTCCCATGCTCTCCAGCTCCACAACTATCAAGTACTTGATGAAGAATGGCGCTTTCCCTAAAATATACCTGTAGAAATATAATCTGTTTGATCCAAAAAGAATGACCCAAATAGGGTGTGAGATAAATCCCAGTAGTCAACCACCCAAATATCTATGCCTAATAGACAGTGAATATATATGGTAGGCAATAAGAAGAAGAAGCAATGAACAAGGAAGTCCTCAAAAAGAAAACATTCCAACACTTTCAATCACATTAATTCACATTAATCAATTATTCAACCAAACGAATACAAGAAACCCTCTAGGAAATTCTCACAACACCACACCTCTGGTTCACACAATGAATCCCATGTAACCCTCTAGGTACGTTCTCACAGTCTAAACCTCTAGTTGAACTTATAAAAGGATATAACGACCTATTGGGTAAGCTCACACTGTCTTAAACCTTTTTGTCTCATTCAAACAATGACTCACTGAGGAATCACTCAATGTCAATTCATTTAGTAGTCTTTTAACTATAAACTATAGACACTCTGAGGAATCGCTAAATTTCAATTACCCCTATGGTCTCATAATAATAACAATTGACACTCTGAGGGTGTACTCAATGTCCATCCCCCCTTTGGTATCGCTGTGTGACAAGGAAATAATAGACACTTTGGGGTTGCCCTCAACATCATTTCCCCCTATGGTCTCACTACACTAGGTTCCCATATCCATCGGTAATGAAATCTTGCACAAATTATGTTCACTATCCAAATAAAACTTTAATGTACTACTTGTCTAAAAAGATATAAGCCATACCACAAAATCAGATAATATCACTCCATCCTAGAAAAACTAGTCAAGGAAAGCTAGTAGTGTAATATGAAAATCTAAACCAAATGGTAAATATCAAATCAATTATGGGAAACCACAACTATATCTTGGAAAATAAACCATATTCACAATCCAATATCCCAACTCAAACAAACAAAGCATATTAGGCATTAAGAGGGTTAAAATCCCTAAACACGTAATACCCCTAACTGGGTTATTTTGAAATTTTCCTCATATAATTCAAAGACTAACTACTAAAAGGCACAAACCACCTACCTCAGCTTTTTATGTTTGATATACCCCAGCGTCGGCCCTTGAATAGGCTAAGATCTATATATATATCTACAAAAATGTCTACAAAGTTCATCAAGATATCTCACAAAAGATGATAAATCAAGGAACAAGGATCTAGAAGAAAGAAGAACTCGCCATGGTGATTACTATGAAATTATCGATGGTTAACTCGGAGAAATTATGTTCAATCAGGGGATCAGAGAATAATTGTGCCCTATGGTCACTCCTAGATGATATGATTCAAGGAGAAGGCATTTCTTCCAACTAGACGTTACCTCTGTTCAATATAAAAAATAAACGTAGAAAACATGTTCATTTAATTTTTACACTGTGTACATGCCTTAAATAACCTCTGATTTAGGCGGTCTCTAGGTCACCCCACACGACTATGTACTCAGCAATTACACAACCAGTACATAGATACCTACATAAACCAGGTACATAGAGTGAACCTTTAAGTACACAATGTGCACTCCTTAAATTTCTAGAAACTCCTCTTTCAAAAAAAAAACAAAAAAATGGGACCCAAACTTGAAAAAATGATCCTGGTTCGTAAAAACCTCCACCTTAAATAAATTTGTCCCTGAATTTCTCAAAGAAGGTTGAAAAGAAGAAGAAGAATCCTCAAACATCCCAGGCCACTACAATCGTACGTCGGTCTCTCTCTCCCATGTCTTGTCTAGTACATACCCTTTCTTCCATAACACCCATACCAGTGGAACAATTCGACCATAGAAAACCTTTGTGATTAGATCAACGATCTAGATGATATGCTCCTAGAACAAGGCATCGACCACTAAATCAACCTCCTTAGGTTAAAAAACATGAGACAGGTTTGAGAAGTAACATTGTAACTGAGAAACTTGGAAGATGTTGTGGATAGCTTGGTACCTCTAAGGTAGTTGAAACCAAAATGAAACTATCATGAATCTCCCTAAAACCACTAACTGTCCTACATATCTCAGCGAAATATTTACCTATATCCTAATTCATATGTCTCCCAACATCAGTGTGACATGCATGAAAACCTAATCTCTAACCTCGAACTCTAGAATTCGTATCCTTCAATCAGCATAAGAATTCTGTCGTCTCTATGCAGTGGCCTTCCTATTCTAAATCAAACCCACCTACTCGGTGGTGTTCTGGAAATGATGTAAATCAATCTTTATTGTCTGTCCTTTTTCCATCTATAATTGGGGTGATCGGCCTGACCTTCCATACAAAGCCTCCTAAGGTTCATCTGAATAGTTTCTTGAAAACTATTATTATAGGAAAATTCAATAATAGGTATGTGTTTCTCCCAAGAACCTTCAAAATCAAAGACACATGATTGAATCATGTCCTCCAGTACCTGTATCATATGATCAGACTAGCCATCTTTCTATGGATGGTAAGTTGTACTCAGAAATACCGGTGTACCCAATGCCCTCTATAGTCTCTTCCATACCCAAGAAGTAAAACATGCATACCTTTCTAAAATAATGGAGTGCAGAACTCCAAGTAAATATATAACCACCGAGATGTACAACCTTCCTAGATCATTAACACTAATGGTCTCCTTGATCAGTAAGAAGGGTGCAGTGTTCCCGACTTTTTCAATGAAAACCTATTCTGCATCATTCCCATGAGGCAATCTCAGCAAACCTATCATGAAGTCCATATCGACATCATCCCACTGGAACTCAGGAATGAGTAACTACTGCAAAATCCATGCGGTTCATAGATGCTCTGACTTCACCTACTGATAGGTGGAACACCTCATCAAAAAACTATCAACATTACTTTTCATACATGGTCACCTATACTAATGGTGTAGATGTAAATACATCATGTTGACACCAGGATGCACTTCAAAAATAGAAAAATAAAATTCCCACATTAGCTCCTCGCATATTTCTGAAGACACCCATAAACGTCCATGAAAAGGTAATATCTCATCCCTGCCTATGGTCCATCCAGAAATATGGTCCTCCCCTGACACACTCTCTCGCTGATCTCGGCATTCAGAATCTGATAGGTGCCTCATTCACAATCACTATTGTAGAGTAGAGGTTATAACTATAGATGAATGAATCGTCTATTCCTATCTGCATACACCTCTAAAAGAATCTCAGAGAACAAGGCCATAAGATACCACTCACTACTATCCCCTTGAACTTCCTATATCTGATTCATCTAGCTCTACGCATAAACCACTGCGTTGCCTTTCCTAGGCATGTATTAAAATTGAAACTCAATGTATTGATGGTATTCAGCTCACTTTAGTTGACTTAAATTCAGATCACGCTAAGTGAATATGTTCTTGATACTTTTTTGATCGGTGAAAAAAAATTCTCTCGCAGAAGATAATGACTATAACAACATAGAACATGAAGAACTACAGCCATCTTGAGATTGTGCATTGGGTAATTCCTCTCATGTGGCCTCAACTATTGATACCCATACACAATGACTTCTTCCCCCTACATAAGAACTAAACCATGCCCGAAACATGGTGCATCATAGAAAACTGTATAACTCTTTCCCGTCTTTGGAAAAAATTGTATTGGTGTCGAAGTCCACCTTCTATTCATCTCTGGAAATACTGAATCACAAGAATCTATCTATAGGTACTTTGTACCCTTATTTTTCATGCCTGTATGTGGCACTGATATGCATGAAATGCCCTATAAAAACATTTGTATTAACAATCATTCCTTAGAATGCCCTGAACCTCAATGGTGTTCTACGGATGCTCCCATGAATCTAATTCTATCACTTTCTCTCGGACTATTGACAATCCTGTCTTTGAGATAACATGACCCAAGAAGTGAATTTGGTCCATCCAAAAGTGGCATTTTGAGTGATTATCATATAAATGATGCTCTCTCAGTGTACTCTAAATGATCTCAAGGTTTGTGGCATGGTCGGGTCGATTTTTAGAGTACACCAAGATATCATACACAAATACTACCTTGAAAAAAATCCAAGTATGGAAGGAACACATGGTTCGTTAGTTCCATGAAAACTGCTGGTGTGTTCATGAGACTGAATGGCATAACCACATACTCTTATAGTCTATACCTGCTTTGAAAGGATTTAAGAGGTATATAAGACGGTATAATGTGCAATTGATGATAACTGAATCTCAAGTCAATCATTAATAACCCTCATGATCCTTGAATATGATAAAATAAGTCATCAATCCATGGAAAGGGATATTGGTTATTGATCGTCAAATGGTGGAGATTCCGATAATCCACCAAAAATATGAGGGTAGTGTCAACTTTTTTTGCAAACAAAATAGAAGAAACCCAAGGAGAAGTACTGGGTCAGATGAAACCCTTTGCATGAAACTCTTCCAACTACTTCTAGAGCTCCTACAACTCCGGTGTAGCCATCATATAAGGAGGAATGAACATCAGTACTACTACTGGCACAATCTCGATAAAAAAGTCCACCTCTAGCTTTAGAGGAAACCCTTAAAAGTCCTCTAGAAAGACATCCCAGGAATGATCTACCACTAGAGGAAATTACATCTCTGAAGTCCCCTAATCAACCAGATATAGACTAGAAATTTGGGCTATAACTCATCCCAACCCATGATGCTTGGGTCATGCTCTAATTTCAGGGACATCCCATTCACCCTTATTAAGAAACAATCCACCATTTGGTGGCGTGAGACTCCCCCTACAACAATAGTAATTAACCAAAACCTGGAAGGGAACCAACGAGTAATTTCAAGAATGACATCATATATTTTCATTTATAAGACATAGAGGTACCATAATAAGTGACCCACACCAACCTCAAGAGGGAACTCCTGACACTAACATACAAAAGGTGTTCTAGTCCCCAACGGTGTTTATAGTGTCTAGATATCAGTATCAGTATGGATACAGATCCAAATGATCCCCCCAACAACAATAGATATGAAACTATGAGAAGCCCCTGTATCGAAAAGATGATAAGCTAAAACTGAGACTAATAGAATCGTACCTTGAACTATAGAGGGACCAAGATCCTACACCTGTTAGGTCTCCTCCACTATAAAACTTTGGAATGTACAGTGACATTGTGTCCCTTCCTAACCACCCTTAGCTGATCCAGCTTGTTGTCCCTAAAATCCAGCCGAATTGATATAATGGTCGCGACCTCAACCATGACACGAATGACTGGACAAACTCTAGTTCCCAGAATGATGAGAAACTGTTGGTGCTGCTCTTGATGAGGAGTCATAGAGGAACCTCTGTCACCAGCTTCCGATGAGAAAAAATGATAGAACTGCTGAAGATGGCCTATCTTGCAGCAAGATCAACACTCCACTAGGTCTCTCGAGAAAGGTGTTCTCTTATGCCTTCTCTTCCCACACTTAACGAATAACACCTTGCTACCTGAAGGTATATCCCGCCTACTCGGATCTCCACATGTAGACTCCTTGAAATGCTTCCTACTATCATCTAGATAAGCACCAACTCTAGATGCCGAACTGCCCTGGCTCGCAGCTCTATAATGCCTCAAGTTTCGCTCACTGATCAGTGCCTGGTTTACTATGGACGATATGGTCATCAACATGAAGATGTTAACTTGAGATTAGATGGAATTCCTACAACCATACTAAAAATTACTCTCTTCGAAAATATCACCAACCTATAGAATGGGCGTGAAGAATTGTATCTTTGTGAAGTGATAACAATAATCCATAACTAATAGAGTGCCCTGCTCTAAACTCAGGAAATCTCAGGCTCGAACGACCCTCAAAGTCTCTGGGTAGAAGTAATCTTAAAAGGTACACTAGAACTCATCCCACACCATAACATAATTGCATCATGCCTGTGAGATCACATCATACTATCTCTTTGAGGAATCCTGAAGCATACACATAGTGAGCTTCACCCACTTCTTTGGAGGGATCTCCAGATTATCAAAGGTTGATAGAACGACTTCTAACAATGACTCTGTAGACTGAGGACTTCCATCCCCTAGTAAAGTGGGAAGATTCTGCGGCTAAAAACCCCACATTAAATCTTCCATAGACGGGGAAGTATCCAGTGATCCCTGGAAGGTCTGAATAAACCACATAAATCCTTCTAAGAACTATGCATCGACACCTGTATCCATAATGACGGCTGGTTCCAAGACAGTCACAACTGGAGGATCTTCACATAGTCCTTGATCTACCATGTCTGGTGTCTGATCATTGCCATATATCTAGCGTAGAACTGGAGGACTTCGTGGTTACATGATTCTGCAAGGTGAATCCCACACCTTATTTCAAGATTATCTAGGACAGAAACATAGAAGTTAAATAAAGGAACATGTGAAGGAAAGTGTTACATTTTTCAAAACATTGATACATGGCGTGTAAGACCCATACACTTTGTGTTCCTTTAACCCTTTACATGGGTGTTTAATCCTACCAAGCTTGGTCGTGCAAGACCCCAAACACACGGCGTGTTCTTCCAAGACATGACATGCACTTGAATTATTTTCCCCTACCCGGGTTCTTCTACACAACTAACCCACATAGTTCTCCTAGAACAAGATTACGCGATGTGTTCATGCCATACAAGTTATGTACCAGGAGGATTTCACTAACCCATTTTGTTAGTCATAAGGATGGACACATGGTCCCTACAACACAAAGTTTATGTCCAACACATGAAATGTTCCTAGAATGATTTCTCAACCCCGTGTCTCATCCCACATAGCTATCGACACAGTTAGAGACTACACAACATTTACATAAGAAAAACATTAATTCCCAAATAGAAGGATACATGGAGTGTATTAAGAAATACACAATTTTTGTTCACATATTTTCGGGATAGTAAGACTTAGAAACTTCTCTGGAACCTAGAAAAACAATGAAACAAACATTAATGTGCAAAATTCATATTTGTGAGGGCCTATACTCCCTTCGATTCAATGTTTTGAATATTTTTCATGGAATATACAAGCATAAAAATTCAATAATCCACCATATTCTGATCCATAAGGGCCCATAACACCTCAAGAACCAAATTTTGGTGTTCATTCAAATGAAACATTACACAATCCAATACCTTATAAAATAGTAGGTATTCTATCAAGGCATCTATCACAACAAAATCCAATTAGAAATGAACCCTAAATGGGATGGAAAGAATGCATGACATGGGATCTATGTCTAGTGTATATATGATGCATGAGATGGAATATCCTCATCTCATCTGGCATCAATAGAAATAGATCCTCAATTGTATCAACATTAATAGCATAAAACATGTGAATCACCCATAGGTGAAATCAAATCAACTGTAATAATTGAAAATCCATTAAAATTGTAATATTTGAGGTAAATTGGGTTTTCCTTATACACGTGTTAGCTCATCCCGAGTAAAAAATATTACCAACTACCTAATCCTTCCTATCCCTAACTTTAGGCTCCGAATAGTAATTCAATAAGAAAATAAGTCCTCTGATACCCCTTTGTAATGTCCCGGTTCCAGGTGCTGCCCAGAGGTGCCCCGTACCTGGTTGGTCATATGGACTCCAGCGCATTTCCCCAAACACCAGAGGCTCCAGACTAGTAGAAATGGCATTGAGTGTGATAGTGGAGAAACTATTGCCCCATTTTTATAGTAATGCAATAGAATTCAATACATAACAGCAGCAGAATAAATAATAATACAATATAAGAGTAAACGACGGAAGACTGGAATAAATAAACAACTATAGCATATGTGTGTGTATATATATATATAATGATGCATGTCAAAAGTACATGTTAAATCAGCCAAAAAAGTCAAAATGCTATAATACAAAACTATACCAATGTAAAAAAAGAAAACAATTAAATAACTCTAGCAGCATCACAAGCCCCAGCTTGGTCCCATGCTCTCCAACTCTATAATAATCAAGTACCTGAAGTTGAATGGATCATGAACTTATCTATACATGTACAAACATAATCTATTTGGGGCCAAAGCAGGATCTAAATATGGTGTGAGAAGAATCCCAGTAGGAAACTACAAAAAGATCAATGCCTAACAGTAGGTGAATATATTTGGAATGCAATAAGAAAAAGAAGCAATCAACAAAGAAGTACTCAAAAGTAAACAGTCCCATAGTTTTAATTACATTCATTTACATTATCTAATTATTCAACCAATTGAATATAAGATACCCTCTGGGAAGTTCTCACTACCTCTCCTCTCTGGTTCAACCAATCAATCTCAAGTAACCCTTTGGGTAAGTTCTCACATCCTAACCCCTCTGGTTTAACTAATATAAAGATATAACGAACTTCTAGCTATACTCACATGGTCTAACCCCTTTGGTCTCATGAAAATAAATACTCTCTAAAGATGAACTCAATGTCAATTCCCCCTATATTCTTTTAATTATAAACTACAGACACTCAGAGGAAGTACTCAATGCCAGTTCCCCATATGGTCTCGTAATGGTAACTATAGACACTTTGAGGGATCACTCAATGTCAATACCCCCATATGGTCTCACAGCGTGAAAATGAAATAATAGACACTCTGGTGAATCCCTCAACGTCATTTTTCTATATGGTCTCACTATACTAGGTTCCCACAACCCATTTTAAAGAAATTGTGCACAAACGATGTTCAACAGACAAATTAAACCTAAAAGTTCAACTTAGCTAAAAAGCTACATGGCATACCACGACATTAGATAAATATCACTCCATCCTAACAATAAAATTCATGAAATGATAACATCCTAATAGTAAAATCTAGACCAAATGGTCAATATCAAATCAAACATGGGAAACCACAACCATATCATGGAAAATAAACCCTATTCACAATCCAATATCCCTACTAAAGCAAAAAAAGCATAACTGGAAATAACAAGGTTAAAATCCCAAAACTCACAATACCCCTTACAAGGGTATTGGGTAATTTTTCCCTTATAGTTCATAGAATAACTTTTCAAAGGCACAACCCACCTACCACAACATTGTACGATCGATATACTCCATCATCGTCCCTTGAATCGACATAGAACTATATAGATCTACAAAAATGACGTTAAAATTCAACCAATGATTTCTCATGAAAATAAATAAATGAAGGAAAAAGGCTTTGGATGAAGGAAGAAATCATCGTGGCAATTCCAACCCAATCGATGGAATTTGATTTAGAGAATGGATAGTCGATTAGAGGCTAGGAGATAAATTGATCCCTATGGTCGCACCTCGATGCAATGAGTCGAGAAAAAGGCGTTTCTACTAATTAAATGTGCCTCTGGTTCGATATAACAAAAAGAGAAAAGTACATGGCATGTTCATTTAATGTAAATTCCATGTACATGCCTTAACTGGCCTCCACATTAGGTGGTTTTCAGGTCAGCCCACATGGCCATATACTCGGCCGTTTCACGGCCAGGACAAAGCTACACATGGAAACAGAGTAAACATCATATAATTATAGGTACACGACCTGTACTTCTTAAATTTATAGAAACTCTTCTTTTTCCTAAAAAAACCAGATAAATAGCACCCATACCTGAAAAATAAGATCCGAGTTCTTACAAATAATGATGTAGTAAAATATATATGTTTAAGTTAAAATTATCCTTACTTTTATTATTATAAAATGTCATTTTCATTGCCAAGTGAAACCATGTTGTCCCAAAATCGACCAAAAAATGACCATGGTAGGAAATATATCATATAATAGGATTGGGAAATGTTTTAGGGAAGTTTAATATCATTATTATATTATTTTTACCCTTATTTACCAGATTTGACTTTTAACCAAAGTAAATAAAATATTTACTAAATTTACTATTAATAATGTCCAAAAAATAAAAGGTATATATTTACACATTTTTAACCTTATGATTCCAAATATGGAATTACTTTTTCCAAATTCAAAAAACAGATTCTACAATAATAAATTTAAAATTTTTTCACATTTTCAAATGCAAAAAGTGGGTTTTTAAGAAGTAATTACTATAAAAACATTGACAATTGTTTATGTCCAATTTAAAAGTGAAATTACTCTTACGGACCAAAAATAGATTAAATAATAAAAATATATTCTAATTACAATTTAAAATCAATTAAAAAGATAATCTAACTATATAAACAAATTCGATAAAAGGCAGTTTTAAATTAAAATGCAGTAATTTTCATTATTGATTAAAATTTAAATTTTAATAGAAAAACAAAAAAAATCAACAAAACTAAATTTTTATGTCCCTATTTCGAATAAAAAGTTTATTTTTTAAAATTTAACTTATATAAGAGCCAAATACTATATTTAAAATTGATGTTCTCTCAAAAGGCGGTAAAACTATATTTTTTGAAAAATTCTACTTTATCTGAAAAATTTATTTTGTTATCATATCATGATCCAAAAAATGTGTAACAAGAATTATAATGTTATATAAAATTCAAAATGTTTTTAATACTACTCATAACAGCTCGTTATATAATTTTTTAATAAAATATCCTTGTCTAGTGAAACTCGGTATTGCGTATAGCACAATGTATCGGGAAAGGTCGCTCTTGCGTGTAACACAATCCATGTCAGTGTTGAATGTTTTGAATGATTCCTTTCATGTTGAATATAACATAATCCAAAATTATTTCATTTATAAATTGAAATAAATATACTCAGTGTTGCGTGAAATGAATTCTATCGAAGGAACTTGAAATTGTGTGAAACACAAGCCCAATATAATGCTGTGTATACTGAAAGCTAATATAGTGTTGAATATAGCGCAATATAATCTTGGTGTAGTGTAAAAAACAAGAAAATCTATGAATTTAAAAAGAATCCATCTCATATATATTTTAGGTGTTACACATTGATCATATTTTCATATAACTAACTATCTCCATTAACAAGGTATTTCATTTTCTATCACTATTTTTTATAGATTATGTTATGTTTATATATACTAACGATATATATGATATTTATATCATGTTTATAATTATTGATATTTTGTAATAATTACTAAATAATGGGGACCATATAAAATAAAAATCAAATTTTATATGAAAAACAAAACATTTATTTGCCAAAACATTATTTTGACAAGGAATTGAAGATAAAATGTTAATTAAATATCATAAGTAACTTATATATGGAATCATAAATATGAGTGTGTTTATGTAATATATTAATTATAGGTTTTTATTTATTATACATTATTTTTTAATGGTTATAATGTTTTTCAAGAATCCTGGTTAGTGATTTCTAGATCACTTTAACTTTTTATTAGACTAAATCCAAATTGACCATATATTTTATTTACGTGTTGTAAATATTTCATATTATTATCTATTTTTATTATATTTAAATTATGTGTATTAATATAAATTTTTTTGGACATCTATTTCATAGAGTTTATGGTTTACATTTTATGAATATGGTTTGGGATTTTTTTCTCAGGTTTATTTTTTGAGACATATTTTATAAAATTCACAATTATTCTTTTATGGGATGTATATCCACACCCATTTTTATGTTAAGTAAATATAATAATTATTTTAATGAAATTTAATTATTTTAATTTATTTTAATATTTAATGGTACTTACAATTCAGAAGATACCAATGTTGTAATGATATTATGATATAATCTCACTAGTTATGGAGATTATTTTTCATTATTCTTCCAATAATGAAATAATAAGATATCTATGTCAAGAATTTATTTAATTTTAATCTAATATGGTACTTTCTTGAGAATAACTGTTTTAAATTCATTTTACTCAACTTAGGATCACTTTTTTTGAAATTAATATTATTATAGGAAACTACCATTCTTTCCCTTTAATATTGAAAACACTTTTTAATATACATCCATTTTTTAAAAATAATTTTATCAATGTGAAATATATTTACTAAATATGTTTTAACTCTTGCTACAAATTTAATTTTCTTAAAATGTATATTATTGTTTTTATAAACATGATATGTTTTTATTTTACTAAAAATGGGAACATAATATTTTTTTAATGTTCATGACTTGAATAATAATTTTCAAACATCTTAACCACTCAATGTTATAAAAATTAAATTAATTTATTTCAAAATTTATGTTACATGTAACCGATTTTGAAATTATGTTATGTTTAATTATTTTTGAAATTTAAAGGGTATTTTCATAATGAAAATCATCAAATGATCATTAAATAATCAATTATATAATTTCAAATTTAATTTCAATGAAATTTATATTGATTTTTTTTATTTTTTTAATTTTTTTTTATTTTTAATGGGATTTTTTCACAAATAAATACTCTATGTAATATAAAGAAAATAATTTCTGCCTTATTGGACATCCATTGATGTATGATATGAATTTTATGGGGATAGTATCCAAGAAATCCATTCATATTATCTTTCTAAATGGATTATGTTTATAATGAAATGAGTTTTAGGAAAGTTATTTCACTTCCATAGGTTATTCCATGATAAATTGATTATGAAACATTCAACTTTTTTCCCATGGTTATGATGTGATGAAATGATTATGTGATTATGAAAATTATCCCCTTTACATATTAGTTTCTATAATAAAATTTTTATGAAACCCATTTATTTCAATGTATTCTGATATGATAAATTCATTGTGAAGAAACTTAATATTCATGGGATTTATTAGGATTAATTTTTTATAAATTTTTCCCACATGTGTGTATGATTTTAATTCTGTGAAATTCATAAAACTATTATGAAGGAAGCTGGTTTTATTATAAAAAAAGTCATGTTGGAGATATAACTCCCACCAATGAATTGAATATTGATTGATATATAATAAGATAAACATGAATGAAATTGATACTAAACTGACAATAGTATGGGACTCATTCCACTGTGACAGGATTTGGAGTGAAACACAACTATTATGAATACTTGGGGGTGACGCATTCCACAACGATAGTATTTTAAATGTTATTTTCTTGCTAAGGGAGTGATTTTCTATGTTTACTTATGTGAAAAAATTTCATATCTTTTGTCATTATTATTCTCTCATGGACCATATTCTCTAGTTTACTTATTATTCTCATTTTTTATGTACCAATATTTATTCTATGAATATTGATTTTGATATTTGATATCATGGGTATGGTATTTATATATAATGATCACATTATAAAACTCTTATTTTAATGTTATTATTATGTATTTTCCTTGTTTACCCATACTGGTAAATTGAGATCACCCAAAAATAGGTGTCTTTACACTAGTATATGATGATAGGTATTATGTTTTTATGTCAAATAATGGTTATATGTTTGAGGAACATTGTGGGAGATGATGTATGACTCTTATGAACCAATTTTTTTGTTTCTATACATTCAAATAGACTATATATTTTTTATCCTAATGCATGTGTTGATGAAATATGTGGAATATTAAGCTAAAGATGTGTAATATCAATGTATTAGAAGCCTAAGTCACTATTGATTGTGTTAGATTAATGGATTATATATCAATTTAATACTACTATGAGAAAACTTTAGTGAGATACCTATGTGAAAATATAAGGACATGATTATGGATTAGTCAAAGTGTTGGAAAATGCCATGAATTTTGGTAATGGATTGAGAGTGTGGATTCCAAAAATTACATCTATATATAGATACAAAAAGTTGAGATGGGTCTAGAATAGAGGTTCCTAGGGGTAATAACTCTTAAATGGGTGAATTTATCTGGACTTGATCATTTCCTGGTGCATGACAATGTGCCTTTCTGGATATTTAGTTTGACACTCCATAGGGGAATGCTATGAAAATTCCTAAAATCTTAACTAACATCTATAGTGGATTTAAATGATGAATATTTATATAATTGGTTATATATAAAGTGATGTAGTTTTTAATTCATTTATCATGATTTATACATACTATATATCATTTTTCCTGATTTTATGGTTTCCCGAAATTAATATAGTTACTCATAATATTCATTTGGGGTTAATTCAATATAGGTAACTAGACATAACTATATGAACAATTACTTCAATAAACAATGTGTTTACCAGATACCTAATGGGATTAAGACTGGAGTGAAGGATATTATGATTATTCATAATTAGTTAATTTTATATATGACTTAGAAATTTCACAATATCGAACTCTCACACTTACAACAAAAATGAATGATAGAGTTCATTGATATTTTAGGTAGGAGATACCATGGATTAAACAAGACTAAGATTCTTATATGTGGATAGTGTGAGAATAAAAACACAAGGGAATGTATCAAAGGGATTCGAATATGTTGGGTGTTTAGAAAATAATGACATAAATAATGTATTTTTTGAGGAAAAATGAAATGTTTGACTAGGGAAATGGGTTAGAATAATGGTTTCAATAATATAACATTTTGTGAGATTGTTTCTAATCTAAAATTAATCAGAATTATGCAGTTCATTTTCTCAAAGGGAAATATCATGGATATAATCAGAAAGGTTTTATGAGTAATGGTTTTATTTTAGATGACGAGGATACAGAAAATGACATAATAATTGAATGATGTGTTAAGGAATAATAAGAAGAATCCCAGATAAATGTTTTTGAAGAATTTAGAGTGAATTATGTATTAGCATATTGGGATTCAAAAAATTTTATTTTTATAAGTAGTATTTTGGTTTTTCAATCAAATACTGTTTTTTAAATTTAATGTTCACTAGAAATGGTTATGAGTGTGAAATCGAACTAACTACAACAATCCTATTAAAATTTAAACATCGTGTTCCATAATCCAACTATTCCGAGTAGTCATAACCAATTTCTATCATGAATCCTTTGGAATTTAAATTCAATTGAGAGGACCATATCCAAAAATTATTTAATAAGAACCTTGATGAAATAAGCCATATTGTCTCATATCATGGTGAGATTTTCTTGGATAATAATACCATAATTTAACACATGAACTAAGGATTGATACAAATTTTTGATCCAAATCATTTGACACTCACTATTAACAATATAGAAAACTCTTTCTAAATAATTTTGACATCATCTAGTCAGGTATTGATTATCCCTATATCAACTTCTTGTTTGGGATTCATGACAACAGTGTTTCTGAAATTTAGTGACATTATTTTAAATTTTTTATATTTCATTTCTTTTAAACATGGAGCATCTTTAAGGATAACTATTCAAGAAATTTATTTAGATGAACATTGGATTCTATTGAATAACCTATAGTAAAAACAATATTTTTGATAATAATTATAGATAGAATGAATGAATTCCCATTATTTTATCAACATTCTGATCAAATACTGATTCATGAATTAAAAAAATTTACTCATAGAGTAAGAGATGAAGTGGAAATAGATCAATGCAAAAGTATAGGATGATACAATTCTTATTAAGTGAATAAAATTAAGTAAGTATATCTTGTAATGAAAATTCATCAAAATAAATAAATGGATCATGAAATAAAATGTTAATAATTTACCTTCATTTGTGGTGAATGAATAAAGCTTTTTTACGGATCAGGGATTTCATAATTTTTTATTGTTAAAATTATCCAGATTATGTACTCTATTAATCTACATCAATAATTAGGTGTTAGTTTTCTCTTACATGTCAATGCATTCAACTCCCATTTCTATTCTAATATTTGGAAACCTAGTATTTCATATTATATATTACCCATACACATTTTATTCCATCTTTTCAAGAGTATTTCTGATTTACCCATTTTACTATGTTGGCTTACCACAATATGACTTTTATATTATAAACCATTTCTTACGGAACAAAAGTTCAAATTTATAGGACATAATTTATTTATGTGGGGTGGAATGCAACGCCCAATATTTTTGAATAATATATTTTTCCCATAAATTTTATATAATTGATAATTTGTGTCACATATAAAACATATTTTTTCTATCATTACAAGGAACAATCTGTTTAGTGTATCTTACACACAACACCGTGTATTGAAAAAACATGACATTATATTAAAATATTATGATTTAATATGATAATTATTCCAAATAAATTTTAATGGAATTATTTAACAGGGATATCTAAATAAATAAAATATATATTTAATTTAAAGCTGAATAATTAGTGAGAAATGAAAATAAAAACAATTTGACAACATATGAAATATTTTTCGGAAAAACTATATTTATGTTTACAAACGTTTTCTAACATAATAAATTAAAACAATCACTATTAGTGATTGAATTTAGGAGAATTTTTATATTTTATATTATATAAAATATATTAACATTCATAATTTTTATTTTCTAGAGAATAGATAATGAGAAATCAAAATTTACTTTGATAATTTTATTTTTTTAATCAATTCATTAATATTTAAGAATGTTTCTTTGAAGAATAAATTTAGAAAAATTTAAAAAATATATTTTAAAATTTTAAATTAGTTTTTTAAATCATAATGCCAAAATTAACTTAGGATTAATTTTTTATAATTTTCATAGAAGATAAAATTTTCAGTGAATAGTGAAAAATATAGATTTTTTAAAATAATTTTCATTTCATTTAAATCATTTGAAAATATTAACATTTTTTAATATATATTTTAATGTAATTTTATTAATATATATCTATTAAGACAATTTAATTAAGGGAAATTTGTTTCATTATTAATTTTTATATGTAATATTTTTATACATTGGATTATTTTCTAATTCAAAACACCCTTTCTTGTCACCACTAAAAGATTAATTTTAAATTAATATTTCCACCTAAGTGTATGAAATTTTGAAAAATTTATTCCATATTTATAATTATAATATTTATTTATCTAATAATTCAAATTAATTTTTTACCATATTGAATATTAAAAATAATAAAAAGTTACTACCATGGATTAGGTAAAAATGAGATTAGATGGGGTTATCATTTTAGAAATATGGGAACACCGTGTTCATTCCAAAAATTAAAAGTTTGCAACTCACCTCACTTCCAAAATAAAACAAAAAATCCTCTAATTTTAATAATTTAAATGGAACTTGGATCAGCCATGTACTGATAAAATATATCAAATTAATAAATCTTATCATCCTAAAATACAAAGTTAGGTAACAATTTTTTACTGTGAAACTTTTTGGGGAAAATGAAAAGAAGTTTTCCAAATAATAGTTGACGTCCCAAACCAAGAATTTTATTTTATTTATTACTCCACTACCTATAAAATAATAAAACATAATAAACTCAATATCATAAATATAATAATATTAATTATATTATGTTAATAACCTATATACTTCAACATTTCCATCGAACGGGTTACGAAATCATTATTAATGTGTACGATGGACTACTGTCTCATGGACAGATGTTATTCGTTTTCCATCAAAACCTATCACAGTTGAATATAATGATATATTTTATATTTATATATCATATTGATGATATTATTCTACCTATTTAAATACAATACCACATATACCATCTTACCATGTAACCCATTTCAAAATAATAACATCACTCATGTTTACAGTGGACTACCACCTTACCCACGAATTTGTTGTGTATTTCATATTTTACATGGATGATAATAAGGATATTATAAATGAATAAATATGATAATTATAATATAATTATATTTATTTATTTATAATATCTCACATACCATCTTCTTTTCCATTCCTCTGTGGATATGATAACGTCGTATGTGTATACGATGGACTACCACTTTACGAATCAATGGAATTTTTTTTTACATATGAATTCCATGGAGTGTAATACAGTTACAATTAAAAAAATGAGATATATATGAAATTAAAATGATTAAGGAATTATAATATATCATTTATCCATCATTAATTAATTCGTTCAAGAAAATTGAATCATCATTCATGCATACGTAAGGCTTACCATCTCTATGAACGTCGTCTTTCATTTTTTGCCTCTATATTTTATAGATTTTGATAAATGAATATATATTGAATATATATGTTATTTATATCAAGTTTAAAATTATTTATATTTTTTTTAAAACTATATAATTATTAATAACACAAAAAATAATTCATATCATGCATGTGAAAACAAAGCATTTATTACCCAAAACAGTATTTTAATAAGGAATTGTTAATACAAAAGTAATAAAAAATAATAAGTAAATTCTAAATGATATGATAAATATTATTATTTATCTATAATATATATATTATAAAATTATATTTATTATATATGAGGTTTGAATATGTACGAATATGTTTGAGACTTATGGTAAGCGATTTCCATCTCACTTTTACATTCTATGAGACACATGCCATATTCACCACCAATAATTTTATATCCTGTGTTATATTTACATTAATTTATTTTATGAGTCTTATACTAAAAATTATTTTCATTTAAATATCCATTTTTAAGTCACTCTTTCATGTTATTTACAATTCAAAATTATCCAAAGTTGTATGGTATTTTTGTATCATTTTTCATTCTTTCAAACATATGTTATGTTATGCACATATGTTCTTTGATGAGGTCTATATACTACAAATTTGGCATTTCATTTCATGAATATCATTATTTTCACAACATTTAATGTCTAATTTAATGTTAAACTTATACTGAAATTATGATTCAAATGATGCTAATTTGGTTATAATTTTATGACACAATGATATCATTTATAAGAAATGTTTAAATTTATTATTCCAATGATGAATTCATATAATCCACCTCCCATGAGACTCCTGAATATTATTCTACAATGGATATTTCATTATAATAAATACTATTTTCTCATTATACTAAATTTATGTACTCATTTTATTTCAAAAATAATGGTTTTCAATTAAGTCGTCATTGTTTCTTTATTAAGTCAAAAACCCTTTCAATAAATATCTATGTTTTTAAATGTTTAATTTTTTTTACATTATCCAAATGATGAATTAACGAAATTTTTACCCATGTTTTATAGTTCCAATATTTTTAAAAGGAATATTTATGACATTTTCAAAATTATGGCACATTTTTATTTTATTGAAAATGCGGAACAAATCCTTTTTTAATTTTAGAGTACAAAGTTAGCCTCCATAATGACCAATAAATGTTTTAATTATTAAACATTTAGATTACAATGTAATATTTGATGAAAAATTATTTTATAAGTATGGTAAAATTTTCATTCTATGTGGACATGAAAGTTTTCTCATGAAATCATTAATATTTTATTAAAATGTTCCTTTACAATTTTTCAAATTTATTTTAAAAGAATAATATTTTAAATAAATATTTATGTTTTTATTTTTATTGAAAGTTAAATTATATTTCCATAATGAAAAATTTCAAGTATTCTTTCAAAAAAATTTCTATATAGGATGATACCTTTTTTAAACATTTTTTATACTAGGTCTATGATCATTGGACGCCATAAATATTCTTTAAGTAAATGTTATTTATTTATTATGATAATATGGTGTTTAAACCCATTTCTTTTCTTTAGGATATACCATTAGAAAATGTTTATGAACCCCTATTGATTTTCCATAGTTTTTTCCATGTGAAATGATTATATTATTATGAGACCTGTTTATATTATTATAGTTTATCCTATGATAAATTTTATATAAATTCAACTTATTTTCGTGGGTTCTTGTTTGATGAATGTCTTTTGAAGACCATTTTATACAATTATTTTTGATATGATGAATTCTTAGTGATATTTTTGAAGAATATATATGATTTTGGTTATGTGATTGTGGTTATGTTATAAACAATTATGGTGGTTAAATTATTACCAGAGATGGGTGATACTTAACTATCACTACAATTAATTTGTTAAGGATTGATATCTCATGAGAATAGTGAAACTATAATGGGGATTGATCCCAATTAATTAAGCGATATTCTTCACTATAATAGACTTGGGTTGGAAGCATGACTAATATGATGGATTATGATGTAAAACCATTCCACAATGATTGTTTTTTTAATGATCCCTTACTAATAATGAAATTATTGTATATGATTATATGTAGGTTATAATTCTATGTCTTATGTCAATGATACGCTCTCATTGATCATGGTCACGAATTTCATTATGATTAAATTTTTATGAATAATGAACAAATCAACCATGGATCATGATTTTTAAAATTGGTGTATATGGGATGGATTTCAAATGATATGATAATGTTCTTATACCCTAATCCTCTTATTATGTTTATTAATTTACCTGGTTTACCATTAATAATAATTCAATATGACCCTTTATCATGTTTAACTTTCCATGGATATTATGAATGGTATTACATATGATATATATAAGAAGTGTTCTAGTTATAAGTTATATGGTGGGAAAATATATAGAACTAGTTCGAACAAGAATTTTATATTTATTTGTACTAAAGAAAGTATTTTTTTTATTATCAGGTATGTGCCTTTGAAATGTATTGAATAATCATCAAAACAAGATTTCATATACAAGTATGGTACACCTTGGTCCCTAAAACAATCTCTCAAAAAACTATTTATAAAATTTATAGGTTTCTTGATCTTTATAAAATTTAAAACATATGTTCCTTAAGAAGTTATCCAAATAAGGTTTCTCAAAGTGAAGGTAATCGCCTTAATAAATATCATTATTTTTTAAATATTCTTTTACCACTATAACAATGTCGTAACTATTTAAATTTAATAACACCATAATTTCCCTTATACATAGTAGGTATTACGTTAATGACATAATATTTTTCCATCACCATTTCCATAAAATCATTGAAAACCATTACACATGTGTCTGGAAGAAAATTGTCTTTGAAATCAAGGTAATATTTTATCAATCACTACCTCATATATAAAACATACTAATAGATATTTGGAATAAACATGATAATTATTTCAATTTTTTAAAAATTTCAATGTATAATCTACTACCTTATCCTATCTCTTATTAAAAAGTTAAATGTTAATAACTCGTATATACTACATACACTTTAAATGAAGAGATTCTATTCATTTTCCATATACAACATTCAATAATGATTCAAAAAATTGTGTATAGTAAATAAATATGATATTTTTAACTTTAATATAATTTGTGATATATAGATAGTATAACCAATTCATAAGAATAAAAGCATCCATAATGAAACATGGACTAGAAAACTAAGATGTAATTACCCAAAAAATTATAATAATGGTTGATTGTAGGAGAACATGTAATAATATGTTTTAAGTGTATCATATAAGATATTATAATTTTTTAGTTATATTATATAAATAAATATCAATTTTAGAACCATTATACATGATTTTATAGATTTTTTTATCAATATAGAGGCATGACGTTGTAGATTACATCTCAAATTCCATTACATTTTGGCATATTTGATATTTTTCATGAATTTAATTTTATTTGGTGGATATCATTTCCAATTTAATTATTTTAAATTAAAATATATTTACTTATTATTCTTTATGATTCAGTTCATTTTTATGCATTCAATGAGTTAAAATTTAAAATTTACAAAATATGAATTAATTTATTTTATAAAATCATATTTATCAGATTCCTTGTATTTTTCAATGATGGAATCTCACAATATATCAAACATAACATTATTATATACACTTATCCAATATATAGTATGGATATTTTGGGATACATTTTATCTTTTTTATCTCTTCTGGAAAAGGAATCATTCAATGGATTCTTTGAAAGAAATATATATATCACTGGTATTTTTTATTAGGTATGTTATTTTTCTATGTTGATTTTTTAAAAAATATACGATTAATTTTAATTTTGTCGAATTAAATATATTGAAATTTTCTGTCATCCTTGAAATTTTAAAATGTATCATAGGAATATTTATTAAATTTTTATAAAGGATAATTTTTTAAATTCATCCCAACATGTCAAATGTAATTTTTATTTTTAATGCATTTAATGTAAGTTGACTACCTCACTGCCAAAACCATTTTATAATATTTATCATCTTCTACTATATTTCAGTTCTTTTAAAAAATAGAAAAAAAACTTATTACAATGTTTCAATAAATAATAAATTTATTATCCAAATGATATTTATTTTTCAAAATCAAACATTTTGGATGAATTTATGGTCATTTAAGACAAATTATTGATTTTATAGTCATTAACCTTCAATTGAACCATTCACATCTTTATTATCAACATTTACTATAAATTATTTTTTTTGTAAATAACATCATTCATTTTTTGGGATATTATTATTTATAATACCCCAAAAAATTTCTTATTATACTATAATACTATGAATATTATTTTATTAATCTAGTAAATATTGATCTTATGTATCCATTAAAAAATTTAGATATTTATTGAGAAGGAATATTTTATGTAATTTAAATTTTCTGTTCAACCTATGTGGAATGAATTTCAAATTCATTGATGCATGGATCCTATTATCATATATCCGCATACTTAATCGATTATAATCATGAGAAAAAATAGTTTTCTTATAGTAATTAATAGGTTTTTACTATATAAAATCCAATAGAATAAATTGTCTCTATAAATGTCCTTGGAAGAAAATATATATTGATGCCTAAGATCACGATGTCAAAAAATATATTCCCTTGATTGATAATTCATTTTTATCCATGATATTATTACAATACTATTATATATGGATTCTTTTTTATCTAGTTATTGATTATTTGGAATAAAATTTCAGTTATTTACATTACCATATTGATTTTGACTTATTTACTCATTATGGATTCCACTATACAAATACCATACTGAGAATTTTAGTTGTCCATTATTTTCTTTCCTCTCCCAATGAAATGAATAGGTAATTACTGAGTGAGTCCACCGATGATGAATATTTACATTCTCTATGTTTTAATATTTTTTTATTGAATTTATAATTGGAATAATGTTTGAATCTTGTTCTTCAAGACTACCAAATCGGTCGACACATAGAATTGTGTTCCATTGTATGATATGAAAATGTAAACAAATATACAGTAACTCAATGTTACTATATTTCATGTTATTTTAGTTGGTATAAAGGGGAGTTTTACTAAAAACATTATGAAATGAATTTAGTAAAAAAATATTATAGAATATATCCTTATAATAGTAAATGAGAATATGTTTAATTGTATGATAATATGAAAAATTATTTGTTAATGATACATATGAAAGATCATATAATAGATGAGGAAATGTGAGACCTTGAGTATGTCATGATAATGAACCACCACCATTTTCTATAATGTGTTATCACAAAAACATTTGAAGACAAAATATTATAAATAGGAAAATATGTAACACATGAGCTTATATTAATTTGAAAATTTTAATTTAAGAAACATTTAAAAAATGGAAATTTAAATATTTAATGAATAAAATTATTATTAAATAGAATTAATAGAGATTTTTACTGTACTATTTCGAAATCAGTCAAGAATTAGTTTTTAAAAAATTAATTAAAAATTATATTTATGAATACTTGTGTCACAGACCGACCCACTAGGGCCCACCTAGTTGGTAGGATGCTGATTCAGACACCCTAATCACACCAATGATCTTTATGGGATAGCTATATGCAGTGAGTAAGAAAAATTTTGAAATAGGGGGGATTATCATAGAGTACCTATATAGAGACACACAACCATCTCCATGAAATAGTTCAAAGGTATAATAAAATAGTAAAGGATAAAAATAGATCATAAATTAGAGATAAATGGGTAAAATCAATATGATAGTAACTCTAACTTGTAGAGTGGTGATGCTTTGGAATCCTGATCCTAGATTCCTTCACAAAATATGGTTTGTGCCACCATACAATATTATGCTCTATTGATACCAAGTCCACCACATTAATTTCTGTCCAATATATCGAATTCATAAGAAAAAAAACTTGAGGAAGAAGAGAAATATTGGTGACCATAAACATATCCAGTATGAAACCATGAAATATCTATATAAAAAGCATCTCGAGAGTGTAATCCTCTCATCCTTATAAGGAAATTTCCATCAGAATATGTGAAAACAACTATAAAAATAACCCACAAATGATCAACATGAATCTCAAATGATGAGATAAATAGGAATATCTATCTCCAAACCCATTTAATAATGACAAATTAGCCTAAATATCCAATGGTAAATCACTGATTCCAATCATCATAAAAAATATCATAGGAATTTGTGGGGATAGGTTTATAACAAGCCATTATGATCCATAGTGAAGGGGCCCCAAATCAAATGGAGGAACCGCTCACCACTACATCTCGATGATGGGGGGGGGGTACCACACTATATATGGAATATTCATTTCATTTTTTGTATGGAAGATTTATAACTCTTCTTATGTAAAGAGAATAGGGACTCATGCCCCTATGCTATAGGGGAGTACCGAACCTAAAAACTATGCAATCACAACCAATCACTAATGTTGGTCAAGTATAACTAGAAGATGAATCACCTTCAGAACACATTTATTCATTAATTTTATTACAAAATTTTTGGACCAAATAATGTTCTACAATTAAAACTACCCCATGAATAGGTACCCATGGGACAAAATATATGTCTCTCATAATCTGGAAGAACGAACAAGGATCGTTTTCGATCCAACATGATCAATCATAGTTCCACTGATATTTCAAGTAGAATCTCGATGAAAATACAAATGGATCGTTCTTGTGTGATCCACTAAAAAATCACATAGGAATTCCTATTTACATTCCCAAAACAAGCAGTCATGGGAAAAACATTTTCTCATATTACATGACTAGAGTTATTTATAGGACCGATCATTGAGTCTGAATTTAATACCCAAAATTGTACAAGCATCACCCCATCAATGTGATATTTGTGATTCTATTTAAGGCACATCAATCTCATATTTAATGAAGAATAAAAAAAAATAAAACTTAACAACAATAATAGAAATTTTACTATATATATATTTATGATAATGGGGAAGATATGTAACCATTCCCCTATATGTAGAAATGGTTTCACTATTTATGGAATATCACCGTATATTAATAATTATAAATTCATTATTATTATTATTATTATCAATATTTTTATTTGACAAAAAATATATTCATTCATGAGCCTGGGGATATTTATACCCAATATACCTCCCATATATTTGAAACACGACTCACCCCTCTTATCTCTGAATCATCCATGTGGGTAACTGAATTTTAAATTATATCGTCCATAAATCACAACTATCATCAAATTAATATGATACATATTTTTCTTTAATCTCCCATGGGAATAAAAACACCATACTTCAAGCAACTAATGGACCTACTCAATGTTCAGTCAGACGCATTGGACCTTTAATAGCAGTGATTCCACTACTTGAAATGACTGAAACCCAAGAATGTGGAATCTAAAACTATACATAGATGCATGTATAATCACCCATCACACCAAAAAACACATAAAATATTCTTTATACCTCATATATGGACATGTGTTATTAATCCTTCCCTCCATGAAATGATTGTGAAATTATTGATTATCTTGTTTTTTTAAACTATGAAAATTGAAACACAAGATATGAACCACTGGAGAATGGTAGGATAAATTCACACAACATAATAATATGAATGAACATAGTAAATTTTTCAAGATAGAATTAATAGATTCCCATTAATAAAATAGGAAAATAAAAATAATAAAAGATAAACCATTATTATCAATTCCTACTCCTAAGAAGAAAATATAAATTGAAAATGTAAACATTTGACCACGAATTAATAATCTAAGGATTAAATTAAAATTATATTTGGGAAAATAAAATAATGTTATTATTCTAAAAATAAACCTCCATAACATGATTTTGGATCAATTTTTTTTTAATAATGTATTCTATGGGGAATAAAAATAAGATCCTTCTATTTTCACCATTTTGATGTTCGGCCCATAATCCCAATTTCCAATAGAGATATAACCCTCTCGCTATATAATATCCAATTTTTAATTAGCTAACAATATCAATTTTATAAAACAATTACAGATAAAGGGATGGGTATTTTATTTAAGGTAAAATGAGATACTTAATTAAATATTTTATTGAACACACCTCCAATAGCTTCATTCCATGAAACGACTGACAATGATGAGATTTATGTTATGCCTATTGTAATTTGAATAATTTTATTCAATAATTGTCTCTGATTTTCCATATGATAAATTGTACAATATAAAAACCATTTATTCCAAGAATATTTGAGTCATTAATTAAATATATAAAAAATTTTAAATCTATGAAGACAAATATGATCCATGCCATAGAATATCACTCTAATGAAATTCAAGGCTTATAAAATAAGCCTACAAATATTTATAAACATTACAAGGTGGGTCTAATGTCCTTAAAATATACACACATTAATGAATTATTATATCTAGAAGAGAAAAAATTCAAATAAATTGGGATAATGAGCTATTATATGGTCTTACATCCCCTATGGCCTCTGTTAAACATTCATATGATTCCTAATAACTACAAACCTAGAGAAAAGACATTAAAAATTGCCTTCTTATAATGATTTATTAACACCCCATAGATCCTAAAATTAGTTGAAAAAGGAAACTCTACTCTTAACACTCTTTACATCCCAATTGACATATTTCAATAATCCATACAAATATATCTTTTACAAAGTTATGTGGAACACAATGAGCATGTAAGAAAAATATGGGGTTGAGAGTAAGTTTTAGTACATATCCCTAACATAATTTTTATAAGAGGGAAAATTTCTACTATCCTCATTAACAGCCGGTCACCTTGGCCCATTTCTCATAACCCTCATCATGGTGAGATATTTAAGAACATGAGATCTCATCATTGAACTCTAATGGACACCATCCATGGCTAATGAAATGAATCCTAATATCTCGAGGGAACCATTATTTAAAATGAATTAACTAATCATTTTAAAACTAGGAATTCAACGAAGTATATGCCCCCAAGTTCTATCCAATATATCATTGACTCGTATGATGATGATGTGTGGGGTCATTGTACATGGCCTCATATAGTTCCACAATGATCTTAGAGTGGTAACTTTTTTGATACACAAAAACTATACCAGTTTTAGATGATCATATAACATATACCCAAAAATTATCATTTAAACTCAATAGATGTTCTTGTAAATATGAATAGTTATCATTACTCGAACATCAGTTATAGTTATAAATAGTAATTTCATAATCCATTGACATCCAATATCCTCCTGTAATATATCCATCATCATAACTTGATTTGATAATAATAGTATAAATTGATTATCAGGGGATTTAAAAAATGATAAAATAACTCCTACATGTACATTAAACCTATACGTTCATATAATATATTTGGATAATCACCTACAAATGGGTGATACATTAATATAAAAACTGATCAACATCACATATGTGGCCTCCAAAGATGATGGTATAGAATATGGTGTTTCATCAACTCTCCTCTGTATACAGATAAGAGATATGTATGGAACCTACTCAACACCTCATTTCAATGAATGAATGGTGTTATTATCTATGCATGAATAAAAATTATGTGCTAACCACCTTTAGAAAATACAGTAATAACATATCATGTTGAAATCTTGTCATGAACGATCTCACAATAAATATCTTAATGTTTTTCCTCTGTGGATATCTAAGGAATAAAAGTGGTAATAAGAATCGACTAAAAGTATGCTCCACCACACTCAACATAAGGTTCAACAAAATTGAGGTAAAGTTACTTATAAAACCCCCCAAAATAGTGTATTTAATTAATCACAATGATAATCTGCTTCTAAAACAAATATATTTGGAGACTTTCTATCAAACACGCACCAACCATTACAGGGTCCAATATCACCCATATGCATGAGAAGAAACATCCCAATATGTGGACCTCCCGAATCCATAATTGAAACTAAAATAGATCCCTATAATGGCATTTTTATTTGATCATGTCTAGAATCATCTTTAAGTGAATCATTTTAACTAACCCTAATGTTTAGTAAAATTGATTTCATAAAAGAATAAACCATGTAGTCATCCATCAAGAGTTTAGTATCATGTTCATAAGTCCCACAAAAAGTATTAGGGAGTTCAACATGCCTAAGGGGACCATTGAGGACTCAACTAAACTAATGTATATTTGTTAATATTGCTTCAATATTTCTACCTCTTTAATATATATATGTTGATGACATTTCACTAGGTCAATGTTTGTGAACCACTTCTCCAAAAACTAGTAGTTAAAGAAATCATTGATCCTCAAAGGCTTATTATCATCCCGAATAATATCCGTATTTAGATAATGTAAATCACCAACTACCATAAATCACTCATAAACCTCCTTAGGGAACAATGTAGAAAATCTAAAAAACAAAATTTTTATTTAGAAACACTAATATGGAGGATCCATCGACTGAAAATTTATCTCTCGCATCCCTACTGGGTCATCAAATTATTTGGACCAAATATTGGATCATCCCTATGTATAGGTATATGGAGGAAACATTATTTTTATGGGTTAGGAACCATGAATCAACAAAATATATGTAATCCATGCACGTCATAAATACCAATGGGGATTGATTTCTCATAGAATCTGATTCTCCATGTGTCATACTACAGAACTAAAAAAGTGGGTTTATCTACTTCCACTTGATTTCTATCTACACTTTCATGGACTCATTCCCACCAATGAATGATAACTCCATCCCAGATACACTAGAAAACTGAAACCAATTTTTTTCAATCATATGTTCATAGAAAGTATGAATCTTTTTCATATTTATGAAAACATCATAAGGTCTCACCAATTCAATGAAAATATTCCACATGAGTATCTATCATATTGAACAACATTCATATTGTCGATATTTTTTTGATTACCTATCCTAAATCTAAGAAACTCTAAACACAATGGTAAATATAAAAGGAAAATCTTGAATCTCTAGGAATTAAACATGGTATGTTTTATTTGAAATGTGGTTCAAAAACATATATCGAAACTATAATCGATATAGAGAAGACAGTGACCGTAATTAAAACAAACAATTATTCTTTAGGTCTAAAGTATCCATTTTCAAGGATCCATCATTCACTATCCCTCTTACACAAACAAACTATTGATATATCCAATACATTAACATCAAAATGAAATGAAATACACATGATGAATGAATTCATCCACCAAACTACAACAACATCTTTGCATGGAAATAGATCACAATTTTTTTAATAACATCACATGTATGTTCCTTAGTTTAGGAAATTTGTATATTCCCAAAATTACTAAATCTATGTGAAACATTAATTACACATGGATGTACTGAATCCTAGTTTTTAAATAGATAAGACTCACTTCCAATAACCACAATCAATAGAGGTCCCAAAAAACAAGAAATCTCATAGAAAATGACCACGATAGTCCCTTATTGGATAAAAGTGGTTTAGGATCTCCATGATTCTAAGACAATGTATATCCCCAAATATCACTACCTACCATCAAGGAATGTTAATCATTGTTCAGTATTGAAATATTAAAATACATATCTATGAGTAAGGTTGTCCTCCATCACAAACATTTAATCAAATACATTATACATTTCAAGATACCTTAAACCACCACCTTGACCCAATCCTCATGTACTAATGGGTGTGGCTTTCTATGAATCTTCAACTATAGCTACTATTTGAGCTCAATTAATATTCTAATCCAATGTGCACCATTTAAAATTCGATATGGATATATTGGTAACACATGTTTTCATCATAGAACCATATTTCCCACTAGTGGCATGTCTATAAATACTGAATAGGGGTTAGGACTACTATATATTTTCCTGGATGAAACACACCATGAATGTGTCCCTGAAATAAGGAGTCATTAATCAATTTTGTTTCATCATAACACAGTGTAGAAATTTTCATTAGATATCATTGTTGATATATATTGATAGTTATTAAGAAATTATGTGGTCAATGATATTATATATGGAGAAGAATCAAGTATATAATTGATGTGAAAAGAAACAATCCAATATGTTGCATTATCAATTAGTCTTTCCACCATATATGCCTCTATTTATTGAATTGAATAAAAGGTATCTAGAGTCCGAATAAATGGATATGTAAGTCACTACACCCATAATGGGTTCTATATATAATAATTCATATTCTATAAAAAAATAATCCATTTCCATACTATCCAAAAAAATCCCAATTATAATAGAAAAACTTCAAACATTAGTTGGTGGAAAGACTAGCTTTGATACAACCCCAGGAAGACCCAACCCACTGGGGGACACCGGGATAGTAGTAATCCATGTGAGACACCCCAACCCATTATTTTATAGGAGAGGGGATATACACAATCATTGTGTAGGTATAATATTTAAAAGAGAGAAGTTTTTTTAAAATAGCTATACACACATATACAACCATCTCCATGAAAAAATGTCGAGTAATAATAAAATGACGAAGTTCTAGAGAGAAAAAATGCATATAATGGAATCTAGGAAGTATTTATCAGAGTAAACCATGGTAATGAAAACTATATAATTGGGAATGTACACATCAATCCATATATTTATAGGTGACTCTATATGAAAAAAACATTAATGATAATAGTGGATGGATAACATTACACCATATCCAAGAGTATGACCTCTGAATATTAATAGTTTCACTATAAACTACTAAGAACCACTAATAAACGGTCTACCATAGTCACTTATAAACATTCTATCAACTATATAAGAATTTGTTTTATTAAAATCCCTTGTAATGGATAGTATAGACCTTCCCATCAGATCTCCCTAAAAATTCCCATAACAAAGCCTCATCAGAGAGTAGTCATCTCATTAATACTGTGGAATTTTAATCAGAATATGATGAAAAACTATAAAAATGATTAAACATTGTCATAAAAAATCCCAAATAAATGAAATAATTTTTTATATCTATATCCCCATCATTATTTGAAGGTTTAGTTGAATTTTATATCTAAATTCAAACCACTTATTACAGTCAGCATAGGTAGCTTCACCATAATTTCTATGGAGGGTCTTACACCTCACATCTAGGACCTATATTCAAGGGATCCAAAATTCTACTGGAGGACCCTATCCATACTAGAGCTCAATGATGATGGTAACATTACATAGATAGAGTAATCATTCAATGCCGTATTAGGTGGGAGTGATGACTCTACCAATTTAAATAGAAAATGGGAAGCTCACCTTTGTTTGAAAGAGAGTATCAACTCCATAATTTCATTGATCATACCACATCACTACAATAAAACAATCAATATGGAAAGAATATTCACGCTCATAACCCCTCATGTCTCACCCCTTCATTCAAAAATAAATTCCACCATCAAATTCAGTGTCTAAAACTACTTTAGACTGGATATAAAATGTCCTAGATATGAATCTGTAAAACTCCTTACAAATAAAAGAGGATTATTATATGTCTATTAGTATAAAAAATAAATCAATTTATTTATCACTAAAAGTGGAGAGAAATATCTAAAAATATCACGTCATTTAAATCATTGAAAAATATAAATTAGGATGTGTTATTTAGTTCCCCAAATTGGAATCTTCATTAGAAAATAATATCATTGTATTTTTTATGAAAGAATATTTTTGGGCTGAAGCCCTGAGTCAAAATTAATTTTTTTTTCTTGTTTCATCTCCCTAAATATAAGGGTCATGATCATGATAAAAGTTCATTAATCCAAAATTGTATTGGGAAGAAACAATAAAAACATGACATTGATGAGGATAAAGATGATAATAATAATAATTATTTTATTATTCATATTATTAATATATATAAAGATAAAGAGGAATGGTTTTATTCAATATCTTGCATGTACATTAGGTTTTCCTACTTATTAAACATCGCCATATGTTTATGATTATCAATTCCTTATTATTATTATTTTCAAAATTATTGTTTGATAATAAATATCAGTAATCATGATCTTTAGAGAAATTCACACACACGATATCACCCATACATCAGAAAAGAGGTTCTCCCCTATCAATTATCAAACAACCATGATGTTTATTAAATTTAAAATTATATATTACCTAAATCTCACTTACCATCAAGAATATACAATCCATTTTTTTCATGAATGTCCCTTATTTTCTAAAGCAACATCCTCCATTCGCCTGAATCACCCTGTTTATGTGTCATCTGCCGTTTTTTAACTATATAGACAATATAACAGAATCTAAAGAATATCAATAATAGTAAAAAATGTTACCCAATCAATTCTATGATCCATATTTGATCTTAGGTCAAAATACATCACACGAATATCAGACAAGTGATCACACATTTGGATCACAAATATAGATCCATTGCAGTAAGGAATGGTTTTTCAATAATCAGTTATGAGGTACTTTTCTCACCACTGACAAAAATGAAATACCCTTGATGAATGATTGAATAATTGTGGAAAAAATACTCCTAGAAAAATAAGAGGAATAAGACATGGATATTGTTTTTATTTCTAAAATATTTATTTATATTGAAGGATGATGAAAAAAATATAATCAATATTAATTCCTCGGATGAAAAAAATAAATTATAAATCCATAAATTAACCCATGATATTACATTGTATGGACTCAGTATGTATTTGATTATAGATAATCAACAAAAGGGATTAATCTGCAAAAAAATCATTACATCGATGATGGATCATTAGTTATTGAAGAATGCACTACCTAACATAGATGAATAACATATGGATGCATTATTAATAGTCCTCACAAACCCCAATAAATGGAAATTAATCTATGTTACATGTTTCCAATGGATCCATATTCCCCTACCTCTCTCCCTCTTATCTCATAGCGTTATACAGCTCACCATGGGGATTTCCAGTAACATGGAATTTATAAAGAGTACTTTTTCCATTAGAATTTTTAAAAATATAAATAAATGATTTCATTATTTTAAAAAATTCCCTTTAAATTAATTACTTACAAAAAAAAATATGATACTGAAGGTAAGTATATTGAAACTAGGGTCAAAATGAATTCCAAAATCAACCCTGGAATATGATTTCGAATTTGAGGTTTCATCCAATCAAAAAACCATCTATACAAAATTGAAGTGTGTGAATTACTTAATATATTTAATATGATAAATATATCAATACCATTCCTATCTAGGAACAATAATATCATGGCCACTATGAACATGGATCAGAAAAATATTATTAAAAATATTCCATAATCATCCAATGAAAAACCAATGTCTTTAAACTATCACCACATTATAGGATTTTAATACTAAAAAACAAACATCCATGTGGGGATACAGAACTATAAAATGGTTTTCAACTCACCTTCCCACCCTATATGCCCTTACAATGGTTCCTATGTTATCATCTAACAATATCCACAGAGAAAAAGTTTCACAAAAAGGAAGTTATCCATCAAATTCACATATGCCACCAGGTTTGAAAGACTCTTCAAAATGATAACTATACTCTCAATACCATGATCATATTGGTAGATATTTCACAACATTCTATTGATATTTATCACCATATACAACATGTGGAATACATAACTATCAAATCCTTACTATGTTCATATGCCTAGGAGGTATGCCACCACACTTACCCAATACATTGAGTAAAAAAATAACTTTATGAACATCATAGATGGCCTTAAACATCAGCAAAATTTATATATCACTCATAAAGAAGATATATATTGTAATATAAGTTATCCTAATAAATATCCATTTGCCATAATTAATGGACTAAAATGATTGGTAGAAATATTGGGTAGTCCTTATCTAACCCTCGATGACCTAAATAATTAAAAAAAAATCATTCAAAAACTATAGTCCCCCAAATGTTGTCTCAAACTATATAACACTAGTACAGTGGTGACCTTTAAGGCCTCCCATACATGGTCTAAAATGGTTCGACAATAATGGCGGAGTGGAATGTGTTTTGAAATTACCAAACAACACCTATGGATGATGATATTAAAGTAAATGTACTAGAATTAAAATAAAAATATGATGCATGTTCTCACTAACCTGAATGTTATGGTATACCAAAGAATTATCTTAAAATAAAAACACTAACATCAACTGGAAACGTGTTCCAGTGGCCTATTGAATGTATTCCATAATTGTTATTTCAATTGTGTATCATGGTTTTAAAAAATTAGAGGGAAATACTTGAGGATGGAGTACCTTCTAAATGCACTGGGATCCTGAAATATTCAGTAATCCCACCAGTATTCATAGAAATTTATGTGAGACAACAAGAGTCAAACAAACTAGTATAAAATTTTTTCCATGGACTCTAAAACTGATTCCATAGAAATATAGTACATACTAGACACTCTTGGATGTGTAAATAAGTGAACGACAGAAACCTTTATAATAACTCCACTCATGGCATGATTGATTTCATCATCGATCCTTAAACAAGGAATATGTACTCCACACCATCATAATGTATGTCAAAAACATGTCTAGTAGATATCTAGTAATGAAATATCAAACAATAAATATCCCAATAACGATCATACAAAACTAATAATGAAATGAATGGGTGATATCCATCGATAGGAGGTAGCCCGCACCATTCTCACCCATAATGGTCAATTTCAAAGAGTTCATGTTATTCTTCCCTTATCTCAATATAGTATAAATAAAAAACCATTGTGAGAACCTCCTTCTATGACCATTCCATTAGGTGTTAATCCAACCACCACTTCAACAACAATTATGGGGGGCATTGTCACTCCCATTACTAAGATGAGATATCCCATAATTTGAACCTTCAAAAGCAAAAAATATCTCAATGGTAGCCCCCCATAATGATGATACTCTTTGAGAATGTTTAAAATTGTCCTTAATTATATTTGGAACCCCACCACTAACATCACATAAAAAATAATATCCCTGCAGATGTATATAATTAATTTATCTATTAAGAGTTAAGGATATGATTCATAAGTCCCAAAATAACAATTTGGTGTTCCCAACAAAAGATTGTAACACCAAGAACTAATATAAATCGTATCATCCTTATTAAGTAACCCTAAATATTACCACCTCTAATAAATAGAGCAGGTGATGACGCATCATGGGGCCAGACTGTATGGACCAATTCACCAAAACCCCTAGTCAAATAAGTCATCAACCCTCAAGGGTGGATACTCTTCCCGGACCATCATCCTTTTAGGTTGAAATCAATCAACACATATAAATAATATCTCATCTACAACCCAAGTGAAAAACCTAAGGCTAACGTGAAATAAAAATTTCCGTCTTACGAATTGATACAGTAGTAGATCCTCCAATTTCACCATTATCTCTTATATCCATAAGGGGTCATTAGATATGTGGGTGAAAATATCAGTTTTTCCATTAGAGAGGTTGTATAAAGGAACCACCCTTATAATTGTTTATTAATAATCATTAATTCTTATATAATGTTTCCACGTACTCCACCAACACCATATGGAATAGAATTCTTAGAACATCCCCTACAACATCAGTTATACCATCCAATGGATAATGTTGGTGCACCCTTCAATACATGATCTTGTGTTTCCCTCTATGGAATTCATTCACAAAAAATAACGAAACTCCATCCCAATGACATTGGAAGAATGTGAAACACTAGTTATAATCATTTGGGTATGGATAGTATGAAACTATTCCATACTAAAGAAATTATCATAGGGCCCCATTGTTGGTAGGGATAGAATCCATTAACGAATCTAATGATACCGGAATGTCACAAGGTTCATAAAAGTATTTATTCACCGGTACTCTATGTAACTATCTTTAAACATGAGTATCTCAATAAATGTACCAAATGATATCTCTATGACTAGAATTATGGAAATGTTCATCAAAAATTGGTGTATGACCATGTAGTAAAATGGAATATAGAGAATATGAGACATGATCCATAACTCATATAGTCCCCATGTCTCTATGTCACAATACTCTTTTTTCATAAATCCATGGTTCTCATTCCATTTTATTCAAAAACCCCAGGATCACCCTGACACCTTCGCATCAATTTAACCTCTAACACACATGCAAAAGAAACTCAACCACTATAACTCAACACTATCTTTTTTGGTTGAACTAACTTTCTCACGTGGTTTTAAATTACATCCCAAGAAAAAATCATGGAGGGGAGAATGTCTTTATTCTATGAATTCCGGAATCCATGGTTAATATAACAAACACATGGATATACAAATTCTATATGTCAGCATGTAGAAGTCTCATTTCCAAAACTACCATCAAGAGAGATCAAAAAATAGTACCCCAAATGAACAATAGGATTAGGCGAGCCATCTATTGTGAAGACCTAACCTCAAATATTACATACTGTTGAGTTTTGGCCATGAATTTTTCTTCGTTTCATGTTCATGATCATTTATGGTTATTAATTTTATAAAACATCTCTATAACACATTCATAACAAATTATAAAAATCAAAAGTTACAAAATTCTATCAGTAGCTATTTTACTCATATTATTAATCATTTTGAATAAATAATGAATTTTTTATAAAAATTATCCATGAATTATATCTTGAATTATTACATTCCCTTAAGAATCCATAAACTACATGAAAAAGTATTTATAACACTGTATGAGATTAGAATCTCATTTAGGGATATAAAAGGAATAAAAACAGTTAGATGGGTAAAAACATGAAAAATAAGTAAAATTTTAACTTTATCTTCAAAAGTTTTTAAAATAATTTTTTTGAAATTGATAGAAACATGAATTTTTCTAAATGAAAATCATTAATATACATAAAAAGACATTAAAAATACTTTATGTGACATATATAATCATATTCATGAAACCCTTTCAATATAATTTTAGTCAAAATAACTATATAGCTGACTTCAAAACATGTTACTCTTACAAATGAAATAACATTTCTTGTGACTACCATGCCAAATATATGGCATGGATATCATAAAACGAACCATGAATTAAACAATAACAGTCTCGCCTGACATTATATAGGCCACCCCATGTATAGGTATTAACAGGTTCACATAGTTCTATCTGGTCTACCCCATGTATAATTAGTAACATGCTCACCTGGATCTGTCTGTACCACCCCACAGATAATCTATAAAGAGATCACTCGAAAATCTATAGGAAACTCCATCTATATCCTAAAACATTATAACCCACTTCATATAATAATCAGGTCAAATATCCAAAATAAAACTTTTCATTATAAATTCCTTTGAAAAAATCTTGTTATACCCATATGAAAAACTCTCTTGGATAAAAATAACCATCTTTTTAAAAACCCATTTTCAATTCTACGACACCCTTTAAATTGGAAATCCATTTTGAATAAAAAAATAAAAAAAAATTAAATAGGGTTTGGAAATTATGAAATCATTTAATCTTGTTATTGAAGCTATATATCCAATTAATGTTGGTATAAATTAAATGTTTGTTATCTCTATACATTTTAAATAGGATATTTCATTTTTCATTTGTCAAAATATTCCAATTAAAACATGTAGGAATATTATTTTTGAAACCAATAAATAAAAATAAAAAAAAAACTCTATTTATAATACTATAATACCCATATAAATATACATATAAAATTATATCAATACTGGAAGAAAAAAATAAAAAAAAATTAATCATTTTGTAAAGATGTTTTATATCAATGTACCCCCATAAAGAACATAAATATATGAATCTGGAAACCCATGAATGAATAAAATTGAAAAAAATTAAATAGGGTTATAATAATTACATTTATTTATGATATTATTGAGTTTATTTATATACACCACATAAAATAATGTGGGTGTGTAACATCATGTCATGACTTAATGAATGGAGATTGAGACAAAATCCCATAAAATGATTTTGATTCATCACATGTGTCTATATATTCCTAAATAATAAACTAATCTTAATCATTTATTGAATTATGGAACTTTTTAATATTTATCATTAATTATATTTCACTTATTACATTATTTTAGAAAACTAATTAAATAATTTAGTTTATGTCGGGTGTTTTCGCCCTATTTGGTTTATGTGTAAAAAACGACCTTGGAATGTCATCTATGTTCAAATAGGAAATAATGTAATCATATCAAGAACAATAATAATTCAATAATTATCATATTTATAGATTAATTATTATTTTAAAACCAATCATTAATGATGGTTATGGAAAATGGACCAGCGTTATAATCATTAAGATGGTAGGTCGTATGTGCTCCCAGAGTAAGGTTCCCTTTTTCCAAAGGCCAATATGGAAATAAGGTAAGTAAAAATTGTCATTAAATATTTATAATTATATATTAAATATATTATTATTGAATCATAAATAATTATATGTACAATTATTTTAATGTAAAAGTTATGACACTGCTTTGAGAAGGCAATAGTCCATACATCCACAAACTATATTATCCCTTTATCATTGTGTGAAATTTTTAAATGAAAATGATATATTATATTTAAAAAAATGTACTTATTTCATTGAAATCATATATATTTAATTTATTTCCATATATTTTTAATTAATGATATCTTTAATACATTCCATGTAAACTATGAAAGTATTAAATGGATTTGTGGAGGTGGTAGTCCACACGTCCACAAACGATGTTACCTAATTCCGAAAAAATAGAATTAATGAAGTTATTTTTATATAAAAATTATATAATTATAAAGGAATCATAAATATTATATAATATATAAAAAATAGTATGTTCATCATTATTCAAAACATTGATAAGTGGTAACGGAAACGACATCGGTTCATGAGGTTATATTCTACTGTACACAATAACGATGATTGCATATCCCATTCAATGAAAGACTCTGTAGGTGTTGGATAAAACCTTAACATAATTAAATGATATTATATTTAATGTAATGATGTAATTATATCATCATGTATTAATAAAAATTCATGCGGTGGTGAAATAAATAAAATAAAATTGCTCATTGAGAAATGTTAGGTCTTCTTCGAGTAACTAATTTTTGTTTTCACCAAAAGGATTACAAGGTTTTTTTAATATCATTGTGAAAATTGTATTATTTGAATAGGTATTTGGGAATCATATCTGGTATTATTTATTATGATAAAATGGGATTTTTTTTGAAGAAGTTGGTGGGGGGTGGGTAAGTGCCTCTATATAACGTAAGGGGAGTGGAATTCATATAAATATATAAAGTTATGAAATATTAAGAGGAATCCAAAAGTCATGTTCTAAAAATAATTATTATATTTATATCAAATAAGATATATGGCATAATAATTTACATACAATGTAATTTGGACAGGGTTTTAGGTTATTTGGAATCTAATGATTAAAGTTTTACTTCAAGGTAAACATAATTTTATCTTTTTTTATGTGATTAATATTAATTTCATTATAATAATTATTATAAATACAAATTAAATTGAAAAAATAATAAAATATTAACAAATATGATTAAAATTATTTAATATGACTTCCAAAATTATGATCACATAAGTGACATAAATTAATTTAAAATTAATCCCACAAATGGGATAGGAAAGATAATATTTAATGTGAATATGTTACAAATATTGCTATGTTTTTATCTAAATTAAATTAAAAAATGATAAAAATGACCGATGTCAGATTAATATATTTATAATTGGACAAATTGTACTTTACAATATTAAAAAAAAATTACTATATAATACAATTAGAAAAAAAAATATATTTTCCATTAGAATGCAGCGATTCTTACAATTCGTCAAAAAATGAAACTTCTCAAAACAAAAATCACCCAAAATAAATTTTTATATTAAAATTTTATGAAAAAGTTTTTTTTTAAATATTATTTATAAAATTGTCAAAATTTATAGTCCAAAAATTACTACAATTAAAATCAGGTAAAACATATTTTTAGAAAAATACAATTTTAAGCAAAAAATTAGATTTATTTTTATCTAATTCCTATCAAATATGTTGGATAAATGAAAATAATATTATAAAATTGTATAAAAATAATATATTAAATCTTATTCAAACCCTCTAATATAATTAATATTTAATAACTTCCATATTAAATAATAATTTTAACAGTATATTATTTTCTGGCTAAACTGTGCATTTCATTTAACACAAGTTATCCCAAAAAATAAATTAATTTTACTAAATTTATATTTCATAAAATATTTGGATTTTACATTTTACCCAATTAAAATTAATTTCTCACTGTAAATTCATCTTGGTTATAAAATTATCAAATTTTATAGAGTTCGTTTATTGTAACCCACATAATGAAAAGGGTTATCGAGATGTCCTCTAAAAAAGGAAAGTGGGAAACATAATGGTCACTGGATGTTATGCATAACTAGGATTCCACCTTTGAAGAAAATTGGTGTGAAATTAAATGTTATATTTAGAAGGGAAAACTATGTCTTGTGTAATATTAGAGAGTGATAGATAACATAGTCAACAAGAAGTCAATGATGAAAAAACCACAAGATAAATTGGCGTGAAAGGTCATTGATATAATTAGAAAATATGGTAATTGGATAAAATTATATATCAAGATCATTTAACACTAGTTTAATGATTCCTCCACCATCTATATTTAGATAATATGAAAATATACTTACATGGTGAGTAGTGATTTTTTACTTTAGTCAGTTTCCCGAAAAGACTCATCTCTTCTCCAAACAATTACTATCCCAGAAAACATTTCATTTTTGCAGCACTAGAATCAACATATAATGGATAACATCATCCAAAAAATGATATCATGATACTCTACCTATCATATAAATTAACAAAACATATCACATATTAAGATAATTCAATAATTCATGAGATGATATAATATAATAATCTCTAAAGATAAATAGAAATAACCATTGTTACAACTTAGTCATTACATAGATATATAACCTTAATAATCACAAATACCCTAATTTAGATATAGAAACATGGAAATATATAAATTATATTTCAATTGAAATTACCTAAAAATTAAAATCTTCTCGGGGAATGATATTTACACTTTCCTAATATATAAATTTGTCTCTACAATACCTTGATAACAACTCTAAGGACCAAGCTGTAAGAATTACATAATCACTATTTTAATTAGATAATTTTAAATTATATTATGTTGAGGGTAATTTTAGGTTTAAAATTTTAGATAGTTATTCTCTAACACATACATAAAAAATAATAAAATATAAAGTGGACAATTCAGATCAGTATCCATTTTTGAAATAATATAAATCATTTATGATTACTCATGAATAAATTTAATAGAAAATATAAATGACTTATAACATGACTTATTCATTTCCCAAAACCATCCTTAAACCATGTGAATAATATTATATAAACATGTTTTGAACACAAAATATTTTTATGGTTTATAAAAAATTAAACCATTAGGTTGGTAAAAACATGAAAAATAATACAGTATTTACCATTCTATTTAATGTTCTTTGATTATATGAAATAAAAAAATTTCACATAAATAAAAAACACAAATTTTTCTCATAGAAAATCATTATAAATCATAGAAATACATTAAAATTACATTAGGCTACTTAAAAAATCACATTTGTTAAGTCCATTACAATACTTTTTAATAATAATTTCATTATAACCTACTTCCAAACATGTCACTCTTATGAATGAAATAACTATATGTTCAACTTTTATACCCAATTCATCGAAGGGATATCATAGACCCACCCATATATTAAGATAATATGGGCTCATATGGTGTTATCTAGAAAATATTATTTATAATATATAGTTTTCCCAATCGATATTATCTAGGTCACACCATGTATAATCATTAATTGGTTCACTTAAAACTATTTTCTTCCACCCCATGTATTATCTCTAATAGGATCAACTGGAGCTATGTGAGCCATCCCATGAAAAAGTTACAATGGTGTCACAAATTTCATATAATTCTCAAGTGCCATATCATTAATAAATTAATTTCTTTACATATACCTTTGGAAGACACTTTTTAAACCCATATTAAAATAATTTTGGATAAAAAAACTGATCTCTTTTAAAAGAAACCCCATTTTCAGTACAAAAAAGAAAAATTTCATTGAAAACACATTTTGAAAACAAAAATAACAAATTAGAAAATAGGGTTTTAAATTTCTAAAAACATGTAATCCTAAAATGTAACATAAAAATGATATTTTTTATTACATGAATGTTCGGTCACTGTACATTCAAAATTATATAATTTAAGTTCTTTTATCAAAATGATGCAATGTAAACATGAATAAATAATCCTTTAAAAACAATGAATGAAATTAAAAATATATAAAAATAAATTAAAAATAATTTAAAATGAATTTAAACATACTTATAAAATAATATCATCAATACAAGAAAATATTTTTGAATCAATTCACTAAACATTTGAATAAGATATATTTAAATAAAAGTGAACCTTACAAAATTTAAATATTGAATCAAAATAACCATGACGGAATACAATTTAAAAACATTATAAATGAAATAATAAATAATTTCATAATATTTTATGTGAAATTCCATGTATATAAACCTCATAAATGAAAGTGGGTGTATAAACACAATATATACCATAATAAAAGGAAATTGGGATGAAATAAATTACCTTGAGTCATGTTTGAAACATGTGTTTTTATCACCCTAACTTGTAATATTTTTCAATTATTTACCTGATTTATTACCAATTGCATGTTTATAATAAATTTTACTTACCCTATGAAATTTTTTTAAACAACTACTTAGACAATAATGTTTATGTACGTTTTTTTGGCCATATTTGGTTTGTGTATCAAAAATGAATTTGGTAGTTCCACTACGATCAACAGGAACGTTATATAAACATATCAAAAAAATAATCATGAAATAATTGTCATATTTTTACTTAAATTATTATATTAATTACAATAGTTAAATATGGTAATGATAAACTAATGACTTCTACATTCATAAACATGATTTTTTGTACTTACGAATGTGTAACTTTCCCATTTTTCATTAAGGAATATAGAAATAACATATATAAAAATTAACATTCCAAAATTGTCATTGTTTCATAAATACCATTTTATTAATTCATATATACATCTATATAAATTTATTGAGTTGTAAAATGAATCACATCGATTAAAGTAGGAGTTTTTCCAAATGCCCATGAATGATTTTATCACATTTTTAGTATGTGAGACGGTGTTAAAGAAATGATATATTATATTATAAAAAAAGTTATAATATCATTAGTATAATTTATTTATTTTATGTCACATATATTTTACAAACAACTTCCTAAAAATATTCTATATAATTTATGAACGTATCATATCTCTCTGAGGATGTGGTAGTCTACAGGCTCAAAGACAATGTAATCATATTCCCCAAAAATGGAATGCATAATGTTCTGTATTATATAAAATTTAAATAACTATTAATATATCATAATTATTATATATCTATATATATATAATATATATAGTATTTTCTATAATATTCACAACCATTATTATTGGTAATGGGAGAACAAACGATATTGGCTTGTGAGGTAGTAGTCCGTCGGAAACACAAATAATAATTTTATATCCTAATTGATGGATGATTTGTATGAATAGTTTGAAGACATATATTTAATAAATAATTATATTTACTATAATTAGGTTATTATATAATAATTTATTAAAAATAATTTATATTGTAGAGAAATAAAGAAATATAAACTGATCGTTGAACAATGTTACCTCTTCTTATGGTAACTACTATAGGATTCTACCAAAGGGATGCCATGGTTTGATTTTCCACCAATGTGATACTTCACGGATAATTTTTTTTGGTTATGATATATTAAGGTATGTGTTTATAAAATAAAAAGGCCTTTAGGTATGTGATAAATTGGGTATGTTTAATGCCTTTCTATAGTGGAGGGGGAGTTTCATTCATGTAAATATAAAATGTCAAACACCATTTAGAGGTATCCCTTACATCATGTGCCAAAAATAATGATAAAAACTCATTAAATGACATTAGATGGTTGAATAAGATATAGAAAATTGGTTTTTAACATGTTTCTAGGTTAGGTGGACTCCTATGATTAAAGATTAACAACTAAGTAAACAAATTTTAACCTTAATCACTATTCATAATTTTAATTAGATTCAGTAATAAATTAGGTTAAAAACAATGATAATCATATTAAAAAGGAGAAAATATAATAATTATTATTATGAAATCAATTTCTCTAAATTCCGAATATATAATTTGAAAAAAAAAATAATCTGGATGATAGGACAACAAAGAGAATTTTTCAAGTTTAAATGTTCAATATATTTATTTGTTTTTATATCTAAATTCAATATAAAAATTATCCCAATGACAGAAATTATATTGATAGATTTAAATTTTAACTAATTTTATTTTAAAACCAACTTAAAAAATAATTTATCTATAAAAATAAATTAGATGAAAAATCAATTTTCCATTAAAATGCAGTGCTTTAGATTGTTAATAAAAAATTGAAACTTCTTGAAAAAATAATAAAAAATCACCCAATGTAATTTTATTTTTAATTTAGAAAAAATTATATTTTTAAATAAAATTTATATAATTGTTAATATTTAGTTTTAAAAATATTTTTCCACTAAAATGAAGTAAAATTTTTCTTTAGAAAAATACAGTTTTTAAAAGTATAAATATATGTTTTGATTATCTTATTTCTATAAAATCTATAGTATGAATGAAAAAAATTCATTCACATATATTATCATAAAATAATATTTCATATTCATACCTACCAATAAAATATATTGGTGATAACTTCCAAATTAAAAAATATTAATAATAGTATATTATTGTTTATCTAAAATATGAATTTTTGGTAACACATGTTATCAATGAATATAAACAGATTTGAGAAAACATATATTTCATAAAATAATATAATTATATAGATCCCTCCTTAAAATTATCTTTTCCTCAAAATTCATCTTGGATATCAAATGATTAACATTTTAAGAGTTCAATTGATGAAACTCACATATTGCAAAGGGTTGAAAAAACATCCTCATAAAAAGAGAATGTGAGAAACATAATGGTCACATTAATTTATGAATATCTAGGACTACACTTAGTGATATAATTTGTGGGAAATTAAAATATGTAATTGTGAGTGAAAATTAATTCTCGTGGTCCATGGTCTGTTGTAGAGGTCCATAGAAATTGTATACTTTTAATATTAAAAAATTCCAATGAATAATGAATGGATGCTATGGATGTAGCATATAAAGATGTGTAAACAAGGCGACATCATTTGTTAGTTTTTTCTAATTGTTTTTAGTCCAAAGTCTGGAGGATGCAAAGTTGTGTTTTTGGAAGATGAAATATTTTCATGCAAAAGTAATTTTTTTTCACATAAGAGTGATGTTGATTCAAAAAGATGTGCATAAGACATGATTTGGGATCACTGTATAAAAATTCAGCTAAGGAAAAAAGTAAGTGTAAGATCTAAATTTAAATGAAATATTTATTTTTCTACACACAATTATTGTACATAGAAGTTGGAAAGAAAGAATCATACACAGCAAATAAGATGTCAAATCATAATGTTCAATGCTAAAAGTATTTTTTTCTCACGGTTGGAGTTCTGTGAAAAAATAAATTACCAGCACACGCAGAGGACGGTGCATAAGAACATTGCGTATAAGTATGGTTATATCAATAAATGGTATGCTACACCTCTCATTCCATTATCTCAACCCTTAGAGAATACGAGAAAAATAAATCATGTAAGTGGCATTATAAAAGAATAAAATTTTCATCAAAGGATATTATTTCAAAGTAATGTATCAAATTTTTGTTTCATGAAATAAGTGATCTCATTTTTGAATGGTCAATTATGTAGCATGCAATGTATAAGAGTTTCATTCAAGAATAATTACCATGATAATAGAAGTGTTTTGTTAACGTAGGTAGTTTTTCGACCAAGAATAAATGATTCTTCAAAGTTAGTAGAGTTTCATGAAATTCATCAAAATTTTGAGAGAAAGAAAAATGTGTATAGATTAGAAGATACTTCCCAGTGAATGTTTCTTAATGTGTCATTCATCAAGTAGATTATTGTAGAACAACAATTGGTAATCTACTTATAGTTGAATATTAATTTTTTTCTAATAATTAGGGAACCTAAATGTCCATAAACCTTTTGTCAATCATTTTCAAAGCAGGGGAAAAAGGAAGGGGAAGATGGTGTCCCTTCCACTAGTAGTGAGTCATCGAAAGAGAGTTAAAGAGTGACCCTTGGGAAGGTAGTGACATGCCCCAAACACATGTAAGTGTAGTGAGACTAGGAATATAAGTGATCTAGACTAAACATTATTTGGCTGTAATTCATAGTGGATTTTTTATATAAGAACAATGTAGTATTATCCTTCTTGTCTGTCGCTCAATGATGGTGAACCATGTAAAATTATTCCATATGGTTCATTATTTGATTTCTATTAATAATGTTATATGGGAAAGGGAGATTTTGTTGTTTCTTATACTAATGAAACAAGATATAAAGGGTCTATTGTTTTATGATATCATACCTTGATTGATACCCCAATCACATAATTTAACAAAGTTGGGAAAACATTTGGACTACTAGAGAGTGATAAAAAATGCTTAAGAGGAATTCAAATGAAGGAAAAAATGAATATCCAAATAGGTGTGGAAAAAGGTATTTATATCATTATAAAATATGTTAATAGGATAAAATTTTATATCAATATACTTTTCAATGAGGTGAAGGATTATTTCAACTATTATACTAAGAGAATAAAAAATATATATAATTTAAGAGTATACATTCATCATTTAATAAATTTATACAATATACTTAAGTCTTTAAAAAACCAATGAGTATCCAATATAAATTTTTATCACTTAATTATTAGAATAAAATTATAACATATCACATAATCCTAAAAAGGAAAAAAAATATTCCTCCAATCAGTTGATATTAACCGAAACAAAATTTATTATCACATAGTATGATAATTCAAATATTTCTTTTAATGAGGTAGTAAATTTATCTATAAAGTTAAATTATAATTCCAAAATTCACAACTAAATAATTCTATAGAAATATAAACATAATGGTCACCAATATTGTACTCTATATGAAGAAACATGGAAATATAAAATTTTATATCAGTTCGACATAATCATAAAGTAAATTCTTATAATGGAATTATAGTAACACAATACTAACTTCTATAAATTTATAAATCTTCCTATGTTGTCATTATTAAGGCCCCAACCATAAACATTAAATAATCCTGAGTATTATTCAATAAACTTACATTACATCATGTGTATGATAATTTTAGGTTAATAGTATTAAAAATTAGTCAATAACTCATATATAAAAACCATAAATTATAATGTGTACATTCAGGATAAGTATCAATTTTCCCTATAATATAAAACTTTTAAAATAATGCATTCATTCTTTTCATAGAAAATCTCCAAGACATCTGAAATGAATTATTCTTTTCCCTTGCCCACTCTTTAAACCATGTGTTAACATTTTAAAAACACGGTATTATAACAAAAGATCAACAAGGGATATAAAAATAAGGCAAAATGATAGATCTATTAAAATATGAAATCTCATATAATGATTACCATTATCATTATTGTTACTTGAGAATATATAATAAATCAATTTCACAGGATTAAAAAAGACACATATTTTCTCAAAGAGAATAATTATAATCCATAGAAATAAATTAAAATAGAATTTTGTGTCTTATATAATATTATTCATTAAACTATTTCAAATTCCTTTTAATTGGTATAACTATATGGATAAATTCAAAACATGTCACTCTTATAAATGGAATAACAATACTGTCGAATTTCATTCCCAATGAATTTGATGGATATCATAGACCCATCGATAATTTATACTATAATGGGATAACCTAACACTATCTTTTCCAAATAATTTATATTTTATAAAGTCCTCCCCTAACCTTATCATGGTTACCCCACGTAAAAGCTATAACGGGCTGACCCAACACTATCTTTCCACAACACGTATAAATTGAAACACACTCACCCAACATTGTATATTCCATATAATGTATAATCTACAATCGGACAAACCATTTCATAGAATTCTCAATTACCATATCATTTAGAAAAAACTTTCTCATAAATTGTTTTGAGGGACTCATTTGAACCCATATGAAGAAAACTTTCAGATAAAAGAATTCATCTAATTTAAAAAACAAATTTTTGATACCAAAAAACAATTCTATTTGAAAATACATACTCAATAACAAAATACAGAAAAAAGAAAGACTTTATTCATTCTTTTTATCATTAAATCATAAAAATGAATTTATAAACAAAATAAAATTCAGGTGACATGAAATGTTGATGATGGTTTTCATAAAAAATATGACATTTCATTTGTCATTCGAGATAATGTAAAATTTAAAACAATTAAAAATATTAATTTTCATACCTTTATTGAAAATTAAAATAAAAATAAAAATAAATTTATAAAACTATTATATCGATATAAATTTAAATATAAAATAAAATCAAGAATGGAGGAAGATAATTATAAATTTAATGTTGAATTATTTTAGAAAAAGATTTTAAAATCTAAGTGTCCCATAGGACTTTGAAATTTTTTATTCCTAAGACATATGACGTAATAAAATTAAAATAAAAATAAACTAACATTATAATATATAATTTCACTTATTATATGTCAAAGGAGATGTATATAAGCCTCATAAAAGAAATTGGGTGTATAACATCAAGACATGCCTCAATGAAAGGAGATAGAAAAAAAATTCATTACCTTGTGTATAATTTTCAATGTATGTGTTAATCATCATTAATAATAAACTTATGATAATTATTTCCTATCATTAGAAATATTTACAATTTTATCATTTATTTCATTACCCTTATTAAAATTTCGCAAACAATTACTTAACAAATTCAGTTTACAACAGTTGTTTTGACCATATTTTGTTTATGTGTCAATAAGTACATTGGTTGGTCAATTAAGGTCAAAGAGAACATTATATATAAATATATATATAATAATAATAATTAAATAATTATTATATTTGTAATGAAATTAAAAATCTATAACAAATCAAGAAAGGGGGTTATGAAAAAAGAACTATTGTTAAAATCATGGATGGTAGGTCGTACTTATGCATGTGTAACATTACCAATTTTCAATAACCATTATTGAAATAAGGTTAGTAACATTTATATTCCCACAATGATAAATATATCATAAATCAAATATTATTTAAACATATATTCTTTTATATACTTTAATGTAAAATGATTCACATTGTTATGAAGAGTTTGTGGTACACATGCCCACTAAAAATGTTATCACTTTTTGTGTGTGTGAAAAGGTGTCATAAAAATTATATATTATGTTAAAATTAATATAATTATGTAATTAATATAATATATATATCATTTTTTCATATGTTTTTCATTAAACCCATCCATGGTAAATTTAATGTATAAAGTAAATGCAACTCACATCGAAGTGACGGTAGCCCACATGCCCACAAATGATGTTTTCATATTCCCACAAAATGGAAAACATGAATTTATGTGTAATAAAAAAATTATATAAGTATTTAGACCTCGTAAATATTATATATATCATATAAAATCCGTATTTTCATTGTTATTTATATCCCTCAAATGTAGTGATAGAAGAATGGATGATGTCAGTTCGCGGGGTTGTAGTTCGCTGTTCACATGAATAATGATTGTTTATCCCATTTGATAGAAGTGTGTTTAGATTTATGTAAAAACCATAACATAACATAAAATAATTATATTTATGATAAGGACGTTATTATATAATCATTTATTTAGAATAATATATGTGGTGTAGAAAAAATAAAACAAAAGTGATCGTTGAAGAATGCTACTTGAATTCTGGGAAACTGATTTTGGTTTCCACCACTGTGATTCAATTTTTAACTAAATTCAAAAAATTACAATTATATGATTATTAGAGGTATTTTTTGAGTTTATTTGGAAATATTTTGGACAAGATAAATCATTTTAGTGGTGTGAATTAGAGGGAATTGTGATTTCATTTTTTTAGAGGTGGGGTGGCATTGTTGTAAACATTAAGAGGTGAACACTATTGGGAGGTATCCATTTTAGCATGTGCCTCAAATAATGATCCCAATTTGATACAAGTGGGTGTATTGTCAAATAATGTCATAAAATTAGATTTTGATATGTATCCAAGTCATTTGGACTCATAAGATTAGATTTTAACTACTAAGTACATGCATTTTTATCATACACTCTATAAATAATTTTAATTGCTTTCACATATATATTTTTGTTATAAACTATGTTGAACTAAAATTAAGTTTTAAATTATACTGATTCCAAATATATAATCTTTTTTCCCAAATTCAAACCTCTTAAATTTTATATATTAATTGAAATTTAATCCCATATATGGGACGTGAATGTTGGTTTATAAAGTGTATATGTAAAAACATTTTTTAATATTATACATATGTTCATTATAAAAATATTTCAAATGAACTAAATTGGATTAATATATTAATATTTGAAATAATAATATTTAAAACCAAATTAAAAAATAAATCAATAAAAAAAATAAATTAAATAAAAAATTTGTTTTCAATTCAAATACATAGTTTTTCATTATTTAAAAAAAATATACTTCTATGAACTTCATAAAAAATTAACCCAAATTATATAACATATTATGAATAAAAAATTAAATTTTATTTTTAAATAATTTTTTTATAATTTTATGAATTTATTTTTAAAACATGTATTATATTAAAAGTTAATAAAACATTTTTATAAGAAAATATTATTTATAAGTGTAATGTAGATTTATTATTTTATTATTCATATCAAATATATTGGATTATTGAAATGAAATTATATCAACTTGTTTAAACAAAATATAATAACTCACATTCATACCCTTCAATATAATGGCTAGGAATTAACTACCATATTCAACAATCATAATAATATATTGTTTTTCAGTAAAACTATAAATTGTCTATAACAAAAGAAATAAAAAATATATCTTAATTTGAAATAATAAAAAAAATTTATTTTTTTGAGATGTTACATCTTACTCCAATTAAGGGGTTCTATATCCCTATGAAAAAAAGCTGATCTCTATTCAAAATACTTTCAATTTGAACAATGAATATGCGTGTCATTTTATAGTAACACTAAAGACTACTCTTTATCCATAAAAAATGGTCTTCATCATAATAATCAGTTATTTCACGGTTCTAATGATGGAAATCCTACACCACTACATCTATTAAATCCTCAACTATAAGTTTAATTATATATAAAAAAACTCAATGATACTTACCACTAAAAATAAAAAAAAATGATAAAACTTCATTTTTCATTATTTTAACCTACTAAATCTATTAGAAGCTCATCAAATTTGTCTCTCATTTATCTGGCCCACCAGATGTGTGTATTACTACTCCTTAATAGGCTGTATTTATTCCCTATTCCTATTTAAAGGAAAGATCCCATGAATGGTCCATGAAATGAGGTATCAATGCTCAACATGACATCATCTTGAAACCATATAAAATTATTCGATTGATATAATCTAAAATACACATTCTATGTTATCAAGATATAACATAGTTAAAGTGAATGTCTACAGAGATTAATAAATAATTATATTGAAGTAAAAAATCCAAATCCAATATGATGCATGTACCATCAGTTTTCTTTAATCTAATGCCTCATTATGCTGAATGAATATAGAGGTAGTCAAAGATCTGATGAATGGATACATCATCCCCAAGACCAAAATTTGTTATAATCACATAAAATACATACTCAATATACTATGACACTGTATTCCTGTTTTTCAAAACCAATATTCATTGAAATGTTAAAACATTAAACATTTAACTTGTTAAACACAACCTTTGATACAACACATTCACGATAAGGCCCACTGGTGTCCACTAGGATGGTGGAAAGGTGAGTGAGAGACCCCAAGATTGCATTCAACAGTAAAGGGTCTTCCAACAATAATATGGTAGGAATTATAATGAAATATGAGGCATTAAACTAAGTTACTATTATGCACACACATATAACCAAATGTGTGGAATAATGCAGAGGTATAATAAAATATTTAACATATAGATGGATAATAATCAATGTAATAACCCCTAGGAAAAATATTTTTTACTAAATATGTTTAAGAAAATTTTAAAATTGGAAAATATAAACAAAACAACAAATTATATGTGAAAAAAATCATATATGGACAATAATGAGTATATAGGGAGAGCTCGACTCCAGATCCTAGAGTCCAACCATCGAATATCTCTAGTGAATCCATGAAAAACTATGTTACATTAATACTAGGTCCTCCATATTCATTTATAACCTATAATTATATAACAAAAGACAAAACAAATTTATCTATAACTCATTCCTGGTGGAGTATAAATGTTAATTGTAATATAACACATAATAACCAGGAAGAAATCATCTAGCACATGTATTCAAATCATCAATACCAAGGTATGGTAATATGAAAATTAATCTAAAACCATAATAGTGACCGTGATATAAAATACAAGAAGAAAGAATATACAGATTAAGGGAAATATCATTCTCCATAAAAATAAAAGAATAATGAGTCTTCGTGTTTCACCAAAGAGACGACATCAATGGCTATAATCATATAAAACATTACCCGAATTTTTTTGCATCAGCCCATACCTCACCATTACACTACACAGTCAAGGGATACACAACTCAAATGGAGGACTCAATCCATTCTAAATCGCGAAAATAGGGGATTAACACTATATATATTGATGAAATATTACCTATTAAATTTTGGGTCAGTACCAACTATACCTTTTCTGAAGACCATGGGGAATCCATGCCTTAGTGCACAAGGGAGTACCTTACATAACATCTATTTGATCACACATGTTCAATACTATCACTTATGAGTTTATAAAATAATATTCATACTAATAAATCCTTCATTAAAACTCTTATGATAACATTTAATGACATAATCACCTTCTACATGAAAAAATATATCATGAAACACTGCATGAAGGCCAAAACAAATGTCTAAAAAAATGATTAATGCATGATTCTAATCCTTCGACTGATAGAATAGATATGTAATCTATATATATTCCACACTAAACTATAATTAATCAAAAAAAATCATTTCATTATGATATTTATTGTAATAAATTAAATATAAGATGTTTAAATGGCCAAAAAAATAATTCTGTGAAAAAAAACATTTCATCGTATTACATGGGAAGGACTATTCGTGGTCCTAATCCATGAGTCCAAATCTGATAATGAAAATTGGTCATTAATCAGACACCTCAGTTTTAGGTCCATGATTCCAATTATAGGTATTTATAATGATATTACATGAATAATATTCAACCATAACAAGGTATTGATGAGAAAAATAAAAACAAAAACAAAAACAATAAAAATAATATAATTCTATAAATAAAAAATGGGTTTAGATTTCTCAACTGCCTTGTGTTTACCATTGGTTTCCCCACTCTAGGAACATCACATTTTCTCTATAGTAATGAATGAATTATTGTTATAATTTTTTTATCAATATTATTATATTTTAGAAAATATCAATATTCAAGAGTTATGATCTATTCATGCCAATGATCCCTCCTCTTCATGGGAAATGTTTCTCTACTCTTTTAAATATAACTCTACCACAACGTGTATTAAAATTAAAATTATAAATTCCTTAAAACAAATATCACGTCATGTTTATATGATCCATAATTCATATAAATATCCACCGATATCATGAAGGCAATCCTTCTAACAATTGAAGTGTCTCTTTTTGTACTTAAATCCATGTTATACCTCATTTGACACTATTTATGCTTGCACTGAATATCAAAACTCAAAAAAAAAAGACCCTCGATCCCATTTTTGATACATGTATAATAATTTGTAACACAACATAATGACTTTATCTCACCACCAATCCTATATCAAGACCCATAGTATCAAAAGTTTTCACCAATGAATGGTTGTGAAATTATAAATATCATGTAATTTTTGAGATTCCATACAATGATAATATAATTAAATAATGAGTAAAAAATTAAATCATAATTGAACATAACACAGTATCTGGAATGATGTTCAACAACTATTCTAGATGGCATTGATTCGATATCATTAGAATTATGGATGATAATCCATAATCAACACTTATAAATTATAAAAAAATTAATCTTAGAAATATAAAATAAAATTTCAAATCCAATCATTTAACCACAAATGAATCATATAATGATTCAGTTTGAATTCATGAATGTATAACAAAAATGGGGATTAATCTGAAAAACAACAAACATAACTATATAATAGATTGATTGTTTGTAAAGAACATGTTCTCAAGTGATGAAAAATAATAAATATCTATGTTCTCCAGCTTCCTTGCAATCCATGTCCATCCATTATGAATCCATGATCTCGATTCCTATTGGATAACTTCACCTCTCTCAATAATATCTCAGGGTTATTAAGATAACCATAGATATTATCTATAAAATGGTTTTTATAGAGTGTGGTTTAGGTTTTGTTATATAAAATAAAAAATAATAATTTGTTCATTTATATTTATAAATACACTTCCATCAGTTGTCTTCTATGAAACGTTTGATGATGACAAACATTATGTCGTGCCATGGAAAAACCTAGCATTATAGAATAAATTGTTCTCTTAGATTTAACATTTGATACAATATTTAAATAAAAAAATATAACAAAATTATTTTTTTGTAATTTTTTATGTTAAAAATCTTAAATATATCAACATGAAACCTCTCTCGACATCATAATCTAATTTCGAATCTATAATTGGCACTAAAATTATCCTTCAAAATATTCCAATGTCATACCTAGAAATACTCGAGCCATTACAAATTGGAAGTGAATTAATTGACCATTACTCATTTTTTATAATAATTTTTTATAACTTAAATAATTACATATTTAACGATAATCCATTTTATTGAAATAAATAAAATATCATTTAGATAAATAAAATATCATTTAGCTAAAACTGAATACTTTTTTGAAAACTGTTTTTAGTGAATAATGATTTTCAATTTAAATTTACAAAAATACTCTTTAATTATGAATTTTTAAAATGAATTTTATAAATTATATATTTTAAAATATTAATATAAATCCATATACATTCTTTAATTTATTATACAATTACGGAAATGTAGTCATGTTCATTAAAAATCACATCTTCATGATATATTTGTTTATCAAATTTTGATTTTTATTTCATATAAAATATGACAATTATTTGAATAAAATTTTATATAATGGATTAAATATTTTTAATCAATTTAATTAATAAAATCAAATAAGTTAAAGTATATTTTTGGACATTTTTAATTGGAAAATACCAAATAAAATGGTTACTATGGTAATGCGAAAAACTATTTTATCAGGGGATATTCAAAATTGATAATCTTCAAAGTAGAATATACACTTGTATAAAACACATTAGTTGGTTGTTTATAGAACATGAAATTAATATATTAAAATATGATTCTAATTGGGGGATCATTTTCAATAATTATAAATAATAATATATTAAAACATTAAAGGATTATAAGTAATCTACTCACCTAAATTAAAAAATGAAACCTAATTCCCCCACTACATAACACCTCTTTAGACACATAGCTAAAATATCCACTACAAAAAAAATATTAATACATAATACATTCTCCTTTTATGCATGCAATGTTCATCTAGTGATACCTATACTTGGGCCCTTAATTAGGGATCAAAAGTAGTATTCTATGAGAAAAATTAGTTAACTAAACCAAGAAAATTCCTTTTTAACTTCATATTCTAAAAAAAAATTATATCAGAATGAATAAAATATAATAAAAACGTATATACCATGATTAAATATTTTATTATTTTTATTTAATAAAGATTTTCCATCAATCTCTCTATCAATGTGAATGAAAACCATCTCTCATGTGTACTACGAACTGTCGCCTTGCCAAATGATATAACTTTTTTCAATCACCGCCTCATATGGGTTTACCTAATACAGGTTAAGAAGAATTAATATGACACATATTCTATAATATTTAATTTATAAAATTAATATACCATCAACTACCTTTTTATTTTCTCTATTAAAAATTTTAATTTCACTCATGCATTTATATGAAAAATCTTCATGAAGTAGTGAGATTAATATTTAATGTACACCAATAATTAATGATTCTAAAAGTGAATCTTGTAAATAAATATGAAATTAATAAAATAAATATCATTTTTATGATGTTTAATGTATTACTTATACACACAATTTGGAACATATATCATAAATAATCTATGAGAAAAATATTCATTTAAAATTGGAAACAAAGTTAATAATGAATTATTATTGTTGAATGAGTGATAAGATTGGACAAGGGAATCACATATGATATTATAAAAATGAATATGTATATGAAATAAAAAATAAATTATTTAAAATAATTATTTTTTAGTTTAATACTTGTTTATCAATGTGGATATATAGATTAAAGGATTTCAACTGAATTTCCACATCATTGAGGCATATTTTTTATTATAAAACAATTATATTTTATTTATTATATATAATTATCCTTTTATGTATTTAAAATTATAAAAAAAAATTCATAAATATAATTTTAGAATTTTTTTTACACATTCTTTGTGTAATTATTTATTTGATACCAAATTGATATGAATTTATTATTCAGTCTCATTTTTTCTAGGACTGTTTATATAGTTGGTTGAAGGAAACCTATAATTTATTCCTAAATAATATTATATAACTTCATTTAGAATAATTAATTAATATTTTCCTTTTTATTCTTTAATTGTATCCTCTATATGAAACATGAATCTTTTAATGATATTCTTAAATTAAAATCATATCCTATATCTCTTTTGGGTTATGTATAGTTTACATACATGTCCATAATTTTAAAAAAAATTCAGAAAATGAAATTTTATTTTTTGAAATGTTTAATTAATGAAATTTTAATGTAACCATTTATTTTTTAATGAATTAAATGAAAGATTTATAATTGTATCAAAATGGTAATTTTTTACTCTTTTTTCAAAATTACAAATAGAATTTATCTTTTTAACATATATGATTCTAAAAGAATTTTTTTTTCATAATAGAACATTTTTTTATTGAACACCCTAATAAATTATTAAATGGGTTTTAAAATAAAAATAAACAATGCATGATATTTTTAGTTTTCCATTTTCATTTTATTTTGTTATCAAATGTGTATGAATTTATTGAAATGCGTGTATTATTGATGAATTTATTGTCCTCATTTATCCCTTACTAATTCTATGGTTATCAACAAAAACCTGAAACATTAAAATCATTGTGATCATCATTCATTATACATTAAATTTCTAATTAATATTAATATATTTAATATCATTGAAATTATTATCACCATTACCAAATACCATTTCTGGATACAGTGGTTTATAATAAGGGTTACCTGATTTATTTGGAAAATCATGAAATTATATGTCCTTTACTCAATATGGGAATTTTTTTATAAAGAGTATTGTTTTTTAATTAAATTTTGTAATCAAAATATGTGTAATTAATTTTGAATTTAGGTTTGGATGAGGCCTAAAATTACATCACCACCTGATGTATTAATATGCTTCATTATACATAGTAGATGTCTAGCATTTTGAAAAACAATTTAGGGTATACCTACCCATAGATTTATATATCTTTTTGGAATTCCTTATAGGTATAAATATCATGTTTTATGATATACTGGAATCTAAAATTATGCATTTCCTTAGTTTATTGTTTAGTTGATACTATCCATTAGATTGTTTAATTGATATTATCTGGTGAAGCTGTTTATATTCATGTTATTGAATAAATGTAATGTTTTTATGTCATTTACAACAAGAAATTAATTAATACTTACTTACACACAATATTTTATCATATGAAACCCTTATTGAGTATATTATCTCACCATTGTTGCATTTTGAATCCACATGAAATTAATGAGGAATCAATGAAAGAGATAATGAATTTATAATATTTACTTTAGTTGTGATTTTTTATTTTATTTCCAATTTAACATGCAAATATAATTTTTATCTAGTTTATCATGACTAATAAACCAATTGTTCTCGGGTGATGTGATCGATATTATTTTATTGAAACTTAATAATTTAGACACCAACTAGAGATTACAAGAGTATGGGTTATAACATAAACCCACCCCCACTAATTCTTTTTGAATCATCAAGGTCAACCTTTCAACCACATATAACACCCACCAGAAGTGACTTTCCATTCCATGATCCTAATATATATATGCCTCACATATTAACCAGCACATAACACCTCGAACCAAATTCATTACCACTACACACCAAATCAAAACACCTCACAACATCCACAAATCGTAACATTTTTTTAACAATTGGAATTCATCAAATTTTTTGATTTCAAGGGTATTATAATATAAATTCATGATTGTGTATACATTATTTCTCTCTTTAACCTATGTTGAATTAATGTCATCAATTAAAAATAATATTACTAACTCAACAGAAAAATAATAGTCATTAAACACAACATAACGTAAAAAAAAATTAATAAACATACTCAATCATATATTAAAAAATTAAACAAAGAAAATTCAATTTCATAAATTCCCTTTCCAATTCAATTAAAAAACAAATATCATAGTTACGTATAGTTTAACTACTTACCAAAAGTAAAAAAAATTACATGAAATCCCCATATATATAAATAAAGTATTAATTAACAAGAACCCTACAACCATGAAAAAATATTTAAGGAGAAATCTATAAAACAGAGAAACAACCACCATCGATATCATATGAATGCCCACAGCCTCTTATGCACTACAATCCTCCAAAAGAAACCAACCCAACATAAGGTATTATTCTCCCAAAAATTATAATGAATAGAAGAGAATGAGAAAGATAAATGAACATGGGATAATAGAGTTACCTAGAACTAAAGGATACAAATACATACAATTAAAAACAATACAATGAGTCTAAAAACCCATGGGAGGTGACATAAATTTTGGAATGGCTAGGGTTTATCCGAGGGTTTAAGCCTATAATGAAACATTAAATAATGAGTATGAAAGTCTATTATATGTATTCAAATTATAATTGAAACAACCATGACATGGGGGATAATAAAAATGATAGTTGCGGTTTGGGTTAAATTTTGTTTTGAACCATCCACATGAGATCCACAATTTTATCCCACCTTAAAGAAGAACAAACTGATATTATTTTCAATAAACTAATGCGGTCTAAAAAGTTGTGAATATTTATTCTTCCAAAATGGAGAGATCCCACATCTTAGAAACCATCACTAACCAGTTATACTCATTATACTCCCATTTACATAGTGTTGTGAACTCAGGTAAGAAGTTTCATATTGGAAATATGATAATGTTCCATGCCTAGTGACACACCATATTTGGGTATTTTAGAGATTAATTAGGTGCACATGTATACCACTATGCTTTCACTCCCAGCGCTACACCTTATCTATTGGAATGTTCACTCTTCCCATTTTTCACTAGATTCCACCCAAGCCAAAAATATCTTCACTATGTTTTTACATCGTATTATCCAAGCCTTTTAATATTTTAAAATGGCCAAAACACATTATAAAAGCTCTGGTTCACATACATTATTTCCTACAACACGTCAATTCGTCATGAAAAAGGAAGGGCTGTGAGGGTTCAAACAATTACATTAGACAGCTAAACAAATTAACAACATTGTGAATAAAACACCCCAAAACATATAAGATAATTTAATAGTAATATCAATAATCTTATGTGATACCTATTAGGGTTTCCGTTACACTGAAACGTTTTCACCACCTCACAATAAATATAATATATCTATCTCCCACACAACTATAAAACAACAATCTCAATATCTACTCATCCCAAGTCAACAAACCACATCATTCGTCACACAACACATCCCTAAGAACATGATTCATGAAAAATATGCTTCCAAATAAATATGTTTCATTCATTAGTGGAAACTAACAATCCCACATGTTCAAAAAATTAATTAAAAGTTATCATAAATTTTTTTCACTCAATTAAATTATTGAATATTAAAAACTAATACCATCGATGGAAATCTTGAAATTTCATAAATCAACATGACTCAAATATCACAAAAGCAATAAGAAACAATTAAAAATACAAAACAACTATAGGTATTTGGAACAAATATATTCCCAATATTCCTATGTATACTCATACATGTCTTCTTGACACCAAAAAACATTTAACAATGTGATAATATGTTTGTGAAACACCTTATTCACATGATCATGAATCTTTATTAGACACTGCATGAATGTCATGTCCTCATCTATATCACAATTTTCCTAGATAACTATAAGGGATTAATTGTGAATATTTTATCATAGTTGAAACCTATGAAAGTTATTTTGGATATTTTCTACCCATGATTTAATCAAAAAATTAAATTGAACTATGAAATCATTCTAAAAGAACTTCTATATTTTGAAGGAATGAGGGTGATGATTTCTCATATTGAAGAAAATATACTTCCCATAATTATTGGAACCATTCAAGTACACATGGTCTCAAATATTGAAATAAATGGGTATCTTACAATTATTTCAACAATATTTATCTAGTCGTGAGAAACCAGTATCATCTTAGGAAATACAAAGAGAATATATTTTTAGGTTTGTACCATACATCGATAAGGAATTGATTAGTCACCATCATTGACCTAGTACAAAAACCTAAGACAAATACTCCCAAATAACTCTTAAAATTTTCCTATGTAGTTATGTGCTTGGTAGATATTTTTTATAAGATAACTAAACCAATGTCAATTTACTTTCTCGTGACCCAAAAAAGACCAACATCCTTGGTTATGTAAAATTATTGGTGATATGGATGGTATATTTAATTTTTATATCTCTTTATGGGTGTTAATTAATACAATGGATTAATTGAGTTTCAAGAAAATACAAAAATATTCCTTGAATAGGCGAGGAAGAATGGTAATTATAATTCATTATAATGGGCCTAAACACTCCAATAATTCAAAAACCAAGATCCAAATACGTCATTGATAAAACATCCATGGTGCCAAAAATCCATAAATTTTAAAACATGAGTTTAATTTCATAATAAATCCAATATAAACAAGAGTACATAAATTAATTATTGAATGTGAGGTATTATTTTTAATAAATCCATAATAATTTCATCAAAATTCCACTCAAGAATATCCAAGTGCTACCACCAACCACCAGAATCATGATATTCATAATTTACCTACTCGAAAATAGGAAATTAATCCACAAACTCTAACACATATTTTTTAACCCTAAACCACCAAAACTACACCCTCAAGACACTCTTCATCTATGATACTCTAGAATACACTACTAATTATGAGCTATGAAACTCAAAGGGAACTCCCTTGTGGCTCGCCCACTTAAAGAACAACCTCTCCAAGAGAAAATCTGGTTTATTCTCTACAGTATCCATCACTCTGAGGTATCACCATGGATAATAATATTATTAATCACATACACAACCGATTACCCATGAAAGACTCACACACATTCCTTATAAGTGAATGTATACCTATTATCTAAATTATGAAACAAAAATAATCAATTACTCTTTCATCAATCTATAGGGATGAAATATTCCATATAACCTGCAATAATAATCATACACATGAACAATATAACTTTTCACTTTTATATCAACATAATATATATGATATTCACCTAACAGATGTGTTTCAGATCTCAATTTCATAGTCACCAATAATAACTATTATGATATTTTGTTTAAGATCAATATCACAATGTGGGAATATTTTAGTGATTCTCCTATAATCAGTAAATACTATTCTAGGTTATTGGATGAGGTAATGTCACCCCAACTTCAGAAAAAAAAATTGTTTCTAGGTCTAGTTAATGGGATGTATAGTTATGAACATATGAGAAAATACCCTCACCACTTAAGAGATTAAACCCTTCTGCTATGCTAACACACATCCCAGTCCAAGATAGTAATAATCATAGAAAACCAATAACATAACCCCAAATTTTGGAAATTAAAGATACAAAGTAATGATTAATATACTCTTGAGGTAATCAAATAATCCTGATATTAATTAGATTTGATAAAATAATGATCATTCATGATTAATGTTTGAAATAGATATGGAATCATTATTAATCCATATAGGATGCTCAGTTAATATCATATGATACATTGAAATATCTAACCTTATACTCTAGTCAATGGTGATTTCTAAGAAACAAAACGCCTCTATCAAATAAAGTCCCCCAACCACAACTTACTGGGACACCACATTCTTAATTAAATACACTTCCCATTTCAAGAAAATTCACTTGAAAATATATCGATAGAGTTGATGGTATCCAATTTATAGAGATATATCATTGAGATATTTGAAATTATCATCCTCAAAAATTTGGTCCATCAATTTATCAACGATGAACAAGATAATAAAATGGTACATTTACTCTAGAAACATGGAGTTTACAAATCCCATGTAAGTAGGTGGCTTTATAATTACACTAAATGGACCGAAAATAAACTCAAATATCCCATAAAATCATTAAAAGTTAGTCTCTAGTATATCCTCTTCCATCACACAAAACTAATGATATATAGTTCACATACCTATCTAAAAAACAGCATTTATCCCCTTAACTAGTAAAATAATTTAGAAATCATTTGAAGAGGTTATTAATTCAATATATTCAAATGATTAAAAATTATATGCTCTATAAACGACCTCTAACTACCATATTATTTCTTGGGGAATGATACTATATCACCACTCAATGAAAAACAATGATATATTAAACACTTCTATAGCATGTGATATATTTTAATCCTTAATTTCTATATCTTAGTGGCTACCAACTAATAAGGGACCATTGAAATAGTCAAATAGAATCACTAAAAATATGTATCTAACTCGATATATCATCAAGGGGTATCCTCACAACCTCCTCAAGAATAAAATCTTCAAATTATTCATGAACTATAGGATCCTCATCTGTCTAAGAGACTATTAATTTTAATTAATAATCTTCAATAAAAAAGGGTTCTATACTTATACTACCCATCTGAAATCACCATTCACTGATAAAAATGACATGATGACTATATACATGAGAGAAAATGACCATCCTTTATAAATGACCATTAATTGAACACATGTAATTGAACTAGTCAAAACTAATTATGGAATAGTATAGTTATATCTTTAAAATGAATTTTTTTCATTATTACTAATGATTCCCCATAATTTTTCTACACTCCTTCCATGTGTCAAATAATATGGTCGGGCCTATGACTATAGTAGTCACAACTAGGGGAATGATAATCTTATCCTTTACCATTCCCAAACAACATACTATGTAGATTGATTAAAAAATCATTATGAGAATCCTAAATATTATAAGGCACATGAACTAGTAGATGTCATGTGGATCATGCTAATGATGATATCTTTCTCAACTAGAGTTTTAACTTCTATAGTATTCAACTGCCTAAGCCCAAATCAACTAATTAAATGATTAAAACCACATCTATAACCAAGATTAGTTCATGGTATTTTCTTCATGGTAAATCCTTAATTAATCCACTACGTGAATTATATCATACTTTGCGATTATAGTCTTACTTCGACAACAACTAAAATTGAATATTCGATGACTTTTAGGGATGTTGATACTAATGTAACCTCAATAACCAAGCTGAGCTAAAAGAACCACTAGGACCTGATGAAAGATATGGCCATACCCCCATATATTTATCATAATGACCCAAAACCACAATGAAAATAATTAATTTTATCCCCCATATATGGCCAAAAATAATCTTTATAATGTCATGTCTCCACTATTCACCCCCTCAATGAACCTATCATCTTGGACATGCCAACAAAAATTCTTCTATTTAAGGAACCTAGACATATAATCTATCATTGAAACCCTCTACACATGTAAATACCATTGATTATCTATTTCATAACATCTATACACAATTATGATTGTATCAAAAAGGAATAATTGAATACTAGATAGATGCGAAGAGTTCCTGTTTAATACACTGCACAGAAAAATTCACTATAGTTAATATTTTTGTGTGAAACAAAAAATGATACATGAACAATAACCCAATATATCATACATACATGCTTCTTGGATAGAGGGATGAAAAAAATATATATTCACTTCCTTAATGGTAGATGATATAAAATTTACTCAAAACACATTTTATATTTATATATATGAATCGTTAGCCTATTTATTCTCCCAATATTTAATTTATACCACTAACAACATACAATACTCACACGATTAACCACTAATTGGAAAAATTGGTCATTCCAAGATCAAATATTAATAAATTCAGTATCAAAGTCCTCCAACTAGTGATCAATCTACAAATCAATGATGTTTACCTTAATTATCACATTATAATTATGGTGTAAGGGATACAATATCCTCTTCCCCAATATTTATCATAAAATGGGTTAACCCGCCAGTGGTCCTTCGGGAAAGCTGTTTGAACCTCAGTAGACTTAGAAATAAGAGAATAACATCCAAAATCCTTGATTGAATGAAAAACAAGGATTTAATCATCCTGGTAGTATGGTATTTTATTGTGGTTCATTAAATTAGTCCTCATTATCATCCCAAGAAAATATAATTCAGATAAGGACACAATGAATAACCATGCATTTAACACTCCTTTTCCACTTCCCTTAAAGGGGATCCTCTACATTTTGTTTATAACTAAAATTATTTTTCTTAAATAAGATAATAATGGTCCCTAACATAAAATGTCATAATCAATATCCATCAACTCCCTAAGACACTATTATTATTTTAATCTCATCCCTATGAAAACATTAAATTCTTATTATAACAAACCAAAAATCTATATTATCTCTAAACCATCGCCTATTATAACTATTTCATGACTAACTCCATCCACGTGTTCATCTTCTATACCATAAATAAGGGAAGATATATAATGAACCAACTTCCATATTTATATATGTCATTGTTGGTGAATAGCTTGGTGGGTATATAAAATATCATATATTGATGGAATTATCTGAAAAAGATAGACTAGGTTGATGAAAATGGACACTAATAAAAAAGTAACTAATTTAGATAATAAAATAAAATCCAATGCCATACCACTATTAAAAAATGATGTAAAAAATACATGATGCTAACAAATAATTACAAAATGAAAACCAATATAGTGACTCAGCAACAACTCCAATGTACATGCTTGTAATCTCTAGATGGGTCAATGTATTCCTCCTAAAAACCAAAAAATGATTTTTTATTTATTCGGATTTGTTTTAAAATGTATACACTATATCTTCATGCATATGGTTTATCATGAAAATGTGAAAAAGGAATATTGGTGAACCAGTGGAAAAGTAATGGAACTGATATGCATATATTCTAGTAAACTAAACAATCCCACACTCCACCTAGAACAATCACTAAATAGTGGTCCCAAGTATAGTAGCATAATATGAATCATAACAATAAAGGGTAACATATACCTACATGTCATTGAATTTTTGATCTATTTCATGGACTTATTATATAGTAGAACACCCATTACATTCATAGCATCTCACCTCAAGAAACCTAGGAAATAGTATCATACCAATAACCATTGGTGAAATTTGTCACAACATTCATAACCTCCCATAAACTCTGTCGAAAAACCAAAATATTAAGGTATTGTGAACATGAAGTACATAAAACATATTCTATCCTCATACCATCTATTGTCCCCTACTATAAACCACCTCAACATTAACAATAAAATGACCACAATTTCACTTAGTATACTGTCCATCACAACCCATGCATGAGGAACTCACATTAAATTGAGGTAGGGGATGTGTGGGGAGGGGATACCCATCCATTATTCATCATCATGTTTGTTTTTATAAGAGATTACCATAATAAATTTTGGTGTTAGAACATGGTGACTGATAATAGAGGGATGTGAGTAAATTTCAAAATGTAAAAAAATTTATAATAGTCAAAGTTAAACAAAACATCTAGATAAATTTAATAACTCTACCACAACATAGATCATCACTAAAATTACTCACAAACACTTCCAAGTCATATTCACCAGTAAATCAATTGCACCATGAAAACAAACCAAAAATACAAAACAAAAAAATTCCATATATTCAACTTAATGTATGAAAAAATACCCCAACTAATAATAATATTTATTTATCAACCCTATTCAATTTATATTAAAGGTAAAACTATTTTAATTCAAGTGCTAAATATTCATTTCCAACCTTTCCATTTATTTGTCATATCTGCTGGTAATATTAAAAAAAATAGAACAAAATATATGAACTGAACACAACCCTTACTATTTACATCATCAATCCATGCATTTCAACCACATGTCACTACCACCACAACTCAATTTATGGTTGACCAACATTATATCAATAAGCCCATCTTTTCAACCATCATATAATGTAACCACCATATATCACAACACCAAAAATACCAATGGCCTCACATCATAACAACCATTCATAAAAAAATTATTTTTTATTAGGTGGATTTCATCTGTAATAATAATTTCAACGGTATTATACAAAAAAAATATGAAATTCCACCAGCATCAAATTTATTTGATAGATATATTTTCATTGAAATTTTTTCTTGTGGGGTGTTCAAATAGATAATCAAGAAAATTTTCACTAATTTAATTTCCCCATAAATATAAAAAATCACAATATTATCGAGAAGTAGATAATATATAATGTATGATCTATGATATAGGTAAAATCACAATAAAAAGTAAAACTTATAACACTTTTCTGTATCCCCTTAAAATTCTATTAATTTAATCAATTGTATTAATTATGTCATTTTGTACCATTTATCCAATGTAAAAATGTGTGGTATTCACACATATATATCTATTGTATAAAAGAAAAAGGATTCCCTACCATCATTGGCTCTTCTAGATGAATGGAACCATGAAAGGAAAAACCAACACTATACTAATGTATTCATGATAATATCCTGTTCAAATAATTCCCAAAATAAAAAAATAGAAAAATGAGGGGATTCCACATGAGTGAACTCCTAGATGGAAGATGAAGAGAATGATATAATAACAAGGGAACAGAGGGTCACCAAGATTTGTAGGAATACAATTTGAATGATACATGATGAAATAAGTGGTTTGAAACTCAATAGAAGTATAATTAAGAAGGTAAGGATTAATAAGTATTCTAAATGAGTCGAAAGAAGGTATGAAACTCATAAAATGGTGTCATAGACCACATATTAGTAGGAAAATATTGGTTGACTCTACCATGATATTGAAGAAATTTCAATATTCATATCATGGGACATGTAAACGTAGGAGTTTTTTCTCCCATTTTGGATAAAAAAAATTTACACATTCTAAAATTTTATTTTACCCCCACCATATCATGGACCAGTACATGATCTATGTAGTGGTAGTTCATTCATCTTATACCCTTGGAAGATACTAATATATACCACTCATCACCTTCATATTTTAACATCACCATGGATAATTATACATTATTGTGAGGTCATGATGCTAATTTCAGATATGAGATCCTACAAGGTATGACACCATCACTTGGGATTTTAGAGATATATATGGCATACAGTGAGACCACCAAGACAGAACTCCATGCAAAACACACTCACCAAGGTGTGGTCAGTTAGCAAGTTTTATGGACGAGAAAACACATTTCCAAGCACCATTCACCATGGCTTCCCAAGCCATGTTATATGCCATTGTGTCCCTCAATAACACCAAAAACTAAAATAATGTACTAGAACACCTCTAAAATCTGTTAACATTCCTCCACACATAATAAAAATGCAAAGTAAGGATGAGATGTTCCGAAAATTTACACAAATTCACATAAAATTAAAATTGAGGGATAATTTATTTTTCTACTCTAAGTGAAAAAGAAATAATTTTTTAAAATTAAAAGGGAATCATAGATCAATTGAAATTATATATTTATATTCCCTAATAAATTATTATATAAGGAATTCATAAAAATAAATTTCACTATTTTTTCTATTTCTTATAACATTTTATTAAAACTAAATCAAAACAATTAGTTCAACTTGGAATAATTACATTTCACTGCAAAATTGAAATATAAAATATAAAAATCAAACATCTATTTATATCAAAGATGAAACCAATGACATTAGTTAATATTTAATAAATTATACTTCACATAGTTAAGATAAGATATAATTTATCCAGAATAATATTAATTTAATATAATATTACTATATCATTTATGACATTGATTCTTGAATCCATAAAATAAAAACTACATATAATGAATTCTATAAAAGAAATTTGGTTGAAATTCATTCCGAAAAATTAATAAAAATATTATTTTTAATTAATAAAATCATAGTAATAGAATTTAATTCCTATATATAGTGATTTGTTAAAAATTGTAGTTATACAAACTCTTCATACAAGAAAAGAAGCATAATTCATTGGGTAATTTGATTAATAATCATGATATTTATATCTCTGTGTTTGGGAATTCAAATAAACACCTAAATTAAAAGGTAATAATCATTGAAAACAATAACATTCACAATTATGAAAGTAATATCATTTTTAATAGAAAATAAACAAAATAATTTATTTTATAGTCTCATTGATGTATAGTTTAGTATTTACTCTATATGTACTAAAATTTAGTTTATTAGAAAAATACATCATTTGTATAACACTGAAATTTAAAATCTAACTTCAATTCCATCAAAATAATATCGAATAAGAAGAAAGTATATAATCATCCCCTTTAATTAGTTCTTTTTGATTCTATATAAATACCATGTCAACATGATTATCAATTTTAATTAATGATTTACAATCCATTTGGAATATTTTTTATATCTATTGAGACCTAATAAATATTCATAATTTTATTTTTTCAAGAATTATATTTTTGAAAAAACTTTTCATTAAATTCAGAATTTCACACTTTTTAAATATCGTATTAGTATTCAAATAATTCTTCAATTGCATTTCATGGTTTTTCAAATTTTTGTTGTAGAACAAATAAATTATTCTAGTAATATTTATTTTATTTGTATTTTAAACCAATTTTCATATACAATTCCTTGATATTTTTTCCAAATCCATATTTATAGCATTATACAACCCAATGTGTTTGTAAAATTACTTAAGAATAAAATAATAGTAATTTATTAATATCAAACCATATATATGTTAATGAGTGACATAATTAGGAGACTAATATATATAGAGATAGAGATTTATTGTATCTATTTTCAAACATATCATATTTTTAGGATTCAACATTATTCACAGTTATTTATCAATTATATACTTATAAAAATTTACTTTTATTTAATAATATTGTTAATGTAAACAAACACATCATGATACAAATACCCAATAATTTTAAATTCTTAAAATATTATATAAATTAATATATCATAGGATTGAAATTTAAAAATAATGTATAGGTGATCTATTATAATTACGAATAGAAAAAAATGAATAAGATCTGATCCATGAAATGATATTATACATAATGATTATTCCATGATAAAATTAATGCTTCCTCTCTCATGAATAACATTAATGGAAAAAACTTCTCAATAAATTATTTCAATTAATAAATTATTGTATCACTAATCATATTAAAATATGAAATAATATTGATAAAATCTCATAAGATAATAATAAGATCATTTCACCTATAATTTCATAATTTCATAAAAACTAAATTGTTAAATTTCCATCATTAGTTCACCTTCACTCATTATATTGGAAAAAAATATCTTATACTAATATATTATAGTGTATATACTATAAAAAAAGTATACAAATGATAAAATACAAAAAATAAAATTTCATCTACCATTTATTCATTTCTAATAACATTCAAATGTATAAAATCATTAATTTTTATCATCATACAAAAATATCTAAATAAAACACATAAATTAATTTATTTTTGTTATTGTTTCTTAATAGGTGAATAATATTTGAGCACCTAAAAATTATATCTAAAAATAAAGAACCCGCTTTTAACAGAATTTATAAACTATTTTCCCATCATAATTTATATAGAAATTTAAACATAAATAAATAATTATAAATAATAATGATCCCCATTGAATTATGACTATTGATATTTATTTACTACTGTTATGAACTATAAATTCTAGTATTAATTATTTTACATCATTCACAAATATTATTATACCTCATAATAAACATTAATATATTGATACTCATTAAATAAGGGAATTAATGTTTTATGGATATATATATATATATGGGGTTAAAATTGTGAAACACTAAAAATTTATTTTTTATCAAAATATAAAAAATCACGCAACAAAAAATCTTTTTAAATATGATTTTTGAATATAGATTTATATATCCTCTTCGTTGTCCATGACACCATAAATCCTTCCTTGTGATAATTGGTGTAAAGATAGACCATATGCAATAACATTATAATGTCATTTTTCACTTATAAACAATGGATTCTTTGTAATAAAAAAATTAAAATGTATATAAAATAAATATCTTTTTTATTTATAATTACATTCCCTTTGTATTCTATCATATATATGTCATTCTTACTTAGAGTATCATAATGATTGAGAGACTCTAAAATGTCATTTAGTCATCAATGAATCATAATGATAGAATATTGAATAACATGTTCAAAACAAGGTGTATACACTCAAGATAAATATTTTATGGATATCATATTTTTTCAGTAATACTACATTTTTAAGTTAGTAAAATTCCAATAAGATAACACAATGTTTTATTTTTTTCCTCTTATCATCTAATATAATTACAAAATTTTAATCATTCATTATTCTGATAGCCTACATCATCCAATATTTATTTATATAATCATAAGTTATCTATTATAAACATATAATGAATATATCATTTCAAAATAATAAGCGATAATTTTACATTAGTTATCAATTATATAAAAATTTAAAATAATGTATAATATTAAAATACAAAATTCATTTAAATTATTTTCCCAAAATCATGATTTTACCAAGTATAATTAATTATTTTGACTATAAAAATAAATAAATTACTTGTGTTATACCAATATAAATAATCATATTTACCAAAAAATCATAATTAAATTAATTTTATATATAATGTATTGAAAAACTATTTTAAATTATAATAATTAATCAATTCCATAATATTTATGCCGAAAAAATTTATAATTAATTTCATATCATATAATTATATAAATTATATAATCATTAACAATATTTATCCCAACATATAATTTTGTTTCTTAAAACATTTCTAGATTTGGGAGCACAAATATAATGAATGTAAAAAATTTAATAGTCCATATTGTTTTATGATTAATTTGTGAATAATATAGTCCTTACCAAAAAATTGGTGGTAGATTATATTTTATTCAATTTTTTGTGAATTTTTACAAAATAATTCAATCATGTAGATGAATCAATAACTATAAAAATATAGAATAAATTTTTTTATATGGAAACATTGGGCTGAAGTGAATGTTATTTGTAACATTTTTTTGAAAATGAAATTTAATTTTTTTTATTAGTACCCACATAAATTTGATGGGATACAATATTTGATATTTTTTATATTACTTATAATAGTTGTTTTTTTGAAAAAAAATAAATTATGAATGGTGGAATTTATTCTGAAAAAAAAAATTTGTAAAAAATTTATCAAACAAAAACATAGTATAAAATAATAAACATGCCCTTTTAGTATGTCTTAAATAGAACATAAATTTCTAGTCAGTCATTTTCATTTTTATAAATAATATCAATTTTTGAAAATTATTTATGTCTTTTAATTATATATATATATATATTTCAGCATCATATTTATCCAAGTATTCTCAATATATATTCATATTTTTTTGAGTTTAATTGAAACCCATGCCATTGTTTATTCACTTGATTGACTCTATGTCGACAAATGGTATGTTAAAATATATATTTATAGTTTGAGGAAGAATGTTTTTTTTTCACCGGTACATTATCCCTTAAGAATTTTATATTACCTTTAAATATATTATTTTTCATTATTCTTTTTATTATGGATGAAAATTAAATTAAAAGAAAATGATGATTAATTAGTAATGTAAAGGAAAAATATTGGGTTAAATCAATCCATTATATGGATTGAAGTTATTTATGGATATGAATTTATAAATCATTGTATTTTACATTAGATTTGATGTGATATAAAAAACACATGGAATGATACTTATTTTATAAAACCCTATTTCAATATAGTTCTGTTTATAAATATGTGATAAATCATAAAACAAGGTTTTATAGAAATTTTGGGGGCATATTTTTAGATAATTGTTTTGAAATTTGACAATAAAATAAAATAAATATTATTTAATTTAGAAATTATATTTCATTTTTTAAAACATAAAATAATAAAAACTATTATGTGACATCGAACATATAATATTTCTTAAAAAATTTATCAAAATAATTTATTAGATTTTAATATTTTCAAATTTTACATTTTTTAAAATTTAAATTGTTTGTATATGGTTTGGAAATCTATGCATGGTAAATTTTCATTATATGATTATTGATAATTTTGAATGATGTAAATTAATAAATGGTTCTGGAAACCATGAATAATAAATTTTCATACTTATATATTGACCATAAACATAAATTTTTTATCTTTAATTCTATATAATGGTCATAATTGACTAATAGAATAAATTACTTGAATAATGTGGTTTTATTGTTTCCTTATTATTTAATAAATGTGTTTTAGTTTTTTGGGTTATATATTTATAATTTACATGTAGATGATATTTTTTTTATATTATGGGTTCATATTTCCCTGAATATTTTCTTCAACATATCTTGATTATCGATAGTATCAGATATTGTTAATAATTTAGATGGCCTAAATGTTTGGAAAGATTCATATTGAGGTTTTAAAATTCTATTAATTTTTAGATCAAATATATTTTCGAAAAATATGATTTTGTTTGATATGTTAAGAATTGATTTTAAATGTTTTTAATGGAACTAATATTACATATTATTATATTAAAGTAAATGATCTTGTGCATATAATATATATTAAACAATATATGAATAAATAAATTCTTATGTATTCAATAGTTATATGTTCCAGGTTCAATGTATATATATATATATATTATGATCTGAAATGATTTGAATTTTTTTATGAAATTAAAATATTTATGCGAGTATTTATATATATATATAAATATAACTCCTAAAATTGTTTTTTAAAATAAAACATATAATTATATATAGAGACAATTTTGTTATATATATATATATATCTATCTATCTTTTAATGATTTATAAATTGTAATAGAAAATAATGCAAACGAATATGGTTGTATAATAATTTGGAATGAAAAATATATATTCATAAGACATGATAAAGTGAGTAAATACTAGATATATCGATTTAAAAAGTATATCACTATCTTTATAGGAATTGAAATAAATGAATTTTTTTTAATTGAATTTTAATTTAGAGAAAAAATGGAATTAAATTAAATTATTTCTTTAAAACAAGGGGAAAATCAAACAAAATCATGGGGGATTTGAGGGGATGAAATTAGTAGGGAAATTATACTGATAAAATGAAAATAAAAAATTCATTGTTTAATGAAAATAAGAGACATGAAAAGGGGGATAGATGGATGTGTCCTCCAATATAAAAAGAAAAAAAATTCAGAGACATGTAGTTTGAGACCCAGTGGTCCTATTTTTTAATTTTTAAAAACAACCCAATGAATTAAAATTAAACATACCATTTTTTGACATTTGAATAAGTAGAATCACTCCATGAGTATTTCTAACACAATTAAACCATTCATGAATTCAAAGTAGTAGTATTTTTTTATTTTTTCTTACCATAGTTTTGGTCTTAAGAAAATTCCTATTCTCTTCAGGTTCTTATATAATGATCCATCTACATTAAATCTAATTAGGTGATCTGTAACATCTATTTGGATTAGTATATTTTTTAAATTAACATGTTTTAGTTTCCGTTTTGGAAATGGGTGAAATAAATCAAAATGCGATTTTAACTTTTAAAAGAAACACAAAATCACTTATTTTGAAAAAAATCTATAATTATTAAAAGAATATCAATAAATATTAAAATCACATTCTTTATGAAACTTGATTTCATTAAATAATAACATTATGTAGAATTTTATTATTATTCTGAAAATTATTTGTATAAATATAAAATATATATGTAAGAATGAGAATAATTTTATAATTAAATCATAAATATGTAATGTAGTATATATCCATTAATATTACATTATCATTATGAAATTATATATATTTAGTTGAGGAAGATTTATTTAATGTATATTGTGTTATTTATATTATTTTATAATATCAAATTCAAGGTATTGGGTTGATTAATGATATCAGATGAATATAATTAAAGAATATTGTTATTGTGGAAAATATATATCTAAGTGAAACATGATAATAACCTAAAGGAAGTAAATATTATTTGATAATGTGAAAATATAACATAGTATATTATTACATTTGTTAATAATCATGAAACTTTGTGGGATATATGATATGAAAATACTATAGGGATATTTTCTATATTTTTTTATTGATTAAAAAATTTCATAAAATATATCATGTTGTATATAATATTTATTGAATTTTTATGATATAAATTCACTTATTAAAGTATATTAATTTTATTCATAATGATAATTTATATTATGGAAATCAATCATATTATATGAATTATATTATAAGGTTATTGTCAGGACCGGTTATAGAGGGGCCCGTTCCTTGACTACCCCAAGCCTTCCCCTGATAGGTTCGGGGCTAGTCACAATCAACGAGTAAGAATTTCACCCAAATAAGAGGCATTATCCAAAAGGACAAGTATACATTCATACATCTCCATTCCCACTAAATTTTAACATTTAAATCAACTAAAATAATTCATGCATAAATAAAAGATCCCATAACTAGAGTACAAGAGGATTTAAAGGATAAGTTAATAAGTCCAAATAGAATTCCAACAGTATGAGTCAGTACATAAGTCTAACTGAAACTGTTGAAGTCCAACCTATTCCATGGGTGAGGACTATAAAAAATGTACACTCACGGTAAACACCTCATTTTCCTTAGCTCCAACTTATTCTCCATCCACTCCTAGTCCTCCCAGAACACCGACAAAAAGAGCCGTTATTTGTAAAATACACAACAAGTGCGGGCAACACACGCATATGGGTGAGTATAATAATACTTAGTAGGGAACCTCAAAATCACTAATCATGAATTCCCATGTATTTTCAGACCAAAAAAAGAGGTAATAATATATAAAATACATTTCTAGTAATGAAAAACAACACAGGTTTTCTCAAAAGAGACACCACACCATTAGGTGGTTATAACCAACTTTCAACCACATTATTTAGTTCAAGATATTTCCTATTCTCGGAGAAATCACTCCATGAGACATGATACAATTATAGAAAACCAACGAAGTGTTCTATCTCATTTGGGCCTCACCCAAGGAGAACACATTTATCAATGATGACAATGATATATAAAGAAGGGGTCATTCCCAAAATCATTAGGGGATACCACAAACACAATTTTAATCTACCTACTATATAGGAGATTATATTCCAACGATTACAAAAACCATATTTTTGTGGCCCTATAAATTGAGAATCAATTTCCTACTCAATTAGGTCTTGTTTATTCTACAAACACCGCTTTAGATGATAGAGGATTTAACTCTCATCTCAAAGAGGGACACCACAAAAATATCTAAGACTCAGACTCTAGTGGTGATTTCCATTTAGTGATGTGGATTTAATGTTGCATTTTACCGTCGATTAAAGGTCCAAATAAATACAGATAACCAATGCTCGAAAAAAAATTAAAATATGTTCCTCAACTCTATAGAATGTACCCATCATTGGTCTTGATTTGACCATCTTAAAATCATGGTCATGATTCCACTAACGACACTGTGTTTGGATGCATTGTTTAAGAGTTAGGACTATTTTAAAAAGTCTTCACACATACCTTTTTGGGCCTCCAGACCTACCTCCGTTGTTGATCTAGGTACTGTGTGGACCGGCCTCCTGAGGACAGGTTGAGATTTCAACGTTCCCGTGATAGCCCATCATGACGCAAAACAATAGTCGATGATGGTGGTTCTCTACCCTGGTTGACTTAGATCAGACCTAGGTCCCACCTGTGTCCATCTGGTCAAACCTGGACCACCATCCGGACCTTACCTACTAATCAAACCTAGCCCACTAACCTGAACTGACATGCTCTAATTCCGCCGATTCAACTCCAACATCTAGCTCCACCAAAGCCACACGCGGAGCCACCGCCCGCACATGGGCCTCCGCAATCTGTATCCCCTAGCTGCTTCTACTTTGCTCCATGTCATTGGTCCCTTCCATGGATCACCACCCATACTCTTTTTTCTGAAAGTGGATATGATCATAGATCCACACTCCTTGTTGATTTATCTACACTTACCTAGCCTCAGTTTCTGATTTTCCTAAAATCTATAGTTCCAATCGAGTTTGGAACCACCCAGATACATCGATCTAGGACCACAGGTATCAATCTGGTAAATAATGATATCAAGGAGGAAGAATGTAATAAGAATGAAAGTTTTTCATTGTTATCTAATAATTATTGGCCAACAAACAAGAATGGGGGATTTGGGTTATAAAACCAGATGAAATAAATATAGCAGAACAAATCCTAAAATAGACATGGTATTTAAATAAATCCATTTGTCAATTAATTTGAATTTATCATTTAAATAATGAATGTGAAATAAAAAAAATTCCCTAAATTATGTTTGTAACACCCCAGGTAAATAAAAAATATGAAATTTTTATATTTATCCCTATTTGTGGAAAAAATATTAATATTACTTTAAAGTGAACGCTATGCCCGATGACGTACCCAATATGTGACAATGAGTTTCTTTGAAAACTTACGTTGCACACTAGTAATATAATAATATTATTTTAAATGGTAGTTAATATGTAGTCGTTGTATTGGCAGTAATGGATATAAATAACTAAAATATGATTATATATGTTTTTTTAAATGTTTTTACATTTATCCAATAAAAGATAAAGGCTTAAAATATGGAAAGAATTCAATTTTAGGCATTTATACCCTAATTTTCACTAAAGGTTCACTTATCACCTTTTGATGGCGAACCATCATTAAATATAGTTTTGATCACTCTTATACATTCTTTTGGACCAAATATAACTCTTTTTTAGAATCAGGACATCAAAATTTACTTTGTGTAAATTTTTGGTATTTTTCCGATAAAGTTCATTTTTTTAATGAATAGTTTAAAATGATGTATTTTAATTCAAAACATCTTTTTAATCTAATTTATTTATATGATTGGATTATCTTTTTAATTGGTTTTAAAGTGAAATTAGAATATATTTTTACCATTAAATCCAATAGTCGTCATTGGAATTAATTTCACTTTGAAATCGGACTTAAACTAGTGTCAATCTTTTGATACTTATTGTTTCATAAAAACACGCTATTTGCTCTGACAGTGGGAATTAATTATTAAATTAATTAATGAAACTTATATTTTGTGAATTTTGTAAAATGGACTTCAATTTTGAATTTGGAATATCAAATATATCTTAGTGTGAAGTTTTGGTATTTTTCTGAAAAACTTCAATTTTTGATTAATAGTAAAACCACTAAGTGGTACTTAAAAAATGATTTTTCGTTTAAATGAAAATTTACCACCTCTATATTTTAAATTTCAAATATCCGACATAAATGGTTGTCATTAAGAAGTAAAATGTGGTTCAATGGGATTAAAATAATTTTTCGGTGAATAGTAACTTATTAAGTTTTTATTCGCGATTAGAGGTAATTAGTGTAGTTTAAGGTAAAAAAATAATGTTTTAATAAAATTAGATGAGCTTGACACATGTCCTACCCTCATTGGATGTGTCATGGCCGACCAAGACAATCCATGGATCAACATGGGGACCCCATGGAGCCACTTTGGTTGGAAAATGACATAAATACTTTTTTATTTAATGTTAAAATAAAAATGTCACATACATGAGTTGTTTTACTAAAACAATTTTTAAATGGGGTTATACAAATCAGATTTTGGACTATAAATATTAATTATAAAGATAAAAATATTTCCTACATCATGATATTTGTTTTATAATTTTTAGAAATTAAATATATTAAATTATTTATGACATCATGATGATGCAGCGATAACCTCATTATTTAACGATTTAAATAAAATGGAAAGATAATGTAAATTCTAAGACCTACACATGTTCAAAAACTATTGGATTGGTGGATTTAGAAACCTTATCACCTTATCCTATAATTATATCAATTTGGGACCTTTTAAATCCGAAACTCATTTTCAAATAAAGTAACATTTCTTTACTTTCCAAAAGTGCCCCTCCTCACCTCTTATAAAAGGCCCCCACTTATACCACCTTACCCACACCTCCAAAGACTTTGGCTCGGCCAACCCCTGCCAATTTTGTCTCTCCACATCTTTCTATTACTCCTTGAAGCCCCACATTGGGCAGAAGTCTTCCCAAGGAATCCTTTGAGCTCAAACCAAAGGGAGTTATCCGATTTTATGGTAATGTCTTCACTTGAGTCCTTTTGTTTTATTTTGCTTCTCCAACCCGCTAAACTCTTTTTATTCATTTTTTTGTAACAAATACAGTATCATCAATATACTAGTAATTTTTTATAAGAAGGATTCCAGCTACACTTACACACACCTACATCTAATGGTTAAAGAACATACTGTTTCCGTGGATGGCGAATTTCGGCCTCCCGAAACGATGATTGTTCAACATTATTTTAACACCTTCAAAGGTGGAGATTAATATGAAACTATATTTATATATGATATATAATATGTTTATGTTTTCCTTAATCTTCTGTATTTTTCATTTTGGGCATACCATTATGGTTTCCATTATGGTTAAACGCGATATCTTCATTTAAGGAAGTGCGGACTACCGCCCCCTCAAAGTGATGTGATTCGTTAATGACATATGTGGGACATATAAAGGATGTATTTAAAGTTATTATATATGATTTTATACTAGAATTATAATATACCTCTATATCATTATTATTTGTTTCCATTAAAGTATGAGATAGAAATGAAAGTAGCGTTCATGTGTACGTACGGCTTACCGTCTCCATAAACGGTGCATTTCATTTCTTATCCCCAAATGTAATGTACTATTATAAATACATGTTTATAATGGATATATATGGTGAATGATACATCTATATGATGAATATAATTCTGTAATTAAAATATACATACCTATCATTTAGTTTTAATTCCATTAATATGACAAAGAAATGAAAGTAGTGTTCATGCGTACGTACGGCTTACCGTCTCCATGAACGGTGCATTTCATTTCATACCTCTAAATGAATATGTAATATTATAAATACATGTATATTATGGATATATATGATATATATGATATCAAAATCAGGGATTTCATTCTGAATATAAAGAATCTTTGACCACATGAACAACATGTAATTGTAAGAAGTCCACTTTCGACTTAAGAACCAAATATCGACAAAACAAACATTATTAACTTAATGATTACATAATGTTTATAACATGTAAATAAGTGATATAAAAGGAATAATAAGATTTAAAAAGGTTCTTAATCAAGTATAAATTAACTCCAGTTTATTATTCAGGATGTTAAAGAACGATCGAGTCAAGTCGGACCCAAGGTAAGGGATCATACCTCTCTCTTTCTTTTTAAGTACACTCTTTTATGTCATTCCTTTTAATCTCATCTTTCCTATGATTGGGATGTTATTTTATATTACTCCTACTGTAATTTTTATTTTCATATGATGAGAGACCCTATTTGATCTCATAAATCCATTTTTTGAAAGCTTTAAGTGGCGCCGTTAGGCTGCCGAGTTTTCGTAAGGGATTTTTCATCTCACATTATTTCCGTGGCATTTATACTACATTTTCCACTATTTACTTTGAGTGGTGTATGTACTGACCATTATTATACACTTTGTGTAGTATAATATCATTTATGGGTATTTACATCTTCATTGTATGACCCTTCTTTCATGGGGTGTACTTTTCGAAAGTTACCCAACTCGGTAAGGGGACCTTTCACCCTCCTCTTTTTAAAAGACTTATTTTGTTATGTTTTTTAATTCACATACTATTATGTTGGGATATGTTCTTATATATCCTTATTTATGTAAATTTTATGTCCAAGTGATCAGATACCCTTTATCTATCTCATCAACCCTTTTTGTAAAATTTTATGTGACGCCGTTAGGCTGTCCAATTTTACCAAGGGAACTTCATAACCCAATTTTGATTTCTTTGGGTTCAACATGTAGTTATTGAATATGTCATCCTTTGAATATGTGTGATTGACCTTTGATTGTTTTACAATTAATATCCACTTATATTGGGTGTATTTATAGTTGACACACATAATTATGAGATTGATTTATCCTTAATTTAAGGATACCTTCTTTATAATGGATTTCATCTCAATTTATATTTCCATTGAGACTTCATTGTTGTTATGCACCAATTCACTCTTATTTGGTGTGTATACTGTCCTTTGACATATTATATCATGAATACCATTATTCTCTTGATATTATAAGGCTCGGATTAAATGTTATTCCACGATTATTTGTATTCAAGAGTCTCTCATTCTGTTAAAAACTCTTTAAACAAAAATATCGTTTTAAAAGTTTTAAAGATTCATTATTCTAAATATTTATATTTAATGTCCATGTTTCAAAATGGTTTTCAGTATTTATTTATATGGACATTAATGTTTTAAAATTATAATTCAATTGAAAGCTTCAAAGTGGTATGGGACACTTTGATAAAAAAATCCCTTTTAAATAGTCTTTGAAAGTAGATTGATTAATTCAATATCTTGGAATTACTTATTGTGATTGAAAATGAAATGTTGTTATTGAAATTTTTATATTTTCAATATTTTATGTGTAATGATGGTACTTGGACATTTTATAGGTGGTTACGTGATAAACCATAAGACGGGTGGTGTCATGAATACCAGGACGGGTGGTTACGTTATAACCTCCAATGCATTGGGTATGGAAGTCGGCTGTATGGATATTCCATTAAGTATGTGTGGAAGTCGACCGTATGTTTCTTCCATTTAAGTATGTTTATGTCCCAAGTTACCTATATATGTTATGTGTTCTTTTAATGGGTTTTATGGTAATCTTTTGGTTACAAAAAGGGTAAGTAATGATATTTTATTCAGTGAAGAGTTTTTACTATTTTGAAAAGGTGAATAGTATTACTTTGATAAAGTTTACATGGTTTACTTGTTGTTTTGAAAAACTAACAGTTTTCATTCATTGTGTATCCCTTACTGAGCTTTTTATGCTCATCCCAAGTTTTTGAAATGTTTTTCACAGGACTTAACGTGGAATAGGGTCAAGGATGGGATCAAGGGAAAGTCATGCTACCAAAAACATGGAACTAGTCATGTTTCTTTTTAAGAGTTTTAATTTTATGGAAACTTAGTAGAAGTTTCTACTTTGTAATCTTTTGAAATGTAATAGTTATGTCCTAATTCTCTAAAACTCTAAACCTTAAAAGATCCTCAATGTGAATTATTCATTTAATTCAATATTAAGTAAGGTTTAAGGCTAGGGTTATAATTTGTATCAAAGGTTGGTTTAGATAACTTTAGAGGTTAGGGTATCCTCTAAGCATAAGTGACAATACCATAATGGTTAGGATTTCAGAAAGAGTCCTAGTTTTAGATAAAGTGGTTGAGTAATTATATCTTAGTGTTTATCTTCCTCATTACTACATGATGGTTTTGTTGATATACTCACAGTGGCCTTTTTGGTTATAGTAAATGGCTGGATCTAGTAGGCACCAAAGTAATAGTGGATGTGAAGGAAACTGTGACAGTTTTCTGAGCGAGAAACCGAATGATATGGGAGCTGCAATGAGAAATCTTGTGTTTATCCTCAACAAACTATCTAGAGTCATGATTGACCACCTAAACCTTGGTGATTTCTATAAGGCATCATATATGCAAGAAACAAATCCCAACGGAACTACAGGTAATAATCATAAAGGTAAGTGTGTTCAAAAACCTATGTGTCAAAGTTGTGGAAAGAAACACCTAGGAAAATGTTTCAAGGGGAAAGAAATATGATATAGATGTGGAAATGAAGGTTATAAAGCAAGAACCATCCATGTAAAAAAGTAAGAATATAGTTGACTTGAGGAAAGGGAAAGAAGTTATTTCTAAGGGATCAATTGAATGTTTTGAATGTGGTGTGCATGGTCATTATTCAAACACATGTCCTATGAAGATGTTTCGAGAATGGGATCACTAAGATCGTACAAATATTCATTTACCAATTCCTAATGCCATTCAGATTGAGGATGAAGAAACTAACAATGACCAATTAAAGGAAAGAAGTATTTAAAAATAAGTTGGAAATGAATGGTTAATGGATCATGAAGAATGTTGAATGAGTATGAAGTCAACATATAAAGGCTTCAAGAGTTATGGTGAAATTATTAAGAGTATTAAGTCTCTTTTGATGATGGGGTTACATTAGAATACTTTTTATAGTATGTGTAACCCTGATGTTTGACATATGAAAATTTTATTCAAGGAATAGATATCTGTTCTTTTGTGGACATAGTTATAAAGAACCATTTGGGTTTATATGATCCTTACTTTTGAAGTAATTATGGGTTTTTATATGTTATGATGGAAAATGAAAGGCATGAAATAAACTTGAGTTTAAAATATGTTATGATTATTTTTGATGATGTTATCTCTCTTTGGGGAATGTTTTGAGAATTATATAGTTTTGGAAAAATGAAAACACGTAGACCGTGTGACAACCTGTCGCGTCGGACAAAGCTGTGGGAATCGAACCCACAACCAAAGTGCGACTAGTATTTATCGCCTACCACTGGACTACGTGAATTCTCTCGTTAGATTGACTAATTCTTTTTAGTAAGATGATTTTAGGAATCAAGAGTATGTTTATTTGGGGTTATCTATGGAAATGATTAACCTATCATCAAGGATATGTGATTAGGTTAATTACTTTTCAATATGAGAATTTAAGAGGAACTGATGTTATTTGGAGATAAAAGATAATTTGTACCTTGGAAGACTATGTGACTATATCCTTAACATATTTGGGTTTCAATCTTAGTTTGGTTTACTTTGAAAAAATTTATGGACAAATTGTTTATCGAGTTGTCCTCGTTGAACTCTGGGTTTTGTTGGACAAATTTTGGAGATTAAGAATAGATTTTGTTTTTATAAAGGGTTATCCTTTTCTGGATTATCTGATCTTGTACTAACCTTTTGAGTTTTGGTTTTGGTTAGAGTCTAAAGACATGGGAAGTATATAGTTTTATTTTATGGATTAGGTGATTCTAGAGAAGTTGATTATAGTACTCTTAATGCGAACAAGTCTTCCTAAATACTCGTCTTTTGGAGAAAATATGAGTTTGATTAAGGAATCTAGTAAAAGTTGAAAGTCAACATGAAAAGTAAGTATGTTTCCTTAAGATCAAAAATAAATTCCTCAATGAAGAGTAAATTAAAACAAAAATGATGTCTATTAACTTTTCCTAATGGGGAATCGAATACCGTTTAACCCATCACAAGTTTGTGATTTTCTTATGGTTAACTTTCTCCTAGAAATTTTTACTATCACTCTCCCTCAAGAACATGACCCTTTGCTTTTTCTTCCATGTCAATGTTTTCCTACATGGAATCCTAGTATGGGTTAACTCGGGTGACCTTTGTACTTCCCTTTCTTTATTTTAAAGTGATATTTTAATTTACTCCTTTTCCGATGTGGGACTTACAATGGATTTTTCAAGCTCAATTTTGAAATTGCGAGGATGCAATTCCCAAAAGGGGGGAAGGATGTAACACCCCAGGTAAATTAACAATATGAAATTTTTTTATTTATCCCTATTTGTGGAAAAAATATTAATATTACTTTAAAGGGAATGCTATGCTCGATGGCATACCCAATACATGACAATGAGTTTCTTTGAAAACTTACGTTGCACACTAGTAATATAATAATATTAGTTTAAATGGTAGTTAACATGTAGCCGTTTTATTGGCAGTAAGGGATCTAAATAACTAAAATATGATTATATATGTTTTTTTAAATGTTTTTACATTTATCCAATAAAAGATAAAGGCTTAAAATACGGAAAAAATTCAATTTTAGGCATTTATACCCTAATTTTCATTAAAGGTTCATTTATCACCTTTTGAGGGCGAACCTTCATTAAATATAGTTTTGATCACTCTTATACATTCTTTTGGACCAAATATAACTCTTTTTTAGAATCAGGACATCAAAATTTACTTTGTGTAAATTTTTGGTATTTTTCCGATAAAGTTCATTTTTTTAATGAATAGTGTAAACTGATGTATTTTAATTCAAAACCTCTTTTTAATATAATTTATTTATATTATTGTATTATATTTTGAATTGGTTTTAAAGTGAAATTAGAATATATTTTTACCATTAAATCCAATAGTGGTCGTTGGAATTAATTTCACTTTGAAATCGGACTTAAACTAGTGTCAATCTTTTGATACTTATTGTTTCATAAAAACACGCTATTTGCTCTGACATCGGGAATTAATTATTAAATTAATTAATCCAACTTATATGTTGTGAATTTTTTTAAATGGATTTCATTTTTGAATTCTGAATATCAAATATATCTTAGTGTGATGTTTTGGTATTTTTCTGAAAAACATCAATTTTTGATGAATAGTGACACCACTAAGTGGTACTTAAAAAACTGATTTTTCATTTAAATGAAATTTTACCACCTCTGTGTTTTAAATTTCAAAAATCCGACATACATGGTTGTCATTAAGAAGTAAAATGTTGTTCAATGGGATTAAAATAATTTTTTGGTGAATAGTAACTTATTAAGTTTTTAATCGCGATTAGAGGTAATTAGTGTAGTTTAAGGTAAAAATAATATTTTAATAAAATGAGATGAGCTTCACACATGTCCTACCCTCATTGGATGTGTCATGGCCGACCAAGAAAATCCATGGATCAACATTGGGACCCCATGGAGCCACTTTGGTTTGAAAATGACATAAATACCTTTTTATTTTAGGTGAAAATAAAAATGTCACAAACATGAGTTGTTTTACTAAAACAATTTTTTACATGGGGTTATAAAAATCAGATTTTGGACTATAAATATTCATTAGAAATATAAAACTATTTCCTACATCAGGATATTTTCTTTATAATTTTTAGAAATTAAATATATTAAATTATTTATGACATCATGATGATGCAGCGATGACCTCATTATTTAACGATTTAAATAAAATGGAAAGATAATGTAAAATCTAGGACCTACACATGTCCAAAACCTATTGGATTAGTGTATTTCGAAACCTTATCACCTTATTCTCTAATTATATCAATGTGGTACCTTTTACATCTGAAACTCATTTTCAAATAAAGTAGCATTTCTTTACTTTCCAAAAGTGCCCCTCCTCTCCCCTTATAAAAAGCCCCCACCTGTACCACCTTACCCACACTTAAAAAGCCTTTGGCTCGGCCAAAACCTGCCCATTTTGTCTCTCCACATCCGTCTCTTACTACTTGAAGCCTCACTTTGGGCAGAAGTCTTCCCAAGGAAGCCCTTGAGATCAAACCAAAGGGAGTTACCCGATTTTAAGGTAATGTCTTCACTTGAGTCCTTTCGTTTTATTTTGCTTCTCCAACCCCATAAACTCATTTTATTCATTTCTTTTGTAACAACTCCAGTATCATAAATATACTAGGATTTTTTTATTAGAAGGATTATAGCTACACTTACACACACCTACATCTAATGGTTAAAGAACATTCTGTTTCTGTGGATGGCGAATTTCGGCCTCCCGAAACGATGATTGTTCATCATTCTTTTAACACCTTCAAACATGGCCATTAATATGAAAATATATTTATATATGATATATAATATGTTTATGTTTTCCTTAAACTTCTGTATTTTTCATTTTGGGCATACCATTATGGTTTCCATTATGGGTAAATGTGATATCTTCATTTAAGGAAGTGCGGACTACCGCCCCCTCAAAGTGATGTGATTCGTTAATGCCATATGTGGGATGTATAAAGGATGGATTTAAAGTTATAAGATATGATGTTATACTGGAATTATAATATACCTCTATATCATTATTATTTCATTCCATTAAAGTATGAGATTGAAATGAAAGTAGCGTTCATGCGTACGTACGGCTTACCGTCTCCATGAACAGTGCATTTCATTTCTTATCCTCAAATGTAATGTACTATTATAAGTACATGTATATAATGTATATATATGATTAATTATACATCTAAATGATGAATATAATTCTGGAATTAAAATATACATACCACTCATTTAGTTTTAATTCCATTAATATGACAACGAAATGAAAGTAGCATTCATGCGTACGTACGGCTTACCGTCTCCATGAACGGTGCATTTCATTTCATACCTCTAAATGATTATGTAATATTATAAATACATGTATATGATGGATATATATGATATATATGATATCCAAATCAGGGATGTAATTATGAATATAAAGAACCTTTGATCACATGAACAACATGTAATTGTAAGAAGTCCACTTTCGACTTAAGAACAAAATATCGACAAAACAAAAATTATTAACTTAATGATTACATAATGTTTATAACATGGAAATAAGTGATATAAAAGGAATAATAAGCTTGAAAAAGGTTCTTAAGTAAGTATAAATTAACTCATGTTTATTATTCATGACTTTAAAGAACGATCGAGTCAAGTCGGACCCAGGGTAAGGGATCCTACCCCTCTCTTTCTTTTTAAGTACACTCTTTTATGTCATTCCTTTTAAGCACATAATTCCTATGATTGGGATGTTCTTTTATATTAATCCTACTATAATTTTTATTTTCATATTATTATATACCATATTTGATCTCATAAATACATTTTTTTAAAGCTTTAAGTGGCGTCGTTAGGCTGTCGAGTTTTCGTAAGGGATTTTTCATCTCACATTATTTCTGTGACATTTATGCTACATTTTCCACTATTTCATTTGAGTGGTGTATGTACTACCCATTATTACACACTTTGTGTATTATAATTTCATTTATTGGTATTTACATCTTCATTGTATGACCCTTCTTCCATGGGGTGTACTTTTCGAAAGTTACCCAACTCGGTAAGGGGACCTTTCACCCTCCTCTTTTTAAAAGACTTCTTTTGTTATGTATTTTAATTCACATACTATTATGTTGGGATATGTTCTTATATATCCTTATTTATATAAATTTTATGTCCAAGTGATGAGATACCCTTTATCTCTCTCATCAACCCTTTTTTTATAATTTTATGTGACGCCGTTAGGCTGTCGAATTTTACCAAGGGAACTTCTTAACCCAATTTCGATTTCTTTGGGTTCAACATGTAGTTATTGAATATGTCATCCTTTGAATATGTGTGAATGACCTTTGATTGTTTTACACTTAATATCCACTTATATTGGGGGTATTTATATTTGTCACACATAATTATGAGATTGATTTATCCTTAATTTAAGGATACCTTCTTTATAATGGATTTCATCTCAATTTACATTTCCATTGAGACTTCATTGTTGTTATGCACAAATTCACTCTTATTTGGTGTGTATACTGTCCTTTAACATATTATATCATGAATACATTTATTCTCATGATATTATAATGCTCTGATTAATTTTTATTCCACGATTATTTGTATTCAAGAGTCTCTCATTCTGTTAAAAACTCTTTATCAAAAATATTGTTTTAAATGTTTTAAAGATTAATTATTCTAAATATTTATCTTTAATGTCCATGGTTTCAAAATGGTTTTCAGTATTTATTTATATCGACATTAATGTATTAAAATTATAATTCCATTAAAAGCTTCAATGTTGTATTGGACACTTTGATTCAAAAATCTCTTTTAAATGGTTTTTGAAAGTAGATTGATTAATTCAATATCTTGGAGTTACTTATTGTGATTGAAAATGAATATTTGTTATTGAAATGTTTATATTTTCAATATTTTATGTGTAATGATGGTACTTGGACATTTTATGGGTTGTTAGGTGATAAACCATATGACGGGTGGTGTCGTGAATACCAGGACGAGTGGTTACGTTATAACCTCCAATTCATTGGGTATGGAAGTCGGCCGTATGACTATTCCATTAAGTATGTGTGGAAGTCGACCGTATGGTTTTTCCATTTAAGTATGTTTATGTCCTAAGATACCTTTATTTGTTATGTTTTCTTTAAATGGGTTTTATGGTAATCTTTTGGTTACAAAAAGGGTAAGTAATGATATTTTATTCAGTGAAGAGTTTTTACTACTTCGAAAAGTTGAAAAGTATTACTTTGATAAAGTATATAGGGTTACTTGTTGTTTTGAAAAACTAACAGTTTTCATTCATTGTGTATCCCTTACTAAGCTTTTTTTGATCATCCCAAGTTTTTGAAATGTTTTTCAGAGGACTTAACGTGGAATAGGGTCAAGGATGGGATCAAGGGAAAGTCATGCTACCTAAAACATGGAACTAGTCATGTTTCTTTTTAAGAGTTTTAATTTTGTGGAAACTTAGTAGAAGTTTCTACTTTTTAATCTTTTGAAATGTAATAGTTATGTCCTAATTCTCTAAAACTATAAACCTGAAAAGATCCTCAATGTGAATTATTCATTTAATTCAATATTAAGTAAGGTTTAAGGATGGGGCCTTATAATGTTATTATCAATCATTAATTAATAATTGTTGTGTTTCCACCATTGATGAGTTCCTCCAACTTTGATGGCATGACGATCCATGATCCAATTTTTGTCTATAGTCATCCTCCAAGAATTACTTTCCCTAATATTGTCTAGGTATCAAGGTTATGGCGTCCAAACAGGAGACAAAATCTATAGCTGTAAACTTTTAGTGGATAAACTAAATGCGCCAATGTAATATAAAAAAATTTCTTTTAATATATTTTATCAATTTTTCCTCTCCAATAATATTTTTATAAATGACCCATGCTAAAAAAAATTACGTTGAACATAGGGTAAAGATGTTATTCTAAACTCAATGATGACTTTGGATTTCTGATACAGGAACCTTTAATATTTATTTCACTTTTTTATGAACACTCGGCTGGAGTGCTATTAAATACTTTATTTTTTAAAAAATATTTGTTTAAAAAATGTCAGGCCTCAGAATTTCATGATGTCTCAATAGCTAGTCTTGAAAATAATCCACATAATGTCCAACAAATACACATAAAATCAAAGATGTTACATTCTCCCAACCTTGGATATTTCTGTCCTTGAAAAAACAAAATAAAGGAAACATAAATAGATGGGGATACTATGCATGAACATGAGCCTCCCACTGACATATGATATCTTAAAAATTATCAGGATCCCACTGAACACACACCAATGGAATTGATCACCCCTGAAGTATCATCGCTTATTGATCCTCAATCTCAATTTGGTACTCATAAAAGGTCACTCCATCCTCGATGTCCAAATCTCCCCAATAGATACCATGTGATGGGTCATGCACGTAGCTACTTAGTTGCAACGTTTGGAACAAATCTTGAACCTTATCTAATAGTAGAGGTAGATCTGAGCAGTACCCTACCTCACCAACTATACGTAGTATCTAGAAATGGTTTTTGAACCCCAGAGATAACTTTCTTCCCTATCAAAATCATCAATATCCACATTTAGGTGAAATCTAAAGGAACAAATGGTATACATCCTCATCCTCCAAAGGCCTTCTTCTCTAGTCATCATAAGTGTTCTGACGGGTCTATGAAATCTTCCTAATTTCTTGTATGATATGAGGCTTCTCTATAATAGCTCACAATAACCGCAATATCATGAGTCTTGACTCTCTTAGTCCAATCCTGAAAAGTCATGACCTTTAAGGTCTCCCATAGAAAGCCTCGAAAGGTTCCATACCAATATGGTAGTGGAACCTAATATTGATTTGAAACATCACATGTGGTAGGTGAATCTCCCAACTACAACCAATTTCAAACAGGTACGCTTGTAGAATTCCCTTTAGAACATGAATGGTTATTTCATTCTGGTTGTTCATTTTTGGGTGAAACGTTGTGCTCAAGCGTAACTAGGTCCCAAATACCTACTGTAATACCTTCCATAATCTATATGTAAAGATAGATAAATTATCTGAAACAATCGTCACTAGAACTCCATGGAGTCAAACTGTCTCATATACATAGAGGTGTAACAACCACTCTACTAAACTCTAATCTTATATAGTAAGGATGTGGGCTGACATGGTGAGTTGGTCAACAATCACCCAGATGGTATTGTGTCCCATTGATATACGTGGTAATCCTCTAATGAAGTCTATTGATATCGCATACCACATTAATTCCGAATCCTAAATGGTTTGAGATAAACCATCTTGAACTTATTTCTCATCATTCACATGCTGGCAAGTATGCCATTGAGAAACAAACTCTACACTTCCTTTCATCATCCTTGGTGACCAAGATAGACGTCAGACGTCCTGGAACAACTCCACCACACCTAGGTGTACCAGTATAAGTGATGTATGAATCTCCCTCAAAACCCCCTTTCTTGATGTTACTTGTACCATCGTGTGTCCTCTAAAGATAATGAAGATCTCCCCACATTTTAAATATCCATTAGGGTCATTCCTTGTGGTCATCTACGCTCATATGATATCACAGTCGGTATCCCCAGGCTCTCTCTCCCCATGACTATGTAAGATTGGAGTGGTGAAAACTATCAATTGGAGGTAAGATTCACCCTCTAAATTTATAAAGGATAACCTCAATGAGTCCAACTTCTCTGATTCATCATTCAAAAACTGCAAAATGGATCTCAAATTGAGAAAATATTCCACCACATTCCCCTTCCTAGGATAGTAGAAAATCTCAAATTCATAGCCCCAGATTAACTCTAGACATCACCTCTATCTCATGTGTAAGTCCTTCAAGGATAATATTTAATTTATACTCTTGTGGTTAGAGTAGACAATATATTATTTTCCCAATAGATAGTGTCTTCACATCATTTGTTCAAAGACCGCCGTTGTTAACTCATGGTCATGCGTCACATAGTTCTTATTGTGTTGTATCAAGAAGAATGAACCAAATGTAATAAAGGATTTCATATACATCAGGACACAACAAATACATATTACTAATGTATCTCAGGACAACATGTACTCAATACCTTCCTATGGGAATCTCAACATGGGAGCTGTTGTCAACCTCCACCCATGATCTTGAAAGAACTACTTTCATTTTTCTATGCACACAAAAGGATTACCCTTTCAAGTCAATGTAGTCAAGGGGGAATCCACTGAGAAGAATATGGGGAAAAAATTCCGATAGTTCAATACAAACCCAAGGAAACTCCACACGTTCGTAACACTCTTCGGTGTCTCCCAAACAAGCACTTCATCAATATTTTTTGGATCAACTGAAACTCCATCCATTGAGATGTCATGCCCCAAAAAATGGACCTATCAAATCCAAAACTAGCACATCAAGAGATTCGTGTATTTTCAGTGCTCTCCAAGAGTTCCTAGAACTATCATTAATTTTCACATGTGATCCTCCTCAGATGAAAAATACACTATTATTTTATCGATGAATACTATCATGAACAAGTCTACAAAAGGATAAAAGATACTATTCTTGAGTCCCATGAACACAATTGTGTTTTTCATCACATCAAACCTCCTCACTATGTACTCAAAGTGACTATAATTTCATCTGAAGGTTGACTTCTGTATATCCTAATCTTGTACACACAATTGGTGATGGCCTGACGTGAGGTCGATCTTTGAGAACTAATATGATCCTATGAACTGATCAAATATGTCATCATCCATAGGTAGTTAATACTTGTTTTCAAGGTCACCTATTTTATGCATTGGTAATGAACAAATAACCTCTATCACTTGTATTCCTACTTGTAAAATAAAACTATGGCTTCCTAGGGTGCGACACTATTATCACAAATCTCTCCCTCTACAAGTCCCCTTACTATATCCTCATCTCCAAAAGCACTATAGAATCCATCTGACTTGAAAATAAAGATATCAGTGTCCTAATATGGTGTAAATTATTTTATAAGCATATATTAAAATGGGGTGGTACCCTGGAACATATTCAGTAAATACATTATCATACACCTTCACTGCTACTAGAATTTGAGGACTCATAACATCCACTACACTGAGGGTTAGGATATCCAACTGATGAGTAATAAACTACACCATCCTATGTGCGGGCCTATATTGCACTATCTGGATTTACTTTTCACCAATAATGAAAAACATTGTTCCATCACTATGGACACACAATAATATTAACCTAAAAAACTAAATTTGAACACGAACTATATATAACCAGTCCACAACAATAATGACATCTTTTATCCTCGACGCCACTACTAAGAGATTCCAATTGAAACACTCACCTCCAAGACTGAGGTTACATGGTCATCACCAGTAGGTGATCAATGATTCTTCTATAGCAAGAGTCTCTAACTATAAGGGATGAGTCAATGGTTCAACTAGACTATCATATTCTCGAACAATATTCATGATAAGAAAAAATGACCAGCACATGTGTCTATCAATAATGTAGCTATGGTAGAAAACACACAAATAGTACGTTATATTATCCCTAGATCCCTGAGATCAGAAGCCTCTATATCCTACATCTGGGTTCATCCCTCTCCACCAGATCTCTAATACTGGAATGGACCATATGGGGGTGGTGGTGGTAATAGGTTGGACCTCCGACCACCTCATGTTTCCCTACTGACCCATTTTCTACATATGTTGACCTATGGACCACACTACTTCAATACTTTTCTCTATCTTGGAGCTTACTAAATGGTCATCCAATCAGTTTTATGATGAGTTGGTAAGTATCATTCCTAATGTCCCCAACTGTCTCCTGAGAAACACAGCATGTACCATGGATGATTCGACCTTCCCTAGGAGCCCGACAACACTGAACCTAAGACCATTTATTTCCTATGGGAGTGCCCACTAGAAATTTATCCCTATGACTACCATCGACTGCTTGACATTGAGGACTCAGCTATTGAGATCTCACCGCTAGCTACCACTACTGGTGGATGATTTTCCAGAACACTTTCCACTAACAACACTCTCTCAAGTACCCCTGTGTTGGTAGAAATGCGAAGATATTCCACCAAATATATGATGTACTAGAATAATACTTAGTCAAAGGATTGAGATGTTATGTAATGGACCTATACCATATCAGAGGAGTTTCATGAAAGCACAGGAATCTCTGATTAATTCTCCATCATTGTTATACTTCCCTACTGGTGATAGGGAAGCTCATGTATGTGTACTGATCTCAATGTGTCTAGACAAATATTCTCAGTGAATAGAAATTCAAATTATGTTTAGAAGAGATATATATCATCATGTGAATGATTCACCAAGATCCACCATCATACCTCATATCCCTGAATAAGATTCTCAGAATGTACTTCCATTTGGTCACCATGAGTCCTCACTAGACGGAAAACATGTGTGTATTCCTCTATCCTATCCTCAACCATATGAGTGTCTAGATTACCCTAAAACATTGGAGGTTACTACCTATGAAACTCATGCAACAGACTCATCTTACATGCTTCTTCAACTATATGTGATGGTATTAGATGATACTAAATGGGTGGTGGTATAGTTGGTGAACCAATCGTATGTTCTATCTATATCATATGAAACTTTAATGGTTACTCTTCACAAGGAGTACCATCCTCATAATCACATGGTGGAATCATAGGTGGATATCGATATAAAGGAATAATGAAATAAAACATGGAATAATATAGAAAATAGAGAAAATAATGGGAGGTGACTCAAGAAGGACCTAAAGTCAAAAAAATTCTTATTTGATGCATGTACCATTACTTTTCCTTGCAACCAGTGTATTCATGTTTCAAGTCAAAAAGTCGGTGCTCAGAATCCTATTGTATGGATAAGATGGTCACCACACCAACACTAGTGTCCCACGCCTAAAATGGATACTCAAAACACATAAAAATATATTCCCAAACCATCCTCACAGAGTATCGGTCCTTTAGTAGAACCAAATCCTCTGATACAACTCTATAATCACCCATCCAAGAGGGTCCCATTATATGAATAACCCATGACCACCTCCAATATTCTAGGGGTAGGTGACAACCATCGAGTAGGAATTTCCCTCAAATGGGAGGAATTACCCTAATGTAACTATACACATGAACACATATAACAGCACAGAACATGATGAAATGTAAAAAACTAAAAGAATGATTTCATTGATCTAATGTCCTACAATAATAATATAAAAGAAATTAAAAGAAAATTAAATAGTTCCAAATAAAATCCCACCACAATGAGTCTATACATAAGTCTAAATGAAACTCTATAAGTACATCCTTTTCTAGGGGAGATGACTATATCAAAGGTATGCCCCTGATAAACATCCTGTTCTGCACAACTCTAACCATGATCCAACCATTCCAGATACTCCTAGGGAAAACTAAAAAAGGCTAACCATAATCACAATACAGGTCACATACAAGAAAATCTAGTGCAATGGTGATTATAATATTACTCTGTAAGGAACCCCCGGATCATAAATCATAAAGCACCAAGGATAGTCAGATCGATACAAGAGGTAACACAATATTAAAGATATTATAAGTAGAGAAAAATAACCAAGATATACTCATGAGGGAAGCCACACCATCATGAGGGCATAACAAACTACTACCCACATGATTCTATTTACAGAAATTCTTGTTCTAACAAAACTCACTCTCCAAATGATGAAACCATCAGAGACACTCGACAAATAGGTCTTGATAATTTGGTTCCCACCAAAGGAGAACACAATGTTATATGATAGATATAATACATGGAGTGGGGGCACACCAAAAATTGATGGGGGGGAACCACAATCTAAATCTATATCAACCAGCTATATAGGGGATCTAATGCCTATGATTCTACATAAACTAATAAAGGATTCCACTTGGAGGAGTATAAATTCATTTCTAATAGAGCCATTCTAAATACACAATCTCTACTAGGGATGAAAGATGTCACAAAATTAGTCCCAAATAGGGACACCACAACAATATCTGATACTTGGACTCTAGAGGGGATTACAATCTAGTGATGTGGAAGTAATGTCTCACTATACTCTCAAGGAAAGGACCAAGGGAAGACACTTAAACTATACCAATCCAAAATATCAAGAAAAAGACCCTAAAATCTAAATAGGGTACACAAAATTAGACCTTATTTAACCATCATAAAATTAGGTTCATGATTCCATTAATCACACAATATTTGGATTCCATATTTACGAGTTCTGACCATTTGAATTAAGCTTCCCACATACCTATCTAGATGAAAAACCTACCGCAATAGTCTCTCCACCAATCACCGTGGTTGGTCAACCTACAACGAAGACTGGAAACCTGTGGACTATATTTGTGGTTGATGCGACCGATGAAGCACAATCTTCCATGAAACCCCAGTTGTCCACTATGGGGCCCACCCGAGTTTCCCCAGATATAAACCGGTTCTAACCCAGGTCCATCTCATCCAAACCGGCCATGCGGCCCGACCTGGATCACCGATCCAACGTGGCCCACTAGAGAGGACCAACATTCTCCATGTCTGGTAATGCACTCGTTTCCCCCCACCAATACTCACATGTCCGCTGCCACCACCTTTTGTGCTCATCACTGCGTTCACCTCCATCGCGGCAGCACACGGCTTTGCCTCCCACTCGCATGTCTTGGTCGCGAAGTGTCATTTGACTAAGTCCACTACTACAGGCCACCATCACCACTTTCATGCATTGTTGGTCTCTATTTTGGATCATAGATCCTCGTTCAATGCCTAAAAATTGAAATAATCACAAAATCATGCTTCTTGAGTCCCGATCTATTCTGATCGAGCCTTAGTTGTCGATTTTCCTTAAATCTGGGGGTCCAATCTTGTTCTGATCAACCTGAAAACAATGATTCAGGAATGAATGGATCTACCCAATGAATAATGTGAGCATAGATAGGTAAATAAACAATAATTAACTTTTATCATCGTTGGTCAATCATTCTTTTCCAACGATCAAGAATATATGATTCAGGTTATAAAACCAATCAAATAATTATCATAGAATAATTAATGCATTACGCATAATCCATGAATCAATGTAATCATCAATTGATTCGTGCTCAACATACAAATAATTAAAAGGAAATATCTGAACTAAAACACACACTCTACCTCGAGTTTGAATCAATCATTGAAGAGGAACTACTGTGTTGTCACCTTGGATGAGATTCTCCAACACCCCTGGCAGGACAATCTGTGATTTGATCCTAATTCATTTCCATCCACCAATAATGGTCTCCTCTAATGAAACATATCTCTCTAGGGTTTAGCATCCAACCCCATGAAAAATCTATAATCATATACATAGATGGGAGAAATGCCGCTTTTATAAATTAAAAAATATATATTTTAAATTATTTTATAAACTTCACACCCTCTATAATTTTTTTCACAAATGTCCCATGACCACTAATGATATGTAATTCCATGGGTAAAACCACTATTCTAAACTCAATGGTGGCTTGAAATTTGAAATACAAGAAAATTTTTAACAGTTATTCATCTTTTTCAAGATAAATGCATATGGGCACTATAAAATATTTTTTATATTTTTCAAAAAAAAAATTACAATCACGTTGGGCCTCATAATATAACTTTGTCTCTATTCCTGGTCTAAAAGACAATCCATACAATATCTAAAAATTATACACAAAAAATTCAAGATGTTACAGTTAGGATTTTCTAAATTATGAAATTATCTACTTGTTATAAAATCGATAATAGCATATGGTATAGTTAAACTTCATAAGAATATATGATGAATTTTTTTATTTCTCGGAATAAAAAATATTTAAATATGAACCTTATAGATTTTTTAGACAATTAATATTTCATGAAATTGGTGTTTATTAAAAATATTGGGCTATATAATTCGATTTGGTATATTGAGATCATTTCAATTTTATAATATATTGATTTCACCTCTTAATGTTCATGAATTTGTGTGATATATACTTGGTTGTGTTTCTAATGTTGATTTTCATGATTAATTACATTAGATATACAATAAATGTAATATTGGAAGAAGATATAATTTAATGAAAAAGTTTTATAGATTAATAACCATTACATTTATTGTACATGAATATATATGAAATTAATTCATTGAGAATATTAATGATTATTTTATTTATATTGTCAGATATTACATAAAAAATTTGTAATACTAAAAATGTATCTATAATAAACCAGTAAATTAGAGAAATAATTAAAATGGAAGATTCTAAGATAATAATGTTCTATGGAAGAATGAGCCTATACATATTTGCTGGATAATTTACTTCCATGATATCATGGCTATCGATTAATTTTCACATGTGTAGAATATTGAAGTAATATGTATTTATGAACTTGGTATTATAGATCGATGGTGTGATTATTTGATACCTTAATGTTGATTAAATCCAAGTTATCTAATTTAAAATTTTCCTCAGATATATTGGTTATTTTATTGATAGAGGAGAAATGATCCATGAATCTATAGTTGTAGTGATGGTAGATATCAGTGATGGATTGACTAATTTAATATTTTTTGGGATGGTGTTGAAAGGTCCTGGGGTGGATAAGAATATTTTAGGTAGTTCCATTACCATTGATTCTATTTTATGATTTATTGTTTTTTTATAGTTTAAGTATTGCATATATATCTACAATTTGTTCAACTTCATGATGTAGTTAATGATTTTTCATTAAGGACACATTATTAATTGATTATACCATATTCACAGTCCTATAGTACTTGACTAATTTTGAGATGATTATTGAACTAATTAAACCCAATGGTTGCCTACGGTGATCACATATGTTTATTCCATACCCTATAATACAATAAATGAATAAATAATATCATTTTGAAATATAATAGAAGAAAAAAATTCCCGGAAGTGATATTTAAATAATATTGCATCATGGAAAATTTATTTATTAATGATTAAAATAATGAATTTATGTTTATTTTACATCAATAATATAGAATTGGTAGTTGAATTTACTATAATATTTTCATGGAAATTAATTTAGGGATTCATATTTTCCCATAGGGTAGTTTGTGTGTGATATTAATAATATTATCAGCATTCAAACACAATTCCAGAATCACTAATAGGGAATCCAAAGAGGAAACCTTTTTTGGTGTTCTAACCAACAACCAATATAATGAGAAAACATAAGGATTAATTATCCCTGTTTTGATATATCCAAAGATATAGAATACTAGGAATATTCCAGGCATTAATGGCTTGTCGTGTATGGTGTTCTCTTTCTTAGGCTATGATATCTCTTTTTTTAATATTCATTTATGCATCAATTATAATATTTTATGGTTTAGAAAATCCATGTATCTAAAAATTATAGTTTCTTCTTCTAAGAATTGTATATTATTGGACTATGATATAATATGAAGTACTTATTGTGTATAGAATATAGTATCATTTATGTATTAAAATGGGTTCTATTGGGATATGATAATGATGATGCCATGTTGGGATACACATTATGAAGTAATGTATGTGAAACTATTTCATAAGGAACATGATTACTTATATTAATGATGAGAACAATACATAGTCAATGGGGTGTGAGAGAGATAAACCAGCAGAGATGTGGAAATGGGATAACATTGCTTATATATTTTATTTTTATGTTGATTTATGTACATTTACATAGTGTTTGGGGAGTGATCCATTACGTGGATGGGAAAAAAATTATATACAATATTAATTGATTAAAATGTTTCATTTATTTACTCATTGTGATTTAGTGTGAGTTTTCACATTTTTATGAGGTGTTTTAGGGAAGATCCTATTGAGTTTACATTTCATTATCACCCCACTTATTTTTAATTTATAATTCAGGTTAGCGTGATTAATATGCTAACTAAAAAAGAATGTAATAGTTATATATTCAATAGGTGAGGAGCCACACTCCCTGATCTTGTGATGATATCATAAACATTACATTTTAGGATTTTATTTTGATGATTGGTACCAAATTTATTCCATTCACAACATACAACATATAAAAGGAAAACATGGTAAGTTATATTTGAACGGAAATTTTTGGTTTAATTTTTAGACAATCTTGAACAAAAACATATATTAAAAATCAGTTTCCATTAAATGAAAATTTTCCCGCTTAACCCATCTTCTCTTATTCAATATTAAGTCCTCAAATTAATCAATATGAAATCCCTTTTATACATTAGTTTTTATACTTCATTATTTATACCCTAGGGAAAATGAAACATATAAAGGGTGATCTCAAATAATGAAAAAGTGTATACATAAGAATTAACAATTGAACATCATCAATGGGAATAATATGTGCAATTGGGTATGTCAACAAAATATGAATGAATTAATTAGAGAATCATATAATAACTGAAACACATCAATAAATTGATCAAAAAATATGAAACCATTAAAAAGGAAATTGTCATATGAATAAATAATCATGATCATTGTGATATAAATCTTGATCATTAATTACATTTTAAACCCAAAAAAAATAAAAAAAAACACTTTTCAGTAACATGGAGAATCATATTCATAAAACCATTCAAAATCCATTTTAATTGGAATAAACATAAGGAAGAATTTTAATATAAAAATTACCCAATTGATAGGACAATTATCTTGGGGTATCATTTTTTTAATCTATAACAAGATCACCTGAAGCTATATGGTGACCCCAAGTTTTATCTATAATGGGATTACCAAGTTTTATTTGGGATACAACATATTAATCTATAACAGGTTTACAAAAAAAAATATCTGGACCACCCCATGTTAAGTAGTAACAGGATTACCCTGAACTATCTGGTTCACCCCATGTTAAGCTGTAATAGGCATACCCACAACTATATAGGAAATCAAGTGATTGATATGTGTCATCCAATAACCATTATATAAAAAAAATACATAGATAATTCATCAAAATCCTAAAATAAACTACCAGTATAATTTTATATCCTGATTAATGAATGTAAACAAATTTTATTTCATGTCAATATATTTGAATAAAAATTAACTAATGGAAACGAAACCAATACCATAAATCATCCTTGAAACATTATTTACCCTTTTGGAAAAAAGGGGTTCTATAATTATCTCATTAAAAATATTATTAACCAATGGGAAAGACATGGTTTCCATAACAATATATTCGAAAAAATAATAATTCGTATAGAAAAATAATTATGATGATATCCATAAAAAATATCCACATAGGAGAATAATTAAAAACTAGTTTATTTTGTTTATAATTTAATATACCATTAAAGTATCATTAAAAACATTTTTCATGAAAATACAATTTTCATTTTTGAAACAACTTTTTAAAATATAAAACATTTTTTCTTAATAACAACCATCGAATCATATAATGTAGTTTTTTTGAATTTCATTATAAATACTGTATAATGATACATTATTATTGGGGTTTAGGAAATAGGTTTTAAAAAAATTTGAAAATGTATTTAGAAAAACATGGGTTTTGATGAAAATATATTTCTAACCAAAAGCAGAAGTAAATTCAGATTTTGTTAAAAATAATTTTTATAAACATTTCAATACCAATGAGTATAAAAATCATATAATTAATTGAAAATGACATGTATAAATAGAGTAAATGGTAAGGAATGATAATTATACATTTTAAACGAAGGATTCATAGACATACATAGTCCATGTAATCAATGATACTGTAACAAAAGACTCTTACCCCATTAGTAACATTTAATCATAATCGCCATACAAGAATAATGTCAATGGAATCATTAATTATAATTAAATGATTTATATTCATGATATAAAATTTAAGAGGGTTACACCACAAAAAATAATCAAGTGTTGAATATGGAATCATTATCTCAGAAAAAATGTGAGAATAGAACTCCCTTTAATGATTAATAAACCATTGAACCATAAACCCCATGAAAGAGAAATTTTTAAATAGATATGTAATTCGCAATATTTTTCAAGAGGAAAATCATAATATATATTCATTAGTTTTATATACACCACATATAATAAAAAGTTTTTTACTATGTCATTTGTCTCGTGGAAGTAAAATCTAAGATGAAGTTCACATACCCTAAGCATTAGATTCTATTTTACTCATTGAACCCTCCTGTATAAGAAAGATAAGTTTAATAAAAATATATTAAATTATAATATTTATTTTTATCATAAGATATATTTTTTTCTCATGACCTTTAACTAACTATATATTAATAATTACACTTTTAAATTTGGTTTCGGATAATAACCCCTTTTTAAAAATGTTTTGATTCAAAAAGTTTTAGTCCTATTACATTGATCATGATATCATATTATCAAAAATTTATACCATTATATAAATACCATATATATTCATTTTATTTTTATTTAAGGTATTCTATAATATTTCGGGCTAGTAAATGAAATAAAACATTCATTGATTAGGTAGTTCGTATGTATGAATGAATGTTATTCCATTTTTCACGTTATATTATAAAAATAAATTTAATATATATATATTATCATTAAATTATTAATATTTTTTCATATATATTACATATTCATATAAACACCGTCTTTAATACATTCCATGTAATGGATGAAAATGTCATATCACTTTGTGAAGCACTAGACTAGCGTACAAACGAACGACGTTATCATATTCCCAAAAAATGTAAATGAAGAAGGAATGGGTTACATAATAATTAAATAATCATAATAAAATCATATATATTTATAATATATAATTTAGAAATAGTATTTCCATCATTATTCCCAACATTAAAATGTGCTGGTGAAAAAATGATAGACCCAGGTTCGTGAGATGGTAGTCCACGATACACAAGAATAAGGACTTAATAACCCATTTTATGGACGTGTGTGAGGTTTCAGGCCAGAAAAAGACCATTAAAACATCTTATTATATTTAATATACATAGGTCATTTTTTTAAGAATGTTATAATAGGAATTTAATTATGTGGATGGAGATATAAACTAATTATGATTTTTAAAAACATTACCTATTCTATGAGTATCATGCTTATGATTTCTCCAAAACCATCAATGATTTTATTTATTCATATAATAGTATTTTTATAATTATGGGAGGGAATTTGGTATTTTATTTTGGTAGGGTTTGGATTAGTTAAATTTAATGAGAGTTATGAAGAAGGGGGTGTCCTTTTAATGTTGACGAGGTGTGGAATAATTGTAAATACCCAAAACTATTTTATATTGGGATGTAAAAAGAACATAAATGTATAAAAAAACTGATTATTAAATGTTTTATGGGATTATACATTCAAGGTAAAATAAATTTAAATCCATTCTTTAAATATTTTCTTCATTAACACCCAACTTCCATTATTTTCATCATTTTTTTCAATTATGGTAACTATTTTCTTAACTTATGTAATTTACCCATTAAGGAAAAATGTAATTTATAATTATTATATAGTTTATACCCACCAATTTTATATATTAAACAAAAAACTATAATATAAATATTTCTTATGTTGTGAAAATTATTTTTAACATAACTACATGTAATTTGAAAAATCAAAGGATTATCCTTAACAATGCTAATAGTTTTATTTCTATTAAAGGTACAATGCATTCATTGTAAAAGAAAAATGTGTCAATTAATGGACTAAAGATGATATTTATTACTGTTTAAAAATAAATCAAAAAAATATTTTCTTTTTAGTAATTATAAATCAATTAATAATGTCTCACTTATTAAACAATATAAATAATGTCAATTTTAACATTTTTTATTTAAATTTAATTTACCATACGTGTATAAAATGTTGTTATTTTTATATATTCGGTTAATAACATTTAACAAATACAAATTCATATTTATAAATAATGTAAGGCATTAATTTTTTCTATTTACTTTACTTTTTATGTTTTTTTTTATCATCTATTTAATTTAATTATTAATTGAATCATCCATGTGTTGGGGTTTCATTACCATTTATTATATTTATATTATATATAAAAATTATTGATAAATTATTATGATAAAAATAAAACAAAAATATTTAAAAATAATATTTACAACTGAAAATATGTTGTTCTTTCTCTACATCCCACATATTTATAGAAATTAAAAGGAAGTAATGTTCCTTTTTGTCTGTCTCATAACATACCATATTATATGGGCTAATTTCAAGAATAAGTTTTCCCAAAAACTCATAAAATTACATAATAAGGTCATTAAAGACTAATTATTCCTAAAAAATTGGTTTTCTCAAAATGTATTGGAAATTGTAGTCCTTATAATATTGGATGAACTATCTAGTAACACTATTTTTAATATAATCATAGTAATTATTTTTTAATGTTTTCAATATTAATTTTTTTAAAACAAGTAGTCAAAATTATTATAACATATAAATAATACAAATTCCAAATATGTAATCCATTTTTTAAAATTTAATTCCCCAAAATTGTAAATTTTAATATTAAAATTAACCCTATTAATGTGACAAGATATAAATTTTTTATGTGGAAATGTTCAAAATAATTTAATGTTTTTACATCCAATTTGAATATTAAAATTAATAAAATTACTAAAACTTGGTTAATTGATATAAAAATGAACTAATTTTACATGAAAACCAATCCCAAATATAATTCAACAGAAAAAATTATCCAAAAAAATAATCAATTTTCTATTAAATTTCTTTTTTCTTAACTCTTCATAAAAATGTAACTTTTTTAGAAAATCCCAAATATTCACTATATGTAAATTTTTCAATTAAAATTAATGAAATGAAGACTATTTTTTCAAATAATTATTCAAAACGTGTTATGAATTAAATTAATATTCCTTGTGCTAAGCATGGATAATCCTTCTTAAGAAAAATTTTATTTTTGGGAAAACAATTCTTTTTCTTTTAAATGAAAAATTTTGTATTTATAATAGTTAGATAAGTAATAAATGTGTGTAAACTATATATTTTTATATTATAGTTAATATTATTTATATTCTACTTTCCAATAGCTTGGTAAAAACAATTAAGTAATAATTATAAAAGTATATTGTTGGTCTATAAAACCTAATTTTCTTTGTAATCTACTATATATACTAATTCTGGAAATCCTACAGCCACATGTCATACTCCAATTCACCCACATCATTTTTTCCTTACATGTAATCTCTCTATATCTCCATGTTTCCCTTCTCCCATGAGGTACCTATTCCTTCACCGGCCTCTCACCCCCGCTTCTACTAATTTTATCGCGCATCGTGACCTACACTCCACTTAAACCCTCACCTCTGTTGTCCTGGATTTCACGGTAAATCCATAGTCGGTCGACCTTCGTCTCCGACGTCCTCATTATGATGGTTTATACTCTTCCCACCACCCTTTTTCTTCACCTGCTCGATGCCGATATTGTGTTTTTTGCATCCTAGGGTTCCGATAAAATCCCGACACCAGGGTCATCCTGTTCCCAGTTTCTGTAAAGTATATCGATCTCATACTCCATCTTCCTCCTTATCTTAGTTTCCCAATAACTCATTAGAATGTCGGGATGTTTTAGGAATATTGAACCGGCCTTAAACACATTCAAAATGTGGTGATATTTCCTTCAAAATGTTCTCTATTGATTTTCTCTTCCTTTAAGTATTTTTTTTAACTCTATTCATACAAAGTCTTGAAACTGAAATTCAATACATTTGCCTACATGAATCTATAATTGGGGATCCACTAGGATCAATCATCAACAAAATCTGTACTCTTAAAAAAGTGTGTTCTTCCATTTAGTCCATAAATAAATATTTCCATGTACACATAAACTTTTCAAGCATTAATACTATACATTTCCAATTCTTATCCTCCAATTACAGCCTATGCTTATTATTTTTTGTTTATGTTACATTATTTATTTTTTCTTCCAAGGATGTTATATATTTCCACCGCTACATTAGAGAGCATAGATGTTTCAGTAAGTCTACCTGATTTCATTCAACACAATTCTTTCTTATAGTTTCATTCATTAAGATTAACAATCATTTTCATACATTTTCTTTTTATTGTCTTAGAAAACATGAAAAGTTGATTTATTAATTTCCTTTAAAAAAAATATTTCATGTATCATGCTCATAGTTGTGCATAACATGAATTATTTTCATTGTTTCATTCTTTAATGTCATTTAACTCGTGTTTAAAAACATTTGTATGTTATCACATATCAACCTATTTGTTGTTATGTTTCCAAAATAATTAAATAAAAATTGTACTATTAACTATTGTCTTCCCGTCTTTATATATCATTAGCTAGTCAGTTTTACCACTTTACCTTTTTCTCCTTTGTTATTGGCTATTGTGCTCCAACATGGGGCCAACTCATTGAGATTTTTCAAGTGATAACATCATGTCTCGCTTTATTAAGCCTACTCGAGCCTCTATATTATAATGATCTATTAGCATCACCTTCAAGTTTCTGATTTCTCTTCATCATTTCATGAATTCTTGAATTCGAAAAATATATTTTCCTTATGATAACTCTCATGATATACTTCATAATAATAGGCTATTTGTTGCCTCCAAAATCTAATATTATTATCTATATTTCAATACATTGCATAAAAGGATGCAATTTTAGTTTATATACCTTAAAATTTGTACTATATTCTTAAACATTATAATTATCTTCCTCTATGTTTTTAGTAAATATATTTCACTAATTTTTATGATATATATTGATATAGAATACATACTAATGTTTTATTTATTCTATATGAAATATCATGATTTTATATACATTTAATTAAAATGGAAAATTTTATGATTCTTTTGTTTAGAATGGATAAAAAATCCCCAAAATATATTACATGAATGGTTGTTACACCTATAGTGAACCCTATTTAAATTGACTGTAACATAAGTGTACCTAATTGGATGTGTATTATCTGAACCAAAGTGGTCACATTGTGATTTTATAGTTATTAAATTATTGTTTATATGTTACCATGAGTTATGATACTTCATGAAGTGAGCACATATTGTTTTCAAACCTAACACTGGTTGTTTTTATAGGCTTCTATGTGGAGTCAGTGGAGGCCTTCACTGAACCAGATATTAGCAACACCTGTAACAAATTATATTGTATGAGTTCTCTCCTTCCATGGCTTCACCAACTCAGATCTTGAAAAAACTCTGAAGATTAAATGAAATAGAATTTGTATCCTCTCATACATTACACCAATATAAAATATTTCACATATATTATGCACTCAAATATAATTTAATAAATTTTTAATTTTTTATATTGTTATGCGAATCATGTTTATTCTTGTCAAAAAAAAATGATAATGTAACTAATTGAATATTAAATGGAGACTCAAGGTATATAGTGTTACTATTTGATGATATTTTCTACTGACCATGCATTAATGGTCAGTATACCCACTCCATGTTCAATTTCATGTTGTCAAGTCTTCAAAAGTGGTTGATAGCTCTCTGCTAAAGCTTTTTTTCATGAGTGAATGTCTCTAATCAGTGAATAAGGATAGGGTAACCCCTACACCTACCCACTATCTCTATTCAAGTGATATTTAAAACCAACAAAATGACACTCATGTTCTGATTTGAAGGCTCAATTTAGGTTTTTCTATATGCTGAATGTTCAACCAATTGATGGATCTAACAATAAGAAGCTCATAAGTTCAGACTATTCTATTTATTATTTTTATTGATATATTTTTATAAATGATAAAAAACCACTTTCAACTAGTATGTATTATACAAAAAATGCATCTATATTTACTAAATTATGGTTTTTTTTAAAATATGTAGGTGCATTTTTTCCCAAAACTATAAATTGGTATTCATTGAAAAAAGTTGTCTGGATTAGTCTTCATTAGTCTCAATGCCTTTGAATAATGTAAGGTAACATAACACGTTCTTATTTTTGATAACACTATGTTTATTCATGTTCTGTAACAGATTTTTTAAGCATTATGTATAGATTCAACTCTTATAGAAGGAGAACATTGGGACGTGCCATCGGGTGGAAGCAATGAGATGATAGTTGAAGGAAGATTATGTACAAAACAAAACACATTCAATGTACTAATCATTAGGAAAAATGAATATTGCATCAACAATTTTAATAAAAACATTGCAGACAGTAAGGTACTACTGATTACAAATTTCTAATTTCTTTTCAATGTATAAACTATATAACATTTCTATTTTTGTCCTTTTTATATAGAATCATCATATTAGTGGCTCCTCATGAGTGAGTACTGGGATTGGACAATAAAAGGTACAAATATTTTAAATTCCTCCAATTGGGATTGTTAGAAAGTAAATATCACCTTATTTTTATATTCATTTTATCTTTGCATACTAGTATCATCAGAGTGGTGGATTGTTTTTGACAAAGTTCAAACATTAAGACAATATTTCTTATATCAACCGCAGGTATTTCATCTACACAGGAATATAACTATTATCATGAATAAATGTTATTTTATTGACTTCATTGTAACTATTGGAAAATTCATTTTTCCTATAATTTCCATTTTTCATCTGTTTAAATTGTACATCACTTTTCATCTTTTGAAATATCTATTTTTAATATTTAATTTTTCTGTATCATTTTAACTGTCACCTATATTTCATAATAATCCATTTAAATACAATCTCTAGGTATAAAAACATGTCTGGTGATTTTGATATTTAGGATGGGGTGCAGCATAAACATCTAATATCTGAGGACCCTGCGGCTATAACAAACCAAGCCAATGAATTGCACACTCAAACAAAAGAAAACAAAGCAAAGAAGACTGAAAAAATTGACCGAATTTTTCAGTTGTAATTGCAAGGTAGTACTACAGTTTTTTCATTTCATTTAATTTCATATTTTATTTCTTTATTATTTATTACATTAAAAAATATATTAGAAAATAATCTTTAACATAGGATTAATGGAATATGTTTACCCTGTTTTCTGAATGAGCCTCCCACATGGATACTGCATAACATATGTTCTATGTTTATTCGTTTTCTGGGATCTATATAATGTTTAAAACATCTATTTCATGTTGTTACTTCATATATCAGTTGAACATGTTTCTATTCCATATTAGTTGAAAATTTCTCTATTTCAATAAAGTTTTATTTTCTCACATCTATTATATATCCACAACATAGATACTGTTTTAAAAGGTTATTTACATCATAGTATATGTACATTCAACATAAAAACATCAGAAATTTATATATTAATTAGGATTAATATCTTTTTACAGGATGTATATAGATATTCACTACGTGAAAAACTCCCTACATGTATGAATTTATATTTTAAATTGGTTTTAAAATTAACATATTGTTGTAACATACATCAGTTATTGAAATAAGATTACCGAATCTATTTTTTAGATCACACATGGTGGAATATACTGGGATTATTTTCACATTCATATTTCAGATTCGTCATTTTTAATGGGCATTAATACGAATTGTTATTTTTAAACATATTTTCTTATGCAAAAACTATTTTTATAAGTTTTTAAAGATGATAATTTTTACAATGTGACATGGTAATTAGGTTAGAATCTACAACTTCAAGTCACTATTGATGAGTGATATAGTTATATAAATAAAAAGATGAATATTTATGCTATATAATTTCACATACATTTTTCAATATTCATTCCATATTCTCCTTATATATTTCCTTAATGATTGTTAAAATCATTGCCATCTATTATTGTTATCATTTTTTTTTATTTCATAATGAAAACCCTTTTTTTAATGTGACTTGAAATTAAGAAATTTGGTAATTATTTAAAATAAATATTATGTCTGTTAAATTAATTTTACATATTATTTTCTTTTACATCAATTTTATTTTACTTTCCTTGTATTAAATCTAACTTTCTATTTTTTATGATTATATGTTCTCAATATTTTGTGTCAGTTATATATATTCTATTATTAATATAAGATATTATATTTTTCAATAGAATCATTTATTCAAAATGTTTTTTTACATTTTCATGACCTCATAAAAAACATTATTTACCATAATTGAAAAATTTAAAAGTGTCCATCTGATTATTTATTTTCATTCATTGATTTCAATTACTTATGATGAAAATTATTTTTCCTTCCTTATAATTTCATAGAAATGTTTTAAAAAGTGATTATCCAAAATGTTATAAACAATATTAATGATGTCTATATTTTATTTTCCAATACGTTATTCCCTTCCACAACATCTTTTCACATCATCTATGAGATTACTTACCTATTCATGAACCTAAATATGGGCTTCTTTATTACTTATGTCATCTCACATCTTTATACATAGGGTTCAAATTTTTTTGTCTACTTTTTTCATGTTATGTTTGAAAATAAGAACATATTTTGTTTTTTGATTTTATAGGTATAAGATTAATTACTTATTCAATGATACACTCTTTTAGATTCCATTTCATTTCATTGTATATCATTTGATTTAGATGATGATTCAATTATTAACAGGAGTACTAGATTATTTTGAGGTTTTGCTACTATGTGTGTTTATGTTTTACGTTTACTACTACATGCCTATTGAACTTTGGTAAAAAATTTCTTGCATATAATTATGAGAGTTTTTGAATTTTGAGTGTTATTGGGTTTAAATAACACATCGGCGTAGAGGATGTCGATTCTTTTAGAATTTATGTCTACGTTAATTTTTTTTGAAGATTTTTTTTATCTACATTATCAGTATCCTACCCATGAAAAGCAGTTCATGTGAAAGACTATATTTGGGCCAAATTTGTGTCGAGATATTGATACAATTTAAACCAGAGATTATATGTTATGTATATTAACAGTTAATGATAAGGAATGTTTTCAACATTCGAGTCAATAGATGGATGAAAAAATCTATACTTTATTCACATATGACAGGTTCAGTTCATCCCTCCCTCAATACGTTTGAACATTTTCACTTCCAAAAGAGTAAAAGTTCACTTCCAAAATAGTACGATTTAAAAGTAAACATGATCATATTATAGAATCAATATACAAACCTAAAAAATCATAATAATAACCTATTGAGAGAAGTTTTCATGTAACATTTCTACTAAATGAACACTTTAAATTAGGCAAGTGAGGATGTATATGTTCACTTCAGAAACTATACAATTTATAAGTGGAAATGAACTGATTACATAATAACTATACTAATATTTAGAATTAGTATACTATCCTACAGAGATAAGTGCACATTTACTATCTCTCTATAATTAACTCCCTCTCATAGATAGAAATAGTAAAATTTAGAAGTTAATATAAACTAATTAAATAATCAGTGTACTAACCAATAGAATCAATATACTAACCTATTGAGATCAGTGAACATGTACCGTGTATATAAAATGAAACAATTGATGATCATATCATAGAATCAGTATAAGATAGATTCACATACTTTATGAAAATTTGAGATATCATATCATTGATGGTCAGTGATGTTGTGATTTTTCTATGAATACTTCTGCATATAAATAGGTGATCTTTATTACTTTTAAGTGTGGGGTCATATGTTCTGCTGACAATTTGGGTATTTTCTTTGTACAATGCTCTTTGGTTATTTCTCCATTAGAAACTATTTATTCTCCTCAGTAACATAATTTTTTAGGAAATTTTCTCCCATGCATGCCTTTTTTAAAATAACAATGATGTCTTTCCAAATCACTTACTCTATTTTATAGCTGAGCATGGGAGATGAATTAATCTGTACTGATTTAAAAAATTTCTCCCATCTATGCCTTTATGAATTAATCTATTCCCGTATCATAGTCAGGCATTCATTTTATTTAATATTTTAATTACTATGTACTAATTTATGAATTTTATCCCATGCATGCCTTCCTCCCTTGCATGCCTTTGTAAATCAAGTCTTCTAACGTAGTTGACCGTGGAGGATAGAGGTAATGATTCCTCATAAGAAAAAAAGAATGAAGAAAAATCTGAGGCACTAAAAAATGAAATGATGCAGACCAAAACAACAGAAACTGATGCACACAACAATAAAAGGAACTTATGCATAGAAGGATGGATAAAAGTGTGCCCTCATTATGGATCTGGTGCATTATTTTTCAGCAGGCCGCGTTGGGTCAATCCTGTTGGTTTTGGTTGAATTTCTAATGGTTTTTTCATTTAAATTGTTTCATCTTGGGATGTTAAAGGTGTTTAGTGGTATATTAAATTATTTTGTAGAATCTTTGGGGATAAAATATTAATTATTATTTCATTACTTTTCCTTTTGTCTATAATTTTTTGGCTTGAGATAGAGGTCTCATGTGCATTGTAATGATTAAGTTCTCTAGGTAATTTTTGAAAATATTTTTGCCTCTATCATTCCATATCTTTCCTTATAAATCATGAATAGTTTCACTCTGTTTTCTATTTTCACAAACAACCCATTCATATAATTTATTTTTAATTCAATCATTTTCACTTCTCATTTTTATTATTATAACCACTATTTTATCTTTGATTTATATTTCAGTTATTATTTCAATACATATATGACTGTTATAGTGACTATAGAGGTTGAAAATGATTTCAAATTTCGATTTCCAAAATTTATATATTAATATCATTTTAATCTATAATTTTTATTTGTCAACAATTTAAATTGTGTATTTATATTCTATGCACTCCTATTCCATTATCATACACTAATACTTTCTAATAAAAATTTATTCAACATTATTTTTTCTTCAAAACATTTATAAATTCAAATATCTAAACAAATGAAATACCAATAATGAAATACATCTTGAAATAGCAAAGGATATTACTAGTGTATGATAAAATCTGTGTTTCATCATTGAAATTTAAAAATTATATCAATAACATAAGGATGTATATTCTAAAATAATTTTATTGGAAACTAACATAAAATATTGGTAATAATACATTTTCTTAATAATATGAAATGGTATATAAAAATATTATATAGAATAACACATATCTATTTTTAAAAATATAAGAACAATTATTAGAATATAGGAAGAGAATAAATGGTTATCAAGGGTGATTGAGAACATTGGTTACTCATTAGTGAACGATTAATATGATGTTAAGGGCCTAAAAACCATAAATATATTATGATATAATATAACATCTAATTTATTTGATATAAATGTATTAGAATAACATTTTTGTGTTGGGTTAATTTTATGAAAAATGACAAATTATATTATTACATAGAAAATGGGAATATAGAAATAGAAATACATGATGTGTATAATTTTATAATTTGAATAATTTCACCTAGAATGGAATCTTTTTCTTCAAATCTTGAGTATTCAAGACTAATTTTTCACCATCAAAGCACTAAAATAAAAATTCCAATGACCATATAATCTGAAAATGAATAAAAATATACACCTCATGTGTCTAGAAAGTAACAAAAACTAAAATGGTTAGCACATGGTAATACTTTTCCCAATATTAATTAACCTATATACTATTACAAAATATTAATAATTCCACCTTAATAGTCAATGTCGAAACTAAATCATTCTATAATCTTATATCCCAAATAACCCCGCTACCCTAAAATTAATGATTGTCTTAACAAAAATTTTTAAATTATACCATACAGATTTTGATCCAAAAAAATAACGATCTTATTTTGATGTAATGATAATCACTCAGTCACTAAATAAACTATAAATATTGTTGTTATATATATTATACAACTTGTCTTCTCAATATTAAAGATCATATATACCATATTGTCTGTCAATACGTTAAATCTAATTTCTAAAAAATTCTAATGCATCATTTATGTTAAATCATAGATTCAAAAATTATTAATAATAGTGAAAATACTCTTAAAATATCTATAATCAATTTAATATATCATTTATTAAAACCTGAAATGGAATTCTAAGACATTGAACATATGATCATCATCAATTTATTAGACCTATGAAGGGATCCATGACTCTTTACATAAAATCTCATGAAAAAAATAAACTTCTAGGTTATCCAAACCAACCTATGATACCATATATTATAGCCCAAGACCAACACCCATTGATCTAGTTATGAAATCCTAATCATTACATTTTCTAATTTCATGCTGATAATTTTGAATTGAGTTTTTCTATTCAAAACATACAAAATAAAAAATCATGGATTAGTAAAATTCTCAAGGAAATTATTGGTTTATAGTATTATAGAATTAGTAAAACCTCAAACATAAAAAGTACTTATTTGGTTAAATGATAATTTCTCCAACATAAACTAGTTTTTTTATTTCACATTATTTCATAATCATCAATAATAAATCCCATCTAAACATAATATTTTCGATCACATTCTTTACAACCTAGGAAAAAAGGAATAAAATAAGGGTGAGATCAAATTCAATGTAAGTATACACATAAGATTTAATAATCAAAAGTCGTCAATGTCTATATGAAGTGAATACGGGTTTGATAACATAATTATGATTCATTATAAAATTATAAAATAACTTGTACCCATTATTAATTAAATCATCAGATATTAAGACATGCAAACGGAAAGATTTGACGGAATCAATAATTATAGACCATAAGATACAAATATTGATCATAGGAAAGATTATAAAACCACTAAAATAAATTCATATACATTTTAGTAAATTTAAGAATCATATTCAAAAAATCATTTCTAATATTTTTTAATTGGAATAACCATATTGTAAGCATCCCATATATTCATTACCTATTGAATTTGAGAAATATCTATTTAAACCCATCATTATAGATATTACTAGCACTCCTAGAAATGTCTTTCCCAGAACAAGCATAATATGAAATGTGATTACCCAGAAAAATCTACGACACCCCTTGTTCAGCTATGATGGGATTACAAAGCTCTATACTGGCCTCCCTAGGTGTAGCGTTAACTGGCCTATCTGGAAATATCTAGACCACCCTATGTTGAGCTGTAATGGGATTACCCGATGATATCTATGAATCCCCATGTTATTTTCTAATGGTATTACCCAAACCTATCCGAGACACTCTATTTTAAATCTATATAATTTTAAAACTAGAAAATTAATTAAATACATATAGCTTTAATCATAATACTAATAGAAAAAATAAATATTTATATATAACTTGAACATTAAAATGAAAGAATGGGTTTTCTAAAAATCTTTTTGAAATATGGTTAACATGTAAAAAATAAATTGGTATCATATCATTCTATTTTAATCATTATTAACAAATGAAAAAGAAATGAGTTCTATAACAATATCTTTATAACTAGATTAACTGATGGAAAAAAACTGGTTCCATAATTGCTTTCTTGAAATAATTTTAACACATCAAGAAATAGAATGATGATAGTATCATTAAAAATATCCCCATTCTATAATTACTTTAAACATGAGTTTTTAGGTTTAAATTAATAGATATACAAAAATATATTATTAAAAACTGTCTTGAGGAAAATATTCTTTTCAGTTTCAAAACCACTTTTAATAATTGAAATCATTTTCACTAAAAAACAATGTAAACATATAAATGAATGGTTTCTATATTACATTAACATATTACAAAAATATTGTTTTCTCTATTTTAAATAACTGTTTAATTTTTTAGAATATTTTTTGGAACCATGGTTCTTGATGAAAACTAATTTCAGACCGTTAAATGAAGAGACTATAAAAAAAATACTCTTACCATATTTTTAACATTGAATCAAAATCCATATGAAATAATAATATTTATATAAAATTTAATTACAATTAAATTCTATTGACATATTATATAATTATTCAATAATAATTATATACCCCACAAAAAAAATTTGAGTTGTGAATTCGGAATTAGTTTCTTAGAAATATATAAGGGATAATGAAATACCCTTACTGATTTGTCAACCATAGAACTATAAACACAGTGAAATATAAATAAATTGATATATAAGAAAACAATATACATAAGGATATGAATCATAATATACAATAATGGGTATTATGTACATCAAATATAATAAAGTGGTGGTGATTATTGAATATGTATCAATTAAGTAAAAAGTGAGACAAAATTTCCTTACTTTGAGTATTGGATTCTATCGTACTCATTAAAACATCTTGAATAATAAATATATTTTTATTATAAATATACTATAAAACAATATTTATATTTTACATACAATAGTATATTGGGTAATGAAATTTTATTACATGTTAATTAATAATTCCATGTTTAGATTATGTTTCAGGTAATAACCGCATTTTTTTATATGTTTTTTTTTTATTTTTTATTTATTTTCCATTGGTCATGATTTAATATTCTCAATAATTTAAATAATTATAAAAATGTCATATATGTTAATTATATGTGTATTTATAGAAATCCATAACATATATTGAGAGAAAATAAACAACAACATTCATGGAGATAGACGGCCACAAGTGTGCATTAACGTTGTTCCCAATTTATTATATTATTTAAATATTGAGAAGTTAATATATATCTATTTTATCATTGCATTAGAATTATTATGTCTTATATATCACCCTATTTTATTATATCCATTTTTAATACATTTCATTTAATCATTACTGAATCACATCTCTTCATGAGGCCGTAGTCCATCGTATACACGAATGATGTCATCATATGCCTAAAAAATTGAATGCATGAAGTATGAATTATATAATAACTAAAAAATAATAAAAATTATAAAAATAACATATATCATATATAAATATTATTTTCATAATTATTATCAAGATAGATATGATGAAATAGAAAAATGTATGGCATCCGATTGTGAGGTGGTAAACAACCATACAAAGGAATGATGATTTTTCAACCTATTTGATAGACATGTGTGTTGATGTAGGTAATAACATTAACATAAAAAATCTTAGTATAATTATTATATTTATGTTATTTTAGATTCATTTAATTTTTATAAATTAATATGGTTGCGAAATATATGAAATAAAAAACATACTTATAAGTACATTGCCTCTTTTTTGGGTATCCTCCTTATGTTTTCGTTTGCACCATTAATGGATTTGTTTCTACCCAAAATATGACCTCTAGTATGTGGGTAAAAAATTTAATAAGTTATTATGTAGGGTTATTATGATAAAAATTTTGTTCTATGTGCGAATAAGTGGAAGGAATGATTTCTCTTTTATAGTTATGGAGGGATGGTAATATTGTTAATAATCAAAATAATTCTCTATTAAAAGGTAAAAATTAACAAATATGGCTCCAAAATTTTTATTCAAATGTGAAAATGGATTATATAGTTGATAAAAACCACTAATACAAAATTAATAAAAAAATTAATCATTTTTCCTTACATTTTATGTTTTAATCTTTTTTCCATGTTTATTTTTCATTAAGTTACCTCGTTTTCCAACCTATGTAATATATTCATTAAGATTAAATTTCAGTGAGACTTATTAGATAATTTAGACACATAAATTTAAAATATGAAATACAAGTTATAAAGTAACCATGCCATGTGTGTAGGAAATTAAATTTTACACAAGCACAAGTAGCACTCAAAAACACTAGCATAACATCAACCACACTAATAATGTTTTTAATATTTAAGAGTAAATATAGTAATTACAAATGATTGTTTTTAAATTAATAGATAATAGTTTATATTTATTATTGTACAAAAATAACATTAAATAAAAAATAATTATGATTAATTTAAAATCACTTTATAAAATATTTGTTCTTATAAAATAGAATTAATGCCAATTTTTATATTATTAATTTAATTTCAAATTTCAAAATATCACAATAATTTGGAAAACTAATATATTATTTTAAAAAAATTGTATTAGGATTTATTGATCCTATAAAATATTGTAACATTATTATTATTTATAATTACTTCACTTTTAAAACTTTAGGTATCATATATTATATATAATTATAATCAAAATAATGCAAGTGTTGTTGTTTCTTATTATTTTAATTTAAGTATATAAAAACTAAAAATTTAAAGATAAATATTAAATGTAAATAATAATCATTTATATTTAATAAATATTTTCTCAACTGAATATATGTCGTTTTTTCTCATTCCCTAGTATTTTTTGAAATTCAATGGAAGAATGGTTCTTTGTATTATTTTCTTTACTTGACATTTATATGAATCAAATTGAAGGGAAAGTTTCACAAAAAAATAATTTTTTTCCAATGTCCATAAGGGTGGAAATATTTCCATCCCATAGGTGTTGTTCATATTGGTATGTTATTTAATCCATATATTATTAGTTTAACCATCTAGTAAAATAATTTCTACATAAACTATTATAATTAATTTTAATATTTTATCTTTTTTTCAAATTAAATAGTACATATTACAAACTATAAATTAATATTATTATAAATATTTAATAAATTTTATCAAATTATATTCATATAATTGAAAAAATTAAATTTAAAAATAATCCCACTAACGTGACGAGAGATGTGTGTTTTAATGTTAAAATGATGAATTGTTTTCAACGTTTTTATATCTAATTCCAACACGAAAATTATTCAAATATCCTTAATTGTGCTAAATTATAAAAAATATTCTTATATTACAATAAAACTAAATAAAAATAAAATTTTAGTGTAAAAATTATAAAAACTAAAAGGTAGTATTTACTTAATATTTAGGATTCCTAACCATTCATAAAAAATGAAACTTTTCAGTGATAATATAAAAAATACACCATAAGTAAATTTTGGGATTCTAATGTCAAAATTTAGTGTTTTTTGAAAGTTTTTTATTCTAAATCAATTGAAATGTAAATTTAAATTATTTATTCTAATAATGAGTAATATGTTTTTTGAGAAAAATTTAGTTTTTTAGAAAAAAGTTATTTTTCATTTAAATGTACCTCATTTTATGGATTATCAATAGATAACTAATCAAAATCTGTAAATTATATATTTCAAAATTTTATTTAATATTTTTTATACCTAGGATTATTATGACTATGTAAAATATTTTAAATAATAATATTAATAGTATATTGTATTTCAGTAAAACTAGGTTATTTGTGTAACACAATTTAAACTCAGCCTTTTTGTAGTGAAGGCTATAGGATAGGTTGACTTAATTTCAAAATAAATATTTTGTGAAGTATTTGGATTTTATATTCCATTATATAATTGGTGTTTCATGTCATACATTCTATCAAACATACTATTCCTCTTTTAAAAACTTAGGGAGTTACACTATCTGTAGTATAGGAGGTCTGACAAGTTAATTATCATTTTCTAGGAGTTATATATTTAATATTACATATTATATAGTATCCATTTATATTTGTCATTATATAATTTATTTTGATTGATTATATTAGTTAAACATCTTGTTTGTTTGTGGATTTATTATCTAATATCATATACCATAATTTAAAAAGTATTGTAATGCCACACCTCTATGTTATTGATATAATATTACTTATTCTCATCGAAATTTATCCAATAAGAGGTGATATTTTAGGGTTATTATTTGAATTACTTTATTTTTGAAATGTGAGTTTTAATGTTTTTTATGGAGACCCCACATTTATTATTTTTGTTTAATTTAAATTTTATTGACAAACCGTTTATGATGTATAAGTGAAATGGCATATATATAATGATCTAAATCAATTTTGGGAGTTTTTTGGTCGATTATCTATTCCTAGGGTTCATGAATATAACACATTGAGGTTTTAGTATTATTATTTATATTAAATTAAAATTATTTGATGGATTTAAATACAAAAAACAGCAATATAATCTCGTATTATACGCATCAACATGTCAAGCATAATCATACAACCCTGACATGGAATTCCTCCTAGGAAACACTGAGATTTAACATACCCACGTTATATTACTAATAAAGTAATTTAAATGAATCCATTATAACATAAATTTTGAAACAAGTTATATCAATATTAATACAAAAATTTAAAATAATAATTATTATGACTTTATATAATTAATTATAATTGATAATAAATTACATAATTTGTGGTAAACTATTTTCATAATAAATAAATAAATGTTTCTTAGAAAAAGTATATTTATTGAATTTTGTGAACATTAATAAGATAAATTTTTCAAATTATTATAAAAATAATTTTATATATTGAAATTAAAATTTCAATTTAAATAAATCAAAATTAGATAAGGGTGATTTTTTGGATTTTTTATGAAAAGTATCATTTTTTTATGAATGGTAACAAATACTAAATTTAAATTGGAAATTTCCTTCTTATGTTTTTATTTATAATTTTAAACTATAATTAATTTATCAAAAGTTTAATTAGTTCAATTTTAAATATATTAATCTACTTTAGGTCATTAGAATCAATATCATATTAAAATTAGATATAGAAACATCATAAACATTTGATAAAAATATCTTTAAAAAACCTACCCTCTCACCACCTCCATGATATTAATTTTAACCTAATTTTTAAATTATATAAATAAAATATGAAATTATTTATTCTAAACATTGAATCAGAATAATTTATAATTTGAAATAAAAAAAATTTCGACCAACCAGAATAATTTTCTTTTAAAAGTTTGGGGCTAAAGCCTCATTTTTATTATTAAAGCAAGGAAAAGTCCTCTTTGACTTGGTAGAGGGATACTCGTTACATAGCTTGTCGGCCCAGTGGTCATTTAGACCATTACATAGCCCGTAGCCCCAAATTTTATCTGTAAGACCCATTCTGTGAATAGTACTGCTATAGTATCTGCGCTGCTACAGTAGCGTACAGTACCCGTCGTTGCTAGAGTTCCCCTACCGCCGCTATAGTGCCGCCATTGCAATAGTATCTTGGCTGCTATAGTAGCGCTAGAGTGATTCTATTGTAACCTGCACCCACTTATAAATGGCCACCACCTATCCTCTCATATTCATAACATAAAACCTATTTGATTTAGATAATACATTGAAAATAAATTCCCAAAATCCATATTTTCTTACTAGAAGAATTATTTTGGCATAAATCCATCATAGAACATCTCTTAGCTGAAACCGAAGGAGGATAGCCGAAGAAGTGGTGACATTGATCAATGAGTTTTCTTTGTTATATTTCTTCCTCAATGATATTATTTAATTATTATAAAATGATTATATAAAACCAAAATATATAAATTATATTAATATTTCAATCTGTTTTTTTCATGAACTAAACCTGTATCAACTCCCATTAAATTTGGTATGAAATCATCATTTGTTTGTACGTCGGAATACCACCTCACGAACAGATGTGGTTTGTTATTCAATTACACCAATCATGGTTGAACAAAATGATGGAATAAAAGTTTAGATATGATAATAAAGATATATTTTTTTAATTTAATTCTTTAATTATTATATTTTACATACATTCAAAATCTATATTTTGTGAGAATATGATTACACTATTCATGTGTACGGCAGATTGCAGCCTCACGGTGAGATGTGATTCATTCACAATTTTCATGAAATGTTTTAATGATATGTTTAATAAACAAATTAAATATATATTAAATAACAATTATTATGGAATGAAAAGGTATTTTATTTGTTTTCTTTCAACCCAATAATTATGTGAAAATAGCCTTCATGCATACATACACTATACAATCTCCAAGAATGTTGAATTTCAGTTCCTATCTAGTAATTTTATATATTATTATAAATTATTGTATATAGATTATATATTATATTTATATTATGGTTATAATAATATATATTATTAAATCATTATCATATTTTGAAGACCAAAATTTACACATTAAAACAAATAAGAAAAACGAGGATGTTGTTCACCGAAATGTTACTTTAACATGGATTTGTCAAAAAAAGTTAATGAAATGTCATAAAAATAATATATTGAATTATATATATTAATTTGGTTCTATAAAATATTAATAATAAACATATATTTGTTATGCATATGTCATAATCGTGCACAATGGAAATCTAAACAAAATATACGAGATTTTTTTCTCGATTTTCTTTTATAGAGACATACGTTATATTATGAACCTATAATATATCACAATGGGAAGAAAAGCCATATTTGACATTTAATATCATGAATTTATTCATCATTATTATATTTTAACTTTTAATTTATGTTATTCCATCATGGGACTTATGATTCATGGTTATTAAAGTGAATAGAGTTTTATTTAACAATCACATAGTCCACCAGGATTATTCATGATTGAGTCTCCAATATTGAAATATCATGATATAACATTCATTAATTTCATGAAATTTTATCTCTTATATTAATTCAGGATATATTTGACTTATTATTCCTTTTTCGATTCAATGGTAGTTAAAATTAACAAGAAAATATTTTTTTGAACATTAGAAATTATTTCTCTCTTCAAACATAAATCAGTTTTATTCAAAAATGTTGTTTTCTAAAAAAATCCAATTTTTATTATTAAGTTGTTATGATTTTTGAAATAAATTTTTTTCTTATGATTTAATTTTTTTATAATATCTTTTGAATGGATTCAATATCTCATTTTTAAACAATTCTTTTTTGACTTTTATAAATCAAATGTGGAATTAATCATCGATTTAACATGTATAATATAAATTAAACATCATTATGTCATGAAAATTATTTTCTCTGTAGAATAATTTAGTTGTATTCAATGATTTTTAAAAAATTTGTTTTTAATTTTTTTTTAATTTTTTAAAAAAGTGTTTTTCAAAGTGGAAATTATATTTTCCCCTGAAATTTTTTTAATAAACTTTTCTAATTATTTTACATCTAATATGAAATACTTTTATTTATCATATAATAAAATGGGAATATGATCCAATTATATCATTCTTATTCTTCCTATGAATAGATTATATTTGGATGTATTTATTTTTGTGAAACCCATTTATATTATACGGGTGATACCATGAGAATATTCATATAAAACCCACTTTCTTTCACATGTTATACTATGACTAATTGATTATCAAAAAATCCTAATTTAAATTTGATTTGATATGATGAAATGTTTAGGATGACCATTTTATTTCATGGATTATGATATGATTAATATTTATGATCATGTGGCAAAAACATTTATGATTTTAATTATGTAATAGTTGGGAAATATCTGTCCCTCCAATGCATTGGGTAAAGATTTACATCTCATGAGATAATTGGTATTTTAATGGGGAGTGAAATTGTTTTATTAAAAAGTGGTTGGAACATGGAGTTGAGCTATATTAGTAATTTATGTTTGGAATGGGGAGTGAACACAACTCCATAGTACAGGTATTGAATGACGAGTGAACTAGGGTCTGTAAATTAATTCTTCCACCATGATAGTCTTGGAAGTGAACCTTGACTAATAAGGGAATGTTTTTATATGTTTATCTGTATGTCAAAATTCTATAAATAACATAAAATGTATTTTTTCTCGGAACATGTTCATTTATTATCTATTGTGTAAGAACCTGAATCTTCTTATCAAATATTTTTTTGACTTTTTTGGTGTTTTTGAGGAAACAGGGAGTTTCTGTAAATTTCTTAAGTACACACCATGTACTTTATGAGTACATGCCATGTACTCAGTTTCCACGGAGCCCAGTACTGGCCATGTAGCGGCCATGCAAACGGCCATATGTGGTGACCTGGAGACCGCCTAATACAGGGGTCGGTGAAGGAAAGTACACGTAGTGTACATATAAAGTACCCAACCTGTACTTTCTTTTTTTTTCACTAAATGGGCCAGGGGCCCATATTTTCTGCAAAAACACCTCCTTCTTCGTCCAACTAGTTTGGGAGCATCCGTACAGCGCCGATTATTCTCTGAGCCCCGATCAATCATTTGTTCTCTGAATCAGCCACCATCCATTGCATTGGGATCGCCTAGGTAATCTATTCCTTCTTCTATGGATTCAATTTCCTGATTCCCCAACATTAAATATATTTCTTCAGTTGAGAATTTCTAGATTTTTGTAGATATACAGTGTTATTGGGAGATTAAATGCATGAGGATCACTTATATCGATCCTACAACACTGTGGTAGGTTGTTTGTCCCTTTTTGTTGAATGTATTTGAGTTATATTTGCAAAGTTCCCAATACCCTTGAACGAGGTATTACGTGTTTATGGTTATAACCCTGTTAATTTCCTGATATACTTGTATACTTGAGTAGAGGATAATTGAATGTGAATAGGGTTAATTACATTTCTTTGGAAGTGTTTACCCATGCATATTTTGTTTATGACTTTTTTATATAGTTTTCCTATTAGGATGCTATTTTCTTTCCATGACTAGTATTATAGGATGAAGTGATATTGTTTATCTGCCATGTTATTATGTTGTTGACTTTTAGACAAGTTGTTCATAACATTTACATTGGCTGATATGCATTTCCATGCTTGTTTGACTTACACGGGGTCGTGAGAACCTGGTGTAGTAGACCATAGGAAGAATAGACTTAAGGGATTCTCCAAAGTGTCTATTTATTTTATCATGCTATGATACCATATAGGGGGGTGACATTGACTGCTCCCTCTGAGGGTTTATAGTTACGTTATGAGACCACATGAGGAATTGAAATTGAGTTCTTCCTCCGAGTGCCTATAGTTTCCATCGAATGACTATAAGGGGAATTGACGGTGAGTGCTTCCTCAAAGAGTCTTTAATCATGCTTGGATATAAGGGGAATTGACGTTGAGTGCTTCCTCAAAAAGCCTAAACAAAAGCATAACCAGAGGGGTTAGTTTGTATTAACTTCCAAGAGGGTTACATGTGTTTTCTAGTTAGGACCATAGGGTTTAGACTATGGGTACAACCTAGATGGTTACCAGTTTGTGATTAATTATTTACAAGCTATGTGGAATTGAATGCTTTGAAACTGTGGGAATGTTTAACATTGTGCACTTCTGTATTTGATGCTTCTTTTTACTTATTTCCAGCCATATATATTCACTAAATTTTAGGAACATATATTTTGGTGGTTTCCTACTGGGATTAGTCTCACACCTTGTTTGGGTCAGGCTTTTGGGCCCAGACAAATTATATTGTTACAAGTATAGATATTCTCAAACACCCTTCTACTTTAGGTACCTGACTCCTTTGGAGCTATAGATATTGGGACCATTTTGAGGCTTGCGATGCTGATGAGATGTTTAATTTTTCCTCTTATACATTTTTTAGTTTTATATTTTATCATTGCGACTTTTTTGGCTGATTTTCGAGTCATATGTATCATGCATCATTTATATATGTGGGATCCAATCGTTTCTTCACTAGTCTTCTATTGTTTCTTCTTATTTGGCATTATTACTGCTTCTACTATTTCATATTTGTTTCTCTTCCACTGTGTTACTCTGCCAATGAGGTCATAGTTTCCCGCTATCACACCCAAATCCCTTGATACTAGTCGGTAGCCTCTGGCGTTCAGGGAAATGTGCTTGAGGCCAACTGACCAACCGAGAATGTGGCACCTCTGGGTGGTTTCTGGAACTGATATGTTACAAAGTGGTATCATAGTAATTCTTTTCTCGTGACATACAATTTGGAGCCTATAAACAGGGATAGGAAGGAATTGGTACTTGGTAATAAGCTGTTCCCGAGAGTCGCTAACCGGTGTATAGGGAAAATCTAATCTACCTCATTTTTTGCAAGTTTTCTGGTTACAGGTGATTTGATTTTCATCGTTGGGTGATTCACATGTTTTGTGCTATTATTGGTGTTGTTATTGAGGTTCTATTTCTATTGCAACCCGATGAGATGAGGGTATGCAATATCATGCATCCTATAGGAAATGGCTAGAAATCACATGTCATGCATTCTTCCCATGCCATTTAGGCTGCATTAGTGATGTCATGATGTTGTGATAGATATTGTGCAATATATGCATGATGTTTTGGTAGAAGCCTTGATAAAAATACCAAATTTTTGATAGGGTATTGGTTGTGTGATGTTTTGTTTTAATGAACACGAAACATTGGATATTTCTATTTTATGGGCCCTCCTGGACTTGAATTTGGTGGATCATTGATCTATTATATTTTTTATGACATAAATAATATTCAAAGCATTAATTTTCAAGGAGTATGGGCCCTCATAGTTTGTAATTTGGCACTTTAATGTTCGTTTCATTATTTTTCTGGGCTCCGGAGTAGTTTTTGAGGCTTACTGTCCGCAAAAACCGAGAATACACCCCGTGTAATTTTGAAAAATACCATTTCTTCTTCTGTTTGGGAAGAAACTATTTTTCTTAAGTACACTCCGTGTAGTCTCTAACCATGTCTTAGACTGTGTGGGTAGAGACACAGGGTTTGGAAATCTTTTTTAGGACACATCGTGTACCGGATGTACATGTCGTGTTGTAGAACCGTGTAACCGGACATGTCACTAACAACATGGGTTGGTTGAGTCTTCTCTAATACATGTTGTTTCTATCTAGAACATGTTGTGTAGTGTGATACATATATCCATTCATGTCACTAATAACACAGGATGGTGAAGCTCATCTAGTACACATCGTGTTGGCACTAACACGCCGTGTATTCTTGTTCTAAGAGAACCGTGTGGCCTAGTCATGTAAGGGAACTCGAAAATGGGAAGAGGATTAAACTACACTCCATGTATAAGGAGAAAATTCCATGTATAGGGTGTTACACGAATAGTTTTTGTAGAAGTACACACCCATGAGAATATCTAAATGGAACATGCCGTGTAGTCAAATATACTCACCATGTATCCATATTTTGAAAATATTGAATTCCTTCTTTCTCATGTTCCCTCATTACTCTTCTAGTTTTCAGTACATGATAATATTGATCTAAGGTTTGAGATTGACCTTTCAGAGTCATTCCACCAGGATGTCCTCTGGTTGTAACCAGTTATAGGGCAACAATCAAACACTAGACATGGCTGATCAAGGACTTCCAACAAATCCTCCTATAGTGCCAGTCTTGGCACCAACGGTCATTTTAGACACAAGTGCAGATGCATGGTTTTGAGAGGGCTTCATGAGGCTTAAGAAAACTTTCCAGGGAGTACCTGCTCCTGCCCCATTGATGGAATAATTTACCCGGGTCTTTCAGCAGCAGCATCATCCCACCTTCTCAGGGGATGGAGGACCTCTGGCTACGGAGTCATGGTTAGAATCCATGATTACCATATCTAAGCATCTGGAGACACCTCCATAGAGGAGGGTTAAACTCACTACGTACATGATTCGGGATTCCGCCAAGAGATGGTGGGATGTGATCTCACAGGCGGGATGCCAACATGATATGGCATGGGAGGAGTTTCAGCAAACCTTCTAGGATTACTTCTATATAGAGACATTGAGGGTAGATCGAGCTTGAGAGTTCATGTGTTTGGAGTAGGTAACTCTTTCTGTTATGAAGTACTATTATTTCTTCACTGAGTTGTAGTGCCTTACACCTTTTCCAGGGGGAGAGGCGTTGTTCATGGAAAGGATGTTTGAGGATGGTCTCAGACAAGACATTTGGATTCTGTTGAACATTTTCATGTTGACCTCGATATCTTCTATCATCCACCTGGCACTGATCACAGAGCGTAACATGAGGTATTCTGGAGCTATGATCCATGTCGGTTCAGCATCCAATGTTAGTGCTTCACCGGTTGATAACAGGAAGTGTCACAATTAGACTACTTGTGGAGATTTTAGTTGACGGGATGCACCTTTAGTTAGCCATGTGGTAGGCTACTAGTGTGGGATGGTCGAGCATACATGAACACATTTTCTGAGAGACCCAGGGGAGTGCCGATCTTGTGACAAGATGGGTCATCCTCACCATTTCGGTCAGATCTTCTCACCTATAGCTGGTGACAAGGGGTCTTCATTGACTACTAGTTTAAGAGAAGTACCATCAGTGTCTCATCAGTCTGGGAATTGGAGTTCGTCCAACCATTCAAGCTGAGGTGGAGGTCGCGAACATGGTAATAAATCACTAGGATTTTAGTGACAGTAGGGTGGATCAACACAGAGTGTTCAGGAAGGGTCATAAGGCCGCGGTGTAGGTCACACTTTTGTGGTGGAGCAGACCCAGCAGGAGCAGGATCCCAAAACCTATAGAGTTTGAGGTACAATCTTAGTTTCCTTAGTTTTAGCTTCTTCTCTTTTCGATACAAGGGAATCCCATAGAATTATATCTATTGATGTTTTGGAGATCCTTGGTCTCGATATCTTTACTTCTAAAAATTTCTTGACATTGGACACACCGTTGGTGACTAGAACGACTACTGTACAACAGTTCAAGGAGTTCCATATTGAGGTTTGTGGGTGTCACTTCTTATGGGAACTTTATTACCTAGAGATGATAGGCTCTGATGTCATTCTTAGATTGGACTGGTTAGTTTCCTTCCAGGCATTTGTTTATTTCAATTATCATATGGTGATTATCACATCACTAGAGGGTGGATCGTTTCTTCATAAGGGAGAATGGGATGTCCAGGTGCGCAGAGTGGGACCTGAACATCATCGTTTGAGAGGAGTTACAATCCAAATTTCTAGTATTTGTCTAGATGACCAGGGGACTTCACAAATAGAAATTCCCCTAGTGGTGGATCATTTCAGGGACGTCTTTCCAGAGAAATTTTCAGGGTTTCCTTCAAAGCAAGAGACAGAGCTTTCTATTGATCTAGTTCCAGGAGTGGCACTGGTGCCCATTCCTATTTATAAGATGGATACACCAGAGTTATAGGAGCTCATGAGGAAGTTGGAGGAGTTGCAGTCAAAGGGTTTTATCTGACCCAGTACTTCTCCTTGGGGTTCTCCTGTCCAGTTTGCGAAGAATGAGGGTGGTACCCTCAAACTTTGTGTGGATTATTGAATAATGAACCATTTGACGTTCAAGAACCGATATCCCATGTAGAGGATTGATGATCTCTTTGATCAGGTTCGAGGAGCCTGATTTTTCATGATGATTAACTTGAGATCCGATTTCAATCAGTTGCACATTAGATCATCTGATATACCTCTTACAGCTTTCCAAAGCATGTATATTCTATACTAATATGTGTTTTGGGACCACTCTGTGTGTGAATATTGTATTTGTTGTCAATAACACAAAGTCTTCTCCAATGAATGTGTCAATGTCAAAATGAAAATCTTATCTCTCCCTTTTACTTATGTCTCTCCCCTAGACATTCATTTCATTTCTCATCCCCCTTATTGAAGAGAAATAAAAAGTTCATGGTAGAGAGGGTATCATTCTATACATAAGCAATGTGCCATCAATCATTTCAATCTTAGTCTACTTGAGCAATCCTCGATGTAGAAAACAAGAGGATTTTATTTAGACAGTAAAGTTGTCCATTACCCCCATAATATGACACCTCATGAGATGAGAACTCATACACTTGTCTTCAAGGGTTTTTCACATTCATTCCAGGCCGATGATATTGAATATGAATGAAATAATCAAGCTCAAATTACTGCACTCACTTCAACAAATGGATCAAAAATATTCATGTGCAATTGGCAGGATAAGTGGCCTTGGATCGCATTCACTCTTCTTATGTCATTGATTATCTTTGTTACTCCCCCTTTGTAGAATTATCTTTATTTTGAGTAACCAAGGATGACTGATTTAGAAATAACATATCATTTCCAATGACATGATCTTCAGACAATATTCAGAGTAATTGAATTTAGTACCAACTGAAATTGATACTTATTTAGATAATGACTCTGGAAGCATCTTCATATGTATCCCTCTATAGAGAACACTTCTCATCACTAAATCTCAGGTTATCCCCCTAAGATATTGCATCACCTTCAATTCCCAGTATTTAAAGAACAAATACAATACACAAAGATTTAAAGGAATAGGGTGGGTCATCTATGCTTCTTCAATGTGAGCAGGAGGGCTGAGATTATTTTCTCAACCAGGATACTCCATTTTCTCCACTCTTCACACATTCACATTTGATCTTTAATTTTTAATGTAGTTGTGTGGATCTCAATAAATCTTCTATCTATTTGTGGGTCAATATTCTTTCTTCAAGAGAATTACAAGAACTAGAATGTCTCGGTGCAACATTCATCCTCTTCATGAATTCTTGTTGGGATGGAATATGTTGAAAGAACTTTCTGACAGTGTGACCATCCTTGTTGCACCTCACACACAGAACTTCTTTTTCTTCATGTAGAATCTTCTTTTTGTTTTTTTCACTAGCCTTAGCTTGTGCATCTTCCATATTTCTCATTCATTCCAAATATTCTGTCCAAATCACCAAAATATCATTAGGGACTGAGGCATCAAGATTGGATCTTCTACATGGATTCTTTGGAGAGGATTCCTTCATAGTAGTTCTTTTTGATGCACCACCCTTCACCTTCTGGGACATGTAATCCATGGACTTCTCAGTTTTCCTCATTGTAATCTTATTGGGATCATTTTATTTTTCCAACATACTTATGATTACTTCCCAAGATAGATTCTTCATTCTTCTCTAGCTTTTGTGGTCTTCTTTTCTTATTGCCTTTGAATACATTCTGAGATAGGCATCCACCATTCTTGTGACCACTCCCATTGCATACATCACAAATGTTGTCCAGCATTCCAAATCTATTTGTAGTATACAGATGTTTCTGGATCTGTGGATGTTTTTTCTTCTTCTCTGGATTTCTCCCCCTTGGGATAGGATTTCTCTGTGCTTTTACATTTAAGGGATCGTACCAAAAATCCAGTGCACAATGCCCAAACCTGTTGCAGCACCAGCATTGACCAACAAACCTTAACTTCTTGTCATCTTCTTGATAAGTTTGTTGAGTCTTCTTCTTCTTGGTATGTTGTGATTTCTCTGGGGATCTAACTTCCACACTCTTTCCCCTATCCACCCTATCCATGGTGATAGGTTTCATCTCACTTTTATTCATCCAAACTTGTTTAGAATTTTTCTTCCTACCTGCACTTTCCATAGGAGCAATTTTAGAAACATTAATACATGTTGGTATGGATGATACATTTAATTTATCAGCTGTTAGTGATAGATCAATGAGTGATGCCATGATCTTCTTATCACATGTTTGAGGTCTTTTGACAGTAGAATTTTCTAGTGAGCATTGAGTACTGGCAGAAACTATTTCCTTCTTTTGTGGAGACTCAATATGTTTCTTCTCAAGATTTGTTAGTTCAACTACCAATTCTAGACATCTCATACTGAGGATGACTTCCTGATTTTCAATCATAGTCATCTTCTCTTCACAAGCCTTCTTTAATCTTTCACCTTTATCTTCATTCATCTTTACTTTGTTTTGTAACAAAGAGTCATGTTCATTGATCTTCTTGGAGTTATCTTCCAAATATAACTTCTTGACTTCATTGCCCCTTTTCATCTTATCTTCTAGTGCATGGATCTTCTCTTCTAGAGTCTTGTTGACTTCATCCTTTTATTCAACATCTTTGAGCCACTTTGAAGAAAATTATTCAAATTCCCTCTTGGTTTCTTCAAAGGATCCATCTTATCTGGAGAGCTTTAGACATCCAACAGTTTTTTAATATAAGCCTCTCTCCAAAACATCAGTTTATTCTTCCAACTGAGTGATATTTTCATACATGTATTGAAATAATCTACAGACCAGGGATGCACTCTCTTTAGGAATACCATGCAGAATCATTCTTAATCTATCAACTAATATTTCTTGATTTGTTGTAGATTGTTCATCACCACATGTGCTAGAATTTTCATCATGAGGATAATTTACAAATGTTCTAACACATACCTCTTGATCAGTCATGGTAGGAAGGTTGTCCATATTCTTGGTGGGGACTTGAGCCACCTTCTAATTAACTTCCAAGTCTAGTGTGTCTTCAATGTCGGCCAGATATGGAGAACCAGATGCTTATTCTTCTTTAGATAAGAGGGAATTCATCTTCAATTTTCTCTTCTCGTTCTTTTTCCTATTCATCATGGTCTTGGTAGATATATCTTTATGCTCAGAGATAGCTGAATATTTAGAAACACTGCTCTTCATTGTTGTCTCAGGAAAGGAAATTAAGTTTTCAAAAGTGAATAACTTCACTGTAGAGAATCCAATAAAGGTGAACATGTCGCTCTGATACCAATTGAAAGGACATGTTTGGGATATGTCTAACACTGCGAGGGGGGGGGGTGAATCAGTGTTATGGAATTTTTAAACCAATTCAAACTTTTATCCCTGTACCTCGTGACCTGTTAGGATCTTGATTCTCTTATTCTCTTTTCCATGTCGCATGTAATAATAGAAAGCAGAAAAAATATGCACACGATATTTTTACAAGGTTCACCACTCAATAAGAGTAGCTACATCCTTTCCATTCATGGGTATGACCACTACATGGATTCTCCATTATAATGTGATATTCTTTTACAATGGAGTGTCTAGGAAAAAAATCATCTTGCCCGTGTGAGTCCCTACACTTTGGAGGGGGTGGGAAACAATCCTCTAACCTTGACTGGTGAAAGCCAAGTCCAAAATGCAGCCTATAGGTGGTTCTTTATACTGTCTATGGAGATAGTCTTCTTCATTCTTCAGTAAGATAGGTTGTGCTCTTGATCTTATTCAGTGCTCTTCACTTTATTACTTTCAAAGCATTAGGCAAGCAATTCTTTGTGTCTTATTCTTTTATTCTTCACTAGTGGAAAACCAGCTGCACTAGGACTTATTCTTCGTGTTTAGTGTAATAACATATTGCACTAGGACTCCTACTTTCTTAGCAATAATCACATATACCAATGTGATTAATCAGGAAACGAACACCAGCTTACTTGGCATCATCAGAGTGAGTTCTCCTCTTGTCATAAATGCATGTGATCATGCATATTGAATGTAGTTGAACTCTTTTCCTTCTTCTTCTTTCCTCTACAGAATATGGCAGGAACTCCTGGAACAAAACAGCTTGCACGCCCACTTCCACTTGTGCGCCCTATACTTGTGTGCCTTCAACTTGTGCGCCTCTTCTTCCACGCTGCTACTTGAGCACCATAACTTGCACGGCAAGACGTTCCCAAAAGACTTGTGTGGCAGACCTGTGTGTCAACACTTGCACGGAAGACCTGTGTGACAACACTTGCGCGGAAGACTTGCGCGACAACACTTGCGCAACGTATAAATAACCCTCATCTTGCGCGTCACTTCACCTTGCGTTCCTCTTTCTACATTTACGCGTTTAGAGATGAAATTTTTATCCTATGTGTTGAGCCTTAAGAAATGAGGAGGGTAGTCGCATAGTTATAGTCATTTTTGTGACTTGCGCACCCCACACTTGTTCGCCAAGACTAGCGCACCAATAATTGCGCGACACTCTTGACTTGCCCGACACTTTCAATCTTACACACCACATTATTTACTTTTTCATATTTTGATTGGATGATCATCGAAATAGGACTTGCATGCCACTTACACTTGCGCATCAACACTTGCACGCCACCACTTGCACGCCACCACTTGCGCGCCACCACTTGTGCGCCATGATTTGCGCACCACTTTCTTTCATTTTCTATATGTCTAAAATAATGAAATTTGAAATATGACTTTTGTTCCTATAAAACACTTGCACACCGACAATTCTACACCTCCTCTTGCGCGCCGCCACTTGCGCGCCACTTATACTTGCGTGTCAACACTTGCGTGCCACCTATACTTGCGCGCCACTTTTTGACTTGCGCACCAATATTTAACTTGTGTGTCATGTTATTTCCTTTGGCATATTTCTGAAATAATGCTCTTTGAAATATGACTTTCACGCCTCTAAAAACGTGCGTGCCTACTAGATACTTGTGCGCCTACTGCATATGTGCGCGCCTACTGCATACTTGCGCGCCTACTCCATACCTATGTGCCTACTGCATACTTGCGTGCCTACTCCTTTCTTTTGCCATATTTTTGATCTGATGATATTTGTGATATGACTTTTCCAAAAAAAACTTATTTGTATCTCCCTTTCCTTCATAAGGCTTTCATCACACATTCTCCAAACTTATGATATGTGTGAAATAAAAATCAGCAAAACATCATCTGGTTTATCCATTCATTTTGGAATATGAATTCCAAAGTACTTCTTGCGTGACACTCCCGACATGCGCGACACTTTCAATCTTGCGCACCAGTTTATTTTCATTGTCATATTTTTATTGGATGATCTTTGAAATAGGAATTGTGTGCCCCTAACACTTGCACGTCAAAACTTGTGCGCCACCACTTGCGCGCCACCACTTGCACGCCACCACTTGCGTGCCACCACTTCTGCGCCATGACTTACGCACCACTTTCATTCCTTTTACATATTTTTGAAATAATGCAATTTGGAATATGACTTTCATGCCTATAAAACACTTGTGCTCCGACACTTGTGCACCGCCACTTGCGCGCCGCCACTTGCGCGCCACTTATACTTGCGTGTCAACACATTCGCGCCACCTATACTTGCGCGCCACTTTTTGACTTGTGCTCCAATATTTAACTTGCGTGTCATGTTATTTCCTTTGGCATATTTCGGAAATAATGCTCTTTGAAATATGACATTCACACCTCTACATACTTGCGCACCTACTTTCTACTTGCGCGCCTACTGCATACTCACGCGCCTACTGCATAATTGCGCGCCTACTGCATACTTGCGCGCCTACTCCATTCCTTTCCCATATTTTTTATCTGATGATATTTCTGATATGAATTTGCCAAAAACAGTTCTTTGTCTCTCCCTTTCATTCATAAGGCTTGCATGACAAGCTCTCCAAACTTATGATATTTGTGAAATACAAATCAGCAACGCATCGTCTGGTTTATCCATTCATTTTGGAATATGAATTCCAAAGTGATTCTTTCATCCGTACTTCAACTCCTCAATTCTTCTTCAAGTGTCGGTGCACCAGTGTTTTATAGGTGTGCAAGTCATATTTCAAATTGCATTATTTCAGAAATATGGAAAAGGAAAGAAAGTGGTGTGCAAGTCATGGAACAGAAGTGGTGGCGTGCAAGTGGTGGCGCGCAAGTCGTGGCACGCAAGTGGTGGTGCGCAAGTGGTGGTGCACAAGTGTTGACACGCAAGTGTAAGTGGCGGGAAAGTCCTATTTCAAAGATCATCTAATCAAAATATGACAACGGAAATAAAGTGGTGTGCAAGATTGAAAGTGTCGCGCAAGTCAAGAGTGTCGCGCAAGTATTGGAACGCAAGTATTGGCACGCAAGTGTGGGGCGCACAAGTCATCAAAATGCCTATAAATAGGTGACTACCCTCCTCATTTCTTAAGACTCAACACTTTAGAGAAAAATTTGATCTCTGAACGTGGAAGTGTAGAAAGGGGCGCACAAGACGAAGTGGTGCGCAAGCTGAGGGTTATTTATATGGCACACAAGTGTTGTTGTGCATGTCTGCTGCACAAGTGTTGTCATGAAAGTATTCCACACAAGTGTTGACGCGCAAGTCTTCCATACAAGTCTTTTGGGAAAGTATTGCCGCACAAGTTGTGGCATGAATGTAGTAGTGTGTAATAAGAGGCGCACAAGTTGAAGGCACACAAGTATAGGGCACGCAAGTGGAAGTGGGCGTGCAAGCTATTTTGTTCCAGGAGTTCTTGCCATCTTCTAGAGAGGAAAGAAGAAGAAGGAAAAGAGTTCAACTACATTCCATATGCCTGATCACATGCATTTATGAACAAGAGGAGAACTCACTCCGATGATTCCAAGTAAGTTGGTCTTCATTGCCTGATTAATCACATTGGTATATGTGATTCTTTCTTAGAAATAAGAAGTCCTAGTGCATTATTTTATTGCACTAAAGACGAAGAAGAAGTCGTAGTGCAGCTGGTTTTTCACTAGTGAAGAAGAAAAGAAGAAGACACAAAGAATTTATTGCCTACTGCTTTGCAAGTAATCAAGTGAAGAGCACTGAAGAAGATCAAGAGCAGAAACTATCTTACTGAAGAAGGAAGAAGACTATCTCTATAGGCATTATAAAGAACCATCTAGAGGCTGCAAGTTGGACTTGGATTTCACCAGTCCAGGGAAGAGGATTTTTTCCCACCCCCCTCCAAAGTGTAGGGACTCACACGGGCTAGAGGATTGTTTTCCTAGCCACTCCATTGAAAAAGTATATCACATTATAATGGAGAATCCATGTATTGGTCATACCCATGTATGGAAAGGATGTAGCTACTCTTCTTGAGTGGTGAACCTTGTAAAAATATTGTGTGCATAATTTTACTGCTATCTATTATTGCATGAGACAGGGAAAAGAGAATAAGATAATCAAGATCCTAACAGGTCACGAGGTACATGGATAAAAGTTCTAGTTGGTTTAAAAAGTACCCAACACTGATTCACCCCCCCCCCCCTCAGTGTTAGACATATCCCAAAATGGTACTTTGAATGTGGTTATGCCATTCAGTCTTACAAACTCGCGTACTGTATTCTTGGAACTGATTAACCGAGTGTTCCGTCCACACTTGAATTCTTTTGTGGTGGTTTTCATGGACGATATCTTGGTGTACTCATGCACTCGACACGACCATGCTACCCATATTTAGATCATTTTGAGTAAACTTATAGATCATTAGTTATATACTAAGATCTCAAAATTCCACTTTTGGATGGATCAGATTCCCTTCTTGGGTCATGTTATCTCAGAGACATGAGTATCAGTAGACCCATAGAAAGTGAGAGCAGTAGTTTCCTAAGAGATGTCAAAGAATGTATTTGAGGTATAGAGTTGTCTAGGGTTGGGTGGATACTACAGATGTTTCATAAATGACTTTTCACACTATGATGCGACACTGAAAGTCTTGAAAAAGAATGGTGGAATGTTTTTGTGGACAGATTCTTGTGAGTTAGCTTTTCAAGAGCTGAAAGGGAGGTTGACTTCAGCACCAATACTAGTTTCTCCAGAGCTAGGAAAGAGATATACTATTTACTGTGATACATCAGGTACCGTGCTTGGAGAAGTGCTTATACATAAGAGAAGAGTCATTGAGTACATATCTTGGTAGTTGAGGCCACATGAGATGAATTACCCAATACACTATCTTGAGTTGGCTGCAATTGTTCATGACTTATGATTTTGGAGACATTATCTTCTCAGAGAGCATTTTGTGGTTTTCACTGACCACAAAAGTATCAATTGTATCTTCACTCAGCATGACCAAAACTTGAGACAGCGAAGGTGGGTTGAGTACCTTCAATCATTTGACTTTGATCCTTCCTGTACGCCGGGGAAAGGCAATGCAGTGGCTGATGAATTGAGTAGGAGGACTCAGATACAACCAGTTCAGGAGGCCAACAGTGAGTCACATCTTATGGATCTCTTCTTTGAGATACATTTGGAGGTGCAAGATAGGCAGGTGAAGATATTTCTTTCTTCTGTATGTGTAAATTCTACTCTTTATGATCACATGTGAATGAGGTAGCTATCATATTCATAAGGTCTAGTCCTACAGGAAATTGTGTCAGGAGAAAACCCTTTTCCTCAATGTTCCATATGTGAGGATGAGATATAGAATTTTCATGGGCCCATATGGGTGTCAGCAGACATACGTGAGAAGCTAATGTGGGACATTCACTCCTCATTTTGGGAAGTTCATCTAGGCATCACTATAATGTATCATGATGTACACCATCATTATTGGTGGCCAAGTATGAAGAGAGATGTTGAAGGTTTCGTTATGAGGTGTTCCACCTGTCAGTAGGTGAAGGTGGAGTATCAACAACTAGTAGGGAATTTGCAGTAGTTACCCATTCTAAAGAGGAAGTGGAATGATGTCACGATTGATTTCGTGACAGGATTTTTGAGGTCTTATTGAGGGAATGATGTTGTATGGGTTGTCATTAACAGACACACGATGTTATTCCACTTATTTACGGTCAAGGAGACCTTCTGAGTTGATGAACTTGGAAGGTGGTACATCTGAGAAATTGTACATTTTCATGGAGTTCCACACTCCATTGCTTCAGGAAAGGAAGCATGTTTTAATTATTGGGAATAGAAGGGGATTTGGAAGGATTTGGGTACATAGGTACTTCTGAGTACAATATTCCAACCCCAAACAGATGGCCAGTCCAAGTGTACAATTCAAGTGCTTGAGAATATGATTCATGCATGCATCCTAGATTTTGGAGGTGCTTGGGAGAAGCACGTTCCTCTTGGGGGGGGGGTTCCTACAATAATAATTTTCATGAAACTATTCAGATGGTACCACATAAGGCTTTGCACGATAGGCCATGACGATCGCCCTTATATTCGCTCGAGGTAGGAGAGGCAGCTATGCTGAGACCTCTTCTTATATAGGAGAAAATAGAGAAGATAGAGTTGATTCGGAAGAGGATGACTACTACACAGTCTTGATAGAAGTCTAATGCTGATCAGCGGAGACAACCTTTGGTGTTTGAGGTTGGGGATCACGTTTTCCTGTGTGTCACACCAACGTTGGGGAACAGGAGGATTAGAATACAAGTTAAGCTTCCACCGAGGTACGTCGGGCCGTTTGAAGTGTTGGAGAGAGTTGTGTTGGTTTCCAATTGATTGTAGCTACATCAAACGAACCATGATATGCATTATGTTTTCCACGTTTCGTATATTTGATGTTACTTCTCGGACACATCTCATGCTTTTCAACCTAAGGAGGTTGAGTTAGAGGTGTGCGCCTCTTTAGAGAAGCATCCTATCTGGATTGTTGATCATAGTACAAAGGTTCCCTATAGATGGTTTATTCCTCTGGTACAAGTGTTATGGCATCATGTGGGGGTACAAGAGGAGACTTGTGAGAGGGAGGCTGATGTACGATCAAAGTGTCTAGAGCTGTTTGAGGATTCTTCTTCTACGTCCCCTTACTATAGAAATTAGGGAACGAATTTCATTAAGGGGGGAAGTTTGTAAGAACCCAGATCTTCTTTTCAGGTATTTTTTCCTTTTTCTGCTATTTTTCAGGAAAATTGGAGTTTCATGAAATTATTAAGTACACACCGTGTAATTTAGGAGTACACACCGTGTACTCCATTACCATGTGTAGCCGGGTGCGGGACATGTAGCGGCCAACAACATAGCCGTGTGTGTTGACCTGGAGGCCACCTAATACAGGGGCCCATGATGTCAAGTAAACACCATGTACTTATAATGTACACTCTATGTACTTTCTTTTTTCGTTAAATTGACTGGGGTCATTTCTTTTTAGCAGAAACACCTCTTTCTTTGCCTGACTCGCCTAAGAGCGTATGTATGGTGCCGATTCTTCTCTGAGACCCCAATTGAGCGGCTATTCGCCAAATCAACCATCTTCTATAATGTTGGGATCTCCTCAGTAAGCTCTACCTTCTTCTACAGCTTCATTTCCTGATTCCTCCTCTTTCATGATTTTTCATTAGTTGAGCATTTTTAGTGTTTCTGTAGATCATTGGTGTTATTGGGATATTAAAGGCTTGACGATCACTTATATCGATCCTACAACACCGAGGTATGTGGTTTGTGCCTTTCTATTGAAATGCTTTGAATTATATGTGCAAAATTTCCCAATTCCCCTGAACGGTGTATTGCGTGTTTATGATTTTAACCATGTTAATTGACTTCTATGATTTTATGATTGAGTAGAGGTTAATTGAATGTGAATATGGTTAATTGATATGATTTGGAAGTGTTTACCTAGGCATATTTGGTTTATGACTGTTTGGTATAGTTTTCCTATTAGGCTACTATTTACTTTCCATGCCTAGTATTGTAGGATGGAGTGATTTTGTTAATCTACAATGATGTTATGTTGTAGACTATTAGCCAAGTAGTTAATGTGGTTTACATTGGCCGATACACATTTTCATGCTTGTTTGACTTACACAGTTCTGTGAGAACCTAGTGTAGTAGACCATATGGATAATGGACGTAAGGGATTTTCCAGAGTGTCTATTTATTTTATCATGTTGTGAGACCATAGGGGGGATTAACATTGAGTGCTCTCTCAGAGGGTCTATAGTTATGTTATGAGGCCACATGAAGAATTAACATTGAGTGTATCCTCTGAGGGCCTGTATTTTCCTTTAAAATTCAATAGGGGGAATTGACAGTAAGTGCTTCCTAGAGAGTCATTAATCACATATTTCTATAAGGGGAATTGATGTTGAGTGCTTCCCCAAAGAGCCTTTACAAAATCTAAACTAGAGGGGTTATACTATGTGTACATCCCAGAGGGTTGATTGTGTTTTCTTGGTAATACTAGTGGGGATAGGCTGTTAGTACATCCCAGATGGGTTACCTATTTGGGATGAACTGTTTACTTTCAATGTGGAATTGAATTCTTTGAAACTGTGGGAATGTTTAATGATCAACACTTCTATGTTTTCAGCTTCTTTTTACTTATTTCCTGCCATATATATTCATAACTGTTAGGCACAGATCTTCTGGTGGTTTCCTACTAGGATTATTCTCACACGCTGTTCGGGACATGGTTTTGGGCCTAAAAATATTATATTGCTGCAAGTATATATAAGTGAAAGATCCCTTCTACATCAGGTACTTGACTGATTTGGAGCTAGAGAGCATGAGACTAATAAGAGGCTTGCTATGTTGAGTATCTGTTTAATTGTTCTTCTTGTAGTTGGCTTAATTCTTTATTTCAGCATTGTGACTTGTTTGGCTGCTTTCCTAGACATATTTATCACACATCATTTATATATTTGTGCTCTAGTTTTTTCTTCACAAGTCTTCTTCTATTTCTTCTTGTTTGGCATTATTACTGCTTCCATCATAGAATATTTGTTTCTCTTCTACTCTGTTACTCTGATAATGAGGACATAGTTTCCCCACTATCACACCAAAGGTCATCGCTTCTAGTCGGCAGCCTCTGGCATTCGTTAAAATGAGCTAGAGGCCATATGAACAACCGCGTACTGGGCCCCTTTGGGTGGTTTACGGAACCAGGACATTACATTATGATTCATTTCTTATTACTGGAAAATATATATTCCATTTATCATGTTTATATTCTTTGAAATGCATGATATATTTTAAAATATTTTTTGACATGTTCCCAGAACCTTATGTTCATGTTATACTTATGTATATATCTTGTTTACCCATACTAAGCATCTGAGGCCACCCCTTTCTTATGTATCATTTCCATATGTTGTAGAGAATTGTATTATATATGATATGTCTAATATGAGTGATATTTATGAAGGACATAGTGGTAGATAACATTTTTCACTTATGGACCGTTGTTTATGATTACATTCTTCCCATAGAACTAAATAATTATGGTAGTTAGGTGTGTGTTGATGTAATATAATAAATATTAAGAAAAATTTAGTAATATCTATATATGGGAATCCAAAGTCGCTATATTTGGTATCAAAGGATAGTTTTAGTAAACCTTTGGAAAATTGGATGAGAGAACACTTGTGATATCCCTTTGTAGATTTCTAATGATAATTATATAGACGTGTTAATGTATTATCAAATCTATTTGAATTTATATAAAGGATAGAGAATGTGTTTTCCCAGGTAAAACTCATTTACTAGATAAATTTGGTGTATTTGTCTCTAGAATAGATGCACCTAGTGGTAAAAACCATAAAAACACCATATTGGGATGGACTCGATTGGAAATTGGTGGAAAACAAGAGGACTTGTTGCACGCCTAGTTTGACACTCCCATGATATATGCATTGAGACTTATAAAACTCTTTAAAATATATCCTGATGGATTTAAAATTAATAAAACTATGAATGAACAAGTATAAACCTATGGATTTATTTATTTAAGAATAAAGTGTATTGATTTAGACTTTCTATAAGTGATTTTTTAGTATTGTGGGGTTCCCCAATTTGATTATTGTTTCTTGAACTATTATTTTAGAACTTATTAATTTTTTGGAACCTAATGTAACCATGTTAATGCTGGTTAAGATAGATTATGTAACTATTTTCCTCTATATAATTATAATTTTATGGGATATGGAATGAAAAATATTGTTTCTATGATCACATACATTTCTCCAACTATAAATCAAGCTAGACATCCAAATGAACAATGGGAAAAACAAAATTACGTCGAATCATTCATGAAGCCATTTAAATTTTATTTTAGTGTGACTCCTAATAGACAGGTTACTGAACAATGGATTTATCCCCCAAAAATATTATTATTCATTCTTCGATGTTAGAATAATGATAAACTATTTTTTCATAACTACCATATTGTAGGTGATGCCGATCAATGAAGAACACATATTAAGAATATGAGGTAACAATGTGAAATTTACTCCATGGATATGGATGACTAAAAGAACTTATTTTAAAAAATTTACTCATCTTATATTCCCTATATAATGTTGGAGAAGGATTTCCTTGAGCAATAAAAAGGATGATGAATCATGGGGTCCTTATGAGAAAATTTTTACAGACCTTATGAGGTACTCCTCTTTTATTATCATTAAGCCTAAAAATAATTTTTATCAATTCTTAAGTATATTTAAATAATGTCTTAGAAGGAATTTATCTATAAGAAGTATGAATAGAAAAGATGAGATTGTTTGTTGTGATTTCATTTTGGAAATTGAGGTTATAATTAGGTATCAATAACTTTGTTATGAGAAGAAATGGAAGATGGATTTCAAAGTAAAAATGTGGAACTAGGGAGAGAGGAAATGATCTTTCCTATAACCTTAATGTGTAGGAAAAATCACGGAGAAAATTTTTATTGGGGTACTAGTAAATGATTTATGTTAAGAAGGGAAATTCATGAGTAAATTGTTAACCGAATTGATGGAAAGAAGTTAGTTAACAATGTGAATTGAGAGAAAGAAGAAGATAACATACCCATAGCACATCAGTATATTATGTTCAAGGAGAATGGAAATTATTCTAACTTATTCCCAAACTATAATGTTTATTAGGAAGATAAATGTCAAAAACATTTTAAGCTAAGGGACAAGAGATAACTATTGATATCACTATTTTTATGAGGGGTGTGATGAAGACATAATGGTAGGTACACAAACTATACACACTAGAACTAATATTGTCTTATTTGAATGTAGATCTACCCATTCATCCATATCTGTAACACCCCAAGCTTCCACGGTACGTTTCCCTTCGAATAATGCGATAGCGTGTGTTGTACGCAACCTCGAGTTCTAACACACACCACAACTAATTAAACTAGCCGTTGTGAATACTAATACCTACTTTTTGAAATTATATATATTTTATATTTGAAAATGGACTTCATTTTTGGATTCGGAATTTCAAAATTAGCCTAGGGTGAAATTTTGGTACATTTCGGATAACTTTCATATTTTGATGAATAGTGAAAATTACTAAATTTTAATTAAAAACAACTTTTTTAATCAAAATAATTAATAGTGATAAACTGTGAATTTGAGTGGTTTTAAATTATATTTAGAATATATTTTTACCATTTAATATAATTTTGGTCATTGGACATAATTTTACAATTAAACCGAACATAAACAAGTGTCAATCTTTTGATAGTTATTACCTCTTAAAAACACGCTTTTTGTTTTGACAGCGGGAATTAATTTTAAATTAATTTCTGCGACTTCTGTGTTTTTAATTTAGGAAAATGGATTCCATATTTGGAATCAGGATGTCCAAATTATGTAAATAGGTAACTTTTATTTTTACACATTTTGAATAATTACTGCGGTAAATATTTTATTTACCATGGTTAAAGGGTAAATCCAGTAAATAAGGGTTAAAAAAAATAATATTATAATAAAACTAAATTACCCTAAAACGTGTATTAACCCTATTGGTTGATACATGGTCGACCATGGGCATCTTTGGGTCTGTTTTGGGACCCCATGGATCCACTTGTAAGTGATAATGACACATTATATTAATAAAGTTAAAATAAAAATAAAAATGGCATAAGCTTACAGCTTTTAGAAGAACAATTTTTACATAGGGTTATACATGTTGGATTTTCGATTATAAATATTCATTAGAAAGATAAAAAGATTTCCTACATAATGATATTTTATTTATAATTTTTAGACATCAAATAATTTAAATTATTTATGACACAATAATGATGCAATGTTTACCTCATTAATAAATCATTTAAATAAATAAGATTATAATGATTAAAATATTATCTAAAACCTGTCCAATTTTTATTGGTTGATGTTATTTAGAATATGAATCATCTTATATTCGACCTCAATTATTTTTGGACCATTATAAATCGAATACAAATATATTATAAAGTAATACTTTCACACTTTCCTAAAGAGCCCCTCCTCTCCCTTATAAAAGGAGACCACTTCTACTCATTCCTCACACCTCTCAAGCCACTTGGCTCGTCCAAAATCTGCCCAACTAAGCTCCCCACATCCCTCTCCTCCTCCTTGAAGCTTACCCTTAGGCAGAAAGCATTTCAAGAAGTCCTTTGGTTCCAACCAAAGTGAGTTACCTAAATTAAAGGTAACGATTTCTCTTAAATTATTTTCATTTATTTTGCTTCTCCAACCCCCAAAACTCTTTTTATTTCCTTTATTTTATAACAGCACCAGTATCCTCAATATACTAGGATGTTGTTATAATAAGGATTCAAACTACACATACACACAAGTCCATCTAATGGATGATGAACATAATGTTTCTGTGGATGGAAAACTAACGCCTCACGAAACGATGATTGTTCAAATACATCTTACCGCCTCTCATGGTGGCCATTATGATGGAACTGTAATTAAATATGATATTAATGATATATATTTTATATATAAGTTTCTGTAATTCCATTTTATTTCATACCATTATTCGTTTCATGTTGTATATACATACGATAATTTCATTTGAGGAAGTGCGGACTACCGCCCCCTTAAAATGATATGACTCGTTCATACCACACATGGAACGTATAAAGGATGGTGTTAATGAACTTAAGTAACATATATAAAATATTATATTATACTGGAATAGTAATATTCCTATGTATCATTTGGATTCGATTCTTTTAAAATAAAAATTAAATGGAAGTAGTGTTCGTGCGTACGTACGGACTACCGTCTCCACGAACGCGATGAGATTCATTCTCCATCGTATCCATTCAAGTATAATTATCATTTAATGATTTAAAAATGATGTTTAAGGACTTGATATCATTCTGGATATGAATAAGATACAACAAACATGAGTTATGTAACAAAACATATAAAAGAAAATGAGTAAGTTAACACACGAAACGACGATAATACTAAGATATTATCAAATCAATATTAAAAGATCATATATGATATCATATTAATGTATATGATTCTTTTATAATTTAATAACAATTATTTCACCAATATACAGGAGGTTAACCTACCCCATCCAAGGAAAAGTACAAGGTAAGGGTTTACTTTACAACCTCTTCATTATCCAAGGTTGTTTATACGTAATAATCTATTGAGATCTCTTTATCATCCACATCCATGTTTCTTAAAAATGCATTTCAAAACATTTTTACTATTTACTAGAATATGAGTTAAAGTCATTTATACCCTTTTTGACTTTTATAAGTGGTTTATAAAGGAATCTTTCGGTCGTTTTCAAAACAAGGTCCTTTTTAACCATTTCGACAGAATTAAGGTAAGAATGTTTTTTTAACTTATACGGCGGGTGCGGCTATTTTCCGCCGTTATAAAATCTTCAAAGCTTCCCTTACAAGCATATAAGAATATTTTCAAAGAAAATGTTTTATTTTATATGGATCTTAAATTATTTCAAAATAAAAGGAGATATTTCTTTAAAAGGAATTTTGATTTCATCTATGTCAACATCCTTTGATGGATTTTAAGATTATTTGAAGTTGATTTATTATGATACAAAACTTCTTTATTGTATTGAAGGATTTGTGATATGTTTGACTGTGGATGTGCTATTTTTATACCATTCATAGTTTATGGTGAAAGTATTGACATTTCATATGCTAGTTTTAATATGAATGTTTATGTTATGTTTAAACCTTTTTCATATGGGAATGCATTGGACTTAATATGTGACGGGTGGAGCCCGCTATAGCTCCTCGATGCATCGGTAGGTCTCATGAGACAAAATAGTGTCTTGGCACAAGGCCTTGACAAAATCTTATTTGTAGTCTTGGCACGAGGCCTTGGCTATGTGGTTATGATAGTCTGGCATTATGCATTCCAACATTATGAAAGTGGTTATTGATTTTTGCATGTGATTATTCGATTAGTAGAATATCCATGTGAATAATTAAATGGCATTATTTCATTTTATTTATGCCATACCATGTTGAAAGTTCATATTTAAAAGGCTTTTGTTTTAGTTATAAATTGCCTTAAATGTTTATTCTTATTTATGAAAGTTTCCGCTATATTGTTATCCTTACTGGGCATTTGAGCTCACCCCTTTTCTATGTTTTATTTTTCCCAGGATGTGAAGAAGTAAGTTATGAATGACCTGCAGGGATTTTATGAGGGGTTAATAGTGTGGATTGTGGAAACATTATATTGTTGTAGTAGGTTTTCATTTTATGATGTAATGTAAAACTTATGAATATATCTAGTGTTTCCAAGGCTACTAAACCAATCGGTCTTTCGAGATTTGATCTTTCTTGTGATCATGCCAATGTTACGAAGTAATGCACCGACTCTGGGTAGCTGGGGTCGGGGCGTTACAGTTGGTATCAGAGGAATTTTAGTACAAACCTTGGAAGCTAGATTTAGATAAACTCTGATTAGAGCACGTAGACCTAAGATGAACTTTGAGGATTAGTATAGAAGAACTTCCTAGAATTTTGGTATTGTAGAGATTTTGTGAGTTTTCCGAGCAATACATCCCTGTCTGGATACGAGCAGGTAGAGGCGGCTCTGGCACAGATGTACCTAGGGGTAAAACCCAAAAACACCACTTTGAGCTAGACTCGAACGGGAACTGGTGCACGACAACGGGCCTTGCTGCACTCTTGGTTACGACACTCCCGGGGGATATGCTTAGGATAACTCTCATTTTCTTTACAAATAATTATGAAGGGTTTATGAGTATATACTTCCTCAAAGAAAACATTTTTATGATTATGGATTATATCCATAAATAGTTCAATTTATGTTAAGTGTTTTATAAGTATGGGATTATGTATTTTGATTCATAAACTGATCTAGTTTATGCCATTGTTTAGAAATGGCGCCTAGTGGAAGAAATGGAAACCGTATCAATGCACGCACTCCATGTAGGGATTGCCCTCCTGCTCAAGATAATTATAGTGGGGCTGGTGATGCAACTGGTGCCGATCAGCTAATCACCATACTGGGAAAACTTACTCAGGTTATGAATAATAACCTTACCCGTATGGAGCACCCTGATCCGCAGCGTGGAGGATCAATGTTAGATCGATTCATGAGGCAACAACCACCAACTTTCAACGGGAATACAAATCCATTAGTAGCTGAGCAATGGATATTTTCCCTAGAGAAAATATTTCAGGCTTTGGGGAGCAGTGAAAGGGAAAAAGTTATCATGGCAGTTTACCGCCTCACTGGAGATGCTGATCAATGGTGGTCATTGATTCAAAACATGAAGGAAGATGATGAAGTATCAAATATGGAATGGAGGGAGTTCAAAGATCTGTTTTTAGAAAAATACTTCCCTCGCGACCATCGAGCGGATATGGAAAGACAATTTCTAAGTCTGAGACAAAAGGAGGATGATAATGTCACAAAGTATGAGGCTAACTTTACAAGGTAAGCAAGGTATGCTGGAGATTATATACGCAACCCAAGAAGTAAGATTGATCGTTTCTTTGATGGGTTAAAACCTTTTCTCTGTCGAGCATTAGTCTCACAATCATTTTCATCGTACGAAGACATTGTCTCATGTGCTATCAAGACCGAAAAGGAATTCTCTAAGTCTTATGACTTTAAAGCAAAGCAAGAGAAGAAGAGACCTGCTGATCAATCTGGGAATGGAAATAAGGGGAAGAAGGGAAAGGTTGAATATCCATCTTGTGGTAAATGCGGGAAGAAACACCCCGGTGCTTTCCTGAAGGGAATGGGAGTCTGTTACAAGTGTGGTAAAGAAGGCCACCAAGCTCATGATTGCAAGGGGAAGAAGGAAGCTACCAACGTTCAGTGCTACAATTGCAGGGAGATGGGGAATTATGCAAATGCATGTCCTAAGCATCAGGAGAACTTACCTCAGAAAAGGCCAGGGGATCAAGGCCAGGCTTATGCTATCACTACTGCTGAGGTAGAAGCTCCGAAAGACGTGGTGGCAGGTAATTTAATGGTTTCCTCAAGTTTAGCAAATGCATTATTTGATTCTGGATCATCGCATTGTTTCATATCTTCACAGTTTGCTAAGAAAATTAGATATTTCCAATTTGATTTAATAAGGGAGTTGTCAGTCAAAACTCCTAAGGGAAGTATCGTTGCAACAAAGTTTTGTGAATCAGTCCCCATTAGAGCACATAAATTTTCTTTATCTGCTGATCTCATCGTCATACCTATGATTGAGTTTGATATAATCCTCGGTATGGACTGGCTTTCGGACTATGATGCGAAGATTTATTGTAAGAAGAAAGAGGTTACGATTCTTGATGATAATGATAAGGAACACCTTATTTTTAGAGCAGAATCGTCACCACCTAATTCTTATTTAGATCCACCCCCAGTAGCTCAACTTAATTCAATTATTGGGGAGGAAGAGAATGAAATAACTGTCGGTGAGGAAAGTAATGTTCAAATAGAGGATGTACCTGTTGTGAAAGAATTTGTAGATGTATTTCCGGAAGATTTACCTGGACATCCTCCAGAACGAGAAGTTGAGTTTTCCATTGATTTGATTCCTGGATCAAGGCCTATATCGAAGACCCCTTATAGAATGGCCACTGTAGAGTTAGTCGAACTAAAGAAACAACTAGAGGAATTGAGTAATAAGGGATTTATTCACCCTAGTGTTTCTCCATGGGGAGCCCCTGTTCTTTTTGTTAAAAAGAAAGATGGATCTATGAGGTTATGTATCGACTACAGGGAGATCAATGCTATAACGATAAAGAACAAGTATCCCCTACCTCGTATTGATGATTTATTTGACCAACTTCATGGAGCTCAATACTTTTCAAAGATTGACCTTCGATCTGGATACCATCAGTTGTGTGTAAAGAAGGAAGACATTCCGAAGACAGCATTTCTAACCAGGTACGGGCATTACGAGTTTACTGTAATGCCATTTGGATTGACTAATGCACCCTCTGTATTCATGGATCTGATGAATAGAGTTTTCAAGGAGTATCTCGATGAATTTGTGGTGGTATTTATTGATGATATCTTGGTATACTCCAAAACCTACGAAGATCATGAAAATCACTTGCGCATTATCTTGAAGACTCTGAGGAGGCATGAATTATATGGAATGTTTAGCAAGTGTGAATTCTGGCTTCAGGAGATTTCTTTTCTTGGCCATATTGTCTCTAAAGATGGAATCTCTGTTGATCCTTCTAAGACCAAAGCAATCCAAGAATGGCCAGCACCTACGAGTATAACTGAGGTACGTAGTTTTATTGGCTTGGCAGGTTATTATCGACGTTTCGTCCAGAATTTTGCCCGATTGGCTAACCCATTAACGAAGCTCACACATAAAGGGGTTAAATTTGTTTGGACAAAAGAGTGTGAAGAATCTTTCGAAGAACTGAAGAGAAGATTAGTCAATGCTCCTATATTGACTCTACCATCGGGGAATGATGTGTTCGTTATTTATAGTGATGCATCAAAGAAAGGACTTGGTTGTGTCCTTATGCAGAATGATAGAGTTATTGCCTATGCATCACGACAGTTGAAAATTCATGAACAAAGATATCCTACTCATGATCTTGAGTAAGCAGCTGTGATCTTTGCTTTGAAGATATGGAGGCACTACCTCTATGGTGAAAAATGTGAGATTTATACTGATCACATGAGTCTGAAGTATATTTTCTCACAAAAAGCACTCAACATGAGGCAAAGGAGATGGCTTGAATTACTCAAGGATTATGATTGCACGATACACTACCACCCGGGGAAAGAAAACAAAGTAGCAGATGCTTTGAGCAGATAAGACCATGGAGTTCTGAACATGATGAGAATTGAAAGGGATCCAATTTTCATGGATCTAGAGAAGATGGACATGGGAATAACCAGGGAAGGTGAAACATCAATGCTTTTTCAAATGGTTGCCAAACCATCTTTACTAGAAAGGATTAAGAGTTCCCAGACCGATGATGAAGAATTTCAGAAGAAGATTAAAGTTGTGAATGATGGGAGATTGAGAGACTTTGTGTATGAAGATGGAATTTTGAAATTCGGGAAGAGACTTTGTGTTCCCAATATACCTGATCTAAAAAGGGAATTACTGGATGACGCTCATAGTTCCAATTTCTCTATACACCCTGGGAGTACCAAAATGTATAGAGATTTGAAGGAACATTTTTGGTGGGACAACATGAAGAGGGAGATTGCTGATTTTGTGTCAAGATGTACGGTTTGTCAACAAGTGAAAGCTGGAAGGCAACAGCCTGGAGGAGTCATGCAACCTCTTCCCATACCGGAGTGGAAATGGGAAAATATTACGATGGACTTTGTCATGGGGCTACCAAAGACTCCTAGAAGGAACGATGCAATATGGGTTATTGTTGATCGTCTTACCAAGTCAGCACATTTTCTTTCTATAAGAGAAGATCTACCCCTGGAACGTCTAGCAAGACTATACATTAATGAAGTTGTGAGACTTCATGGAGTTCCCCTATCGATTGTTTCTGATCGTGATCCCCGTTTTACTTCAAGATTTTGGAAAAGTCTTCAGAAATCCCTGGATACTGAACTTCATTTGAGCACTGCTTACCACCCTCAGACAGACGGACAATCAGAACGGACTATTCAGACCTTAGAAGACATGTTGAGATCTTGCTCACTTGATTTTCAGGGTATGTGGGATCAATATTTACCACTAGTAGAATTTTCCTATAACAATAGCTTCCATTCGAGTATTCAGATGGCACCATATGAAGCGTTATATGGAAAGAGATGTCGTACACCAACCTGTTGGGATGACGTTGGTGAAAGAAAACTTGTAGGCCCAGAACTGGTGGAGGAAACGGTGGAAAAGGTGAAGGTAATCCAAAATCACATCAAAGCAGCTCAAAGTAGGCAGAAGAGCTATGCCGATAATCGAAGGAAGGATTTGGAATTTCAGGTCGGTGATCATGTTTTCCTAAAGGTATCTCCATGGAAGGGAGTCATACATTTTGGTAAGAAAGGTAAATTGAGTCCCAGGTACATTGGACCTTTCGAAATTCTAGAACGAATTGGGGCTGTAGCTTACCGATTGGCAATGCCGCCAAGTCTCTCCAAAGTTCACGATGTGTTCCACGTATCTCTGTTGAGAAAATACATGCCTGACCCAACGCATGTACTCACCTATGAGGAATTAGAACTGGAACCTGATCTTTCCTATTGTGAAGAGCCCGTCAGGATTCTTGATACAAGAGAACAAGTACTGAGAAACCGGACGACGCGTCTGGTAAAAGTTTTGTGGAGAAACCATAAGATGGAAGAGGCAACGTGGGAACCCGAGGAACTTATGATGAAGAACCACCCGAGTCTTTTCATGTAATAAGTATACTAGAAATTGCGAGGATGCAATTATTTGAAGGAGGGGAGAATGTAACACCCCAAGCTTCCACGGTACGTTTCCCTTCGAATAATGCGATAGCGTGTGTTGTACGCAACCTCGAGTTCTAACACACATCACAACTAATTAAACTAGCCGTTGTGAATACTAATACCTACTTTTTGAAATTATATATATTTTATATTTGAAAATGGACTTCATTTTTGGATTCGGAATATCAAAATTAGCCTAGGGTGAAATTTTGGTACATTTCGGATAACTTTCATATTTTGATGAATAGTGAAAATTACTAAATTTTAATTAAAAACAACTTTTTTAATCAAAATAATTAATAGTGATAAATTGTGAATTTGAGTGGTTTTAAAGTATATCTAGAATATATTTTTACCATTTAATATAATTTTGGTCATTGGACATAATTTTACAATTAAACCGAACATAAACAAGTGTCAATCTTTTGATAGTTATTACCTCTTAAAAACACGCTTTTTATTTTGACAGCGGGAATTAATTCTAAATTAATTTCTGCCACTTCTGTGTTTTGAATTTAGGAAAATTGATTCCATATTTGGAATCAGTATGTCCAAATTATGTAAATAGGTAACTTTTATTTTTACACATTTTGAATAATTACTGCGGTAAATATTTTATTTACCATGGTTAAAGGATAAATCCAGTAAATAAGGGTTAAAAAAATAAAATTATAATAATACTAAATTACCCTAAAACGTGTCTTAACCCTATTGGTTGATACATGGTCGACCATGGGCATCTTTGGGTCTGTTTTGGGACCCCATGGATCCACTTGTAAGTGATAATGACACATTATATTAATAAAGTTAAAATAAAAATAAAAATGGCATAAGCTTACATCTTTTATAAGAACAATTTTTACATAGGGTTATACATGTTGGATTTTCTATTATAAATATTCATTAGAAAGATAAAAAGATTTCCTACATAATGATATTTTATTTATAATTTTTAGACATCAAATAATTTAAATTATTAATGACACAATAATGATGCAATGTTTACCTCATTAATAAATCATTTAAATAAATAAGATTATAATGATTAAAATATTATCTAAAACCTGTCCAATTCTTATTGGTTGATGTTATTTAGAATATGAGTCATCTTATTTCGACCTCAATGATTTTTGGACCATTATAAACTGAATACAAATATATTATAAAGTAATACTTTCACACTTTCCTAAAGAGCCCCTCCTCTCCCTTATAAAAGGAGACCACTTCTACTCATTCCTCACACCTCTCAAGCCACTTGGCTCGTCCAAACTCTGCCCAACTAATCTCCCCACATCCCTCTCCTCCTCCTTGAAGCTTACCATTAGGCAGAAAGCATTTCAAGAAGTCCTTTGGTTCCAACCAAAGTGAGTTACCTAAATTAAAGGTAACGATTTCTCTTAAATTATTTTCATTTATTTTGCTTCTCCAACCCCCAAAAATCTTTTTATTTCCTTTCTTTTGTAACAACACCAGTATCCTCAATATACTAGGATGTTGTTATAAGAAGGATTCAAACTACACATACACACAACTCCATCTAATGGATGATGAACATAATGTTTTTGTGGATGGCAAACTAACGCCTCACGAAACGATGATTGTTCAAATACATCTTACCGCCTCTCATGGTGGCCATTATGATGGAACTGTAATTAAATATGATATTAATGATATATATTTTATATATAAGCTTCTATAATTCCATTTTATTTCATACCATTATTCGTTTCATGTTGTATATACATACGATAATTTCATTTGAGGAAGTGCGGACTACCGCCCCCTTAAAATGATATGACTCGTTCATACCACACATGGAACGTATAAAGGATGGTGTTAATGAAATTAAGTAACATATATAAAATATCATATTATACTGGAATAGTAATATACCAATGTATCATTTTGATTCGATTATTTTAAAATAAAAATTAAATGGAAGTAGCGTTCGTGCGTACGTACGGACTACCGTCTCCACGAACGCGATGAGATTCATTCTCCATCGTATCCATTCAAGTATAATTATCATTTAATGATTTAAAAACGATGTTTAAGGACTTTATATCATTCTGGATATGAATAAGATACAACAAACATGACTTATGTAACAAAACATATAAAAGAAAATGAGTAAGTTAACACACGAAACGACGATAATACTAAGATATTATCAAATCAATATTAAAAGATCATATATGATATCATATTAATGTATATGATTCATTTATAATTTAATAACAATTATTTCACCATTATACATGAGGTTAACCTACCCCAACCAAGGAAAAGTACAAGGTAAGGGTTTACTTTACAACCTCTTCATTATCCAAGGTTGTTTATACGTAATAATCTACTGGGATCTCTTTATCATCCACATCCATGTTTCTTAAAAATGCATTTCAAAACATTTTTACTATTTACTAGAATATGAGTTAAAGTCATTTATACCCTTTTTTACTTTTATAAGTGGTTTATAATGGAATCTTTCGGTCGTTTTCAAAACAAGGTCCTTTTTAACCATTTCGACAGAATTAAGGTAAGAATGTTTTTTTTAACTTATACGGCGGGTGCGGCTATTTTCCGCCGTTATAAAATCTTCAAAGCTTCCCTTACAAGCTTATAAGAATATTTTCAAAGAAAATGTTTTATTTTATATGGATCTTAAATTATTTCAAAATAAAAGGAGATATTTCTTTAAAAAGAATTTTGATTTCATCTATGTCAACATCCTTTGATGGATTTTAAGATTATTTGAAGTTGATTTATTATGATACAAAACTTCTATATTGTATTGAAGGTTTTTTGATATGTTTGACTGTGGATGTGCTATTTTTATACCATTCATAGTTTATGGTGAATGTATTGACATTTCATATGCTAGTTTTAATATGAATGTTTATGTTATGTTTAAACCTTTTTCATATGGGAATGCATTGGACTTAATATGTGACGGGTGGAGCCCGCTATAGCTCCTCGATGCATCGGTAGGTCTCATGAGACAAACTAGTGTCTTGGCACAAGGCCTTGACAAAATCTTATTTGTAGTCTTGGCATGAGGCCTTGGCTATGTGGTTATGATAGTCTGGCATTATGCATTCCAACATTATGAAAGTGGTTATTGATTTTTGCATGTGATTATTTGATTAGTAGAATATCCATGTGAATAAGTAAATGGCATTATTTCATTTTATTTATGCCATACCATGTTGAAAGTTCATATTTAAAAGGCTTTTGTTTTTAGTTATACATTGCCTTAAATGTTTATTCTTATTTATGAAAGTTTCCGCTATATTGTTATCCTTACTGGGCATTTGAGCTCACCCCTTTTCTATGTTTTATTTTTCCCAGGATGTGAAGAAGTAAGTTATGAATGACCTGCAGGGATTTTATGAGGGGTTAATAGTGTGGATTGTGGAAACATTATGCTGTTGTAGTAGGTTTTCATTTTATGATGTAATGTAAAACTTATGAATATATCTAGTGTTTCCAAGGCTACTAAACCAATCGGTCTTTCGAGATTTGATCTTTCTTGTGATCATGCCAATGTTACGAAGTAATGCACCGACTCTGGGTAGCTGGGGTCGGGGCGTTACAATATCAAACAAATTTTATACGGTTAATAAAAATTAAACAATATTATTATATTTTCCATTAGTAGTAACGATACCTAAAGTAATTATAATTGAATCTCAATTTTTGTGTTCTTCTACAGTTAATTTTTTGTGGTATTTTTATTTCGAAAAATATTTAAATTATTCATATTATAGAATATGACATCATATTAGGCATGTATTGTCTTAAAATGCATAAATCCCACATCAATTGTCATGTTATGGACGTTGCATTTGATATTTCAATCAATCCTGTGATTTTATATTATTGTGACTATAATATGGATTATCTAATAGAGATTAATTCCATTTTAAGGGTATTATTTCCCATTTAGAATGGGCATTTATCTCTTATTATTGGGGTGAGACATTATATAAATGACTTGTATATTTTTTGGATATTTTTTAAGGCATTTCCACAAAGGTTTTCTAGTATTTAATTAGTATGTGGAGCTAATTTCATCATAGGAATCATATCTAGTGCCACACCAATTTCAAATACTCTTGATAGTATGGCCCTGATTGAGTTATATAAAATAAATAATAAACTCTACGAATAATTTGAAAAGGGATTATTTCATCCATTTGAGTCACCTTAGAGTACACTTGTTTATTTTCTTTAAATGAATGGTGGATCGATGTTACTCAATATTGATTATTGGGAGATTAACAAGATCACAATCAAGAAAAAGTATCATCTTGTATTGATGACCTATTTGATCAACTTAATGGAGCTTCATACTTTTCAAATATTGACCTTAATTCTAGATATCATCAACTGATGAACATGAATTATGAAATACCCAAGAACACACTCTGTATAAGGTATGTACATAATTATTATATATTTATTCCATTAATTCTTACAAATTCCCCTTCTATAATAAAAGATTTAATGAATAGGGTCTTTAGAGATTAATTTAATTAGTTTTCTAGTATTTATATACGACATTCTTAAATATTGAATGATAATGTATAAACATGAATACCACTAAAAAATTGAACAAAATCCCCTAATGATGGTAATGTTATTATAGAATTTTGTAATGTATAAATTTAAGAATTAAAATGATTTATTTTTTTGTTAATAATATAGAGACCTGGTTGATACCTTCTACGATATTGAAATATTTCTCTATATGTTTCTAAATATTGGAAGTGAGACGATAGGTGTCTTTGAGGATCGATGTGCCTATAATTAATATTATAAAAATATTAAATATATTAAAATTTTTCATGCACAACTTCTTAAATAAAATTGGATAACTCATCAAAAGTGTACCACATAGGATATCTAAGAGAACAGTCGAGTTTGTAATGCAGTTTTTACACAAGGCATGACATATAATGATTTAGTGTGGGACATTCTGAACCCTTTCTCATCGGCAATGATTTTAATTGGATTAAATTATTAATAAATTAAATAATTTATTCACTCTTTTCATAAATGATATATTATAAATATATCATGATGGAAACATCACTCTGTTATCTTTGTAATTATAAAATCAATGGTGAAGCTCTCTTTACTCCTTAAACTAGATAATCACATCAAACAATGATAAATCTCTAGATCAGATGAGATCTAGATGCAACGAAGGCAACAACTTCCTTCAAATCCATGGACGATGTTTTCTTCTTCTGCGATCGATCTGAAATCAAGGAAGTACTTGTTATATATTTTTTTTACAGTTATCAAAAATTGAATTTAGAATGTTGTTCACTATAATTAGATATGTTCCATTATGGCCTTTTTCATGAGCCTAAGTACTGGTTTTCAATTTCTATAATTGTTTGTTTGACACAAGATCACCCATTATGATATTTGGACAATAACGTGGGGAAATGATGATTTAAAACTTTTTTGTCATTCCCTAGTCCCCAATATACATCTTGAAATTTTCTGGTTGGATCCCTATGACCATAGACCGAATTTCCCTAGAGTAACTGAGATCAATCATGCACCCATATTCAAGGAAGATCAATGAAATGAGAATGTTTTGACAAACCGATCAAACATCTTGGATCATTATAAGGCTACGATGACAGATTTTTTTATTATAATTTATGATCCTGATGGATAACGGTGTGGTAGCATGATAAATAGAAAATTAAACCCTCGAAAAAGACCAGAGCCTATTTTCAACGAGCATCAATTAGGATCTACAAACTATATCCAGATATTATGTTTTTAGATATATTCTATAAGGAATATAAAATGATTTGGATAGATTCTAGTTTAAAATACAAATTTGGGATTTATTAAAAAACCTCAACTACACACCATCTTCAACGAATAGAACATTTCATGTATCCCCTCCAATGATGGTGGCTTGGGTTTGGTAAAATTTAAGGAGGGAACTGCATATAGTTCAAATGACATTTTGTTTATCCACATCCCAACTAGAAATCTTGTGTGAAAATTTACATGATTGGTAATGTGTGTAGAAGTATATGAGCTGAGGTACATGCATGTGTAATCTAGTACATAGAGATGACAAGAATCACCTGACCATGGACTTGATTATCCAGTACACACCATGTATTCCACCTACACAAGAGGTAAAACTACACGAACTTGAATCCATGTTCTATCTAGTGAACCAAACAAGCTATGGAGAGGGACCAAACACTATCTGGATCCCCACAAACATCATGTTCCCCCTTTACTTCTTCTGTTCATACATCCAATTATTGAATCATCATCAATCGAACTCAAATTTCATCCTACGAGTAGCCTATTCTGAATATTTTTCTACATAAAATGCGATTATTAAATTAGTTGTAGATTTAGAGATGCAATGTGGAACATTCAAGTTACCACAACATCTAAGCAACTATAATGATGGATGTGGATAAACAGGATCACTAGATGATTACTCCTTTGTGGAAGCCTGCATCTAGGTTGGGAATGGGACCTTGATGGATTCTAGATTGGATCCCTCTATCTAGAATGGTAATGGAAGATCTATAAGATCCTAATTAGATTCCTAAAGATATACTAGTCTTAGGTCATCAATGGATTTTTATTGGAACCCTATAGCTAGGCTAGGAGTGTTACTTGGCATTCAGAGTAGAACCCTCCTGTAGGGTTGGTCATTAGACATATATGACCAATACTGAATCGCTCTACCTGAAATGGGCATGGTTTCTCAATCACTAGAGTGGAACTCTCCTATTATACTAGTGAATGGATTTTATACCAAGACGTTTGGTCCCATTGACTATGGGGCATAGTGAAAAGACAAGGATTGATGTAGATTTGGCCACATGAAAATAAGGGATTCATTCCCCCCTAAGATTCATTTTTATGATGTAACCAAAACCTTGATGGAGGGTCGGTTTCACCTAGAACAGATAATGTCAATGTTTGGTGAATTATAACCTAATACATGTGTCATTATGGAAGTTTCGTGGGGTGATACGCATCATTCATGGATTTCTAGTACTAATGGATGCACTTCCTCTTAAATTGATCTCTGATATAGATTTTCTCATACTCTATAATTTGTGATTCTTTTACGGAGCATATATATATTTATATCATTTTACTGTATACACACTTGGGATTTGGTTTCATTCCTTAAAAGAAATGAAAAGACGCATGGGTAATGCCATGTGCTTTCCAGGTCTATCATCTAATGTTTGGATGAGTCTACACTTATAATATAGGTGGTGAAGACTCTATGTGTAGTTCATCTACTCACTGTGTTTATCCCCTTTTTCATAGATTATCTTACATTCAGTATTTTTTTCATTGAGTTATAATCAATCATAATACCATATTCTACCTATGTCCTATCTCATCTTCTTATACATCATATAGCTCCATGTCTAGTTTTTTAGGCATCATATTGGTTATGTTTATACTCACCCATACATGGTTTTTTCCTGCCTGAATAATTTCTTATGAAGAAGAGGGATTGGTTTACCATGACTTTAGTGATTATTATATACAATACGTTATTAGACCATGTATGGTGGTCAAAGATTGGGATGCAGGAGATGGGATATCTTGCAGTTGTTTATATTTCCAATTTTATTTATGTTGGGACATATTTTTAGTTTGGTGTTTATATATCTCTTTTACATTTATCTAACAATGTGGTAAATTTGTGTTGTATAGTGGTTCATGAATGTTTGGTTTAATTTATAGTAGTGTTACCTGTTTTATTGTTTACTTTTGAATTTTTTCATCATGATGGGTGTGTCTGTGTGTGTATAGTTACATAGGAAAGGCCTCCCAGAGTTAGTTATTCATTCGATGTTGGTAACCATCCTTACCCTATGGAAGCAAGCCTGGGTAAGTTGTATCTCAATCATAGGATCCGTTCATTTCATGAAATATTTTTATCAGAGGAAGTTCATTCGATGGGTTATTTTGTTTTTTCCCCTTAAATATGATTGATTGGGTTTATGAAAAGAGTGTTGAAGTGTCTTGACTGGGGATCTTATGATTGTGAATCTAGTGACAGTGTGGTAACCGACATATTCATTCAGCATAACCATGAAAACCTAATTGATGACTTAGCATGAGAAGATAATTTTTTTGCAGGGATAAATGGAACACGCATAATATTATACTAGGACATTGAATATCCTTATTGATTCAAATACCTATTGTTGTTGATATATATATATATCCCTATCTGACTGTGGTACTCCTTGATAAATTTCATGATTTCAATATGATAGTATCCATCCATTATACAACCTTGGATTCATGAAAATTACCATATGAGAGATGATACATAAATTCAAGGTCTTTCCCATGATCCCCTTCCTCATGGTGGGAGGGTAGAATCACCAACACCTATTAAGAAATATATCAACCCACCATAGAAGCCTGAGGAGGTGTGCATACTCACCGCACTCCATGATTCAGAGTATCAAATACTGATGAGGTTTCTTGGTTAGCCAGATCCTCATGATGTTAGGGAATATATAGAGTTGGTGATCCATATCTCTAGGCTTGTTCAGACTCTAACAAATCAGGTAGTACCAATAGAATAATCCTTTTACATAGGGAATATGTTCCTTGGTGGATCCTTGTTGCATAGATGAATGATTAGTCGACGGTCTCATGGGACAACTTACAATAGCTATTTCTTTAAATGTTATGACCATCCTTGTTAAAATAATTCCATATCAAGGATAATCTAGAGCTATATTCGGTATGGATGAAAGTGGAAGAGTATAAAATGAGGTTCATAGATGTTATGCATTAATCTGTCAACATGATCCAAGACAACTACTTCAGAGCATGGAAGTTTGAGAATAGACTCAGTAGAGAGATATGAGATAGTTTTGTGTACTTGTTCATCCCCACCTATGTCAGGGTGTTGGAGAGGGAATTGGTGATACATTTCCTTCTATCATAGGGACATCAGAGATCTATAGTTGGTAGTGTTCAACACAAATACGAGTCATCTACAGTAGCTAACACATGTCATGAGGCAAGAACTCAATGTAAGACATCCCTCCATTATCAGACTCAATTGTATTCTCATAATAATAATGGAATATGAGATAATACCTAATAGGGGAAAATATTTACTTGTTATGGGAGAAGTCACATAGAACTAGAACACCCAATTAGACTTGCTATGTATTACATGTATATTGTTGATAGACCACCATGGTAGAGGCCACACCATTATCATGAACCTCCCAGACATAGATAAGGTGGTACATGGGGAGGAAAATATGTAATTGATGAAGGAGGGGCTATGGATGGTGGATGTATTCATGAGATAATTCCACCACCACTAGGAAGCCCATGTCAGGCTTAAGGAGTTAGCGGCTGGGGAAATGGACTGCTACATACATTCGAGGTCTACGATACTAAAACAAATGAGATAGTAAGAAGTACGATCTATATCAATTATAATCTTTCTTAAATACAAATAGACACATTTTCTAATTATTATTTTATCTCCATACCCCTAGTGTGAGAGCTGGAAGTCGTAGTTGAGGTTCTAGTACAACAACATCGACTGGAGGCTCCTACATGAAATACTTCTTCTTTATCATTAATTTCCTCATAGTGGGTGTTATAGCTTTGAGGATATAGGTTCCCATGGGAGATTTTGGTCATCAGAATGGAACCCTACACTATCAATGTGAAAATGGATTGGTTTTCCAATTCATGATCCCAGATCAATTGTCATGAATGATGACTTAGGTGTCTACATGATGATGTGACGAGATTATCCTTTTCAAGTGAGAGAGAATTCATGGTATAAAAAGTGGGTTATATAAATAGGGCGATGAAAAACATTTTCAATTAGTTAGTAATTAAATGTTGGGGTACAACATGCTATTCTTGATTCTAGATCCCCTCAGTTATAGAGGATTTAATTGACATTTTCCATGAGCCCATTATTATACTACCTATGAAGTGGGATATAGAGTTCTGTATTTACCTGCATCCCATCAATTACTCAATATCAGTAGCAGCATAATGGATGGCACCATTAAATCAGAAGGAGCTAGTATTGCTGTTGGAGGAAATTCATGATAAATGTTTCTTCAGAAAAATTGTCTCCCCTTGGGACACATTAGTCCTATTAAAGAAATAGGCAAACATGATCTTACATCTCTGCATGTATTACTATTGCATGAACAAGGCCATGATAAAGAAAAAGGATACCTTTTGAGGATTTTGGACCTTTTGTATCAATTTCATTGTACTAGACGGTTCTAAAATATTTATCTTAGTTTTAGTTACTATATTTTGAGGGTTGGCGAGGATGATATTCTAAAGATGGTACTCCGACCTCACTATACACACTATGAGTTTCTTTTGATGAATTTTGTTGTAATGAATGCACCTTAGGTGTTTTTGACTTTGATGAACTACGTCTCCATGTCATTCATGGACTAGTTTTTATTTTCTTCTCTAATGAAATATTTTTATACTCTGTAATAGATGAAGGGAATAATGAGCACTTGAGGATAGTTATAGACATTCTTTGAGAGCACCTTCACTATGAGAAACTGTTGATGTACCAGTTTTGGACAAATGAGGTTCAATTTTTGGAACATTTCATTATTGATAATAGTTTATCCATGAATCTAGCAGAGATTGAATTAGTTTGTTCTTGGGATCCAACCAAGAAGGTGTCAAAGGTGCAAAGCATTCATGGATTGGTATGGTATTACAAGAGGTTTATGGAAGACTTGTCAAGACATGCATCCCCATTGATCAGCCTAATGTGAATAGAAATATTTTTACCTATTATAAGTTGTTCTAGAGGACCTTTTAAGAGTTTAAACAGAGGAAAATAAGTTTCCATTATTGAGACTATCAGAGGAGAGCATGGAGATTGTGGTGTATTGTGATGCCTCAAGAGTTGATCTCAGCTGAATATTGAGGTAGTGAATGGATGTTAACACACATGGGTAGAGGTAGTGGAGACCAATAAAGAGGAAATATGTAACTCATGGCCTAAATAATGAATCAGTAGTATTCTTTTTAAGGATGTGGGGGAAAAAACTTTTGGGAGAACATGTTGTGGTTTACTCAGACCACCAAAGTCTAAGGTATTTATTCATGTAGATGGACTTGAACATTTGATTGTATTGCTGGTTAGGGATCCTATAAGACTTAGAATTTGAGATAGTATATACTCCCAGTAAGAGGAACATTGTATTATATTCCATTATAAAGAAATAATAGTAATGATTAGTTCCGAAAGTGTCATAGAAATAAACTCCCATTGTGCTGACCCTGGTGGAGCAGAAGGGTACATTTTTTCCTCAGCTGATGTAACTGAATTCACATATTCTTGAGCATTTGAGAGATTCCCAGCTGGAAGGAAATGATTGTGATTTATTACATGATAAAATATCTAAAATTGACTCACCATATGGATATTCTGATGGGTAGAATCATGTCATCTTATTCTTGGGGAAAACAATGCTTCTAGTCACATTCCGGGAGGAGGTGATTCAGGAGTTCCACACATCTCTCCTAGAGATAAATCTTAATCAGGGGATTATGTAGTGTGACCTTCAAAAACATTTTTTTGGTCTTTAATGAGATGATGATTTTCTTATTTCATCTCTTAGTTCCTCACTTTTTAGTCGGTTAAGGCATAACATCATATTTTGAAATGTTTGTTACAGCCCGATGAGATCCAAAAGTGGAAGTGGGGTGACATATACATGGACGTTTTCATAAGGATTTCTTTCAAATTGAAGATCCATGATTCCAACTACTTGATATATGAACGACTCATGATTTTGGTTCACTTCTGTTCTATCTGGGATTAGTGTTTGGTTATGCAATTTGGGAATTTGTATGTATGTCAGATCGTTCAACTTCATGAGTTTCCCTAGTTGGTTGTCTCTAATCATGATATGTGGTTCATTTAAAAATTATAGAGAGTTATACATGGGTAATTCATTTCCAAGTATCAGATGAGTACCACATTTCACCCACAGACTGATGGGCCAACCATGAACACTATCCATGTGTTTTAGGATAGGTTGAGGAATTGAGTGTTGTATTTTTTTCTTGACCTAGGAGGATCAACATCTTTTGGTAGAGTTTTAATACAAAAACAACTACCTTTATACCATAGGTATGTGTGTTTTTGGCTCTACATAAGATACCATTCATGTCACCCTCTTTTTAATAAGGAATTTTTAGTCATCACCTATGGGGAATGTAATGGCGTAGGCAAGAATATAGAAAGACTAGGCCGTCTATGAGCACATGATATCAGACAAAAACAGACATAAATTTTATATAGATCACATATTAGGGACCTTGGATTTATAATAGGGAGACCATGTTTTATTGAGAGTCTCCCAATGAAAATTATTTTAGAGGTTTGGATGGGGAGGAAATCTATCCCAAAGGTTCATCATGTTTTTCGAGATCTTGTGAAGGGTTGTTGTGGTTGCTTACCAACTGACCTTACCACCACATTTATATTGGGTAGAAAAAATCTTCCATTTTTCACTATTTATAAGATACTTACATGAACCTACACACATCAACAAATAGAGAAATATTGATATCAATGATGGATTAAAATTTTCCGAGTACGTGGTGGCGATTGAGGATCAGAAGGAACATACCCCGTGTGGATAGACCATATATTAAGTTCGCATGATATGGTAGAATAGAATTGTGTAGGGGAGTTATTGGGACAAGGAGATCCAATTAATGGGTCATTATCCCCAAATTTTTTCGTTGATTTTAATTTTAGGGATGAAAATATAGAATAATTGAATTATATAGACATCTGGTTTTTCCTCTTAAGACATTGAAATATTTCTAAATAAATTTATAGAGCTATGCATAGAGATGGGGTGATATTATGAGGCTTTTTTTGCTAGAATTAATTTAATGAAAATATTATGTATAACATATATTCTACTTTCACATATTCTTAATGAAAACCAGATAAATATTAAATATTTTATTGGATTAGAAATAAGAGATGACAGTAGAGTCCAAAACGTGGTTTTTACCCTAGGAATGATATAAAATAGAAAGATAGGGATGTTTGAACCCATCTGTCATAAAAATGTGTTTAAGTGGATTAATTAATTATTAAATTCATTAATTAATTAATTTTTTACCTAAATGAAATATTATTAATATATCATTATGTAATATTGTCCGTGGTTATCCTAATAATTTTGAAATCATTAGAGAATCTCCACTTCCTAACTTTAAAAATTCACTTTTCAATATAACGAATATCTAGATATGATCAAATTAGGATGTTATAAACACATCTTCTTTATTCGGATCATTGGAAGGTTCATTATTCATCAACGATCGAGCATAAATCATTGTAGTAGTAGTTATATGTGGGTTTCCTCCCACATATAAAAATTTACGAAGTATATCATTCATTGTTATTTTACCTTCTCCCTTTTGTGAACTTTTCATGAGCCTATGAACATGTTTTAAATTTGTCTACTTAGTTATCTAAACCCGGATAACCATTCGTGATCATTGTCCAATAATGCGAGGACAAATAGAATCAAAATCATTTTTATTGTTCCTCAATCCCCAACATGAATCATGTTATTCACCGGGTGGATATCTTTGGTCTTGAATCTTCTTTTTTTGGAGGTACCGTGTATGTCCAAACCCCACGATTTATGTTGGATCGAAGAAGTAATAACATTTTGATGAATCGGTAATAGATTCAAAATTGTTACAAGGTAGGGATGATCTATTTGGTGATTATAGATCACAATCCTAATGAACAATGGTGTGGAGGAATGAATAACCGTTGAAGAAACCCTCAATGATGACAGAAGATAATTTCTTGTGGGCTACAATTGAGATCAACAATAAATGGACATATCCTTAGTTTTCTGATAGATTCAATGAATAATCTAATGATTTTGGGATAGATTCATTTTTTGGATGATTAATCATTGTTTTCTTGTAATAAACTAACTACAATCAATATTTAGTATAGAACACATGATGTTTATCCCCTCCCATGGTGGTGGATAGGTTTTGGGTCAAATTAAAAAGTGAACAACACATAGTCCCAATCACATGTTGTGTATCCCATTCATGGTTAGGTAACATGTGTGATGGGTCAAATGGATAGGATCCCATGTGGAATCAGAAAAGTTATGGTACAAACCTTTTTACTCCTATAAACATACACGATGAGAAAAACACATCCCTTGTCCTTGTTAGGCCAGATACATTGTATATTCCACATACATGGTGCGTAATTCTATAAGGAAAAGAAGTAGTTTTCCAACCAGGTACAAAGATATTCTATGGAATAGGACCACATGATCTTTTAGTATCCTCGTATTCCTTTTACCCCCTCTATCTCTTCTTTTACGACATCAAATTTTTTATCTCTTTCTATTAAACTCATATATTATCCTGTTTGTTTTCAATAATGAGAATTTCCTCCAAAATGAATTCTATGGTGCCCTCAGTTATGGATTTTGAGATATGATATGGGATTTATAGGGAACAATACCTTTTTTGGTGACCATGATGATGGAAATGATCATGAAGGATCACCAGATGCTTACATTCTAGAGGAACTCAGTAGTAGGGATGGGTATGGGTCTTTGATGGCTTCTAGAGTGGAACCCTCTAGCCAGGTTGGGAATAGGTCCTCTATAGAATATTTATTGGAACCCTACAACTATGCTAAAAAAGGGTCATTAATGAGTTTTTGAACATAACCCTTTAGCAGGGCTAGGCATAGGTCCTAATATTTTTTAGTGTAACCCTCTTGTAGGGTAGGGAATGGGATCTAGATGACCCATAGTGGATCTCTCTAGTACGTCTAGGCATCAGTCCTCAAGCACAAGAGTGAAGACTATTATTTTAATATGGAAATGATCCTCTACCTAGAATTAATGGCCCCTCTATAATGTGGAACAATGATGAGACATGGTTTGATGTAGCTTTAGACTGACATGGATGAGGGATTCCTTCCCCACTAAGATGGGTTTTTTGGATGAGACCAAAATTGTGTGGGTGAGATAGTTCATCGAAAAGATAATATAATCAATGTATGGTGCATGATTCTATTAAATTATTTTTACCAAGGATGATGTATGAGATAATAGGAATCATTGAATGATTTTTGGAATTTATGGCTACACTTCTTTTTGAGTTGTGATGTGAGATGGAGATCCCCTTAATATATTGTTTGGGATTCATTGACTAACCACACACACACACACACACACACATATATATCCTTTTGACATATAAAATTCTTCGATTTGGTTACAAATATTAAAGGATGGGAAAAGAAGAGGAGGGTACTCTTTATGATTTATGTGTCCATCTTCTCATGGTTGGATGAGTCTTGTAACACCCCGAGCTTCCACGATATGCTTCTCTTTCAATAATGCAATAGCTTGCATTATACGCAAGTTCGAGATTTTAACACACCGCGACAAATCAAAATAGCCATTATGAATAGTAATACCAAATTTTTGAAATTATATATATTTTATATTTCAAAATGGACTTCATTTTTGGATTCGGAATATCAAAATTATCTTATGTTGAATTTTTGGTATTTTTCTGAGAACTTCCAATTTTTTATGAATAGTGAAAAATACTTAAAAACAACTTTTTTAATAAAAATAATTTACAGCGATAAATTATACCATTGAGTGGTTTTAAAGTATAATTGGAATATATTTTTACCATTTTATCCGATGGTGTTCATTAGAATTAATTTCACTTTAAAATTGGACATAAACAATTGTCAATCTTTTGATATATATTGTTTCTTAAAAACACGCTATTTGTTGTGATAGCAGGAATTGATTATAAAATTAATTAATGCAACTTATATGTTTGGAATTCTGTAAAATAGATATCATTTTTGAATTCAGAATATCAATTATAGCTTAGGGTGAAATTTTGGCATTGTTCTGAAAAACTTTAATTTTTGATGAATAGTGAAACCATTAAGTGGTAGTTAAAAAACTGATTTTTTGTTTAAATGATACATTACCACTTCTGTGATTTGATTTTCCAAAATCCAACATACATGGTTGTCATTAGGAAGTAAAATGTGGTTCAATGGGATTAAAATTTTTTTTGGTGAAAAGTAACTTTTAAGTTTAATTAATCGTGATTAAAGGTAATTAGTGAAATTTAAGGTAAAAATGATATTATAAATATATGAAAATACCTTTACACTTGTCCTAACCTTATTGGATGATTCATGGACGACCAAGAAAATCCATGGGTAAACTTGGGGACCCCATGGAGCGACATGGGTAAGAAAATGACATTAATAACTTTTTATTTAATGTAAAAATAAAATTGTCACAAACTTGTGTTGTTTTACTAAAACAATTATTACATGGGGATATATAAGTTATCATTTTTACTATAAATATTCATTGTAAAGATAAAAATATTTCCTATATCATGGTAGTTTTTTTTATAATTTTTAGACATTAAATAAATTAAAATTTTTATGACATAATTATGATGCAGCAATTACCTCATTAATTAACGATTTAAATAAAAAGAAACGATAATTTAAAATATAAGACATACACATGTCTAAAAACTATTTTATGGGTATATTTCTAACCCTTATCACCTTATTCTCGAAATATATAATTTTGGGACCTTTGAAATCCGAAAATAACATCATAATAATGTAACATTTCATTACTTTCCAGGAGTGCCCCTCCTCTCCTCTTATAAAAGGCCCCCTCCTCTACCACCTTATTCACACCTTCAAGCCATTTGTCTTGGACAAAATCTGCCCAAATACTCTCCCAACTACCCTCTATTACTCCTAAAAGCCTCACTTTTGGCATAAGTCTTCCCAAGGAAGCCTTTGGATCAAATCAAAAAGAGTTACCCGATTTCGAGGTAATGTCTTCTCCTGTGTTCTTTTGTTTTATTTTGCTTCTCCAACCCCCTAAAATCTTTTTATTACATTATTTTGTAACAAAAACAGTATCCTAAATATACATGTATGTTTTTATGAGAAGGATTTTATTTATACTTACACACACCTTCGTCTAATGGTTAAGGAAGATATTGTTTCTGTGTGTGGCGAATTACTGCCTCACGAAACGATGATTGTTCAATCCTCTTTTAACACCTCTCATGGGGGCCATTATGATGAAAATATTTTTATATATGATATATATTATTTTTTAGTTTTCCTTATGATTCTTTATTTTTCATTTATGACATTCCTTTATGATTTCCAATATGGGTAAACACGATAATTTCATTTTACGAAGTGCGGACTACCACCCCTCAAAGTGATTTGAATCGTTAATGCCATATATGGGATGTATAAAGGATGTATTAAATGGTATTATATATTATATTATACTGGAATTATAGTATATCTTTATATAATTATAATTTCATTCCATTAAATACGAAATAGAAATGAAATTAGCGTTCATGCGTACGTACGGCTTACCGTCTCCATGAACGGTGTATTTCATTTCTTATCTCTAAATGTTATGTAATATTATAAATGCATATATATACTGGATATATATGATATATATGATACCTAAAAAATTAATGTAATTCTAGATATATTGGATACTTCACCACATGAACAACATGTAATTATAAGAAGTTTATTTTTGAATCAAGTACCAATGATCGACAAAATGACCGTTATTAACATTAATAATTACATGATGTTCATACCATGGTAATAAGTGATATAAAAGGAATAATTAACATGAAAAAGGTTATTAAGAAAATATAAATTAACTCTAGTTTATTATTCAGGAGATTAAAGAGCGATCTAGTCAGGTCGGACACGAGGTAAGGGAACTTCTTAACCCGATTTCCGTTTTTTGGGTTAATCTCATACTTTCAAATTATGTCATGATATTATTATGTTCTAACTTGTATTTTCACTTTCTTTATGTGTACTTATAGTGAATATACATAATAGATTTATTTTATTTAACAAATTATTTTTTTTAAGAGAACTTATTAACCCAATTTCCATTCATTGGGTTAATCTTCCACTTTCAAATTATGTCATGATAATATTATGTTCTATCTTGTATTTGTACTTCCTTTTTGTGTACTTATAGTGAATACACATAATTGGTCTATTTTATTTAAAAAATGATCTTTTAATGGGACTTCGTCTCAATCTCCTTCCATTGAGGCATATTTTGTTCTAATACAAGGCATTCTTTTATACGGTGTATAAACCCCGTTGACTTTAATGTTTTTTTCAAAAGGAATATTTTTATACGAAGCATTTTACTAAATGAAAAAATGGAATGTTTTTTTGCCGTACGAATGCGGCGACAACGACTTCTCTACCTCCATGACCTTTATTTGAGTTTCAGCTTCCTCTACAAGCCATAAAAGTTTTAAAAAATGAGAAATAAATACCATGTTTTACTTTTATTTTATTTTGGTATTGAAAATGGTTTTCATAATGTTTTTATTATATCAATGTAATGTATTGATATCTTGTGATTGAAATGTGGAAATGTTATGTTTCTTTTAAGCATGTTTTATGTGATACGATTATGTTCTGGTTTATGATATGTTTAAACCTGCTCATATGAGGAATGCATTGGACTTAATAAGCGACGGGTGGAGCCCGTTATAGCTCCTCGATGCATCGATAGGTCTCATGAAACAAACTAGTGTCTTGGCACGAGGCCTTGACAAAATCTTATTTATGGTCCTGGCATGAGGCCTTGGATACATGGTTATGATAGTCTAGCATTATGTATTCCATCATTATGAAAGAGGTTATTGTTATTACATGTGATAATTTGACCAGTAGAATATCCATGTGAATAAGTAAATGGCATTATCTCATTTTACTTTTTCCATATTATGTTGAAGGTCAAGTTTAAAAGGCTTTTGTTTTAGTCATACATTTCCTTAAATGTTTATGTTTATGTTTATTTATGAAATATTCCAATATATTGTTATCCTTACTAAGAATCTGAGCTCACCCCTTTTAATGTTTTATTTTTCCCAGGATGTGAAGAAATATTTTATGACTGACCTATAGGGATAGTATGAAGGGGATAGAAGTGTGGAATATGGAGAATATGTTATTTCGATTTTTCACATTATGATGTAATGTAACATTTATGAATGTATCTAGTGTTTCCAAGGCTACTAAACTAATTGTTCTTTCGAGACATGATCCTTTGGGATCATGCCAATGTTACGTAATAATGCACCGACTCTGGGTAACTGGGATTGGGGCGTTACAGTTGGTATCAGAGGCAGTTTAGTACTAACCTTGGAAGATAGATTTAGATAAACTCTGATTAGAGCACATATCCCAAAGACATACTTTGAGGATTAGTATATAAGAACTTCCTAGAATTTTGGTATTATAGAGATTTTGTGAGTTTTCCGAGAAATACATCCCTATCTGGACACGAGAAGGTAGAGGCGGCTCTGGCACAGATGTACCTAGGGGTAAAACATGAAAACACCGCTGTGAGCTAAACTCGAATGGGAACTGGTGCACAACAATGGGCCTTGCTGCACTCTTGGTTATGACACTCCCATGGGATACACTTAGGATAATTCTCATTTCCTTTACCAACCATTATGAAGGGTTTATGAGTATATACCTTCAAAGAAAACATTTTTATGATTATGGATTGTATCCATAAACTGTCAAATTTATGTTAAGTGTTTTACAAGAATGGAATTACGTATTTTGATTCATAAACTAATATATTTTATTCCATTGTTTAGAAATGGCACCCAGTAGAAGGAATGTGAACTCCATCAATACGTATGATCCAAAGAGTAAGAAGGATCATATCTTTCATGGTATTAAGCCAACATTTAGAAGGGAAATAGTCTCCCATGTGTTCTCAACATATGAATAAATAGTATCATCTATTAATAAGATAAGTAATGAATTCTATGAGTCTTATGGCTTTGAGGGGAAGAAAGAGAAGAAAAGTATGGAAGAGAGAATGATGGATAATGGGATGAGGGAAAATAAGAATTTTCCAATATGTGATAACTATGGGAAGAAACACTTTGAAACTTGCCGGAAGAGAATGGGAGTTTGTTATAAGTGTGGAGAAAAATGACACCAAGTGCGTGACTGCAAGGGTAAGAAGAAGGTTTCAAATGTAAAGTGCTTCATCTGTAAGGAGTGGGGACACTACGTAAACCAATGTCCAAATCATCAGAGTATGCCCCAAATGATGTTATTGGATAATAATCAAGTTAAGATACTACCACAGATGAGGAGGAGTGATTAGAGTTCTTATGTTGTTATTAAATAATTTTGTCATTTGAATGTTGTATCAATGATGTGCTGGTTATAATAATTACATAGTATATAAGGATTGTACTGCAGTACTATTTCATCAAGGACTTGTGATTGTGTGGAACCAAGAAAAGTGACTCCACAGTAGGTTAAATTTTTGGAAAATATATGGTTGCGAGAAAGACAAACCATAATATGGTTCTGATATCGAGATAGTGATTTTGGAATAATACATGACTGATTTGGATAAATTATATTGGATATTATTAACTTCCTTGAAACTAATTAATGATTTGTATACACTTTAGGATAGAAGGGGTATATCTAGTATTATAAAGGAATAAGGGATCATGAATGTAATCAATAAAAATTTATGGTAATTCAGGATGTTTTAGTGTTTTAAAATAATACATGATGAAGGTGTTCACATGTTGTTACGCAGAAAAAAGGATCTTCATTATGTTTACCTTCCTTATAAAATTTGGACTGTGAGTTGGACAGAAGTATTTTGGATAACTATAAAAGTTGGAATGGATTTAGTTGAACCTTGGATAGTATTGTTTGAGGATAAAACATTTATGAATATTATTTTTGGAATATTATAATACTATAGTTTTAGGAAAAGGACAACCTGCAGGTTGGGGGATAACCTGTCGTGTCAGACAAAGCTGCAGGAATCGAACCCACAACTATAGTGCGACCAACCTTTATTACCTACCATCAGCCTACAGGAAGTCTCTAGTTATTACAAAATATTTTTCCTAATCTAAATGGTATGTGTTAATATTTTGAACCTTGTACAATTAGGATAAATATAAAATTTTTGAGTTCTATTATCTTTTTGAGTGAAAGATGAGTTTGTGGTAGAAATTAGTTGATGGTTGAAACTCTACTTGTCAAGCACAAATATATATATACCGATCTCTTATTCTATGAATAAATTACTTCTTAATCTTTAGTAAAGTTATATTAAAACAAAATATGTTTTATCCTAATACCTTATGTATTGTTGAACTGATAATATTTTAAATCAACATAGATTGAAGGCTTTGAGGCCCTCAATTTTACATATGTTTGTGATTTATGACCTCAATTACTCCCTACAAATATTTACACTTTTCCTCCAATTATATGTCTCTAATTTCCATCAATGTTCTCCTTATAGAGATCAGTATTGGTTGGTGACTTTTTCATTTCCCTTTCCTTCTTATTAAGGCTAAATTTTATTAACCTTATTTCCGATGTGGGTTTTCCACAAAGGTATTTTCTATTTTCAACCTTTTATTTTCAAAGAAAAATTTCAAATTGCGAGTATGCAATTTATTGAAGGAGGGCAAAATGTAACACCCCGAGCTTCCACGATACACTTCTCTTTCAATAATGCAATAGCTTGCATTGTACGCAAGTTCGAGATTCTAACACACTGCGACCAATCAAAATAGCAATTATGAATAGTAATAACCACTTTTTGAAATTATATATATTTTATATTTCAAAATTTAATTCATTTTTGGATTCATAATATCAATTATAGCTTAGGGTAAAATTTTGGCATTGTTCTGAAAAACTTCAATTTTTGATGAATAGTGAAACCATTAAGTTGTAGTTAAAAACTGATTTTTCGTTTAAATGAAACATTACCACTTATATGATTTGATTTTCAAAATTCCAACATACATGGTTTTCATTAGGAAGTTAAATGTGGTTCAATGTGATTAAAACAATTTTTTGGTGAATAGTAACTTTTAAGTTTAATTAATCACGATTAAAAGTAATTAGTGAAATTTAAGGTAAAAATGATATTATAAAAATATGAAAATACCTTTAAACTTATCCTACACTTATTGGATGATTCATGGCCTACCAAGACAATCCATGGGTAAACATGGGTACCCCATGGAGCCACTTGGGTAACAAAATGGCATTAATAACTTTTTATTTAAAGTAAAAATAAAATTGTCACAAACATTTGTTGTTTTATTAAAATAATTATTACATGGGGTTATATAAGTTAAAATTTTTAATATAAATATTCATTGGAAATATAGAAATATTTACTACATCATGGTAATTTTTTTATAATTTTTAGACATTAAATAAATTATAATTTTTATGACACAATTATGATGTAGAAATTAGCTCATTAATTAACGATTTTAATAAAATGAAAAGATAATGTAAAATATAAGACTTAAACTTGTCTAAAACCTATCGGATTGGTATATTTCGAACCATTATCACCTTATAATCTAAATATATAATTTTGGGACCTTTGAAATCTGAAAAGAACCTCATAATAATGTAACATTTCAAAACTTTCCAAGAGTGCCCCTCCTCTCCTCTTATAATAGGCCCCCACCTCTACCACATTATTCACAGCTTAAATCCATTTGGCTTGGCCAAACTCTGCCAATATACTCTCCAAACATCCCCCTATTACTCTTATAAGCCTCACTTTGGGAAGAAGTCTTCCCAAAGAAGCCTTTGGCTCAAATCAAAAAGAGTTACCCGATTTCAAGGTAATGTCTTCTCTTGTGTTCTTTTGTTTTATTTTGCTTCTCCAACCCCCTAAAATATTTTTATTACATTATTTTGTATCTACACCAGTATCCTAAATATACTTTTATGTTTTTATGAGAATGATTTTATTTACATTTACACACACCTTCGTCTAATGGTTAAAGAACATACTGTTTCTGTGGGTGGCGAATTACTGCCTCACGAAATGATGATTGTTCAATCCTCTTTTAACACCTCTCATTGTGGCTATTATGAGGAAACTATTTTTATATATCATATATATTATGTTTTTTATTTCCTTATGATTCATTATTTTTCATTATGTCATACCTTTATGATTTCCATTATGGGTAAACGGGATAATTTCATTTTAGGAAGTGCGGACTACCGCCCCCTCAAAGTGATTTGAATCGTTAATGCCATATATGGGATGTATAAAGGATGTATTAAATGTTATTATACATTATATTATACTGGAATTATATTATACCTTTATATAATTATAATTTCATTACATTAAATACAAAATAGAAATGAAAGTAGTGTTCATGCATACGTACGGCCTACCGTCTCCATGAATGGTGCATTTCATTTCTTACCCCTAAATGGTATGTAATATTATAAATGCATGTATATTTTGGATATATATGATATCTACAAAATTAATTTAATTCTGGATATAATGGATATTTCACCACATGAACAACTTGTAATTATAAGAAGTTTATTTTTGACTCAAGTAACAAAGATCGACAAAATGACTATTATTAACTTAAATAATTACATAATGTTTATAACATTGTAATAAGTGATATAAAAGGAATAATTAACATGAAATGGTTCTTAAGAAAATTTAAATTAACTCTAGTTTATTATTCATGAGATTAAATAATGATCGTGTCAAGTTGGACACGAGGTAAGGGAACTTCTTAACCCGATTTCCATTCTTTGGGTAAATCTACTACATTCAAATTATGTCATGATATTATTATGTTCTATCTTGTATTTTTACTTTATTTATGCGTATGTATAGTGAATATACATAATAGATCAATTTTATTTAAAAAAGATCTTTTTATGGGAACTTCTTAACCCAATTTCCGTTCTTTGGGTTAATCTCCTACATTCAAATTATGTCATGATATTATTATATTCTATCTTGTATTTGTACTTCCTTTTTGTGTACTTATAGTGAATACATATAATTGGTCTATTTTATTTAAAAAATGATCTTTTTATGTGACTTTGTCTCAATCTCTTTTAATTGAGGCATATTTTGTTCTAATAGAAGGAATTCTTTTATACGGTGTATAAACCCCGTTGACTTTTATGTTTTTTTCAAAAGGAATATTTTTATACGAAGCATTTTACTAAATGAAAAAATGGAATGTTTTTTTGTCGTACGTATGCGGCGACAATGACTTCTCCACTGCCGTGACTATTATTTGACTTTCTTCTTCCTCTAAAAGCCATAACTTTTAAAAAAAATGAGAAATAAATACCATGTTTTACTTTTATTTTATTTTGGTATTGAAAATGGTTTTCATAATGTTTTTATTATATCAATGTGTTGTGTTGATATCTTGTGATTGAAATGTGGAAATGTTATGTTTCCTTTAAGCATGTTTTATGTGATACGATAATGTTCTAGTTTATGATGTGTTTAAACCTGTTCATATGAGGAATGTGTTGGACTTAATAAGTGACGGGTGGAGCCCGATATAGCTCCTCGATGCATCGGAAAGTCTCATGAGACAAGCTAGTGTCTTGGAACGAGGCCTTGACAAAATCTTATTTGTGGTCTTGGCATGAGGCCTTAGCTACGTGGTTTTGATAGTCTTTCATTATGCATTCCATCATTATGAAAGTGGTTATTGTTATTGCATGTGATTATTCGACCAGTAAAATATCCATGTGAATAAGTAAATGGCATTAACTCATTTTACTTTTTCAATATTATGTTGAAGTTCATGTTTAAAAGGCTTTTGTTTTAGTCATACATTTCCTTAAATGTTTAGGTTTATTTATGAAAGCTTCCGCTATATTGTTATCCTTACTGAGCATCTGAGCTCAACCCTTTCAATCTTTTATTTTTCCCAGGATGTGAAGAAATATTTTATGACTGACCTACAGGGATAGTCTAAAGGGGATAGAAGTGTGGACTATGGAGACTATGTTATTGTGATTTTTCACTTTATGATGTAATGTAACATTTATGAATGTATCTAGTCCTTACAAGGCTAAAAAACTAATTGGTCTTTCGAGACTTGATCATTTATGATCATGCCAATGTTACGTAATTATACACGGACTCTCGGTAACTGGGGTCGGGGCGTTAAAAGTCTACTCTTTTAATGTAGGTGATGATGAGTTGATAGGTAGTTCATCCACTAACCATGTTTTGACTTCATTCTTGGATGATATTACATTCAATATTTTTTGGGATAACCTAGACTCCATAAATGTACCTTATGCTACAGGTTGTATTTATTTTCGTGATGTATCTCTTACTTATACCAGTTTATTCTTCGTGGTGTCCTATGAGGTATGTTTATACTCCCCCTTGCATGGTATTTTCCTGCATGACTCATGCATTCTGAAGATGGAAAACTGGTTGACCGTGAAGTCATATGATATTATATTTACTAGGTGTTTGTACTGTATTTGGTGTCCATATCATGGGATTCAAGAGTTGGGATCTTTTTCATCTGGTTTCTTTTCTAGGTTTTAGTATGGTTGGGACCTATTTATAGTTGCCCATGTATTTTTCCCCTTTTTTTTCATCGAACACTACCTTAATTTTTTTTGTCTAGCGGTTCATGCTTTTTTGATTAGTTTTTAGTTGTGTTTCATCATTTATTATTTCCCCCTTAATTTTTATTTCTAGATGGTTGTCTATCTATGTTTATAAATACTTAGGAAAATACCTCACCAAGTTAGTTATTCCTCTGGTAATTCTTTCCACCTCAGGCCAGTGGAGGTGGGGTTGGGGTATTTTTGTCTTAATCCCTAACATGGGATGGGTCATGAAAAATATATTCCCAAGAGAGGGTATATAATTAGTTCCATAAAAGAATAAGTCTATTGACCGTTTACCCAGGCCAACCACGGTGACTGAGATTCGTAGTTTTCTGGGATTTGCTGGATATTATATATGTTTTGATGATAATTTCTCCTGAAATTAAAATCCAATAATTATGTTAACATGAAATTAGGAATGTTCATATGTAATGATTAATGCGAGGAAACTTTAATGGAACTTATGAGTTGGTTTATACATTGAGTCGAAAGGATTAGGATAATTCATTCACTAAGAGGATTATAGAAGATCAAAAATATCAATATTTGAAAAGGATCGATTTGGAAATATTAAAGTAATGAAAGAATCTTGTCATTCTTAGTTTCATGTTCATCCATTTATCAATGTGATGACAGAATAGTTGTATATGGAAGATGAAGAGATACAAAATAAGGTTTCAATTGTTCATGAGTTTAACTTTGATCATGATGGAATGATATCGAACAAGAACCATATATGTGGTCCTTATATTCAAAACATAAATAAGGAGTTATTAAGGGAATATCACAGTTATTCATTCTCTATACATCATGGAGTTATGATGATGTATAGTTATTTTAATGAAAACCCCAGGATGCTATACATTAATGGAGATATCACATTATTTATTAGATATTTTTCCATGTAATGTCAAAACTTTAATACTAGAATATGAAATTATTAGGGGATGCCACATCTATTACCCATACAAAGATGGAACTTAGAATAAGTCACCATGTGTTTTTTCATTTGACTTTAAGATATATCTATGGGAAATGATTATATATTGGTTGAAGTTGACCGCCACAATAATTTGTTAAAAGTTATTTCGATCCATGAATTTTTATCTATTAATCAACTTTCCAATATATTCATTAAAGAAGAACTATGTTTTCATGGAGAATCACATTCTGTAAAATTTAATACGGATCATAGTATTGTTACAATATTCTACAAAAATCTTTAGCAATCTCTTATTTCAGAGTAAATTTTTATTATTTCATGTCATCCTAAATTAGATGGTCTATGTAAATAAACAAATAATTCCCTGGAGGATATGCACTGTTGTTGTTATTGGGATTTAAAATGTGTTTGTGATCATCGCCTTTATCATGTAGAGATTTCATAAAAACAATATCATTCACTCTGGAATTAAAATAGATCTTTATGAATTCATATTTCAAATAAAATATAGTGCTCTGATATGAAAGAATGATGTTGGATAAATAATTCTATTAGGATCATTGATAGCTGATGGGATGATATGGATAGTTATAGCCATATAGTAACACATCAATGCATATAAGAATAGATAGGAAATTTAAGCATATAATTATTAGTGTGGTATAGAATTATAAGTTGATGATATGGCGTTTCGAATAAATTTTCAATAGAATAAGGGTATGAGATTCAGGAAGAAAGGTAAAAAATGTCCTAGTTGTATCAGTCCATTTTAAATTATTAATTGAATCCAGAGAGTAGCCTATTGAATAGTTCTTCCATTGGACCACTCTCAAGTCTATCATGTCTCCCATTTATCTCTCTTGAGGAAGTAGATACCTAAATATTCCCATTTACTAAACTCCGAGGTCATACAATAAGAGAGAAACATTTTTATGATAAACAACCAATGGAGATTCTTGATAATAAATGGTATGTTATAAGAATAAAGACAACTCACTTTGTCAATGTTTTCTGTTAAAATGAATTATTTGACAGAGATATGTCAAAAATTGAGGATGTGAGGAGTCAAAATTATCTTCCATTGTTCGTTAGAGTGAATAATTTTGAGGGAGAAATTAATTTCAAGTGGGGTAAAATTTCAATCTTGATTTTTTTTGGAATATATATATTTCAGATGAAAGTAAATTACATTAAGGACCTAACTTACAAGAAACACCATGTTTTGTTTTATTTATATAAAACTCCATTTTATACATACTCTATAAGAAAAAAATCCACAGTTTTAATTGTATTCAACACTATGTTCTAATAAAGCTATGATATATTAATGATATTGTTTTTAAAAATGCCCATTATAATTTATTTTTTAAAAATTTTGATATGGATATTAATAAGTATTTTTACAATAATATGTATAATGATTTTATAAAAATAAATAATTTTGAAAATGAAATACATAATTTTCAATACAGACATTATAAGATTCAAAAAAATAATTTTGAAAAAAAAATTATTTATTTTTGTGAAGAAGAATAAATTTAGTTTGTTTAATAATTATTAAAAATAAATATATGAAATTAACACCATAATTTTATTTAATGTGTCAAAATTATCTAGGGGTTAATTTTAAAGTTTTTTTGGAGTAGTTTCATTTTTTGTTTAATATTGAAAAATAAAAAATTTTAATTGAAAATTCAGTTTTCATTTAGCTAATGTATAAATTTAAATTATATTTTAAATTTGGATAAAATTATAATTAAGTAATTTATGTTTAAATTAATAAAATTTTCATCGATCGAAAAAATTTTATATTGAAGCTTTATATAAAAACTTTTGAAAATTTTGATCAATTTTTCTTTAAAACCTCGCCCTCTATTCCCAACTGCATAATTAATTTTAAATTAATCTTTTACACTTATGTGAATATAATTTTTAAAAATGGATTCCATATTTTGTATAATTATAATATAAAATTGATAATAATAATAAATTAATATTTAAAATAAATGAATAATGAATGTTGTAAAAATTAATTACTGTGGATAAGGTAAAAATTGTTTTACTCGGGAGTTAAACTAAAAATATACGTTTATGAATATTCTATATACATTTATAAAAACTATTTCATGGGAATATTTCTACAATTTCCCCTATAAGGTTTATCAACTGTATATTGTTTCCCTTTTAACATATTAAAAATATGGTAACATTGAATTTGTTTCATATATATCAAGTGTGACATATTTTCCATTTACAAAAGGACACCCCCACTCGTCTCTTCATTACACAATATAACCTAATTGGAACTTCCATGAACTACACAAATCACATCCAAAATTACCTCCCCTCATTTTTGAAGGATTATTTTTTGATTATAATCATCTTATGAAGGATCTAAGTATTAACATATAGAGGATACCTAATGAAGAACTAACATTAATCAACGATAATTATTGTTTTCTTTTGTCATGAAACTATATAAATAATATTTATAACATGATTATATAATAACCTATGTATCAATCAAATATTTAAACTTTTTTATGTTAGATAATGACATCAAACCATATCCACTTCCATCAAATGGGTTACGAAATCATTATTTTGGTGTATGACAGACAAGCACATCCCAAACCAATGTCATTATTATTTTTCAATTACAACCACTCATGGTTGTACATAAAGATGGATTATAGGTTTTTATATGATATTAATGATATTAATTATGTTATTACTATTCTGGATATATTATATGACACATATATTGGTACTCACCTTTTTGTGGGAATGAGATAATGTTGTTCTTGTGTATAGTGGACTACAACCACTTGAAGTGATGTAACACATTCAGACATTCCATGGAATGTATTAATGCTAGGATTAATAAAAATATATAGTTTATATGAAATATATATGATCTTGAATGATAATATATTTCATTTTCTTTACTTTCTTCCAACCCAATAATAAAATAAAAAAAACATTCATGCATACATATGACCTACTTAATCTATGAACTATGTATTTAATTTCTCAATTTTATATTTTATAGATTAAAATAAATCAATAAATTATTATTACATTTGATATTCATATCATGGTAATCATTATAGATATGATTAAATAATAATCAAATTTATAGGTCAAAAAATAACAAATCACAACATCCATGAATAAAAGATGTTATTACCTGAAATATAACATTTACCTCCCTATGTTGTTATGAAATTTATTATTCCTGATATGTATAAAATGTGTTTAAGTTATAAATAACTTGGGGGGAGGTGAAATATCACACTAATGGACCTGTGTTTATGTTTCCATTTTCTAAAAGGCACTAAAATATTTTGGTCCCCAAGAATGTGTTTGTTTTGTATAATAAATAACCATATGAAATGATTTAATATATTTTTATGAAAATATTTTTTCACTATAATTAAATTCATTTTATGCATGTTTAAGCAATTTTTATTGATGGTAATGATATTCCGGTCCTTTGGGACTCAATTCCTTCCAATTGAGGTTGGTTGCCCTATGTATGATCCTTTATTTTGAAATAGAAGAATTATTAATTTATTTAAATATTTTATTATTATATTATTAAGAAGATAATTTAATAAAATATGTTTTTATGAATACAATGTATTCAGTGGATGATTTTCATATATTCCGCATATTCACGACAAGGGTTACTTTGATAAAATCATGTCTCCAAGTTTGTTTTAAAATGTTAAACATCCTATGTTCTAATTTGGTTATTCAAATTGTTTTAGTCATGAAAATTGGAAATTATTAAAGTTATTTTTATCCATCAAGCATGTTTTCATAAAGTCAAGATGGCACATTTTGGTTTCTAAAAGATCATCATATATATTTTTAATCCTTATATGGATTAATTATTACATATGAACGTAAACAGAAACACACACACAGATATATGTGTGTGTGTGTGTGTTTCTAGGTTCCCAATTTTGACATATTCACATAGGACATTGGGAATATGTATATTTGGAGATGGAGATATTATAAATACATAGAGGTGGATATTAGTTTAATTTTAAATAATATATTTAAAACATGGAAGATTTGTGTTAAAATATGTTTTTAAAATGATATATATCTATTTAATAAATGTATATTTCATTTTTGAAACATTCCAATTCCGTTTGAAACTTCTAGTTTACTCTACAAGTATACTTAATCATTATTTTGTTTACGAAACATTTTTATGATATGATGGGAATTTGTTTTTGATTTTAAGGGGATTGATATTGGTAGTACAGAGAGTGAAGGTATGGTTGTATTATTTATTTTCATTTTCATGAAATTAAATTTGGGGTTTTTACTAATCCTCCTATCTATATTTTAGTTAGAGAAATGGAACATGGGTATCCTAGGTATCTCCACTAGTAGACTAGATCAAGTACGCTAGCAAAGAACCACACTACCTAGTAGGATTACATTACACCTCTAACTAAACTATGATGATGTGGATTGTATAGCTCAGGTAGGAGAATTAAACATCATGTTCATGGTCAGTCATCGAGTGTAAGATGATATTATTTCCCCAGTAACAATAAACACGTTGTTATTCCCATGGATATTTCTTTATTATTCTCATGTTTTCATGGAATAATGTTTTAAATTCTCTTTTCTTTATATTGAATTTTATATCTAAAATAGTAAAACGCATTTTAAATATTCCACTATTTATAGAACCATTTCATATGTTTTTACTATTAATGTTATTTACAAACTCAATTAATTGATCATCTCATTCCTACAAATAAAAATAAATATTATAGAATCTATCATTCATTAGGAGAAATATTTTGGTATGAAAGATGAAAATGATTTTCTAATACATTAGCCTGTTACTTTTTTCAAAGGTAAAAAATAATTTTCATATATATATTTGTATAATATAATTAAATTTTATTCTATTTAATTTTTTAGAATATGAATGGGTTCTATTTTAGCATTCCTACTAATCTTATTGACCTTGCGTGAATTATTTTTTTTATAGTTATCGTATGTCTTTTATTATTGTCCATGGAAAATTTTTGTTCTTATTTATTGGTTAGTGACTTAAAAATCATAAGGAAGTAGGAATATATTGTTTTTTTATTTAATTTATTGTAGTCATGTTAGTCCACTTATATATTTTTTTTATTTCAATTCATGGTGGGTAGCTAAAATATATGTTTGGTGAAGAAAATAAATTATAGGGGGGGTTGAATTACCTTGAATTAAAAGGAGATCATAGGGTGGGGAGGATTTTAGTGCTCTATTTCTATTTAGAAAAATCTTATACTCAATACAAGGTTGATGTTTTGTTTATTTATTATTATCTTAGACATTAATTTTAAAGACATGTAATTCTATAATATTTGTTTATTCCCTCTAGTATATTTATAAATTAATTATTTGGAAAATCATTCCCATGTGTTGTGCCCTTTATTCCTAAGAAGTTATTACATCCCATAAGAATTGAAAATTCCCTTCATTCCATGTCACGACCTAGCTCAGGAATTTAATAAAGGGATGTGTTGGGTTGGTTAACAATGATATGGTATCATATTAATGTGATAAATTTATTTTTATATGAACCTGGGATCTCTCTTAAGAGTCCCCTATTATTTGTGATTATTAGTTGATGGATATATGAATATTGATTATATTGTGTTAGTTCATGGTTTAATTTATTATCAACACCACATATAATGAAACTAGAGTTACAAGCGGATGTATGGATCTCAATTTTTAATTTTCTTATAATTTTTTCAGAATTAATGGGAGTTTATAAGGTTGAAAATGGTGAGATAAAATAGTTAGGTAACCCAAGATGATACCATGCATATCATTCTTTGTTCATAATTGTAATTGTTTTTTGGTTGACACATGGTACACCAATACTTGTAGTGAATTCTTTACTAAGGACTAATCCCTTTGTGGTAGGTTTTATGATGTCATTTATGTTTCAATTATGTTATTATTAATGTTTATTAATAGAGTTTGTATTTTAAAATTAATTAAATGTAAATATTTAATATTTCAAAAGTAGAATAATATGTATTTAAGTAGTTAATCCATGGTAAAAAATAATGTTATAATTTTATAAAGGGGAAATTTTTGTAGGAAAATATTATACCTTAGGATTTTTATGGAGTTTATATAAAAAAATTTATTTTAAAATAATAGGTATACTGTTTGTAAAATTTAAAATGCATTTATCTATTGAAATTGAAAAAAAAATGTGTTTCCTAAATTTTAAAATTTCCATTCACAGAGAAATTCAAAATTAAAAATTTGACCATTAATATATTTATATTGTTCTAAAAATGGTTCCAAGGTGTATTTCAAGACATTAATGTAAATTGGGGATTTTCACAAGTGGTATTTAAAAATATAATACTATTCGACTTCTTTAGAATCTACGCATATAAAAATTTGTTGATAAAATTTTGTTTCTATTTTTTAGAGGGTGATGAAATATTTTCTGAATATTCATTTAAAAATAATTCATTCCATTTAAAATTTAATTTTGGTATTTTTTTAAATTAAAGGAGATAGTTTTTAGTAATTTTATTTTCGTTTTGGGGGATTGTGTTTTTATTTTGGATTATGATGTATGATATGATCATTTTATTTAAATATTGGAAAATTGAATCGATGGATTCATGTTTAAATTTATCTGAGAACACCCTAGAAATGTCATTGGATAGATTGGTTGGTTTTTTATAGTTTTCTTACTCCATGTATAGATGAAGATCATTTTTACGATTAGTTTTCAGTATCATTTTGTTACATAGTCATGAAATGTTTTAGGTAACAAATGTATTGAGAAAACTATGAATTATAATACATATAGGTTTTGCAGTTAATAACTCATTAGGGAGTCCTTTTTGTTCTTGTGATCATCCATTTTTATGTGGTTAATGCCAAGTTGTTGGTATCACTTCATTGAATGGGGATTTCTTTTGGTGAGTTTTTGGGGTAATTTGGAGGAATGATTTTTTTATTGATCAATATGGTTCATGAAGAATTCCTTGCTTCGAGAGTTATTCCTAAGGTTTCCTCCCTATATCTAACAATGGATCCCATGTTTATCTTGATGATGAATTGTTTTGGTGAATTTTAATTAGTATCACATCTATCATGTTAATTTAGTCATATATGGCATAATTAATTGTGGTAGAACTTATAGATTTTGGTTTTTACAGGTGTTTATGTTTATTCTATTATACATTTCATAGGTGGTTTTGAATCATCTTAAATAGTGAGTGAGATGGTTTGGAGTTAATGGATTCCCTTAGTAGCCTTCTTTTCATTTCACAAGGGTGATATTATGCTACAGAGGCCAATATATAAGGAGTTAGTTTTTTACCCAATTTAAATTCATTCATGATGGTGTGATACATTTATCTGTCCTCGCTCGACCCTAATCAAGGTAGATTTGTTGTCCATTATCATTGGTGAGGTTATGTATACATGTGGAGACCTCAAATAATCCTTTATTATTCTATGTTTTGATTTTCATATTATAGGGTAAAGTGTATCTTCTTTATTTATTTTTTAGAGATCTGATAATATCGTTATTGTTTCATTATATTGATTGTTGTATGTGTTCCTCATTCAGGATAACCACCTCTATTGGATTCTGAATTGATTTTTTGAATGATATTTTAACCACCTTTTAGATTTCATGTTTTTTATTTTGGATAAGAAAAATATAGAAGAGTTAATATGTTTCCAGTGATCATATTGTGAAAAACATTGTCTTTTCCTTTTTTAGCTGCAATGTAACTTTATAAATTCATTGGTAAAATGATTCTGGGTGAGGAGTATTTTCACACCCTGAACCGAAATAGTTATATTAGTTTAATGATTTATAATCCTTTTTATTTATTTTTTCATTAATATTTTTTATCCACCTTTGTAGATTTTCCATTTAAATCATGATACATGGTAGTGTCACCATGTTTTATGAACAATACAAGAAAAGTGTTAATTCCTCTAAAATTTGATAGATTAAAAACACCTGGCTGGTGATGGTATTAAAAATTATGTGGCCTACCCATGCACGGTTCTCCAGAATCCAAATATAAGTTTTACAATCAGCATCCAAACAATAATACCTAACCATGTTCAATGTCAGGATTTTGTTAAAAAAATTAAATTAAAAGTATCATTATCCAATAATGGAAAAAAAATGGGTCAACATTATTCCCCCTGTCCATATCACTCTAAATGTAGGAATTCCTAAAAATTAATCCCCAGTAATACACTACCTCCTCTTATCTCCATTTTTGTACATATTTTCTTAATTTTTCTTCATGATTTCATTGTAGTATTTTATTTTGTTTTTCACATCCCTACTTATGTAATTAATGGATTTTTAACCCTTACAATGAGGATAAACTAGTGAGAAAAATAAAAACAATTGGTGTATGATTTGGTTGATTATAAATCCATTGGTGTTGTGATTGTCTACTTTAGGTATATTCATGCATTTTTCATTGAAAATGACTACATTTGGACAATTTGTGACTCATCTTAGAAAATTTTAGGTAGGTTAACTAATGTCTAATACATTTAACTAAAATATATTAAATTTAAATTGTTTTAATTTTTTTATATAATAATGTTAATAAATTATATAATGCTTTTTGGTGAATGAAATATGATTTTTTCATTATTTCCACACATTCATCAGATTCATGTAATTTGTTACATTAGTGAAATAATTTATCCATGTTGTTATTGAAATTTTAATCAACATAACATCTCATTTGGTTTATTAAAAGGATTCAATAATATAAATTGGAAATCCCAAATGTTGTTTTTTTCCTTTTTATTGCTTTTCCTTAAAGGATTGATGAAATTTTATTGTTTCCAATAAATATTCCAATTGATTTATCCTCCATTGACATATAAATTATGAATGAAGCACACATACATATATAGTTTTACATATGTGTTTCCCCTTTTAACATATTCACATAGAAATTTTAAAATATATTCATTATGAAAAGGGTTGTTTATATATACTTCATGGTTCATATGTGTTTCATTTTATCGAATGGATTAGAAACATGTATGATTTGGGTAAAATTTTCATTACCAAATATTATATATCTATATTAAGTAAATATAAAATCTGACTACAAATTTTCAATGACCATAGAAAATGGAAGTTCACTATATTTGTTTAAATTATATTTAGGAAATATAAGTAACTTGATTTTTATTATTTAATCATTGGTATGATTTTAAGAAATGGGATTCGCATTGGAAGTGCATGGAGGGTTGGTGTTTTTGTTAGCCTAACTTACATTATTATTTAAAAGCACATTCATTTTTAAACAACACCACACTGAGGGATCTTTATTATATGTTTGAAAATTAGGGACCATGTGTATCTAGTGTGGAATTATAGGACAAGTATGGAAGGCATGCACAACTTATCCTTGTTGTATTTTGTTAGAATAATAACTACAAATGATGTTGAGGGTTTCATGGATTGATAATGAGAATGATCTTTTATTTACATGGTTGATCAATTATATTATGATTATCTTAGTACTCCACTATCCCTAGTTTATTAGGTATATCAAATAGTTATTTCTCCCATTTACTCTAGTATCCATGGTAACGTTTTAAAAAATTCACATTAGCTTAGTTAAATTTTAATTTCTAAAATAGAAAAAATTATATTTTAAATTCCTATATTATTATCACATTGTGATATTTATTTTATAAGTTTTTCTAATTTACTAAGAATATTACATTACAAGCTCGCTCTTTCTTATAATATGCTTATTTGAAATATCTCATTATTTAAAATATATTTATAGGAATCCAATAATAAAATAATATTCTCAAAAAATATATAGTAACTTTTTTGAATGAATATAAAAAACCATATTCATATATATATATATATTAAAATAAAACTAGACGGATTACTTTAATAATAAGAAATATTTCATGGTTTCTCCTTTTGTATCCAAACTGATCTTATTTCTCAACCCTACAATATTATTTTTAGTTTCACAACTGTCTAATATTTTATTCAGCTTGATTGGGAAATTGAGATAACAATAGTAGGGTTGAGACTTTAATAGTCTCAATGACGTAACTGATTTTTCTTTCTATTTTAGTTTATTTTATCATTATTGGAAACATAGGTTGTTTATTTTCTTCAAAAAAGAGGGTTGTAATAAATATAGGTTGTTAAAACAGAACCATTGGAGAGTATTATTTTCCCTATTGGAGAGGGAAATATGATATTGAGGTGGGTTTTTTTATGCTCACGTTATAATTACTTATTTCCTTCTATTGATATTTGGAATCATTTTTTATTTATTTAATTATTTTTTAATTCGATGTATAAAAGGTAAGTTTTATACTTTTATTTAATTAATGTGGCTTCATTTCAGAATTATTTACATTAAATAATCATTCCCATATAAATATTACACGATTCCCAGAAACATCTGACATCACCATGGAATTTGGAACACCCTTCAGGCCTTGAAATGGATTGGATCTGGCATCTGAGAGAGGAATAACATGGGCTAGTTAATGGTAATAATAATTCATGGATTCATTTTCTGATCAGATTCATGAACATATTTAGTTAATCCCTACGTCAATATAATCATTGATCCTATTATTTATAAATATTTCACTAGAACAGGGGAGAATAATGTCAACAGAAATCATTGGATCAATGTTTTTGATTAATTTTCATATATATATATATATATATATCTTGTGTAATTGGGTGTCTCTTCGGAATCATCATTCTTTTGGTGTGCTCATTCTGAATCATTAGGGTAAGAGAATTTTCACATTTCATTTGTTCATAAAATTAATGAAATAGAGGTTCATAATAAGTAATTCATGATTTCATAATCTTTTTATTTTCATATAACCATCGTATATTATATGGATTTAAATAACATGCATGTGTTAGAATTCAATGTATTTTTCAGATGGGTTGTTTTTTAAGGATTCCTTTATTCTCCAAATGATGTATTCATTATCATTATAAATTATATTTTAAAAATCATATATTCATGGTATGTAATAAATTAAATATTAATGTTATTGTAATTTGTATGAAATAGAATTAAAATGTTTTTTAATGGAAGTTGTTTTAAATGAATGTTTTAATATGATTTAATATTGTTTAAAATCACGTTATATTTAAAAAATAATATTACCAAATCAGGAAATATGAAATTTAGTTGACTCAAACTGTAGATATTGAATATTTATTTCATGAAATTTATTAGTCCTATTATGAGAAAATATATGGAATCCCTGGATGCATAAGAGGTGGTCAGAATTAGGACAGACACACATTTCATTGTATGTTATTACTAAAATTATTATTTGAGTGGTAATTTAACTAACAATGTATTTATTGACACCATTTGTGGTTTATGTTATATGGGAGTATTATTCACTATGTTCGTTTGTTTTTAAATTGACATATGTGGTGAAATGGTATTGAAATTTCATTGTTTATGTGAGGATCATCACATTCTAGGACCTATATTATTTATACACTCTATTTCCATATTACTACTTATTATGAATCTTTTTTATTAATACTTGGATATATAATGTATTTGAAATGATTTTTTATTATTTGAATGTAATGAATTATTTAATGAAATATATGGTCTTGAAATGTGATTTTAGATTGGGATTATTTGGAATGAAATTCTAAACTGTTTTCAAGGGGTGAATTTCAATGCTTGGAAAAAAATAGGAAGAATTATTTTGTATATAAGGATTTACAAAATTATTATAATTTTTTATTAATATAATGGATTCATATATAAAACAATTTTGGGATTGACATTTATTGTTTTATGACACCCTAAAAAACCTATATATGGGACTAGATTTTGATTAATTAGTAACATGTAAAGGTGAGTCACCTCATATATCCAATGAGTATCCACATTAGTGTATTATTGTTGTTTTATGGTGACATGGTTCCCCTAAATATGGTTCATCTATAATTCTAGTAATTGCCTTCCATTTTTTTTGTTTGGAACATGTATTTCCATGTACATGTTTCATTAATCCACTATTCACTCTATTTTCATGTAGGCCTTATTTCTTATATTCCATTTTTGTTTTCTATTGTTATTATTTTTTATTGAATATTACTTCACAAATGTATCTCTTGATACATAGGTTTGTGTTTCTATCTAATAAGTATTATCAATACCATTTATACCTTTTCATGGTTTGAGTCATGTTTTTTTAGGGACCCATGTTAGGTATTGGAAATTTATATCAAGAGAGGTTTTCTTAAAAAATATAGTAGTGTTTAGACGTATAAAAAATGATAGGTAGGATTTTCTGGAAATAAATGGTAGAATATGAGTTATTTTATTTTGTATCATTTAGTTCAAAAAAATCATTTTTTTGTCATTGGGTTCTTTGATGTGTGCCTCTTGGTTTAAGGTTTAATCCAACTATAGTTATTGTATTTTTTCCTCAATATATAAAAGTTTATTTCTATTTATTTTTTGTCTTATTCACATTATTGTATATATCACCATACCACTAGGATGACCACTTTTTGTTTCTCAAGTGGGTGATGAGAAATATTTTCCATGAGGAGACTCTCAAGTCAATCATAGGATTAATGTAACACCCCAGGTAAATAAAGAATATGATATTTTCATATTTATCCATATTTGTGAATAAAATATTAATATGACCTTAAAGGGGACTCTATGCTCAATGGCGTACTCAACACGCAACAACGAGTTTCTTTGGAATCTTAAGTTGCACTATAATAATAAATTATTATTATTTTAAATGGTAGTTAACATGAAGCCATTGTACTGGTGGTAATAGATAGAAATAACTAAAATATGATTATATATGTTTTTAAATGTTTTTACATTTATCCAATAAAAGATAAAGGCTTAAAATACGGAAAGAAATCAATTTTAGGCGTATATGCCCTAGTTTTCACTAAAGGTTCACTAATCACCTTTTGATGGTGAACCGTCATTAAATATAGTTTTTTTCACTATTATACATTCTTTTGGACCCAATAAAACTCTTTTTAAGAATTGGGAAATCAAAATTTACTTTGTGTAAATTTTTGGTATCTTTCCGATAAAGTTCATTTTTTTAATGAATAGTGTAAAATGTTGTATTTTAATTCAAAACCCCTTTTTAATCTAATTTATTTATATGATTATATTATATTTTGAATTGGTTTTAAAGTGAAATTAGAATATATTTTTACTATTAAATCCAATAGTGGTCGTTGGAATTAATTTTGCTTTGAAATCAGACTTAAACTAGTGTCAATCTTTTGATACTTCTTGTTTCATAAAAACACGCTATTTTCTCTGACAGTGGGAATTAATTATTAAATTACTTAATGTGACTTATATATTTTTAATTTTGTAAAATAGACTTCATTTTTTAATTCGGAATATCAAATATAGCTTAGGGTGAATTGTTGGTATTTTTCTGAAAAACATCAATTTTTGATGAATAGTGAAACCACTAAGTGGTACTTATAAAAACTGATTTTTCGGTTTAAATGAAATTTTTCCATCTTTTTGTTTTGAATTTTAGAAATCCTAAATACATGTTTGTCATTAAGAAGTAAAATGTGGTTCAATGGGATAAAAATAATTTTTTGGTGAATAGTAACTTATTAAGTTTTTAATCGCGATTAAAGGTAATTAGTGTAGTTTATGGTAAGAATAATGTTTTAATAAAATGAAATGACCTAGAAACATGTCCTACCCTCATTGGATGTTTTATGTCCGACCGAGACAATCCATGGGTAAACTTGGGGACCCCGTGGAGCCACTTTGTTTGGAAAATGACATAAATATATTTTTATTTAATGTTAAAGTAAAAATGACACAAACAAGATATGTTTTACAAAAAAAAATTTTACATGGGGTTATAAAAGTCATATTTTTTACTATAAATCTTCATTGGAAAGATAAAACTGTTTCCTACATCATAGTATTTTTTTTATAATTTTTAGACATTAAATAAATTAAATTATTTATGACATCATGATGATGCAGCGATGACCTCATTATTTAATGATTTAAATAAAATAGAAAGATAATGTAATATCTAAGACCTAAACATTTAAAAAACCTATTGTATGAGTTTATTTCGAACCCTTATCACCTTATCCTATAAATACATCAATTTGGGACCTTTAAAATCCTAAACTCTTTTGAAAATAAAGTAACATTTTGTAACTTTACTAGAGTTCCCCTCCTCTCCTCTTATAAAAGGCCCCCACCTCTACCTCCTTACCCACACTCCCAAAGCCTTTGACTCGGCCAACCCCTGCCCATTTTGTCTCTCCAATTCTCTCTCTTACTCCTTGAAGCCTCACTTTGGGCAGAAGTCTTCCCAAGGAAGCCTTTGAGCTCAAACCAAAGGAAGTTACCTGATTTTAAGGTAATGTCTTCACTTGTGTCCTTTTGTTTTATTTTGCATCCCCAACCCCCTAAACTATTTTTATTCTTTTATTTTGTAAAAAATCCAGTATCTTAAATATAATAGGATGTTGTTATAAGAAGGATTCGAGATACACTTACACACACCTACATCTAATGGTTTAAGAACATACTGTTTCCGTGGATGGTGAATTTCTGCCTCAGGAAATGATGATTGTTCAACATTCTTCTAACACCTTCAAAGGTGGCCATTAAAATGAAACTATATTTATATATTATATATAATAAGTTTATGTTTTACTTAAGATTTTGTATTTTTCATTTATGGCGTACCTTTATGGTTTCCATTATGGGTAAACGCGATATCTTCATTTAAAAAAGTGCGGACTACCGCCCCCTCAAAGTGATTTGATTCGTTAATACCATATGTGGTACGTATAAAGGATATATTTAATGATATTATATATTATACCATACTGGAATTAAAATTCTATTATGTATCATTATGTTTTAATTCCATTAAATATGAAATAGAAATGGAAGTAGCGTTCATGCGTACGTACGGCTTACCGTCTCCATGAACGGTACATTTCATTTCTTATCTCAAAATGTTCTGTAATATTATAAGTACATATATATAATGGATATATATATAATATATTAAATCTAAATTATCAATATCATTCTTGAATTATAACATATATATATCTCTCTCATTTTGTTTTAATTCCATTAATATGACAAAAAAATGAAAGTATCGTTCATGCGTACGTACGGCCTACCATCTCCATGAACGGTGATTTTAGTTTTTTTATCTCCAAATGATATGGAGTAGTATAAAATCAATATTTACTGGATATATATGATATTTTAATCATTAATAATATTCTGGAAACTATTTACTTATAACTACATGGGGAATCTTTTTTCAAAAAAGTTCATTTTTGACTCATGTACCAAACATCGGCAAAAATGTCTGATATGAACTAACATTATTAAACAATTATTATAACATTATAATATTTGATATGAACTGAATAATAATATCTAAAGAAGGTACTTAGGCAATTATTAATTGACCAATGTTTATTATTCAGGAATATAAAGAAACGAACAAGACAAGTTGGACTTGATGTAAGGGATCCTACTCTCTTTCTTTTTAAGTACACTCTTTTATGTCATTCCTTATAAGCACATATTTCTTGTGATTGGGATGTTCTTTTATATTAATCATACTGTAATTTTTATGTTAATATGATTAGAGAACCTATTCTCTCTCATCAATCCATTTTGGAAGTTTTGAGTGGCGCCGTTAAGCTGCCGAATTTTCGTAAGAGATCTAACCTCTCTCTTTCTCTTTAAGTACTCTCTTTTATGTCACTTCTTTTAAGCTCATATTTTTTATTATGGGGAATGTTCTTTTATATTCTTATTTCTGTAAATTTTATTTTAATGTGATGAGATACCCTATTTAATCTCATCAATTCATTTTTGGAAGTTTTAAGTGGCGTCGTTAGGCTAACGAGTTTTCGTAAGGGATTTTTCATCTCACTTTTATTCCTATGAGATTTATGCAACATTTTCCACAATTTCCTTTGAGTGGTGTATGTACTGAACATTATTTTACTCATTGTTTAATATTCTTTCATTTATTAGTATTTACATCAATGTTGTATTGTCCTTCTTTCACGGGGCGTATGTTTCGAAAGATACCCATGTCGGTAAGGGAACCTTTCACCCTCCACTTTTTAAAAGACTTCTTTTGTTGGGTATTTTAATTTACATATTGTTATATTGGGATATGTTCTCATATATCCTTATTGATGTAAATTTTATGTCCAAGTGATGAGATACCCTTTTTTTATGTGACGTCGTTAGGCTGTCAAGGGAACTTTTTAACCCAATTTCGATTTCTTTGGGTTCAACATGTAGTTATTGAATATGTCATCCTTTAAATATGTGTGAATGACCTTTGATTATTTAACACTTAATATCCACTTATATTTGGTGTATTCGTTTGTCACACATAATTATGTAATTGATTTATCCTTAAAAGAAGGATACCGTCTTTGTATGGGACTTCGTCTCAATCTCCTTTCATTGAGGCATATTTTGTTTTATACACAACCTTCTTTTATATGGTGTATAAACCCCTTTGAATTTTACGTTTATTCAAAAGGAATATTTTTTATACGAAGCGTTTACTAAACGAAAAAAGGGAATGTTTTTATCGTACGTATGCGGCGACAACGACTTCTCCGCCGCCGTGACCATTATTTGAGTTTCGGCTTCCTCTACAAGCCATACATTTTTTTTAATGAAAAATAAATACCATGTTTTACTTTTCTTTTATTTTGGTATTGAAAATGTTTTTCATAATGTTTTTATATCAATGTGTTGTATTGATATCTTGTGATTGAAATGTGGAAATGTTATGTTTTCTTTATGCATGTTTTATGTGATACGATTATGTTATGGTTCATGGGCATTATTATGAAGATGGGTGGTTCCGTGATAAACTAAGGGCGGGTGAGCCCGATATAGCTCTCCAATGCATTGGGTAACGCGAAGGAGTGAAACGTTAAGGTTTATCCGCAGAGATTTAGGGAATATACTGTGGTGGGTATTCCAAACGTAACCAAGAGGGTTACTCCTTACGTAAGAATGTTATGAATGCCTCAAGTTACCTTTTATGTCTTATGATTTCTATGATTTATTCATGATTTTATGAGGTATGTTGAAGTGCTTATGTTTTATGGGTAAAGTATGATTTCATTCTTATATATACATGTACTCATGTTCCTTTCCATATTTTTATATCCCTTACTGAGCTTTTTATGCTCATCCCAATTTTTTGAAATGTTTTTCACTGGTCAAGGGAAGGGTACATGATGTGATGATAGTGTCAAGGATGTGTCAAGAAAGAATCCATGTTTTATTTTAAATATGTTTCCATTGATGGGAAGAATGAATACTATCTTTTATGTAACCACTTTGTTTAAATGTGGAATGTAATTCAAGTTTCATGATCTAATTCTCTAAAACTCTAAACCTGAAAAGATCCTAAATGTGTAATCTTGTAACAACTCAAGATTAAGTAAGGTTTAAGGCTGGGGCCATATAGTTGGTATCAAAGGTCGGTTTAGATAACTTTAGAGGTTAGGGTATTCTTTAAGCATAAGTGACATTACCATAATGGTTAATATTTCGGAAAGAGACCTAGTTTTAGATAAAGTGAATGAGTAATTATATCTTAGTGTTTATCTTCCTAATTAGTACATGATGGTTTTTTTGATATACTCACACTGACCTTTTTGGTTTTAGTAAATGGCTGGATCTAGCAGGCACCAAAGTAATAGTGGATGTGAAGGAAACTGTGACTGTTTTTTGAGCAAGAAACTGAATGATATGGGAGCTGCAATGAGAACTCTTGTGATTATCCTCAACCAACTATCTGGAGTCATGATTGACCACCTAAACCTTGGTGATTTCTCTAAGGAATCATATATGCGCGAAACAAATCCATACGGAAGTACATGTAATAATCATAAAGGTAAGTGTGTTCAAAAACCTATGTGTCAAAGATGTGGAAAGAAACACATAGGAAAATGTTTCAAAGGGACAAAAATATGCTATAGATGTGGAAATAATGGTCATAAAGCAAGAACCTTCCATGGAAAAAGGAAGCATCCAGTTGACTCGAGGAATGGGAAAGAAGTTCTTTCTGAGGGATCAATTGAATGTTTTAAATGTGGTGTGCATGGTCATTATGAAAACACATGTCCTATGAAGAAGTTTCATGAATGGGATCACCAAGAGCGTACAAATGTTTGTTTACCAATACCTAATGCCATTCTGATTGAGGATGAAGAAACTGAAAATGACCAATAAAAGGTATGTATTATTTCATGACTATTGTTTTCCTATTTTGGAATCTTAGGATATGATTCATGATATTGTTTGTATGAAAGAGGTATTTCGGAATAAGTTGGAAAGGAATGGTTAATGGATCATGAGGAATGTTGAATGAGTAAGATGTCAACATATAAGGGCTTCAAGAGTTATGGTGAAATTATTAAGAGTATTAAGTCTCTTTTGATGATGGGGTTACATTAGAAGACTTTTTATATTATGTGTAACCGTGATGTTTAATATATGAAAATTTCATTCAAGGAATAGTTATCTTTTCTTTTGTGGACATAGTTATAAAGAACCATTTGGGTTTATATGATCCTTACTTTTGAGGTTAAATTATTTTATGGTTATTTTTGATGATTTTATCCCTTTTTGGGGAATTATTTGAGAATTATATAGTTTTGGAAAAAGGACAACGCGTAGACCGTGTGACTACCCGTCGCGTCGAACAAAGCTGCAGGAATTGAACCCACAACCAAAGTGCGACTGGTATTTATCGCATACCACTGGACTACGTGAAGTCCTGGGTTAGATTGATTGATTCTTTTTAGTTATATGATTTTATGAATTAAGAGTATGTTGATTTGGGTTATATATGAAAATGATTAACCTATCATGGAGGATATGTGATTTGGTTAATTACTTTTCAATACGAGACTTTAGGAGCAACTGATGTTGTTTGGAGATAAATTTTATGATTTAACTTGGAAGACTATGTGACTAAATCCTTCAAATATTTGGGTTTCAATCTTAGTTTGGTTTAATTTGAATAATCTTATGGACAAATTTGTTATAGAAGGGTCCTTGTTGAACTTTGGGTTTTGTTGGACAAAAATTGGAGATTAAGCATAGATTTTCTTTTTAAAGGGTTATCCTTTTCTGGATTACCTGATCTTGTACTAATATTTTTGGTTTTGGATTTGGTTAAAGTCTAAAGACATGAGAAGTATATAGTTCTCTTTTGTGGATTAGGTGATTCTATAGAAGTTGATTATAGTACTCTTAATATGAACAAGTCTCCCTAAATACCCGTCTTTTGGAAAAAAATATGTGTTTGATTAAGGAATCTAGTAAAAGTTGAAAGTCAACATGATAAGTGATTTTGTTTCCTTATGAATAAATTCCTCAATAAAAAGTAACTTAAAACAAAAATGTTGTCTATTAACTTTTCCTACTGGGGAATTGAATACCGTTTAACCCATCATAAGTTTGTGATTATCTTATGGTTAACTTTCTCCTAGATATGTTTACTATAACTCTCCCTCAAGAACATGAATCTTTGCTTTTTCTTCCATGTCCATGTTTTTATACATGAAATCCTAGTATGGGTTAACTTGGGTGACCTCTGTACTTATCTTCCTTTATTTTAAAGTGATTGTTTTACCAACTCTTGTTCCGATGTGGGACTTTCAAGGATGTTTCCATGCTCAATTTTAAAAATTGCGAGGACGCAATTCCCAAAAGGGGGGAAGGATGTAACACCCTAGGTAAATAAATAATATGACATTTTCATATTTATCCATATTTGTGAATAAAATATTAATATGACTTTAAAGGGGACGCTATGCTCGATGGCATACCCAACACGCAACAACGAGTTTCTTGGGAATCTTAAGTTGCACTCTAATAATAAAATAATATTATTTTAAATGGTAGTTAACATGTAGTCTTTGTATTGGTGGGAATGGATAGAAATAACTAAAATATGATTATATATGTTTTTAAATGTTTTTACATTTATCCAATAAAAGATAAAGTCTTAAAATATGGAAATAATTCAATTTTAGGCGTATATGCCCTAGTTTTCACTAAAGGTTCACTTATCGCCTTTTGGTGGCGAACCGTCATTAAATATAGTTTTGTTCACTCCTGTAAATTATTTTGGAGCAAATAAAACTCTTATTAAGAATTGGGACATCAAAATTTACTTTGTGTAATTTTTTGGTATCTTTCTGATAAAGTTCATTTTTTTAATGAATAGTGTAAAATGTTGTATTTTAATTCAAAGCATCTTTTTAATATAATTTATTTATATGATTAGATTATCTTTTGAATTGGTTTTAAAGTGAAATTAGAATATATTTTTACCATTAAATCCAATAGTGGTCGTTGAAATTAATTTCACTTTGAAATCAGACTTAAACTAGTGTCAATCTTTTGATACATATTGTTTCATAAAAACACGCTATTTCCTCTGACAGCGGGAATTAATTATTCAATTAATTAATGTGACTTATATGTTTTGAATTTTGTAAAATAGACTTCATTTTTGAATTTAGAATATCAAATATAGCTTAGGGCGAATTTTTGGGATTTTTCTGAAAAACATCAGTTTTTGATGAATAGTGAAACTACTAAGTGGTACTTATAAAACTGATTTTTCCTTTTAAATGAAAATTTTCCATCTTTGGGTTTTGAATTTCAAAAAATCCGACATACCTGGTTTTCATTAAGAAGTAAAATGTGGTTCAATGGGATAAAAATAATTTTTTGGTGAATAGTAACTTATTATGTTTCTAATCGCGATTAGAGGTAATTAGTGTAGTTTATGGTAAGAATAATGTTTTAATAAAATTAAATGACCTAGAAACATGTCCTACCCTCATTGGATGTGTCATGGACAACTGAGAAAATCCATCGGTCAACTTTGGGACCCCATGGATCCACTTTGTTTGGAAAATGACATAAATATCTTTTTATTTAATGTTAAAGTAAAAAATGACACAAACATGAGATGTTTTACTAAAACAATTTTTAAATGTGGTTATAAAAGTCATATTTTTGACTATAAATATTAATTGGAAAGCTAAACATATTTTCTACATCATAGTATTTTTTTATAATTTTTAGACATTAAATAAATTAAATTATTTATGACATCATGATGATGCAGCGATGACCTCATTATTTAATGATTTAAATAGAATGGAAAGATAATATAATATATAATACCTACACATGTAAAAAACCTATTGTATGAGTGGATTTCAAACCATTATCACCTTATCCTCTAAATACATCAATGTGGGACCTTTAAAATCCGAAACACTTTTGAAAATAAAGTAACATTTTGTAACTTTACAAGAGTGTCCCTCCTCTCCTCTTATAAAAGGCCCCCACCTCTACCTTCTTACCCACATTCCCAAAGCATTTGGATCGGCCAACCCCTTCCCATTTTGTCTCTCCACTTCCCTCTCTTACTCCATGAAGCCTCACTTTAGGCAGAAGTCTTCCCAAGGAAGCCTTTGAGCTCAAACCCTAGGGAGTTACCCGATTTTAAGGTAATGTCTTCACTTGTGTCCTTTTGTTTTATTTTGCTTCTCCAACCCCCTAAACTCTTTTTATTCATTTATTTTGTAACAAATCCAGTATATTAAATATACTAGGACGTTGTTATAATAATTATTCGATCTACACTTACACACACCTACATCTAATGGTTAAAGAACATACTGTTTTCGTGGATGGTGAATTTCTGCCTCCCGAAACGATGATTGTTCAACATTATTCTAACACCTTCAAAGGTGGACATTAAGATGAAACTATATTTATATATGATATCTAATATGTTTATGTTTTACTTAAGCTTCTTTATTTTTCATTTATGGCGTATCTTTATGGTTTCCATTATGGGTAAACGCGATATCTTCATTTAAGGAAGTGCGGACTACCGCCCCCTCAAAGTGATTTGATTCGTTAATACCATATGTGGTACGTATAAAGGATATATTTAATGATATTATATATGATACCATACTGTAATTAAAATAAAATTATTTATCATTATGTTTTAATTACATTAAATATGATATAGAAATGGAAGTAGCGTTGATGCGTACGTACGGCTTACCGTCTCCATGAACGGTACATTTCATTTCTTATCTCAAAATGTTATGTAATATTATAAGTAAATATATATAATGGATATATATGTAATATATTACATCTAAATTATGGATATAATTCTGGAATTATAACATATATATATCTCTCTCATTTTGTTTTAATTCCATTAATATGACAAAAAAATGAAAGTAGCGTTCATGCGTACGTACGGCCTACCGTCTCCATGAATGGTGCTTTTCGTTTTTTTATCTCCAAATGATATGTAATAGTATAAAATTAATATTTACTGGATATATATGATATTTTAATCATTAATACTATTCTGGAAATTATTTACTTATAACTACATGGGCAATCTTTTTTCAAACAAGTTCATTTTTGACTCATGTACCAAACATCGGCAAAAACGTCTGATATGAACTAACATTATTAGAAAATTATTATAAAATTATAATATGTGATATGAACTGAATAATAATCTCTAAAGGAGGTAATTAGGAAATTATTAATTTACCAATGTTTATTATTCAGGAATATAAAGAAACGAACAAGACAAGTTGGACTTGAGGTAAGGGATCCCACTCCTCTCTTTCTTTTTAAGTACACTCTTTTATGTCATTCTTTATAAGCTCATATTTCTTGTGATTGGGATGTTCTTTTATATTACTCTTACTATAATTTTTATGTTCATATGATTAGAGACCCTATTCTCTCTCATCAATCCATTTTGGATGTTTTGAGTGGCGCTGTTAGGATGCCGAATTTTCGTAAGAGATCTAACCTCTCTCTCTTTCTCTTTAAGTACTATCCTTTATGTCACTTCTTTTAAGATCCTCTTTTTTATGATGGGGGATGTTATTTTATATTCCACTTTCTGTAAATTTTATTGTAATGTGATGAGATACCCTATTTGATCTCATCAATCCATTTTTGGAAGTTTTAAGTGGCGTCGTTAGGCTGCTGAGTTTTCATAAGGGATTTTTCATCTCACTTTTATTCCTATGAGATTTATGCTACATTTGTCACAATTTCCTTTGAGTGGTGTATGTACTGACCATTATTTTACTCATTGTGTAATATTATTTCATTTATGAGTATTTAAATCAATGTTGTATTGCCCTTCTTTCATGGGGCATATGTTTCGAAAGATACCCATGTCGGTAAGGGAACCTTTCACCCTCCTCTTTTTAAAAGACTTATTTTGTTGGGTCTCTTAATTTACGTATTGTTATGTTTGGATATGATCTCATATATCCTTATTGATGTAAATTTTAAGTCCAAGTGATGAGATACCCTTTTTTTATGTGACGCTGTTAGGCTGTCAAGGGAACTCTTTAACCCAATTTCAATTTCTTTGGGTTCAACATGTAGTTATTGAATATGTCATCCTTTGAATATGTGTGAATGACCTTTGATTATTTTACACTTAATATACACATATAATTGTTGTATTCTTTTGTCACACATAATTATGTAATTGATTTAATCTTAAACTAAGGATACCGTCTTTGTATGTGACTTCTTCTCAATCTCCTTTCATTGAGGAATAGTTTGTTTTATACACAACATTCTTTAATATGGTGTATAAACCCCTTTGACTTTTACGTTTATTCAAAAGGAATATTTTTTATATGAAGCATTTACTAAACGAAAAAAGGGAATGTTTTTGTCGTACGTATGCGGCGAGAATGACTTCTCCACCACCGTGACCATTATTTGAGTTTCGGCTTCCTCTACAAGCCATACCTTTTTTTAAATGAAAAATAAATACCATTTTTTACTTTTATTTTATTTTGGATTTGAAAATGGTTTTCATAATGTTTTTATATCAATGTGTTGTATTGATATCTTGTGATTGAAATGTGGAAATGTTATGTTTCCTTTATGCATGTTTTATATGATACGATTATGTTATGGTTCTTGGGCATTATTATGATGACGGGTGGTTCCGTGATAAACTAAAGGAGGGTGAGCCTGATATAGCTCTCCAATGCATTGGGTAACACGAAGGAGTGAAACGTTAAGGTTTATCCAAAGATATTTAGGGAATATACTGTGGTGGGTATTCCAAACGTAACTAAGAGGGTTACTCCCTACGTAAGAATGTTATGAATGCCTCAAGTTACCTTTTATGTCTTATGATTTCTATGATTTATTCATGATTTTATGAGGTATGATAAAGTGATTATGTTTTATGTGTAAAGTATGATTTCATTCTTATGTATACATGTACTCATGTTCCTTTCCATATTTTTATATCCCTTACTGAGCTTTTTATGCTAATCCCAAGTTTTTGAAATGTTTTTCACAGGTCAAGGGAAGGGTACATGATGTGATGATAGTGTCAAGAATGTGTCAAGAAAGAATCCATGTTTTATTTTAAATTTGTTTCCGTTGATGGGAAGAATGAATACTGTCTTTTACGTAACCACTTTGTTTAAATGTCGAATGTAATGCAAGTTTCATAATCTAATTCTCTAAAACTCTAAACCTGAAAAGATCCTCAATGTGTAATCTTGTAATAACTCAAGATTAAGTAAGGTTTAAGGCTGGGGCCTTATAATTAATTTGAAGGTAATGTGAGAAGTCTATTCCATGTTCAAGAATCCTTTCTATACTATAGACTAAAAAATATATATACAAACTTGAATTTGTTGATATCAATATTATGACCAAAAGTTTTTATAAAAGAAACTATCATAATTCTATGGGTAGAGTATTACTTATGAGTTTAAGACATTATATACATGATTGAATGGATGTTTATCATTATCCTGACACGAAATTATTTAATGATAATGCGTGTTACCATTAATATTAAGTCTCCTAGATGGATTTAAAGGGATATAGTTATTTAGGAACACCTCATGGTGGTTTGTTATTGAAATGATAAACGTCCAAAAAATTTCTATATGTATAGACATAATTTCTAATGATATAAAAATTAATGTAGTTATGCACCCTTTATTTAGGATTTCAAACAATGACTAAGAACACAAACCATTTTTTGAGTTATTCAATTATTCATCTTATATTGGTATTGAATGATAAATTGAAGGCCTGATTTTTTGTTAGACTTGCGGTTATATATTTATTATCATATTTTCATGATTTCAAACACTTATTATGGAGCGACGAATTTAGAAGAGCCTATATAAGAGATTGATAAAGTAGGAAAAACCATAGTTTTATGGATTATCTCTTCTAATTGGTGGTGCTTTAAAAATATCCAATTGAATGAAATAAAGGTAGAATGAAACACATAGTGGAGATTTTAGTTGATCAATAAATTGATATTTCTCTAAAACACTAGTAGCATTAGTTTTTAGAAATTCTCTATATTTCTCCCTCTATTGGACAGTTGAGAAAATGATACATTTTAACCTAAAACCCCTAACTATTTGAAGCTCATGTGGATGGTAAGGTCATCCACTATTATTTTGTTCGATCATTCTAATCAATGTTATAGATTTAGTTTGTATGTCTTATATTAAATAATGTGTAGTGTAATAGATTAAACTGAACAGGGTTGTATGGACAATCTTCTAGAATTAAATATTTAAATATTGTTGAAGTTTATCTAGTAGAAGATTATGCGAGTACTTCAACCATGAGGGGTATTTTTATTTATGGTTTTTATATAAAAATTATTTTGCGTCATATTTTCTCCTCCAAGAATTTAATATCATCATTCATTATGAATAGTTTATACAACCAATGAATATAATTCCTTTTGTAATATAATTTTTGGAAATTATACTCCTGAAAATGGATCTTGTTTTATGATGATCCTCTTGTTCATTATTTATGTCATGTTTTTAATTGGTTTTTTATTTAATGAATATTGACTTGGACATCAATGATGATATAAACTAATCTGATTGGTTGATATCCTATAATGTCATGATTCACTTTTATCAATGTTGGTTATTCTTTTATTACTGACAATTGGAGGTCCTACACATTTTATGGAGCATGGTATAAATGTACTAGTTGAGAAGGGAATGTTATGGGAAACCATTAAGGATTGATATACTTTTTATCTTTTGAGCTTCTAGATGAGCCAGTATTTTTTTAAATTACTTTTTTCCATCATTGAATTCATCAATGTGTTTCCCATTATCTTTACTTGTATACCTCCAAAAATTGAGGTTTAATTATCATTCATTTTGTCTCTATAATCAAAATTGATATATATTTCATAATATCCATTGGCTTCAACTAAAATAAAATTGTTGAATAACAAATTTGATAATTTTAAAGTTAATGGAGTCATTCTATTATCATATCACATTATATTTATACTATTATCCATGCTATAAATATTGGGTGGACTCTTCATCATTACATTTATTATTTAAAGATTAACATGATATCATTAATGAATCAGTTCCCTCTTTTGAATATCAGTGAATTTTTTTAATACTTGGAAGGGCTTATGGGGATTTCAAAAATAATACGTTTTTATGATATTAAAGGATCAGATTTTGTGGGTCAAAATTTTCAAAGGGCCCTTTTGAGAACTATGCATGAAAAAATTCAATATATTCTGATGTTGTTTTACCTGACTAATGATCCTACAATTTGAATTCCTATGAAAATTTTAATATTCAACTAAAACGTTGATTAATTTTCCAAGGATTCATGTATGTTATTACTAATAAAATGGTATCTATATTAGAGCATGATCCTGATCTAAAATATATTTTTAGAATCATGATAGGTTAACAACTATTTTTAAAATAAATTTAAATTCCATTTATTGAATTATGAATTCATATTATTGTAATTTATCACTTTTAAAAAAATTATCATAGTTATCCCTGAAAAGGTGAAATATATTTTTAATTTGGATAAACCACAAAACATTACTAAGATTAAAATAATCATTAAATTTCCAGGTTGTTATCATCAATTTCTAAAGGAAATGCCAAACATCGAATTACTACTATTTTTAATTAAAAAATGGGAGTGATATTAATATTGGGATAAATGTATTATAATTACATTATTGAATTAAAACAACCTATGAACATAATTCATATTTTGATCTTTCCAAAAGGCATACATGGTTATGTAGTTTACTGTGATAAATAAAGTGTAGAATTGAGATTTTTGTTATGTTTAAAGATCTTGTAGGGTATTATGTATCTCAATATACAAAACCTCACCGAAGGAATTATTCAAATAATTAATAATAAATTATTGATATTATAAATGCTTTTAAGTGTTAGAGATATTAAATTTCTGGAGAGATGATCATAGTATAATCATTTCAAAAAAAATATGTTATATATTTTCATAGATTTTCTACGACATCAAGAATAGGTGAATATAATTGCATATATAGAGTATTGATATTGAAATCATATAAAACCAAGAAAAGGGAAATATTTTCCTGAATCTATTATGGTTTATAACCTTCTAAATCTATGGTGGAGTCATAGAATGAATATGAACTCATGGGATTATTTTCTAATATTCACCTAAATAAGATGAAATAGTGGACAAATATTATATATATATAGAATAAATGATTTTATTTATTCATGATTTAATTATCCAAGATAATCAATGGGATTATATGATTAATCGTTTGATTAATTCTATATGAGGGGTTGAATACATTAGTGACTGGTTCATATCTGTAGAAACCACTCTAGGAATTTGGGGCCAGTGTGTTGTCCAATTATAAGTGAATAATTATGTGATTAAGGATTGATAATATTTATAGTCATTATGTTAACGTGGAACTATCATGATGTATCTAGAAATGAAACATTAATTTCGTTTTTTAGGTATCATGTTTGGAATTAATGATTCATTTCCATGTTGTAATATGTCATAGAAAATAAGTTTTGAACACAATAATCCTTGTTGTTTTTATCCCTTACTAGTGCTTGTGTGGAAGTGGAATTATGTGTAAATGGATTTAATTCTTCATAATACCATGAACATCGATGGAATGTGTTCTATTTGGGTGGGGTTGACCAATAAAGCAGTCTTCCAGTTTCATGCTGATTTTGGAAACACCCATGATTAAGGATGTTGGAAATCATTATATATAGATGATCATTAGGTTTCATAGGGGTCCATATATTTTATCCTAGATAAAGACCCCTATATTAAATATATGTTATTGGACAACCACAATGAAGAAATGTTTTTTATTTAAATTTTTTGAAAGGCATTGAATCTGCATAATGGATAAAAAAAGAAACATGTTATTTAAATTTACAAAGAAAATTAATCACGATTTATTCATGGAAATTGGTAGTTATTAAGAAATAAACATGGTTTGGATATTTTTCAATAAAAATAGTTACCATTCATCAATGAAATTAGCCCATAATTGGAAGCTGTTTGTTGTCACTCATGAAAGTAGAAACTTTTCTAGTATTAGGCAGTGATTTTTATCTTATTATATGAAGAATTATTAATCTTAAATTGGTGATGGCTAATCTTATATATCAATTGTTTGTGACTTTACATATTTATAATCGATATAAGGGTGATCAATGGAATTATACTTTTGAATTATTTTTTGGTGACCATATTTTCTTGGAATCCCACCTTAACTCATTCATTATTATCTTGATAATACTATAATATCATTTTTATTATTTTTGGGACCATTTGAGATAAATTATATAATTGTAAAAGTGTATTCTCGATTTTACTTTAACCTCATTTTAATTCAATCCATTATTTCATCCATATTTCTTAGTTAATGAATAATAATCCTAATACTTCACTTATATAGAATTGGTCGGACCTTGAATTGGAACATGATATTTTTGTGACTGTATAACCCATTCCATGTTTTATAAATCACGTGAATATTCAAAAGGGGAAATCCATTTTTTGGTGTAATTACTATTGTGGTGGGAGTCATACACTTATGAGATTGTGGATCATGAATTCATGATGAGGGAGAAGAGGTCTCATTTCATCATTGATCGACCTTCATTATGATATAATATTAGGGGAAGAAACAATTATAGATATGATAATATTTAAATCATGGTATTTCATTCATGTATGAATACATACATGTTTCATTTTCATTCTTACTTCATGGATTTTTTTAGTTCATAGTAATATTGTTTTTAAGAGGTTTCTGGAGAATTTGTGGTGATTATAGACATAAGATTGTCACTATAAAACCTAAAATATGTCCACTAGATAGACTATGGACTTTCATAGATACATCTGTAAAATAGGATGTTCTCCAGCACACGGGTGACCATCCATCTTCCTGCAGGTGGCCACCATGGTTTTAGCTGGTGGCACATAGCTTCTCGTGGGATGTTTGTATGGGGTCTGTAAAATGTAGTTAATTTCCATAATTTTACCAAAAACACATTTTTATTATATATTCCTTCCCTATCATCTGTATATCAACTCATATAAACCATGGATCTTTATTAATAACATTTTTATCTCCAAAATCAAATACGTAGTGGGATGATGTGCTAATTAGATTCAAGTCCATCATATGGTCTGTGAAAATAATTTTTATTCATGGTCCACTTTACTATCATATTCCACATTCTATTAGATTGCTACATCAATGAAAATTCATGGGATTTGGGTATCTAATTGTTTTTTATATTCCCATCATGGAATTTATTGTTTTGAATTGATCTTTAAAAATTTGTTGCACTACTCAATATTCATTAGGGTTATGATTCCTGTAATTTCCTATTTTTCTTTAAAATTATAAATTAGATGATTTTTCAAATACCACTTCATGTTTATTTCCTAATACATATGTTGTGTCCACTAGTCAAGACCATTCAATAAATTTTAAGGATCCAAGTTATCCCAGAAATATTGTATTCTAGGAATCTTTTTTGATTATTCTTCTCATTTTTAAATGATTATTTATTAATGATTTTGACATATAATGTTTTTCATATTTTTTTAATGAATTGAATTTTTTTGATAATTTCTAATAATTTTTTCTCCATAAAATATTATTTGAAATTATGATTATTTTGAAAGGAGCAATAAATTTTATAAATTATATGAATATAGATGATTCTATTAAAAATTCTTAATGTTGTATGCCAGGTATATGTTTTTATTGAATGATCATATTAGGAATTTCATAAAAAAATTCTTATATAAAACTCGGTAGAACCAAATAGTTTATTTTCTCACACTTATCACAATCATTGAAGGTACATTGATCATGTTTTATCTGACTTTTGATAAGGTAATGTGTAGGAACCCAAATCTTCTTTTGTGGTTTGAATAATGTTTTCGAGTTGTTTTGATGAAAAGGAAGAAAATATTATTTTATATGTACATGTTGTGTACTTATTAGTACCTTCTAGGTACCTAGATGGCTACATAAGGCCACATTTTAACTGTGTAACGACTGAGTAGATGTTTTTGTGGTGACCTGGAAGACCTCTAAAGTAGGGGGGCTAGTTTTGAATACCACATAGTGTGTATTGTTAATGAACATGCCATATATTATTATTTTTACTTGAAATATCAGAGAGTGGTCACATCTCATGTCTGAACACACATTCTTCTTCCCGTGTTTCATAGAAGAGCTTTCTGGAATGACAGATGATGTTCAACCTCCCGATTCACCATCCGATATCTTATTAACACACTATCAGGTGCATTGGAATCCCCATGGTGAGTTATCAAACCATGTTAGCCCTTCTTCCTTATTCATTGTCTCTTTTGAGTTATTAAAGGTTAGGTTTTTTTCACTTTTTTGTAGATCTACATAGTTGTAGGCTGATTCGATGGACAAAATTCAGGTATATAAATCGTACAACATTGAGGATGGTGGTTGGTGCCTTTAACTATTCATAACTGGATTATACATGCTAAAAGTTCTGCATATCCCATTTTCGGTATTAAATTATTTGGAATTTAACCATGTTGTTACATGCTAGGTTTTATTGATTGATAAAGGGTTTTTTCTTGTGTGTATGGTTAGATACCTTGTATATGGGACACCCCGTGGGTGCGTTTCCACTGTTTTATTGATTATGGCCATTTGGTCTAGGTTTTGTATAAAGCATAAATTATTTTACATGACTTGTTTTATTAGGATGTTGTTTATTGATTCTATGAGATGCCTATGATAGGAATTGTGATTGTTTATCCATGTAATAGATTCACATTACACGAGCTTCTTATATTTAATATGTGTAATGTTTTCCAATGGACTATAAGAGCCTTGGACTAAGAAGAATAAGGGGGATTCTTGATTACTTGTACATATTATGTTTTCCAATGGATCGTGAGAGCCTTGAACAAGGAAGACTAAGGGGACTTCCATATTAGTTACATGGCACTATAAGAGGCTTTGTGTGGAACTTTGACCAAAGGGCTTAGATTGTTAGTGCTTTCCCAGGGGGTCATCATTTGTTGAATTGATGCTATGTGGGACCAAAGGGGTTAGCCTATGAGAGATTTTTCAGAGGATCATTTGTGAATAATTGAATGATTGTCGCAAATCTTCCAAGCCAAAGCTCGATCATGGATTTAGTCTTAATTGATTTCAATGATGGACTTATGAGACAACTCTTTTGGTTACATTACATGGTGGATACAAATATTATGCTAGATCCTAGGGTTACATGATTCTACTGGTGAATAATATATGTTAAATGATTGTAATTGAAAACTATAGGACTATTTGATTTTGAGTACTTCCTAGTTTATTACATAATTTTTTCCATATTACCTGCTTTTTATATATATAATTATATGTTGGAACTTATATTTTTGTGGTTTCCTACTAGGATTCGTCTCACACCCTGTTTGGGACATTTTTTTGGACCCATGTAGATTATATGATTACAGGTATAGAAAAGGGAATGTGCGCATCTTCATTAGGTACTTGACTGTTGTTTGAGCTGGAGAGTATGGGACCATGGTGAATCATGCTATGTTGTTAGATTTCACTTTTTCCCTTTTTTATTAAATTTTATTATATTTCATGCTTTTTTTTCTATTCTAGATGCTTTCCTATACACATATGACATGTATTATCATAAATATGATATGGCTTCTGTGGGTTTTTCGTTCATTCCTCCACTATTTATTTTTGTTTGGTATTATTTCTTTCTCTATTATTACTAACTATTTTCTAATATGTATACTCTTCAAATGATCACATAATTTTCATAATATCACATATTGGACCTCGCAGCAAGACCAAAAACTCTGGAATCTGGAGAAACGTGGTAGAGGTCGTGTGACCAAAAGGGTTAGAAGAACTTTTGGGAAGCACCCAGATCTCGGATGTTACAATATGGTATCAAAGCATGTTCCTTTTTTGTTTTTCATTCTATTTGGTGACATTAGAAATGGATAAAAAGGAAATGGATTTTTTAATTAGATGTTTTTGGGAGTAGTGACCTCATGTACAGGGAAAACCAAATTACATCGAATTGAATAATAATTTTTGGATTTTGATCTTTTAGAGTTGATTCATTTTCAACGTTGGGTGAAACAATTGTCTTTTTCGGTTATTATTGATGTCATTGTGGTTGTATTTTGTTGTATCTTGATGAGATGACGGTATTCCATCTCATGCATCATATACAAATTTTTTAGAAATCACATGTCATGCATTCTATCAATGTCATTTAGAGAGCATTACTGATTTCATGCTATGGTGATAGATGTTGTACAAGATAAGAATATTGTTGTGATTGATGTTGTGATATAATTACCTACTATTTTGATAGGTTATTTGTATATGTAATGTTTCACTGGAATGCATACCCAGCATTGGCCCTTGTGGTGGACCTCTTAGATCAGAATTTGGTGGTTCATGTTTTATCTTTAATTTAATTTTGTGATGATATGATATTAATAAGGATGAAAAACATTTATTCCTTGGGAACATGGGCCCTAAATGATCAGACCATGTCTTTCCTGGGCCAAATTTTAATATTTTGAGATTCCAAAGATGTTTCATAGGCTTACTGTGTAACACCCCAAGCTTCCACGGTACGTTTCACTTCGAATAACGCAATAGCGTGTGTTGTACGCAACCTCGAGCTCTAACACACACCACAACGAATTAAACTAGTCGTTTTGAATAGTAATACCTACTTTTTGAAATTTTATAAATTTTATTTATCAAAATGGACTTCATTTTTGGATTCGGAATATCGAAATTAGCCTATGTTGAATTTTTGGTATTTTTCTGAGAACTTCTAATTTTTAAGAATAGTGAAAATTACTTAAAACAACTTTTTTAATAAAATAAATTTATTGTGATAAATTATACTATTTAGTGGTTTTAAAGTATAATTAGAATATATTTTTACCATTTTATCCAATGGTGGTCATTATAATTAATTTAACATTGAAATTGGACATAAACAATTGCCAATCTTTTGATATAAATTGTTTCTTAAAAACACGCTATTTGTTGTGACATCGGGAATTAATTATAAAATTAAATAATGCAACTTATATGCTTGTAATTTTGTAAAATAGACATCATTTTTGAATTTGGAATATCAATTATAGCTTAGGGTGAAATTTTGGCTTTGTTCTGAAAAACTTCAATTTTTGATGAATAGTGAAACCACTAAGTGGTAGTTAAAATAACCGATTTTTCGTTTAAATGAAATATTACCACTTTTGTGATTTGATTTTCAAAAATCCGACATACATGGTTGTCATTATGAATTAAAATGTGGTTCAATGAGATTAAAATAATTTTCTGGTGAATAGTAACTTTTAAGTTCTTAATCGCGATTAGAGGTAATTAGTGTAGTTTAAGGTAAAAATGATGTTTTAATAATATGAGACGAGCTTGACACTTGTCCTACTCCTATTGGATGATTCATGGCCGACCAATACAACCCATGGGTCAACTTGGGGACCCCATGGAGCCACTTTAGTTGGAAAATGACATTAATATATATTTATTTAATGTTAAAATTAAATTGACACAAACATGTGTTGTTTTACTAAAACAATTTTTAATTGGGGTTACACAAGTCCAAATTTTGACTATAAATATTCATTATAAAGATAAAAAGATATTATACATCATAGTATTTTTTTTATAATTTTTATACATTAAATAAATTAAATTATTTCTGACATCATTATGATGCAGCGATGACCTCATTATTTAACGATTTAAATAAAATGAGAAGATAATGAAATATCCAAGGCATAAACTTGTCCAAAGCCTATTGGATGAGTATATTTCGAACCCTTATCACCTTATCCACGAATTATATATGTTTGGGACGTTTAGAATCCGAAAAGCATTATATAATAATGTAACATTTCAATCTTTCCAAAAGAGCCCCTCCTCTCCACTTATAAAAGGCCCCCACCTCTCCCACCTTATTCACACCTTCAAGCCATTTGGCTCGGCAAAACTCTGCCTAAATACTCTCCCAACTCCCCCCTCTTACTCCTAAAAGCCTCAATTTGGGAATAACTCTTCCCAAGGAAGCCTTTGGCTCAAATCAAAAAGAGTTACCCGATTTTGAGGTAATGTCTTCTCTAATGTTGTTTTCTATTATTTTTATTCTTAAACCCCCTAAACTCTTTTTATTAATCTCTTTTGTAACAACACCAGTATCATAAATATACTAGGATGTTGTTATAAGAAGGATTCGAGCTACACTTACACACACCTACATCTAATGGTTAAAGAACATACGGTTTCTGTGGATGGTGAATTTCTGCCTCATGAAACGATGATTGTTCAACACTCATATAACACATTCAAAGGTGGCCATTAAGATGTAACTATATTTATATATGATATAAAATATGTTTATGTTTAACTTATGCTTCTGTATTTCTCATTTATGGCATACTTTATGATTTCCATTATGGGTAAAATGCGTTAATTTCATTTTAGGAAGTGCGGACTACCGCCCCCTCAAAGTTATTTGAATCGTTAATGCCATATGTGGGATGTATAAAGGATGGATTAAATGGTATTATACACTATATTATACTGTAATTATATTATAAATTTATATCATTATGATTTAATTCCATTAAATACGAAATAGAAATGAAAGTAGCATTCATGTGTACGTACAACTTACCGTCTCCATGAACGGTGCATTTCATTTCTTACATCTAAATGTTATGTAATATTATAAATGAATGTATATACTGGATATATATGATATATATGACATCTAAATCATGAATATAATTCTGGAGATAATGGATATTCGACCACATAAACAACTTGTAATTATAAGAAGTTTATTGTTGACTCAAGTACCAAAGATCGACAAAACGACCGTTATTAACTTAAATAATTACATAATGTTCATATCATTGTAATAAGTGATATAAAAAGGATAATGAAATTGAAAATGGTTCTTAATAAGGTATATATTAACTCTAGTTTATTATTCAGGAGGTTAAAGAACGGTTGAGTCAAGTCAGACACGAGGTAAGGGAACTTCTTAACCCAATTTCCATTCTTTGGGTTAATCTCCTACTTTCAAATTATGTCATGATATTATTATGTCGTATATTGAATTTATACTTTCTTTATGTGTAAATATAGTGACTACACATAATAGATCTATTTTATTTTAAAAATGATCTTTTTAAGGACTTCGTCTCAATCTCCTTTCATTGAGGCATATTTGGTTTTATACACAAATTCCTTTTATACGGTGTATAAACCCCTTTGACTTTTACGTTTATTAAAAAGGAATCTTTTTTATACGAAGCATTTACTAAACGACAAAAAAGAATGTTTTTTTCGTACGTATGCGGTGACAACGACTTCTCCGCCGCCATGACCATTATTTGAGTTTTGGCTTCCTCTATAAGCCATACCTTTTTTTAATGAAAAATAAATACCATGTTTTACTTTTCTTTTATTTTGGCATTGAAAATGGTTTTGAAATCGTTTTTATTATATCAATGTGTTGTATTTATATCTTGTGATTGAAATGTGGAAATTTTATGTTTCCTTTATGCATGTTTTATGTGATACGATTATGTTATGGTTTATGATATGTTTAAACCTATTCATATGAGGATTGCATTGGACTTAATAAGTGACGGGTGGAGCCCGCTATAGCTCCTCGATGCATCGGCAGGTCTCATGAGACAAACTAGTGTCTTGACACGAGGCCTTGACAAAATCTTATTTGTGGTCTTGGCACGAGGCCTTGACTACGTGGTTATGATAGTCTGGCATTATGCATTCCATCATTATGAAAGTGGTTATTGTTATTGCATGTGATTATTCGACCAGTAGAATATCCATGTGAAGAAGTGAATGGCATTATCTCATTTTACTTTTTCCATATTATGTTGAAGTTCAAGTTTAAAAGGATTTTGTTTTAGTTATACATTGCCTTAAATGTTAATGTTTATTTATGAAATCTTCTGCTATATTGTTAACCTTACTGAGCATCCGAGCTCACCCCTTTCAATGTTTTAATATTTTCCAGGATGTGAAGAAGTATTTTATGAATGACCTGCAGGGATAGTCTGAAGAGGATAGAAGTGTGGACTATGGAGACTATGTTATTATAGTTTTTCACTTTGTGATGTAATGTAACAATTATGAATGTATCTAGTGTTTCCCAGGCTACTAAACTAATCGGTCTTTTGAGACTTGGTCTTTTGTGATCATGCCAATGTTACGAAGTAATGCACCGGCTCTGGGTAGCTGGGGCTGGGGCGTTACAGTTGGTATTAGAGGAATTTTAGTACAAACCTTGGAAGCTAGATTTAGATAAACTCTGATTAGAGCACGTAGACCTAAGATGAACATTGAGGATTAGTATAGAAGAACTTCTTAGAATTTTGGTATTATAGAGATGTTATGAGTTTTCTGAGCAATACATCCCTGTCTGGATACAAGCAGGTAGAGGCGGCTCTGGCACAGATGTACCTAGGGGTAAAACCCAAAAACACCGCTTTGAGCTAGACTCGAACGGGAACTGGTGCACGACAACAGGCCTTGCTGCACTCTTGGTTACGACACTCCCGGGGGATATTCTTAGGATAATTCTCATTTTCTTTACAAACCACTATGAAGGGTTATGAAAATATACTTCCTCAAAGGAAAAATTTCTTTTTATGATTATGGAATATATCCATAAATAGTTCAATTTATGTAAAGTATTTTACAAATATGGAATTATGCATTTTATTTCATAAACTAATCTAGTTTATGCCATTGTTTAGAAATGGCGCCTAGTGGAAGGAATGGAAACCGTATCAATGCACGCACTCCGTGTAGGGATTTCCCTCCTGCTCAAGATAATTATGGTGGAGCTAGTGATACAACTGGTGCTGATCAGCTTCTCACCGTACTGGGACAACTCACGCAGGTTTTGAATAATAAACTTACTCGTATGGAGCACCCTGATCCACAACGTGGAGGATCAATACTAGACCGTTTCATGAAGAAACAACCACCAACCTTCAATGGGGGTACAAATCCGTTAGTAGTTGAGCAATGGATAAACTCCTTAGAGAAAATAATCCATGCCTTGGGGAGTAGTGAAAGGGAGAAGGTTGTCATGGCAGTTTATCGCCTCACTGGAGATGCCGATCAGTGGTGGTCGCAGATTCAAAACACAAAGGAAGATGATGACGTATCGAATATGGAATGGAGGGAGTTCAAAGAGCTTTTCTTAGAAAAATACTTTCCTCGAGACCATAGAGCAGATATGGAAAGACAATTTTTGAGTCTGAGACAAAAGGAGGATGAGAATGTCGCAAAGTATGAGGCCAACTTTACAAGGTTAGCGAGGTATGCTGTGGATTATATACGTAACCCAAGAGGTAAGATTGATCATTTCATTGATGGGTTAAACCCATTTCTCCGTCGAGCTTTAGTATCACAATCCTTCTCATCATACGAAGATATTGTCTCGTGTGCTATCAAGACAGAAATGGAATTCTCTAAGTCTTATGACAACAAAGTAAAGCAAGAGAAGAAGAGAACGGTGGAACAAGAGATAGATAAAGGGAAAAAGGGAAAGAAGGATTTCCCATTATGTGATAATTGTGGGAAGAATCACCCTGGTACGTGCCTAAAAGGAATGGGAGTTTGTTATAAATGTGGAGAAAAGGGTCACCAGGCTCGTGATTGCAAGGGAAAGAAAGAGGCTATCAAAGTTGAATGCTACAATTGTAGAGAAATGGGGCATTATGCAAATGAATTTCCTAAGCATCAAGGAAACATACCTCAGAAAAGGCCAAGGGATCAAGGCCAATCTTATGCTGTGACTACAGTTGAAGAGGAATAATTAATGTATTGGTGCTTTTGGACTCAAAGATTATATTCTGGTTATAAGAATAATGTGATATATATAAATATTGTACTGCAGTACTTTTTGATTAAGGTAATATGATTAAGGTAATCATATTTTTAGTATGTGACAATAAGATAAACTTTTCTTTGTTTAGGTAATCTGATGTTACAATTGATTTTGGAATTTAGAGACCTTTTAGAGAATGTCTGGACGGAGGTATTTTGGATAACTATTAAGGTTGGAATGGATTAAGTTGAACCATGGATAATATTGTTTAAGGTTAAAGCATTTATGAAGATTATTTTTGGAATATTATGATACTATAGTTTTAGGAAAAGGGTAACCTGTAGGGTGGGGCATAACCCGTCGCGTCGGACAAAGCTGCCGGAATCGAACCCACAACCATAGTGCGACAGGCCTTTATTTCCTACCACTAGCCCACATGAAGTCCCTGGTTATTACAATATAATTTTACTAATCTAAATGGTATGTGTTAACATTTGGAACCTTATACAATTAGGATAAGTATAATATTTTTGAGTTATATTATCTTTTTGAGTGAAAGATGAGTTGAAGGTTGAAACTCTAATTGTCAAGCATAAATATATATATACCTATCTCTTATTCAAAGAATAAATTAATTCTTCAGCTTTAGTAAAGGGATATTAAAACAAAAAAAATGTGTTATCCTAATACCTTATGTCTTGTTGAACTGATGATATTTTAAATCAACATAGATTGAAGGCTTTGAGGCCCTCAATTTGACAGTTGATTGTGATTGATGACCTCAATCACTCCCTACAAATATTTACGTTTTTCCTCCAATTATATGTCTCTAATTTCCACCAATGTTCTCCTAATCGAGATCATAATTGGGTGGTGACTTTTTCATTTCCCATTCCCTCTTATTAAGGCTAAATTTTATTAATCTTATTTCTGATGTGGGTATTCCTCAAAGGTATTTTATCTTTTCAACCTTTTACTTTCAAAGAAAAATTTCAAATTGCGAGGACGCAATTTATTGAAGGAGAGGAGAATGTAACACCCCAAGCTTCCACGGTACGTTTCACTTCGAATAATGCAATAGCGTGTGTTCTACGCAACCTCGAGCTCTAACACACACCACAACGAATTAAACTAGCCGTTGTGAATATTAATACCTACTTTTTGTAATTTTATAAATTTTATTTATCAAAATGGACTTCATTTTTGGATTCGGAATATCAAAATTAGCCTATGTTGAATTTTTGGTATTTTTCTGAGAACTAATTTTTTATGAATAGTGAAAAATACTTAAAACAACATTTTTAATCAAAATAATTTATTGTGATAAATTATACTATTTAGTGGTTTTAAAGTATAATTAGAATATATTTTTACCATTTTATCCAATGGTGGTCATTATAATTAATTTAACATTGAAATTGGACATAAACAATTGCCAATCTTTTGATATAAATTGTTTCTTAAAAACACGCTATTTGTTGTGACAACGGGAATTAATTATAAAATTAACTAATGAAACTTATATGTTTGGAATTTTGTAAAATAGACATAATTTTTTAATTCGGAATATCAATTATAGCTTAGGGTGAAATTTTGGCGTTGTTCTGAAAAACTTCAATTTTTGATGAATAGTGAAACCACTAAGTGGTAGTTAAAATAACTGATTTTTCGTTTAAATGAAATATTACCACTTCGGTGATTTGATTTTCAAAAATCCGACATACATGGTTGTCATTAAGAAGTAATATGTTGTTCAATGAGATTAAAATAAATTTTTGGTGAACAGTAACTTTTAAGTTCTTAATCGCGATTAGAGGTAATTAGTGTAGTTTAAGGTAAAAATGATGTTTTAATAATATGAGATGAGCTTGACACTTGTCCTACTCCTATTGGATGAGTCATGGCCGACCAAGACAACCCATGGGTCAACTTGGGGACCCCATGGATCCACTTTAGTTGGAAAATGACATTTATATATATTTATTTAATGTTAAAATTAAATTGACACAAACATGAGTTGTTTTACTAAAACAGTTTTTAAGTGGGGTTACACAAGTCCAAATTTTGACTATAAATATTCATTAGAAAGCTAAAAAGATTTTATACATCATAGTATTTTTTTTATAATTTTTAGACTTTAAATAAATTAAATTATTTATGACATCATTATGATGCAGCGATGACCTCATTATTTAATGATTTAAATAAAATGAGAAGATAATGAAACATCCAAGGCTTACACTTGTCAAAATCGTATTGGATGAGGATATTTAGAACCCCTATCACCTTAGACACGAATTATATAAGTGTGGGACTTTTAGAATCCGAAAAGCATTGTATAATAATGTAACATTTCAATCTTTCCAAAAGAGCCCCTCCTCTCCACTTATAAAAGGCCCCCACCTCTCCCACCTTATTCACACCTTCAAGCCATTTGGCTCGGAAAAACTCTGCCCAAATACTCTCCCAACTTCCCCCTATTACTCCTAGAAGCCTCACTTTTGGCAGAACTCTTCCCAAGGAATCCTTTGGCTCAAATCAAAAAGAGTTACACGATTTTGAGGTAATGTCTTCTCTAATGTTGTTTTGTTTTATTTTTATTCTTAAACCCCCTAAACTCTTTTTATTCATGTCTTTTGTAAAAACACCAGTATACTAAATATAATAGGATGTTGTTATAAGAAGGATTCTAGCTACACTTACACACACCTACATCTAATGGTTAAAGAACATACGGTTTCTGTGGATGGCGAATTTCTGCCTCACGAAACGATGATTGTTCAACACTCATATAACACTTTCAAAGGTGGACATTAAGATGTCAATATATTTATATATGATATAAAATATGTTTATTTTTTACTTATGCTTCTTTATTTCTCATTTATGGCATACTTTATGATTTCCATAATGGGTAAAATGTGATAATTTCATTTTAGGAAGTGCGGACTACCGCCCCCTCAAAGTGATTTGAATCGTTAATGCCATATGTGGGATGTATAAAGGATGGATTAAATGGTATTATACACTATATTATACTGTAATTATATTATAAATTTATATAATTATGATTTCATTCCATTAAATATGAAATAGAAATGAAAGTAGCGTTCATGCGTACGTACGGCTTACCGTCTCCATAAACAGTGCATTTCATATCTTACCTCTAAATGTTACGTAATATTATAAATGAATGTATATAATGGATATATATGATATATATGACATCTAAATCATGAATATAATTCTGGAGATAATGGATATTCGACCACATAAACAACTTGTAATTATAAGAAGTTTATTGTTGACTCAAGTACCAAAGATCGACAAAACGAGCGTTATTAACTTAAATAATTACATAATGTTAATATCATTGTAATAAGTGATATAAAAAGGATAATGAAATTGAAAATGGTTCTTAATAAGGTATATATTAACTCTAGTTTATTATTCAGGAGGTTAAAGAACGGTTGAGTCAAGTCAGACACGAGGTAAGGGAACTTCTTAACCCAATTTCCATTCTTTGGGTTAATCTCCTACTTTCAAATTATATCATGATATTATTATGTCTTATATTGTATTTATACTTTCTTTATGTGTAAATATAGTGACTACACATAATAGATATATTTTATTTTAAAAATTATCTTTTTAAGGACTTCGTCTCAATCTCCTTTCATTGAGGCATATTTGGTTTTATACACAAATTTCTTTTATACGGTGTATAAACCCCTTTGACTTTTACGTTTATTAAAAAGGAATCTTTTTTATACGAATCGTTTACTAAACGACAAAAGGGAATGTTTTTGTCGTACGTATGCGGCGACAACGACTTCTCCGCCGCCATGACCATTATTTCAGTTTTGGCTTCTTCTACAAGCCATACCTTTTTTTAATGAAAAATAAATACCATGTTTTACTTTTCTTTTATTTTGGCATTGAAAATGGTTTTGAAATCGTTTTTATTATATCAAGGTGTTGTATTTATATCTTGTGATTGAAATGTGGAAATGTTATGTTTCCTTTATGCATGTTTTATGTGATACGATTATGTTATGGTTTATGATATGTTTAAACCTATTCATATGAGGAATGCATTGGACTTAATAAGTGACGGGTGGAGCCCGCTATAGCTCCTCGATGCATCGGCAGGTCTCATGAGACAAAATAGTGTCTTGGCACGAGGCCTTGAAAAAATCTTATTTGTGGTCTTGGCACGAGGCCTTGACTATGTGGTTATGATAGTCTGGCATTATGCATTCCATCATTATGAAAGTGGTTATTGTTATTGCATGTGATTATTAGACCAATAGAATATCCATGTGAAGAAGTGAATGGCATTATCTCATTTTACATTTTCCATATTATGTTGAAGTTCAAGTTTAAAAGGCATTTGTTTTAGTTATACATTGCCTTAAATGTTAATGTTTATTTATGAAAGATTCTACTATATTGTTAACCTTACTGAGCATCCGAGCTCACCCCTTTCAATGTTTTAATATTTTCCAGAATGTGAAGAAGTATTTTATGAATGACCTGCAGGGATAGTCCGAAGAGGATAGAAGTGTGGACTATGGAGACTATGTTATTATAGATTTTTACTTTGTGATGTAATGTAACATTTATGAATGTATCTAGTGTTTCCAAGGCTACTAAACTAATCAGTCTTTTGAGACTTGGTATTTTGTGATCATGCCAATGTTACGAAGTAATGCACCGGCTCTGGGTAGCTGGGGCCGGGGCGTTACATACTGGCCAGAAAATCCAGAAAACATAGAAGGAGACATTATGAACAACCACCATGTGTTAGTTTGTTCTTTAAGAATTGACATTTATTAAGTACACATTGTTTACCATATGTACATTTTTTCTAGTTTTTCTCTATTTAACTGACTGTGTGAGTAGACACGGGGTTGGTATGATTTTGGTAGAACAGGTCATCTACATTGAGTACATGATGTACTATAATCGATCGACCATTTAACTATTTCACTAACGACACAAGTGGATTAAATTTATATTTTACAAGCCTTGTCTAGAGTTTTCACACCATGTTGTGTTACATCAGTGGAACCATGTATTCTTATACTTGTAGATGCACTTGGGAAGGAGATAATATGCAATTAAATGTCGTGTATTAGGAGGAACAAGCCGTGTGTATGGGTGTTACATGACAAGGTTAGAAGAGGAACACACCCATGTTATGGCTTAAGGGAACATGTTATGTAGTGGTTCTAAACACAGTGTAACCCACTTTCAAAAAACATGAAATCTTTCCTTAACCTATTCTGTTCCATAAATTCTAAGTTTCATATTTCGTTAAATCTCGTACATAGGTGTGCACTTGACCTTGCATAATCATGCCACTACGACATTTTCTAGTTGTACACCATGTACAGGGTGATTATCAGAAACCGAAAATGGAAAATAAAGGACTTGTATTATATCCTTATATCATTCGCATCTTGGAACCGACTATTATAATAGAGACAAGTGCAGATTCATAATTCTGTGGAGGATTTATAAGAATGATGCAGAGTTTTCAGGGAGCACCACATCATCCCCCAACTATGGCCGAGTTGACACATATGTTACAACAACAACATCCTCCCACTTTTTCAGGGGATGGAGGACCATGGGCTGAAAAGTCATGGTCGGAGGCCATCCTTTCGATCTTTGAGCATATGGAGATGCATCATGGGAGGAGGGTGAAGATCAAAACTCACATGCTACATGATTCCACAAAGATATGTTTGGATGTTGTTTCACAGGAGGGATGTCATCGAGATATGACTTGTGAAGAGTTTTATAAGAACATCTATGATTACTTCTACGCTGAGACATTGAGGTCCCACTGAGACAAAGAATTCATGCATTTGATGTAGGGTGCTGTTTTAGTGAGGGATTACCCTTCTCTCATTACAGAGCTTCATCACATCGCACCAGTTTTTGGAGGTGGAATGTTATACCTAGCTAGATAATTTTAGGATGTTATTAGGTAAGACATATAATCCTATGTGAGTGTATTCAGGTTGTGTTCGGTGACTGCTATTGTAGACCAGGTGCTGATTATTGAGCGTAATCTGAGGGATTTTAGGGCTGCGAGTTAGGGTAGTTCATCATTCAGGTCTGGTACTCCATCTACTAATAGTTGGAAGTTCCATTGGGATACATTTCATGGTGATTGAATTTTAATGGATGTTTTTTCAAGTATCCCGATGAGTGGCTACTAGTACTGGATGAGTGGGAACATTATACCACAATGCTCGAGAGACGTAGTTGAGTTCTGATACTGTGGAATGATGGGACTTATTCAGCATTTTTGTAGTATGTTCTCACCATCATAAAATGAGAGGGGATCTATTATGACTCTACGTACATGGGAAGGGACCCCAATTCATCATCAGTTAGGGAAATAGATATCATCAGACAGATCAGGATGAGGAGGTGGTCATGAATGAGGTATCCAGATGATAAGTTTTAATCGACAATATCATGGATTAGCTTAGGGTAGTTTGGATGGGTCACCTGATCATAGTACAGGATAGACTATTGTGATGGAGTAGACCTAGAAATATTAGTATCACACACCCTCTATAGTTAGAGGTACGATTCTAGTTTCCTCAATTTTATCTTCTTCCCTTTTTGATATAAGGGCTTCCAATAGTTGTATATTTGTTGTCATTGTGGACAGAATTAGGCCCTTTGTATTTTCTTCTAATGATGTTACGATGCTAGATACTCAATTTGGTATTATAATGGATATTGTACATTAGTGCAAGGACTCCCACTTGAGGTTTGTGGGTGTCACTTCTTATGGGACCTCTCTTTCAAAGAGATTAATGGATTTGATGTAATTATAGGAATGGATTTGTTTGTCTTCTTTCAGGCCATTGTTGACTTTTATCCCTATAGGGTGAGTTTCATGTCACTAGAGGGTGGATCTTTTCAACTCAATGGATAATGGGATGACCAACCGAGTATAGATAGACCCATGTATCATGGATTGGGAGGAATAATATTAGAGATTTCAACTCTATATCTGGATGAAAAAGGAAATTCACAGATGGACTTTCCTCCAGTGGTGGATCATTTCAGAGATGTCGTTCCTGTAAACAATTTAAGATTCCCTTTGGAGAGAGATGATGATTTCCCTATTGATCTTGTTTTAGGAGTGGCACAAGTGTCTATTCTTCCATATAGGATGGCTAAAAAAGTTTTAAAAGATCTCAAGAAGCAGTTAGAGGAGTTGTAGGAAAAGGGTTTCATCCAGCATATTATTTCTCCCTTGGGTTCACCTATCCTTTTTAAAAAGAAGAAGGATGGTACCCTCAGACATTGTGTGAATTATCAGAAGCTGAACCAATTGATGGTCAAGAATTTATATCCATTGATGAGAATTGATGATCTCTAGGATCAATTCTGAGGAGACCGGGTGTTCTCAATGATTTACTTGAGATCTTGTTATCATAAAATGTGCGTTAGACCGTCAAAAACACCTCTTGCTGCCTTTCAAAGCTGGTATAGTCTATACGATTATTTGGTTGTTCAGTTTTTTCTAAAAAACATGCTGGTAGTTTAAATGAAACTGATGAACCAAATTTTCCATCACTACTTGGATTATTTTTTGGTAGTCTTCATGGAATATATCCTGGTGTACTCTCACACTCGACACGACCATGTCATCCATCCTGAGATCATTTTTAGTGTAGTGAGAGAGCATCAGTTAAATGATAAACACTCACGGTGAAACTTTTGGATGGACTGGATTCTCTTCATGGGTCATTAATCTTAGATAACGGATTATCAGTGGATCCAGAGATGGTGAGAGCTATATTTTCCAGGGAGTAGCTAAAAAATGTCTTTCAGGTATAGTGGTTTCTAGGACTGGATGCTTACTACAGACACATTATTCAAGAATTTTTAGGCTTAAAAACACCATTGACATGCCTGACTAAGAAGGGTTCCAAATAATAATGAATAGATTCCCACGATTCATCCATTCAAGAGCTGAAAGGGATATTGACTTCAGTACCGATCCTAATTTTTTAGGATCTGGGAAAGAGTTACATCAGTTATAGTGATGCATCATTTATCATGTTGGGAGCAGTGATTATGAATGGTTAAGGAGTAATTGCATGTCTCAGTAGTTAATTCCACATAGGAGGAATTAACCGACACATGAACTCTAGTTGGATGAAGTTGTGTATACCTTGAATTATTGGAGACATTACATACTGGGATAGTGTTTTGTGGTATACACAGTAAAAAAACACACAAATATAACTTTAAGCAACATGATCTAAATTAAATAAAATGAAGTTGGGTTGAGTAACTTTAGTATTTTGACATTGATCTAGCCAACATTCCTAGGAAAGGAAACCTGGTGGGTGATGGATTGAACAATAGGAATCAGATATAGGCTGTTTAGGATGTAGGAGAGGCAGCTATGTTGGGACCTTTTCTTGTCAAAGAGACCACTGAGTGTGTGGATTTAATTCGGAATAGGATGACTACAACATAGACTCACCTAAAATCTTATGTTGATCGATAGAGAGGACATCTACAACTTCAGGTTAGAGATCAAATTTTTCTACATGTCACACCGATGTTGGGATAAAAGCAGATTCGTAGACATGGGACAATTTCATAGAGGTACATCGGGCCTTTTGAGGTTTTTGAGAGATTCGGGCCGATTGTCTTTCAGTTTCAGTTACCTCAGAGGTATCAGGCTATGCATGTCGTCTTTCATGTTTCTTTACTATGACCTTACATTTCAGACCTGTCTCATGTTTTTCAACCCTAGGAGGTTGATTTGGATGTGGATTCATTCTTAGTGGATCACCCTATTTGGATTGTGGATTGCAACATGAAGGTTCTTTATGGCCAGTCTGTTCCTCTGAGATGGGTGTCATGGAAGTACAAGCCTGTGCAAGATGAGACTTGGGAGAGGGAGACCGATGCGCGATCATAGTTATCAGAGTTGTTCAATGATTCTTTTTCTCCACTCATGGAACGTTAATTTCGGGATGGATTTCTATAAGGGGAAGAGTTTGAAAGAATGCGGATCTTTTATCAAGTATGGATCTTTTTATCTGTTTGTTTTGAGGAAAAAGGAATAAAAGAATATTTTTTTACTACATGCCATATACTTCTGAGTACACGCCATGTACCTAGATTTTCTTGTACAATTGTATTTTGACCGTGCAATGTCTAAGTACATGGCCATGCGGTGACATGGTTGTCCGCATAATTAAGGGGCTGGTAGACACTACATCCCATAATGTGTTATTTATGAACTCACAATGTAGTTTTCTTTTTATTTGATATGTTGGAGCAGGGTCACATCTCGTGTATGTAAAACATCTTCTTCACATGTTTCCAACAAGAGCGCTATTGAACGATGGATGAAGTTCAATCTCGTGATTCAATGTCTGGTCTCCAATTGAGACACTATTAGATGTGTTGGAATCCCACCTGTGCGTTCTTAAACCTACTTGTGCCCATGTTTGTAATTCATAATCTCTTGTGAGTTAATCAAGGGTAAGAGTTTTCAATTATTTTGTAGATCTAAACCATTTTAGGTCGATTCATGGGATAACTATAACATCCTTCCTTTTATAACATAAACTTTCATTACATTACACAAAACTGAGGATCTTTAAGGTTTAGTGTCTTGGAAACGAGGAACATAATACATGAAAACAACATAAAACATTCCTCTTAAACACTTGAAAGGCTTCTCCTTATGTTCATCCTATGTTCATTACTGCATCTCATAACCTGGGGACATACATCAAAATAAAGGGTGAGAAGAAGGCCCAGTAATGGAAACAAGAGAAACATTTTACATGTGAACTTGAGATACTTCAATAAGGACATGAAAAGAACTTTAAGGCATTAGAAAGAAATCATGAGGCATTTAATAATAAAAATAACATTTTCCATAACTTGAAGATGTGGCTACATCATTTAACATAGACAATCATGAACATATCACCAAGGTCCATCCCCAAGGAGTCATTTGAAAATTACCAAGGTTATTCACCAAGGTATCGTGAAAATTGTAATCTCTAGTGGTTACATCATTACCCAATGAATTGGAGCGCTATCAGGGCGCACCCCCAAATTTTCCTTTATTATCATGTGAGCTACATATATAATCATCAAAAATTTCATAAATAACCCACATATCATAAAATAAATGGGTTTCATTTCATAATCATAAAGTTTTAAAAACTGCTTTAAAGACATGATCTTTACGGCACTTTAAACCCACGGAAGGGAAAGCGGGTCTCATGTATCTAAATCCCAGAATTTAAAATGGAAAATTTTGATATATATGTGAATACCCTTGTAGAAATAAGAGCTTTTAGTATTCACTTTATAACATAAAATAATTTTGAGAAAAGAGAGAGGTATTTTGAGACGAAAATTTTGCAGCATAACGGCTATGTTACAAGGTTTTAGAAAACATTGAAAAGAGAGGGGAAATGGGTCACCCACTCATAAATGATCCATAAAACAGTAAGGGAACATAATAATAAGGATATATGGACATGGTAATGAAATTTTAAGTACATACCTATTGAAATTAAAAACATGGAAGGAAGCCAAAAATTAGATTTCTCTTATGAAAATTCGGTAGCCTAACGGCGTCACTTAAACTTCAATAAAAAATAATTGACAAGATCAAATAGGGTCTCTCATCAAATGATCATAAGAGATCAGTATGATAGATATAGAGATCATACCCCAATATAACAAAAAGTAACTTGAAATACTTGACATGAAAATCGAACTTGAAAAATGAGAAGGGTGAAAGAATCCCTTAAAGATTTGGCAGCCTAACAGCGTCACTTAAACTTCAACAAAATTGAATTGACAAGGTCAAATAGGGTCTCTCATCATATAAACATAAGAGTCCAGTATGATAGATATAGAGATCATACCCCAACATAATAGAAAGGAACTTGAAATAATTGACATGAAAGTAGAACTTCAAAATGAGAATGGTGAAGAACCACTTAAAAATTCGGCAGCCTAACGGTGCCACTTAAAACTTCAAAATACTGTATTGAAGAGATCAAATGGGGTCTCTCATCATATGATCATAAAAGATAAGTATTATAAATTTATAGATCATACCCCAACATAATAAAAAGGAACTTGAAAGACTTGACATGAATGTAGAACTTTGAAAAAGAGAAGGGTGAAAGAATCCCTTAAAAATTCGGCAGCCTAACGGCGCCACTTAAAATTTCATAAAACGAAATAATGAGAGTAAGAAGGGATATCTCATTATATGAACATAAAAAGGGCAGTAAGAGGAGTATAAAAGAACATCCTTCAACATAAGAACATGGAGCATAAAAGGAATGACATAAAAGACAGCACTTGAAAAGAAAGAGAGGGGTCGGATCCCTTACCTTAAAATGTAACTCTTAAAACTCAAAGGTTGGGACCTTGAGGGCTTGGGGGCACCTTGGGAGGACTCCTTGTGAGGTAATGAGACCAGAACTTCGTTGGGGAAGAGTGGGGAGTCGAATGGATGAGGTGAGGGCTTGGTATTTATAGGGAAAGTGAGGGGACAAGGCATTAATGGCCAAGGGACACCTCACATGTGCTTTTCTCAAACCCATGTGCTCTCCCTTGGCATTTACCATGGAGTTAGGCCAAATGGGGCCCCCAAAACAATAATGCATCACCCTTGTCTGGCCGACCCTTAAAATATCTCATGACATCACTATGACACTGTTATGATGTCATTAAACATACCGAAACCCTAAAACTGTATTTTTACTATTCACTGAAAATTCAACTTTCTCAGAAAAATCCCAAAGTTTCACACTAACCAAATATCAATGCTCTGATTTCAAAAATGAACTCCATTTTATAAAAATAATTTTCCAAATATTTTTAGTTTTATTTTTAAATAAATACACTATTCACCGAAAATTCATTTTTTTCAGAAAAAAAACCCCAAAAATTACCATAGCATAATATCGGTGCTCTGAGTTCAAAAATGAAATCCATTTTATAAAAATAATTTTCTAAATATTTTTAATTTAACTTTTAATTAAAAAAACAATATTCACCTGAAAAAACTAATACTTGAATAATAATTTATAAAACCGTTATTTAACCATTTTATTGAATCAAATTACTTAATCAAGGTGCCTAGATTATTTTAAAACTTTCTTTAAGTGAGATTACTAATCCATTTGGTCATATTACTAATCCTAATCATAAAATCACTATTCATAATTTACTATTCATCAAAAATCAAGTTGATCTTATTAGACTCCAAATTTTGTACTGAACATAATTGTAGAAGACCATTTTTTGAAAATCATTACACATTTTTAATTATTTAAGGTTTACATAAACATTTTTTAAAATATCCTTTTTCTAAAATTCATCAAAAATATGTATACTATATTTATCCGGTAATTTGAAAATTCATAAACATCATCATAAGAAGAAATCCCAATTTTTATTTAAACAAAGGATTACACAAGGCAATCACGGTCTCCTTACATAGCCCCTTATCACACCAGCATAGGACCTAAGTGTAAGGTGTGCTAAGGTGAGAGAATCTGAGGGAGGCTCGACCAACATCGCACGAGTCGTAATTTCTATTAGTTTGAACTTCTCGCGAAGTCGATCCCGTTCTAGCTTCACACGATGAATTTCAGCTTGGGTTTGGTCCAGAGCAAAGCCCAGTGGTGCTACCTCCTTCCCAAGTTCTGTTAGATGGGCTTCGATCGGTCCAAGACTACTGGGTGAGGCCATCGAATCTTCTTTATATATTAATTAACCAAGATTGCTTGTATTTAGAGATAGTAATCAAAACATTTAGTTTCCAGCGGTCATATTGACCAATGGTCAAATAATAGTCAAAACCCAACAGTCTCATTTTAATTATACTCATGTTATCAAATAAAACAGAAAATAACACATGAGATTAGAAAACAAGATTTATTCAAAATTTCGGGCCGTTACAATCTTCCCCCCTTAAGAAATTGCGTCCTCGCAATTTTAAAAAAATTGGGTTTTGAAATTTCATTGAAAGTCCCACATCGGAAAAAGAGTCGGTGACGCCATTACTTTAAAAGAAAGAGAAGGGAGTAAAAAGGCCACCCAAGTTTACTCATACTGGGATTCCATGTAGGAAAGATGGACATGGAGGAGAAAACAAAGGGTCACGTCCTAAAGGAGAGTGATAGAAAACATGATTAGGAGGAAGTTAACCACCAGAAAATCCCAACATTATTATGTGTGCAAGCGGTCTTTGATTACCTAGTAGGAAACGTAAACCAACAACGTTTTTGTTTTATGTTCCTTTTCATAACTTTGAGGAATTCATTTACAACATAGAACAAAAACATAAGGAAATATATCTACATTCATGTAGAGTTTCATCCTTTAAAAAGTTTCTACCCAAAACTAATCTTTTCTCCAAACTATGAGCATTCGAAACTACTTGGTCTCATCAAAACACAAGAATCATCTTCTAGAGAATCACATAATCCATAAAAGATTAACTATCTATTTCTTTTATCTTTAAACATTATCCCAAAAACCGAAAGGGTAAGGTAAAACAACTCTTCAAAAGAAAGAATCCCATAGGAATGGAAACTACTTTTAAATCTTCAAGGTTCCATGGTACTACCCAAAGTTTATCATAGACCACTCCATAAATAATGGTCCTTAAAATTCCTCAAAATAAACTAAACTAAGATTGAAACCCAAATACAAGAAGGATTTGATAACATAGTCTTCCAAAATAAACTTCATTGTTCATCTCCAAACAACATCAACCTCTCCTAACATCTTATAACAAAATTAGCTAACCTAAACATATTTTACCCAAGATAGGTTAATCATTCCCATAAGTAACCTAAATTACTATAAGTCCACCTTAAATTAATCAATTCTTCAAAATATAAGTCATCCTTACTCCTCAATGAAAATACCGTAGTAATCTATTTACCTAGATCATATAGGGTCCCCAAAATAGTGAACATCTTCCAAAATAATAATCATCCTTTAATCCAAAAATCATTGCATTTCCTATCACATTGGTTGTTGGGACATGTTCTTCCATTTCTAACCATTAACTAAGATGAGAATGTATAATTAGAGGCTTAAATACTTAACCAATAATCATGAAAAGGAACTTAAAGCATATAAGGATAACTTGTAGAAGAAAAGTATACCCTAACATGTGATCCCCTAGGTTCCCATCTAGGTTATCCATGATCATATATTCTTATGTGAATCTTTATTTTGTTTTATCCTTGTTCCTTTAATAATGGTTCATACTAAGCTTATTAATTTACCAAAGCATATCCCCCGGGAGTGTCGTAACCAAGAGTGCAACAAGGCCCGTTGTCGTGTACCAGTTTCCGTTCGAGTCTAGCTCGAAGCGGTGTTTTCGGGTTTTACCCCTATGTACATCTGTGCCAGAGCCACCTCTACCTGCTCGTATCCAGACAGGGATGTATTTGCTTGGCAACCCATTACCGAATACTCACCAAAATACCAGGAAGATTTCCTATATATAAACTTTTATATAGGCTTCTTCCTAAAGTTTTCATATCCTAATTTCCAAAAATAACTAAACCATCCTTTGATACCAACTATAACATCCCGCCTTTTTATAACATAAACTTTCATTACATTACACAAAACTGAGGATCTTTAAGGTTTAGTGTCTTGGAAACGAGGAACATAATACATGAAAACAACATAAAACATTCCTCTTAAACACTTGAAAGGATTCTCCTTATGTTCAACCTATGTTCATTACTGCATCTCATAACCTGGGGACATACATCAAAAGAAAGGGTGAGCAGAAGGAACAGTAATGGAAACAAGAGAAACATTTTACATGTGAACTTGAGATACTTCAATAAGGACATGAAAAGAACTTTAAGGCATGAGAAAGAAATCATGAGGCATTTAATAATAAAAATAACATTTTCCATAACTTGAAGATGTGGCTACATAATTTAACATAGACAATCATGAACATATCACCAAGGTCCATCCCCAAGGTGACATTTGAAAATTACCAAGGTTATTCACCAAGGTATCGTGAAAATTGTAATCTCTAGTGGTTACATCATTACCCAATGCATTGGAGCGCTATCAGGGCGCACCCTCAAATTTTCCTTTATTATCATGTGAGCCACATATATCATCATCAAACATTTCATAAATAACCCACATAGCATAAAATAAATGGGTTTCAGTTCATAATCATAACGTTTTAAAAACTGCTTTAAAGACATGATCTTTACGGCACTTTAAACCCACGGAAGGGAAAGAGGGTCTCATGTATGTAAATCCCAGAATTTAAAATGGAAAATTTTGATATATATGTGAATACCCTTGTAGAAATAAGAGCTTTGAGTATTCACTTTATAACATAAAATAATTTTGAGAAAAGAGAGAGGTATTTTGAGACGAAAATTCTGCAGCATAACGGCTATGTTACAAGGTTTTAGAAAACATTGAAAAGAGAGGGGACATGGGTCACCCACTCATAAATGATCCATAAAACAGTAAGGGAACAGAATAAGAAGGATATATGGACATGGTAATGAAATTTTAAGGACATACCATTTGAAATTAAAAACATGGAAGGAAGACAAAAATTAGATTTCTCTTATGAAAATTCGGTAGCCTAACGTCGTCACTTAAACTTCAATAAAAAATTATTGACAAGATAAAATAGGGTCTCTAATCTTATGATCATAAGAGATAAGTATGATAGATATAGAAATCATACCCCAATATAATAAAAAGGAACTTGAAATACTTGACATGAAAATCGAACTTGAAAAATGAGAAGGGTGAAAGAATCCCTTAAAGATTTGGCAGCCTAACGGCGTCACTTAAACTTCAACAAAATTAAATTGAAAAGGTCAAATAGGGTCTCTCATCATATGAACATAAGAGTCCAATATGATAGATATAGAGATCATACCCCAACATAATAGAAAGGAACTTGAAAGAATTGACATGAAAGTAGAACTTCAAAATGAGAATGGTGAAGAACCACTTAAAAATTCGGCAGCCTAACGGCGCCACTTAAAACATCAAAATACTATATTGAAGATATCAAATGGGGTCTCTCATTATATGATCATAAAAGATCAGTATGATAAATTTAGAGATCATACCCCAACATAATAAAAAGGAACTTGAAAGACTTGACATGAAAGTAGAACTTTGAAAAAGAGAAGGGTGAAAGAATCCCTTAAAAATTCGGCAGCCTAACGGCGCCACTTAAAACTTCATAAAACGAAATAATGAGAGTAAGAGGGGATATCTCATTATATGAACATAAAAAGGGCAGTAAGAGGAGTATAAAAGAACATCCTTCAACATAAGAACATGGAGCATAAAAGGAATGACATAAAAGATATCACTTGAAAAGAAAGAGAGGGGTCGGATCCCTTACCTTAAAATGTAACTCTTAAACCTCAATGGTTGGGACCTTGAGGGCTTGGGGGCACCTTGGGAGGACTCCTTGGGAGGTAATGAGACCAGAACATCTTTGGGGAAGATTGGGGAGTCGAATGGATGAGGGGAGGGCTTGGTATTTATAGGGAAAGTGAGGGGACAAGGCATTAATGGCCAAGGGACACCTCACATGTGCTTTTCTCAAACCCATGTGCTCTCCCTTGGCATTTACCATGGAGTTAGGCCACATGGGGCCCCCAAAACAATAATTCATCACCCTTGTCTGGCCAACCCTTAATATATCTCATGACATCACTATGACACAGTTATGATGTCATTAAATATACTGAAACCCTAAAACTGTATTTTTTCACTGAAAATTCAACTTTCTCAGAAAAATCCCAAAGTTTCACACTAACCAAATATCAATGCTCTGATTTCAAAAATGAACTCCATTTTATAAAAATAATTTTCTAAATATTTTTAATTTTATTTTTAATTAAATACACTATTCACCGAAAATTCATTTTTTTCAGAAAAAACCCCAAAAATTACCATAGCATAATATCGGTGCTCTGAGTTCAAAAATGAAATCCATTTTATAAAAATAATTTTCTAAATATTTTTAATTTAACTTTTAATTAAAAAAACACTATTCACCCGAAAAAACTAATACTTGAATAATAATTTATAAAACCGCTATTTAACCATTTTATTGAATCAAATTACTTAATCAAGGTGCCTAGATTATTTTAAAACTTTCTTTAAGTGAGATTACTAATCCATTTGGTCATATTACTAATCCTAATCATAAAATCACTATTCATAATTTACTATTCATCAAAAATCAAGTTGATCTTATTAGACTCCAAATTTTGTACTGAACATAATTGTAGAAGACCATTTTTTGAAAATCTTTACACATTTTTAATTATTTAAGGTTTAAATAAACATTTTTTAAAATATCCTTTTTCTAAAATTCATCAAAAATATGTATACTATATTTATCCGGTCATTTGAAAATTCATAAACGTCATCATAGGAAGAAATCCCAATTTTTATTTAAACAAAGGATTACACAAGGCAATCACGGTCTCCTTACATAGCCCCTTATCACACCAGCATAGGACCTAAGTGTAAGGTGCGCTAAGGTGAGAGAATCCGAGGGAGGCTCGGCCAACATCGCACGAGTCGTAATTTCTATTAGTTTGAACTTCTCGCGAAGGCGATCCCATTCTAGCTTCACACGATGAAGTTCAGCTTGGGTTTGGTCCAGAGAAAAGCCCAGTGGTGCTACCTCCTTCCCAAGTTCTGTTAGATGGGCTTCGATCGGTCCAAGACTACTGGGTGAGGCCATCGAATCTTCTTTCTATATTAATTAACCAAGATTGCTTGTATTTAGAGATAGTAATCAAAACATTTAGTTTCCAGCGGTCATATTGACCAATGGTCAAATAATAGTCAAAACCCAAAAGTCTCATTTTAATTATACTCATGTTATCAAATAAAACATAAAATAACACATGAGATTAGGAAACAAGATTTATTCAAAATTTCGGGCCGTTACAATAACATTCAAGTATATCAATCATATAACATAGAGGTTGGTGGCTTGTTCCTTTATTTGTTCATATTTGGATTATTAATTAAAGAAGTTCAACATGCCCACATTTTTCATTTATCTTGATTTATAAGTTAATCATGTTATTACCTACTAAGGATTGATTGATGATAACATGTTTTTTCTTATGTGTAGAGTTGGATACCTTGTCTATGGGCCACCCCATGGGTGTGTTTACCTTGTTTGATTGTTTATGGACATTTGGTTCATGTTTCCAATTAGGCATAACTTTTTTTCCATTCCTTGTTTGAATTGGATGGAGTTGATTGATTATATGAAATGTCTGTGATATGATTTGTGAATGATTATCCATGTAGTAATTTTATATTAAAAGATCCTCTTTTATATAATATGCACACTATTTTTCCAATTGACAAGGAGAGCCTTAGACCATGAAGACTTAGGTGGCTTCCAGATTACATGTATGTATTATGTTTTCCAATGGACTGGGTGATATTTGGAATAAGAAGACTGAGGGGACTTCTAGATTATTTATAGAGGACAGTGAGAGCCTTGGTGTAAAACGTTGACCAAAGGGGTTATACATTGAATGTATTCAAAGGGGGCGTAATTTATTGAATATATGATATGGGGGACAATGGGTTTTGATTGTGAGAGGTTTCCCATAAGGTCATTTTTTAATAATTGAATGATTTTGATGAGTCTTCCAAGCCAAAGAACAAGCATGGGTTTGGTCTTACATTATTGTTTAAATGGTCTGATGAAATGTTTATTTTGGTTACTCTACATGGGGGATATAAATATTTGGATAGATCCAAGGGTAATGTGATTCCATAAGTGAATAAAAATTTTAAAATGGATGTTATTGAAAACAATTTGCTTATTTTTTAGTAATTCCTAATTTATTTCATCAGTTTTTTATATTACCTTCTATATATATTAACTGATTGATAGGCATAGATCTTTTGATGGTTTTGTAATCGGATTCCCCACACACCATATTTGAGTAATGCTTTTGGACCCATGCAGATTATACGATTTGAGGTATAGATAAGGAAAATATACCTTCTTCATCTGGTACTTGATTACTTTGGGAGTTTGAGAGCATGGGACAAAATTGAGGCATGTGATGCTATGTAAGTTTACTTATTTTAATTTTTTAATGGATTTTATTTTATTTCCAACATTGGGTTATGTTTAGGCTGATTTCCTAGACACATGTGGCATGTGTCATTTTATATATGATATGGATTCTGTTGATTTTACTTTTAGTCTTCTTCTATTTATTTCTGTTTTGGATTATCACTTACACTATTGCATCTAATTATATTCCACTATGTATAAACTTCATGTCATGACCCGTACGAGTGGGTCCTGTGCCACGACTTCCCAAGGCCGACTCCAATAGAACATGGGCTGGTGACTAGCACCGAGTAGGCATATTACTTACAAGGGAGGTATTGCCTAAGTACCTGTACACAAACACACATCTCCAAGACCACAAATGTTGAAATGTAAAATCCTCTAAGGAAGAATATTCATGCATACAACTAAACCCTACCAATAGAGATCGATGAAAAGAATGTACTGAAAGTAAACAGTGAAAAAGCACAAGCCCACAAAAAACAAGAGTCTGAAAACTACAAAGTCCAACCTATAAACACAAAGAGGTACTAGGACTACTACTCGTAACCGTAGGAACACCTCGGCCTGTAGGGAACTCTGAAATCTCAGTCATGTCCTTGTCCACCATGGACCCTATCAAAAGGCTTCTCATCTAAACAAGACACAACACATACGGGCAAAGCCCGTGTAGGGGTGGGTATAACAATACTCAGTAGAGGACCTAGAAAACCCCAAATAAATACACAAAGAAAAGGTACAGTCAGCCCATACATAATATATGTGTACTGAACATATAACTAGTGTAACAGAAATAATCTAGATATACTCACAACCCAGACACGCTGTCTATGGAAAAGTCACCCAACCACATACCCCCCGCTAGGGATTCCGTTTGAAGATTCCACGAAGCACTAGTCGGGGAAAAATCACACCATGAGTCTGATAGCTCTGATGACGTCTGTCTGAGAAGTATCGTTCATCAAGAAAATCCATGAGAGATAGATACACTCATTATGGGAGAACACACTCCTGAGTGGGGAAAGATCAAAATAGATATATACTCTCATTATGGGTGAAAAAACTCCTGAGTGAGGAAAGATCACAATACACAGATAAGGATCACTGCCAGGGCATTGGCGAATACTGCGACTCATCCAAATTTATCTGCTATGTAGAGGATCAACGCCTGGTGGAGTTGGTCACATCAATTCTTGACTCTACCTGGGGTTAATAATGAATAGAGGATCTCGCTCCAGGCCTCTTGGAGGGATGCTCGACTCTCTCTCAGAATTTCATGTTGGAGGGATCATACTACTGTAGAAGGAAACGATACCCGACCATCAAATGAATGAGAAAATGGGGAAATCAATCAAAAAAACATGTCTAATATTTGGTTAAAAAGATGATAAACCCGTGTATGAAAAATTATATGGCATGTAGAAATGTCACATGCTATGTTCTCTAACCCTAGGTACTTCCTGTGTACAACAACCTGGGTTTCAAGGATCATCGTGTAAAAAGGTAGTACACAATGTTTAGTACTAATCACACCCTGTGTCTGAGTAACTGGGGTCGACTCCGTGTTTGTGGCCGTGTGCCGGTACGCGGCTGTATCCCATGTTCACGACCCCGTGTAACTAATACATGGGGTAACCCGTGTGGCTTGCCTAGTCTGGCTGTGTGGTGGAGTACCCGACCATGTACTCCATCCCATTTCTCTGTATCCCTTGGATACATGACGAGTCCCACCTATTCACCTCTACCATGATGCGTAAGGTCTACATGCCATGTTCTGAAGTTGTGTAGTCCACCCCGTTTGCATGAACGTTCCAAAATACACATTGAGATTTGGGGAAAGACCAACACACCATGTGACCAGGGTCACACGCTGTGAGATTACTATCTGAACCCCAAAACTATAGGTTCCACTTCCGGTAGTACACGACATGTTCTTCAAAAGTACACGCTGTGAATTATGAAATTCTCCAGAATCGTGAGCCACTGCATCACGCCTCCAGTGTTTCCCATTTTTAAATTCGGCCGTCTCATCTCAACAAAACTCTAGATCCATGGTCACCCTGACGTCCCTAAGTCCTCTCCATTGTTTCCGGGCCTCTGATTGCCCCCAAAAATGTGTTTTTATCCACTCGCATGAAGAATGCTCAAAGAATGCTAATTCTTGAATAGTGTTGGTTCATTCACTACCATAATCTTCTCTCCTTCTCTAGGTCGCCACGATCTCAGATCTCTAATTTGGTATCATTATGCCGCAAAACAGATGTGCAACGATCCATTGTTCATCGCCCTATGATGAAAGCGATGAATACACGACAAGAAAGGGGGAGGAAATCTAGAAAAAATAAATTGAGTAATGAACCTCCACCATCGCTCATCAAGGCATTTATCCTCTCCCGTTAGTATGATCAAACTGAGCAGGGTCAAAAATATATACAATATACAATAATGATGGATTAACTCCCCGAGATCTACCCAATAAACCCTCCCGTAAAAAAATTCGAATTCGTGGATCAACCTGTTCATAGGTTGATCCGCGTTCATCATTTAACCCAAAAATGGTGAAGAATAAATTGAAATAACAAAACCCTACCTCGATCTAGTTGAAGAACGAGCGTAGCGTCGGGTCGTTGGTGAGGTTCGTTAGATCTAAGATGCTTCGTCGTTCGTCGGTGAGTTCTCCTCTAGATCTCCTAGAGTCTCCCTCTCAAATCACAAGGTTATGAGGCTAACCATAAAAAAATACCATATAAAGGTATTTAAAAGAGAGGAAATTAGGTCACTGAAGAAAAAGGAAACTTTTTAAAAAAATAATTTAATATTTTATTTTATTTCCATTTGACGACCCAAAAATAACTATTGCAGCCGACCCACACTAATCTATGTTAGGCCCTGAAAAAGGTAAAAATGATTATTTGAATGCAACGATGCCCTTAGATTTCTGATATGAGCACCCATTTAAAAGATATTACACTTTTTCTGGAAAACCTCTCCCATGTGATGTTTAAAATTTCGACTCATTTCAAATATTTATTTCAGGACCTCCGGGTATCATAATCACACGTCATCGAAAGTTCTAGTCCTGAAATAATTCCATATAATATTTAAAAAATAATACCCGTAAAATTTGAGACATTCCATTCTCTCCAACTTGGGGCTTTGGGTCCATGAAAATCCAAAACGAAGACTACTCAAAAATATGTGGGTACTGGTCACAGATCTGAGCCTTCTGCTCTAACGTGCTCACCTAAAGATTCCCATGCTGCCTCCAAACAAGCACCAAGTAATTTGATCACCCATGAATGATCCTCTCATAATGATCCCCAATCACCACTGGGTACTCAGAAAAGGTCACTACATCCTTGATGTCCAGCTCTCCCCAGTCGATGACGTCCGATGGGTCACACACGTACCTCATCAGTTGTGACACGTGAAAGACATCATGTACTCGATGCATCTATGGTGGTAGAGATATGTGGTACACCACCTCTCAAACTCTCCACAGTATCTGAAAAGGTCCAATAAACCACAGATATAACTTTTTGTCCAAACCAAATCTTTTCATTCCCCGATGATGTGAGACGCAAAGAAAGACATGGTCACCCTCCTCAAATTCGAGAGGCCCCTGTCGTCCGTTTGAATAAGTCTTCTTCTAGATTTGTGCAATCTTCATCAGCTCCCGGATGATCTGAACCATCTCAGTAGTAGCTCTCACCATCTCAAGACCCATGAGTGCAGACTCTCCGGGGTCAATCCAGCAATGTAGTGACTGAGATGGTCTCCCCTACAATGTTTCAAATGGTGCCATACCAATGGTGGAGTGGTAGCTGTTGTTGTATACAGACTACACCAATGATAGGTATTCCTCCCAAATGTGACCAAATTCCAAGATATATTCCCACAACATATCCTCCAGGACATGGATGGTTCTCTCCGTCTGACCATCGGTCTGGGGATGAAACGTCGTGCTCAGGTGTAGCTGAGTCCCAAAAGACTCCTACAATCCCTTCCACCAATGGGATGTGAAATGGGCATCTTGATCTGAGACTATTGTTGAATTAACTCCATGAATACAAACTATCTCTTGCACATAGTGGCATCCCAAGCTCTTTAAGAAACTATGCTCCCTAATAGCTAGGAATTTGGATGACTTGGTGAGTCAGTCAATGATCACCAAGATGGAAACAATACACTTGGAAGTCCGTGGAAATCCCATCATGAAGTACATAGATATCTCATCCCACTTCCAATATAGTGCATCATGGTGGTGAGAAAATCTTCCAAGAACCTGGGGCTCAGCCTTCACCTGCAGGCATGTGAGACATCGAGAAACAAACTCTGTTACTGCCTTCTTCATGCCTGACCACCAGAACTGCCGTCGGAGATCCTGGTACATCTTCACCACTCTCAGATGTACCGCCAAAAGGGATGTATGAAAATCCCTCAGGAAAACATTCTGTAACACCACTGGTACAACAATGCATCCTATGAAAAGAAGTATGTTCTCCCCACCTTATGAATATCCTTGAGAAGCATGTCCTATGAAAAAATGGGCAGAGAAAAACTCACTATCGACATCCCCAAGCTGCATCTCCCAAACTCGCTGTGATAGTGGGGGGTGACAACCATCGACTGAAGGTAAGAATCATCCTCCCTGTCCATGAAAGATAGCTGCAACGTGGCTAACTGTTCTGTCGCCTCGCTCAACAACAACGAGCTAGACCTTCTGCTAAGATCATATTCCACCTTGTTCCCTTTCCGAGAAGTATCGATGATCTCACAGTCAAATTCTTGGAAGAAATATAGCCAACGCCTCTATCTTAGATTCAGATCCTTCTATGAGAAGATGTACTTGAGGCTCTTTTGGTCAAGTTAGAGATGAACCGCTCACCCCAAACGTTATGTGGCCACATATTCAATGCGAAGACTACCGCTGCCAATGTGAGATCATGGGTCACATAGTTATACTCTTGTTGTCTAAGCTCGTGCAAACCATAAGAAATTACCACTTATATATTCATTAGGAAATATCCATGCCCAGTCCCTAATGCATCGTAGAAAACTATGTACTTGACACCCTCCTCCGGCAATCTCATGATCATGGTGATCGTCAAGATCTACCTCAACTACTTGAAAGCTTGCTGGAAATTTTCCTTCCACAAAAAGGGTATCCCCTTCCTGGTCAAGGATATCATCAGTGTTGATATTCCAGAGAAATCAAGAATAAATATCTGCTAATATCCTACCAACCTAGGGAAGCTCTGCACCTCCATCACGCTCCAAGGTGGATCCCTAGCTAACACTGCCTCCCCCTTGGCTAGGTCCACATCTACACCATCCTCTAAGATGATATGTCCAAAAATGTGGAACTCCTGAATCTAGAACTGGAACTTAGAGATCTTCCCATAAAGATGGTTCTCCCGGAGTATGCCTAGAACCATCCGCAGGTGTCTCATGTTCTCCTCCAATGACACCATGTACATAAGGATTCCGTCAATGAAAACTACTAAGAACCGGTCTAAGTACAGCTAGAAGATCTGGTTCATCATTTCTATGAATACTACGAGTGTTTTTGTCAAGCTAAAGGGAATAACCAAGTACTCAATGTGACCGTAGAAGTACCTAAAATCTTTCTTCGGTATATCCTCATCTCGTACTTGTAACTGGTGATAACATGATCGAAGGTCAACATTTGAGAACCATTGTGCCCCTCTCATCTAGTCTAAGAGGTTGTCAATTCTCGGTAGTGGATACATGTTCTTCACCATTTTCTAATTCAGGAACTGGTAATCCATTCCCAACCTCAAACTCTCATCTTCCTTTTTGGCAAACAAGACTAGGTCCACGCAGGGTGAAACGCTGGGTCTTACGAAACCCTTTCTTTGCAACTCCTCCAACTGAACCCTCATCTCGCGAAGCACTGAGGGAGCCATTTGATATGCTGATGAGGAAATTAGTGTCGTACAGGGGTGTAAGTTGATGCAAAAGTTGATTTCCCAGAGGGTAGGTAGTCTTGGAACATCGTCAAGAAAGACTTCCTCGTACTCCGCCACTACTTCTTGGAACTGGGATCTTACAATATCTACTGCTCTGAGGGTAAGTCTAGCCAACTCATGAGTGATCGGCTACACCCTCATATTATTGAGCCCATTATGTACTTCCTGGGTCTCCTTTTCTCCAACAATGGAAAACCTTGTCCCATCACAGTAGACACACCACACTCTTCGCCTAAAATAGTCGATCTGGGCATGAACCGAAGATAACCAATCCATACCGAGAATGATGTCCTAAGTCTGTGATGCTACCACCAAGAGGTTCCAACCGAAACTCTAGCCCCAATGGTAATATCACACTATCTGTAAAGGTGTGTGATCGTCGAGCCTCCTTTTGTAGGTGTCTCCAAGTGTAATGACTGAGTCAACGGCTCTAACAGTATCTAAAGGATTCACACAAAACATGTGGCGATGGAGGAATGTCTGGAACCTTTGTCTTTATGTATGGAATCTAAGGTACAGAAGACACAGATCTAACCTCAGATCATCCCTAGAGTCCCTAGGTCATGCTCCTCAACTACATTCATTTGTCCCCGCCCCTGTCCCCAAGTTCCTTAAGCATGGTGCGGACCTCCTGGGGGTGGTGGTGGAAGTAAATCGAAGCGTCTAACACCACATGTATCTCTCCCTGGTCTTTTTCCACGTCCGCCACCTAGCTATTCTATCTACCTCGTTATTTGCATTTTCCTCAGTGTGCTATCCACCACTTCCCTGTCAGTAGATCAATGGGTAGGAAAATCCCAAGAGAGATGTCCCCTTCCATTACACGAGTAGCACTACTTCTCTCTACAAGGACTGGATTTATCCTGAGAGCCCAGGATTGTCGACTCCCTATCTTAGGTCCTCCTTTGACGTTTCACATGTCCTGATCCCTATGTCTGACATCGGCTCCCCACTTTTGAGGTCTCTGGACCTGTCTGCCTGCTGCTAACTATCGTCAGCTATCTCTGCTCCTCTAAGAAGCTCTCGATCACTAAGGCTAGCTCAACCACACCATCATATGTCGAAATACATATAGGCACAAAAATAGCTCGGATGTCTCTCTATAGACCTCGCTCAAAGATACGAGCTCTAAATTACTGATCTCTAACCATATCCATTGATAACTAGAGAGGATAATGAAGCTTTATGAATAGTCAATTACCATCAAACATCCCTGTTGGAGCTGAAGAAGCGCCTGGATTTACGCTGCTCCTAGCGTAACTGGAGATAACTCCTCCAAAAAGAGTCTCTCAAACTCCGTCCATGGAAGAGTCTACACATTGTGAGTCTGTGTGGTCAGAATCCACCATTGTCTTACCAAACCCTGAAGATGGTTCTCTCTTAAGATCACCATCTGGTCCGCTGGTGTCCTCACGAGATGGAAGACTCTGGTCACTACCTCAAGCCAGTCCATAGCCACCTGAGGGTCAAAATCGACTCAGAACCTAAGGGGTATCTGTCTGTGGAACTCATGGCGAGCACTCAACTTGTGCTCCTCATTGGTGGGTACTACAGGTACCAAGGGTCGCTCCATTGGTGGTGGTATAGTAGGTGCACCACCTGGTGGAAAAGCCTAGGGAACATGTCCATGTATTGAAGCCACATCACTGAGGGGGTCATCCTCATGATCATGTTGTTGAATCCCAGTGCGTATGTGTCGTGTAGGTATCCTATAAGTAAACAATATATAACTTGGCTATTGAGTATATCTGGATAGATGGAACAAAGTACATGGATAGAACAATCATTCTTATATGATGCATGTAACAATCTTTTTTATTTTCCCCGTAACAAGTATTTTCATGTACCGAGTCAAAAAGCAGGTTATCAAAGTCTGGGTGTAAAGATATGTTGGCCTCCTATACCAAAAGTGGAGTCTTTGTCCTGATATTAGAAATCAATACACTAAACATTGTTCCCCAAACAAATCTCAATGAATCTTGGCCCTAAGGTAGAACCAGCCACCTATGATACCACACTGTCACGACCCATCCCAGTGGGGCCCTTGCCGTGACTCCCCAAGCCCACACCCAATAGACAAGGGGATGGTGACTAGCACCGAGTAGGCATATTACTAACAACGGAGGCATTTCCTAAGTACCTATATGCACACACACATCTCCAAGCCCACAAATTATGAAATGTAAAACACACTATGGAATGAAATGCGTTCGTAAATCTAAACCCAACCAATAATGTATGATAGAATGTATATACTAAAAGTAAACTGGGAAAATGTACAAGTCCAAAAAAAATAGGAGTCTGAAAAAAAACAAAGTCCAACCTATAAACAGGAGGAGGTACTGGGACTGCTGCTCGGAGTCGTAGGAAAACCATAGCCTGTAGGGAACACAAAAAGCTTGGTCCTGTCCTGGTCAGCCCTGGACTCTGTGAAAAAGCTGCTCGTTTGCACAAGAGACGACATTTGCGGGCAAAGCCTGTGTAGGGGTGAGTATAAGAATACTCAATAGAGGACCCAAAAAATCCCAGAGCAATATACAAATAAAAGATACAGTTTTCTCATACATGATACTTGTCTACTGAACATATAACATGTGTAATAGAAATAATCTAGATATACTCACAACTCAAACCCACAGTCTAGGGTCAAGTCACACAACCTCATACCCCCCAATATGGATTCCATTCAAAGATTCCAAGAAGCACTCATTCGGGATAACTCACTCCATTAGTATGATATCTCTTGTGACATTTGTCTAAGAAGTACTGTTCATTGGAAAAATCCACGAGAGATAGATAACCTCATTACGGGAAAACAAACTCTTTAGTGGGGGAAGATCACGATATATAGATACCCTCTTTACGGGAGAACACACTCTTGAGTGGGGAATGATCTTGATACACATATGAGGATCAGTGCCAGGGCCTTGGCAGATACCGCGACTCATCCGGATTCACCTGCTAGGTAGAAGATCGACGCCTGGGGGAGTTGGTCACATCTATTCCTGACTCTAACTAGGTTCAAGAATGGATAGAGGATCTCACTCTCTGCCTCTCGGAGGGATTCCTGACTCTATCATAGAAAGTCCAATGAAGTAATCACACCCATGTAGAAGGAAACAATACTTAAATTTCAGAGGAGCGAGAAAAAGGGGAACCCCCCCCCCCCAAACGAAACATATCCAAGATATGGTGGTCTAGAAGATAAATCCATGTATGAAAAAGTACATGGTGTGTAGAAATGTCACATGTCGAGTCCTATGACCCTAGGTAACGTCTGTGTATAATATTCGTGGTCACAAGGCTCTCTGATTAGAATGTTAGTACATGATGTGTAGTACTGATCACACGTCATTTCTGAGTAACTGGGGTCGACTCCGCATACGTGGACCTGTGCCCGTACATGGCTATATCCTGTGTTCTCTACCTCGTGTAACTGATACATGGGGAACCCGTGTGGTCGGGCTGCTCTAGCCATGTGGTGGAGTAGATGGTCGTGTAATCCATCTCGTGTTCATGTATCCCCTGGATACACACCGAGTCCCATATAGTTTCCTCTTCCAAGACGCATAGGGTCGGCACACCGTGTTCCGAATCCATGTAGTCTATATCGTGTCCATGTACATTCCAAAATACAAACCGAGCTTTGGGGAAATCCCAACACGCCGTGTGACCAGGGTCACACACCGTGTGATTCTTGTATAGCCCTCGAAACCCTAGCTTCCATTTCTGGTACTACAAGGCATGTTCATCAGAAGTACACACTATGTCTTTCTAAATTTTCGAGAATAGCAAGCCGCTGCGTCACCCCTCCCGTGTATCCCGTTCATCGATTCGGCCATCTGATCACCATGAAACTCTCGATCCATGTTGTCCCTAACATCCTGAAGTCAACACTGTTGTTTTCGAGCCTTCAATCGTCCCCGAAAATGCAATTTGATCCCCCATCATGATGAACAGTTGAAGAACGATAATTCCCAAACCATGTTGATTTGTTCTCCACCATCGTCATCACTCCTCCGCTAGGTTTCCATTATTTCAGATCTCTAATTTGGGATCGTTGTGCCACAAAACAGATGCTCAACGATCAGTTATTTTTCACCCCACGAAGAACGTGAGGAACACAGAAGAAAAAATGGGAAGGAAATCCAAAAAACGAAATTGAGGAACGAACCTCTGCCATCGTTCTTCACAGTGTTGATCCGCTCGCATTAGTAGGATCAAATAGAGTAGGTTCAAAACAATAAACAATAATCATGGATTAAATCCCACAGATCAACCCAATAAACCCTCCCACAAGAACATGTGAATCCACGGATCAACCTGTTCGTGGGTTGATCCAAGTTGTTCGTTAAACCCAAAAATAGGGAAGAATTAATTGAAATAACAAACCCCTACCTTGATCCGTTTGAAGAACACTCGTCACATCGCGTCGTTGGCGAGGTTCGTCAGATCCGAAAAGATTCGTCGTTCGTCGGTGAGTTCACCTCTAGAGCTCCAACAGGCCCCCAATAAATTCACAGGGTTACGAGGCTAACCCTGCGAACATACAATACACAGGTATTTAAAAGTCAAAAAATTAGGTCACCGTAGAAAAAGGATACTTTTTTAATAAAATAATTTATTATTTTATTTTATTTCCATTCGATGTCTAACAACTAATTTTTGAGTCCGACCCCTGCCAATCAAAGTTAGGCCTCACCTAAGCTAAAATAGTTTCTATAAATTCAATGGTGCCCTAAAATTCTTAATTCGGGCGTTTGTTTAAATGATATTACTCTTTTTCAGGAAAACCGCTCATGCTCGCTGTTTAAAATTTCAATTCATTGCAAACAGTTATTCTGGGCACTCTGGGCCTCAGAACGACACATCGTCTGAAGGTCTGGTATTCAAATAATTCCATATAATATTTAAAAATAATAATACACAGAAAATTTGAGACATTACAATTCCAATGAGGGAATAGTTTCTATAATATCACACCTTGGTCCTCAATACTGGTCAGAAGCCTCAGGCATTTAGAGAATCATGCTTGAGTTCATGGGACCAACTGGGTTTATGGAACCTTTGGCTACAACTGGATCTGATACATTACAAAATGTGTCCATATATAGGTATAATGAACATGTGTTACTGGTGGAGGGAGGGTTAGTGGAGACATGGTTCACATAGGGACTCATCATCTATCATATGAGTGCATGGTTTTTGTTAATTTAGATTATAATGTATTATTCCATCTATACATTTTATCATTTCAAGGTTATCTTTATATTGGCATGTTTATAATATTTTCTTATATTCCAGTATTATTTTACAATAGTTATATTTTGTTTTTTAAAATCATTCATTTTGGAATCTCTTGATTCTTAAGTGATTTTATCTATCCCATAGTGATGTGGAATTCACTTTGGACCATGATAGGGGAAAGTATGAGTGTTTTATTAAGGGATTTCCTTAGTTTTCTTGTGAAAATATAGTTAGAATTTTTATTTTTATCACATTAATTATTATAATTTATTGATGAATAATAATTACAGAAATTAATACTTATATAGGGTTCTACAAAATTTTTTAGTTTTTTAAGATAACAACGATGTTAATATCTTATTTTTTGTTATATAATATTATTAGTTTTTTTATTATTTTTCTTAATGACTTATTAATATTGAGTTTGGATATTTTAAATTTCTATTTTGTAAAATATTTTGGTAACATAAGTTATGTAATAATATTATTCTATGCTTCTATATTACAATATTAAATTAAAATTACAAATATTACTTTAAAAATACAATTATATTTAGATATCAAAAATATATGGGGAACATCCCCCTTTTAAATTCATTTAGTTGATCTAATGATTTGCATCATTATATGTTAGTATAGTTGAATTTCATTTTTTGTTGGAATGGAAACATGACCATTTCATTTTTTAATAGTAATAAGTATTTTGTGTCATAGATTTTTTAACATATCCAAAATGATTTTATTGGAATCATTATTTTAAAATAATGTGGTGTGAAATCAATGTGACTTTTTCTATTAGTAGTAAATTTAAAAACAAATGGTGGACACAACATGTGCTGGATGGTTACACCCACATGGTAATCATATTAGGAAGTCTCTATATATTCATATGTCTTTTAGATTAGATAGGGACCCTTAAAACATATTGTGGGTTGTTATTTAAATCCCATAAAAACACTATAGTTAGTGTCCATAAACACTTTCAACTACTCTATAATGGGACATTTTTCAATAATGAAAATTTTCAAGTTATAAAGTGGACTAGAATTTAGAAATTGTGTTATGTGACCAATGATCACTCTATATTTTAATTCAATGTTATTTATATTTATAGGTAAAGGAAAATCATTAAAATATTTCCCCTATATTTTTAGGTAGGTTCTGCACTTGATAGTGTATATTTTTACACCGAATACAATAATCACCCCTTACTTGGAACTCCTTCTTTAACATTTCATGTTGATATATTTTTGGTTAAATTTCCTCACCAAATAATTTGTAAAATCCCATCTTTTACCTAGTATTTCATTATTCATGTATTATTATTTCATTTCTTCGATTAGGGATTTGGAAATGATTCCCCTTGATAATTATATAATGAAATCCATAAAAAACATGTTTTTTTATGTCAGATTGATGTGGCTCGTGAATACTAGATTATCGTCATTAAAACAATTATCTAATTTTCATTTTTAGGGGGAATTTATATATATATTAAAATTTTATGTTTTCATTAGTTTTATAATTATATTCAAAATTTCTCTCTTATATTTATGATACCATTGGTGTCTTTTTAGAAATGAATATCCCCCATTTACCTAATGGTTTTGATGATATCAAACTATACAGAATATTAATTTCTAATTAAAATTGTCTAATCTCATTTTTAACTGAATTTTTATTAATTAAATTGATTTTATGTATGTGATATATTTTAATTTTTTTATAAAGGATGGCATGATAATATAATAAATATTTTATGTGTTAAAAATGTAACAATAATTCCATTACATATTCATTGAATACATTTAATGTTATTATCAATTTTCGAAAAAGATAATTACTATTAGATTTATGTATATCATTACATGATCAAGGTCTATATATTGAGAGATGATTGTATTAAGATAATAATAATCAAATTGTATATATTGATTAAAATGGATCACTGATGGCCCCATGGATGAATGAGTACTAGTGAACCACTTTTTATATATTTTATTTAACCTTGTTTTTTAATAATACTTTTCCAAACAAAATTGATTTGAATCAAATTCAAAAAAGCGAATTTGTGTTTGAAATGCTGTTATTTCATATTGGTTCTTCAAATAGTGTTATCGTTTAAAATTAATTAACATTATTATTTTTTATAATTTCTGAACCTGAGTAAATCTAATATATGTTTTCCTTTTAAATGTGAATTTTCATGGGAAAAATTTATTATGATATTAATGTCAACTGATCAGGTTTTCACTCATATTTAGGTTTTTTTACTATATAAATGCAATTATCTATTATTTAATTCAGATTTTATTCGATATGATTCTATTTATGATCTCATAAGGTTGTCACTTGATGCTTTGTACTATAAGAACTGTAGGGAAAACCATCACTTGGGTTATAGGTTAGAGATATATTCTTCACCTACATATTATTTCCCTATTATATTAGGTCTATATAAATTTCGTGGTACCGGTAGGATGGGTATGTTTCATTGGACATGATTGGGTAAAGTGTAATATATTGACCATTACATAGTGGGACATCATTGGTTTTTAAATAGGGATGTATTACCTCATTAGTTCCTAATGGGTGATTCCAATGATTAGTCCCTAATGATTCATTTGGGTGTTATACCATTTATTCATTAATTGATGAACGATGACTGATTATATTATATTGGTCCTTGTAAAGGGATGATCATTTATATATGACTTATAAAATTGAATTACATTCGTTTAGGTACTATTTAACACTTGTTTCAGTCATTAAATAGTATGGTAATGAATTGAAGTTATTTCATTATTTTTTAGATATTTTTGGATTCCCTTTAGGATATGCACACTTGGAGCCCAAATAGGATTAAATGTGAGGTTCCACACACGAAACCGTGCAGCCAAGCATGGTTTGCTGAAAGGAGGTGCATGGTTTTTCAAAAATGTGTGGACACCCCTAAAAATCATCGAACCCAATGCATATGGGTTATTCATGGTTATAACATGTTTACAGTAAATATGTGAAAAAAAATTTCACCCCAAAAATAAGCTCTATATAGGGTTAATTTTTAGGAAAAACATTTACACGTAAGCATTTGGCCTTTCCAACAAACCCTATGTGTGGGTTCTTAATGCTTTGAATTTTTAGTTAGATTCTCTAGGATAATTTTTTAACAATTAGTGAACACTATTATTAAATTCAATCAAAAAAATAATTCCCCAGTGGGATAGAATATTCTCTATTTGGATTCTAAGTGGATACCCTTTATTCATGAGAGACTATCTCAAGGTATTTTATGGTTTTGAAATTTGTTACCATTTTCTATATAGATCCTCATTAGATATCTTCTCCTATAATATTTTGGAATGTAAAGGGACTATATATTCTTGATCATATGGGTTTGACATAATATTTTATTTTCTTATGGATCAAGGATCGCGAGAACATGGTCTACTCTTCCCCTATCCCTATTATTGAAGGTTTATATTTCTACATATATTCTTGATGAATGTGTTTCAATAAAATGGGTAAAAATATCAATTTAATATTTTTATTGCTGAATGAATTTTTATAGTTCATTGAATTGAATTTATTTTTGGATTCATGTTATTTCATGAATAGATTAATGTTTTTAAGGGTGTTTCCTTTATAAACATGTTTTTTTGACACAATTTGTTTGATTAAATTATTGAATGGAGTTTTGATTGAACAATATGATTTTAAAAAATTAAATAATAGTGGATTATATTTGAAAATGTTTTATAAATTGTGTTTATATTTTTAAATTGTAATTTTACAATCATTTCAAATTGACACCCTTGACTGTGTTGGGAACATACATGTCATTCGTTGTGTGTGTAATTCCACAAGTGGTTTCTTGATATCGATGGGTTGTGTCAAGAATAAAAAATGGATGGTCCCAATTTATTATGGTTTTACTCATATATTATGTCTAGTATGTATTCCCATAGTCCAGGTACTTTTAAAATGTTCTTTTTAATTTCTGAGTAGTTTATCGAATGATGTATTTGGTCATGGATTATTGTTTATTTGTAGTTATCATGTGGTTTTATCAAATGGTTTCACATAATGTATAATTTCATAGATATGTGTTTACTTTATTACATTATAATTTCTGAATATTAATTCATATTCTATCAGTTATACATTTAGTATTCATATAATTGTGAAGACCAGTGTATTTCATGTAACCAAAATGTGTTTCTATTTATAAAAATTCATTTGAAAAACTATTTTTTAATCTTTCACTTCTATAATCATAATATAAGACTCCGTATATACTTATTCTCGGTACCATACATGTATTTTATTCTCACACAATAATTACTCCTTTAGGATGTGTTTGATGTTTTTTTAGACCTATGTAATGTGAAGGGAATATTGAAGCATGTCGGCATCTCTATTCCTCATTTCCTTCATAGTGGGATTGTTTAAAGGTGAAAAATTAATGTAGGTAGAATTGAAAGTCTTGTGTTTTTAGAAAATATTAATTTTCAATTTGTCCAAGGATTTTATGGGGCCTGAATTTATCTTATTCATCTTATTTATATTAGTGTTTCCCATATTTTTTTGAAATACTCTTTTCTTTAATCATGTTTCACCTCACCACTATGACGGGACATTCGAGTGGATTTCCTAGATGACTCGGTTTATTTTCTTACAGAATGGTATCATAGGGACACTTAGAATGATGTGGGTAAACACTTCCTCAGTGTGGTTCTATTTTATGTGTGAAAAAGACATAGTACCATCGAGATTTAGATAGTATGCATTGGATGGGACCAGGCCGGCTCACTTCTATGTTTTATGCTAAATTACAATGGGTGGTCAAATTATTTTTCTATACATGAGACTATGTGTTTTATGTAATATGAATGAATTGTATAAGATGTTTATTTGGGTGGATATAAAAATTTATTAAGGCATCATATAAGTTTTAGGATTTTCTAATAAATTTATGTTACTAATGAACTAAATCATGTATTCAAATTCTTGAGGTTGTTACTATGATTATGAAAATCCTATATGTATTATTTCTCATTGTATTTGGGCTTAAAAGACAATACCTCAGAGAATATCTCTTTAATATCATACAAACAAAGCTACAAGAGAGGATCCATAAAATAATCCTCTAGTGTATCATCCTTTTGTTGAAACATTAATCTATATAATCCATAGACAGGGTGATTTAGGTGTTAGGAACCTGGTATGAGTAGTGGATCATGGGTTATAATCTAATATGGGGCATATACCCTTATTTGGTGGTGATAAAGGGAACTAAGAAATAGATGAGGGGATTTTGTGGATTGAGAATATCATGTAATTCAGGAAGACACTCGAGGAATCTATGGTATGTTTTTAGCATACATGATTGAGGGATCTAGAAGTAGATGGTTGAAATATATTGTTCAAGACATGGTACATGAGGATCCCACTTGAAATGTTTTTTGGAAAATATTCTATATTTTTTTGGGAGATTTTACAGGAAGTAGAGACCATTGATTTGATTACCTTGGAGAAAGAAGAAATTACAATTCTTTAGTAACCCAGCGATTTTCTTGTTCTAGTGAATATAGAACCAGAGCATTCCCCTAATGATTATATAAAGGCTCGAAGAATTTTGTTGTGATTTAGGATATATATTCAGTTGATGTTCATTATAATTTATCATTATACCATCATGGAGGTGTATGAAAAATAATATTTCGATGAGGAAGACATAGATTGAAATACTATTTTTGGTGCCTCATCAGTTGGTGTTGTTTTTAGACAAGATGTTTTCTCTAGTTAGAAAAACGAAGTTAAAGGGTGGTCAGTTCGTTTTTAGGAAATGTTTTTTTGGGATTCATCTGGATAGAAATAGATCATATACTACACTTGTGAATGATTTGGTCATACCAAAACTAAATTTACAGAGGCTTCTATGACATAATGTCATTGTGTACATTTAGATCACTTAGATAATTCTTCAGAAATTATTTCCTAGGGAAGTAAGAAAGGATCAATGTTCACCTAGGTTTCACAAGATTGTATCATTAATTACTATGGTGTGGGGATTAATCATTGGGGTAAAGTTTATTTTAAATTGGATATAACAAGATGACTATGCATGTATGAGTATGATCTGTAGGATTATAATGAAATTCCATCTACTATTGGAGGTAGGGTGTTTTTTTCATCTTATTTGGTTCATTATTAGTTTTATACTAATTCAACTCGTTATTTCATATCATCATTTTGATATAATGGTTTAGACTTACATTTAAAAAATATGGTGTTATTTTTGGAACATTCCACATTGTTTGGAAATAGGTATATACATTATTTTATATTTCCCTAATGTGGAGTGATAATAGTAAACTATGAGGAGGCATGGGACATTAATGTTCTTTGTATTGAAACATTTGTCGTGATATGTAGAATGGATTATATGACCAATGATAAGAGCAAGATACACTATTATCATTATTAGTTTCAGTTTTTACCATATTATGGAATACATTATGTTTTTTGGGTTCGTGGGAATCTTGATCAGGAATGGTGGTTAATGTTGTTCCTCATTTCGTGGTAATATTATTGAATATGTCAGTGGAATTTCAAGACGTAACTGGACATTGTTTAGTAATAATGATTTATACAGAGGTGAGTGCACACCCCATAGTTGTTCTGGATTATTTTTCTAGTTTAACACCAAAATGATTTTATGGTAATGACCTTAAACATTTTATTATATTGAGTTTTTTATGTCAATAAATTATTCTCTTATATTGTAGGATTTTTACAAGTTTATAGTTTTAGAAATTTTTTCCATAATTAATACATAACAACCAAGAAGCATACATTGCCAATGATCCAAAAAAAGTTGTTCATTTTTTTCATAATAAACAATATTTAAAATTAAAAAATTATTTCTTTACATTAGAAATCATCACATCATTTAGAATGGCTTCTTCTTTTCTCTTTCCCAACAATAAACGTATGATTTTTTTAAAACATTAGATTTTTAGAAAAATAAAATTATGGGACATGTAAAGAAGTAATGAAACCACTATTCGATGAATAAAATAAACACATGAATGATATAATTCTCACCATTAAAAGTAATATATATAGAATTTGTGTAAAATTTAGGATTCTATAAAACATATAAATAATTATAAATTTGTTTAGGTAACATGGGGAATCCTTTTTTTACAATACTTACTTAATATTGTGTCCCTCATGGCAACCATATTATTTTTATCTGCAAAGGATTCTTAAAATTGCAACCCTCACAAAAACATTATGAAGTAACTATAACAGTTACATTAATAATAACCATTAAAGTCCACTTCCAAAAAAAATAATGTACTAGAGATATAGCAGGCACCCAACCATATTTGGATTATAATGATACCACCATATATCATAAAAATTTTCCAACAACTCAAACATTATCCCAATACCTAAATACGTGCATCACAAAAACATTTCTAGAAGATAATTAACTAATTCAAATGAATATTGTGAAAATTAAAATAAATCATTTCTTTTAAAATAATAATGTATATTTTAATTGAGGATTCATAACATTATTTCATCATTAATGTGGAAAAAACACTCATGTTGGGTAAGATAGAAAACCATTCTTTTTACATTTTTTGAAAAAATACATGAAAAAGGATTTAAAAGAAATTCCCTTACCTCAGGTTTCACATCCTTCAAATGTGTTCATACTATTGAATAGTTTGGTAATACTATTATTAATTTATTTTGGAACTATATTAAAAAATTTATACCTTATAAGATATTATTATAAATCTTTACAACCATTTATTAAAAACATTTTGTTATTTCTATTGTTTTGGTTTGATTTGTTTCGTTGATTATTTTTCGGTTCATTATAGATTTTACATTCAAATGGAAATAATACTCCATAAGAGTGAACACACACACATATAAAAATTTATGTCATTTAAAAAAAATTTAGTGAATTTTAACTTTACATGATTGTAGTAATGATAATAAAAAACTCATCATCCATGAAGGCGTTAAATGAACTATCCATGGTCTATTATATAATAACAAAAAATTTATAATATAGATATGTGATGAAGATGTCACTAAAATATTATTTTTTAAAAATGTATTTTTCATTATTTTAAAATAAATAAATTATTCATAAATTTCTAAAAAAATCAATCTAAGATAATTTCAACTTGATAAATTAAAATATGAAATTATTTTTTTCAATTTAATGATATAAAAGTTGAAAAATAATATTTTATATATAAAAATTAAATAAACTAGTTAAATAAAAGTATTTATTTTAAAAATTACATAACATAGTGAATTTATGTATTTTATTCAAAAATACTAATATGTAGGAAAAACATCAATTATTATGTTGGATTTTATGTTCTATACCCTTTTAAATATTACATCATCACAATTGACTCACTTATTAAAAAATAAGGATAATGTTCTTTCATATCTATTTCAGATTATCATGATTCTTATTCTATAATGTGGTTTCTCAAAAAAAACATTAACATCATGAATTAACTTTTTTTATAATAATTGATCTATATTCTTATAAATATAAACAATATTTTCCTCAATTCAAAAGAAATCTTATAACTGAAATTCCTTGGGGTTGAAAATATGAGATAAATATGGCACATACTTTCTTAACCTTGAATCATGAAAAACAATGGGTACCTAGGATAAACTCGGAGGCATGGATACTCAGTACAAAAGTGGTCCATCATTGTCTAGGATTTAAATGGATTTAAGAACCAATGACATAGATTTCCTTTCTTACAAAAATGCATAAAACGTTTCAATGGAGATATTTTATCGAAATCAAGATCACCTTCGTCGAAAAAAATATTTACTCCTCTTATCAGTGTAGTGTCTCTTTCGGCTCTGATCAATCCTCATATATTCCAATATCATATTTAATTTATCCACAAAATCATCTAATACTTATGGTCCCACAAATATATTTTCCTCGACACAATTAAAAAATGATACATTTAGATATAACTTATCATTTAATTACATAAATGGTTCCATCATTATAATGGATAATAAGTTTTTATTATAAAAGAAATCAAATTAATAGTGATTCTAATCCCAACTCCCTTAATTGATTGTTGAAAAATCTCATGGAATATCCTAAATTTTATATATTTTTCACTATGAAAATCAATCATATTGAGGATGATAAGATGTGATGAAATTTATTTCAGTGCCAAACATTTTATGCAGCCTTTTTGAAAATTAAATGTAAATCAGAGATATTGATCATATATAATTAATATAAGAACTCCTTGTATCATAAATTATTATTATGATACAACTAAAAATGATTATCTAGAGGTATATTATTTGGAATAAGAAGAATATGTGTTGATTTAGTTTATTGATCAACAATAACCCAAATTGCATTCTCAACTCAAAAGGTCTTTGTGAAGTCAACAAAAATATACATGTATAAATTTTTACATGTGACTATAGATTTATAAAATTATGAATAATCTCTTTTGGTAATTGCGTCTCTACATTAATCTTTTGACAAGTCAAAAATTTCATTGTAAAATAAAAAATGAATCTTTTCATTACATCCTAATAGTAATACTCCCTATGGTCTCAGAACATCTTAGTGCTACTAGGATGAACTAAAGAAGAAATATGTGCTTCCCATAGCAATTATTTCATCATCTGATAATCAAAAGGCCCATATAATCTCTATAAAAATATCAAGAAAAAATATTTATCAAAATTATATTCATGAAACTAAATTTCTTTACAAATTATAACCTTTTCAGTTACTCATGTAATTCCTTCAAATCATTCTCAACTCTATCTGCCTGAGATGACTTCATTGAAACCCAAAAAAATAGAGGAATTTCATATACCCACAACCTCTAGGAAATAATTAGTAAACTCTTTGATCATAGTGTCATGTACTATACAGAACATGGTAAAATATGCACGATGTTATAGACTCTAGGAAACTGAAACCTTCATTGCATCTCATATATGGTAATTAATTGTGAAATAATAGTCCTTTTTCAATTACATCTATCATCTATACCTCATTTTTAATTCATAATAAGTAAATATATACTTTAATCTCTTATGATCCTTATATATTATACACTTGGTGCCATATAAATTACTTTTCTAAATTTTTAAAGTAAAAAACTACATCACATAATTTCATATCATGTGTAGGATAATTTATCTTATTAGATATAAGTTTTCAAGATTCTTAAGAAATGACTTGAAAATATTACATTATACAGTAAACCAAATACCTTAAAAGAAGCATCAATGTGGATAAAATAATCCCAATTCCTCATCAGAAAGGCTAAAATAAGATTATTTACCCATATTTTTTAATCACTTAAAATAATAATTAAAATATTTTTACAGATAAATTTAACTCTTTTTGAGTTAGCATAGTTAATGTGATACTTAATAGTTCAATTATTTCAAAAAAAATTCACTTAAGGGGTAACAAATAATTTAGAACATTGACTATTAGTATCATTTATGGGTCTTGGAAAACAATTAACCTCTTTTTTTGTGGGATCAACTATTATTCCATCTTTATTGAAAACGTTCCCATTGAAGGAAATTTGATGAAATTTTTTTTCTAAATATTTCACATATATTATTTTTTTGAGTGTCCCAAAAAATCCATAGAATATATTAATGATCCTAATTTAATTTTGGAAAAACAAAATTATCTTCAACTAAAATAACTATAAATATTTTAAAATATTCATATAATATTAATATCATAGTATAGTTTAATATAGAAGTGTAATTTTTCAAAAAATGAAATAAAAAATAGAATCTCATAATTATTCTATCTAGTAAATTTTTTTGTTTTTATAATTTCATCCACCATCACATTAAGCTATTTTTACCCACATGTCATGTCAATTAAGGAAAAGTACTGATCTCCCTAGAGCTAATAATACAAGTCAAAAGTATAGGGAAATGTATAAGTATTTTTAAAATTATTGTTATTAAAATACTTATAAGTAATCCAAATCCTTGTTCAACAATATTTATTTTTAACAAGAAAAATATAAACAGCCCATGGTGAAGATACAGTATTAATGAAACTTTAATCAAGAAACTCATGAAACTAATTTTTCAATAGTAGAAGATCAAATTAATCCATTCGATAAGGGGGTTTTTAAATATCACTTGCATTAGAAACTAATTCAATTTTTAATTCAACTTCTCGATGACGTATAACACTAGTAATGTCATTATGAAAAACATACATGTACTTATTTACCATTGGAATATCAGTAATCTGAACAATTCCATTTTTAACATCAATATCTGAAGGATAACATTCATTTCAATATTTTATTATTTTCTCTATATCTTGATATGTTATCATCGGTAAGGGTTAATTCATGTGTACAAAATGAAAATCTTTTTAGAAAAAATATTCTTTATCTCTATAGTTAGTCTTAGATTTTAAACATAAAGTCAATCCATATCTATAATAACATCAAAAACTACTAGGGGAATACAAAAAGATTCTCATGTAATGAATTTTTATAGTAAATAATAATAATATTCCTATAATTCATTTTTCTTAATATTTATCTTTTGATTTTACCATAAGTTATTGTTTCATTTATTGGGGTAATGTTTCAAATTTACCAAAAAAATTATCAAAAATAATTGAATCTGTATACCTTCTATCAAACAAGAAGTTACAAAAATCTGAGTAAACAAAAAATGTAAGTTATACCACTTCATTGGATGTCCCAACATCTAGTGATATAATCACAATGCATTTCACTAAACTATTCTCTTTATAGTCTCACCATTTCCCACCATTCAGATCCTTATTTGGGTGTGTATTTTCATAATTCATAATCTCTCCACATTTAATAAAATTCATAGTTTTCTTATAAGAATTATACATTCTAATAGTAAGATCTCATTCATTGAAATTTCATGAAACATATTTAACATACCCCATCATAAACAATTCTCAAATATGTTAATGCATTCCTTAGAGAGTTTTTACTAAAATTTCCACAAACTTGATACTATATTTTCATACCTTCATATTTCATTGATTGATTCTACCCCACTGATTTCTATATAGAAATTTCATATTCCTTATTGTTAAATTAAATGATATAATTAGAAAAATAAATTTATACCTTATTATCACATTAAACATATTTCTTATAACTGTTGGTTTCATAGGAATCCAATGTCATTCGATATCATGTCATTAATACTATGAAAAAATGATTTATTTTACTATCACGATACATAATAAGATTTAGAGAATTACATATCAGTTAAGTGGTGTCATCCTCATAAAAACCATGAAATATTTATCTTTTTACTTAAATTCACAGAATTTCTTTTCCATCTTATGATCAACAAACTTAGGAAAAAAAGTCAAGGAAATCATTATTAAATTTGTCCCATTACAAGGCATCAATATTTTCACATTACCAAATATTGTTTACCATTTACCCCCAATAATCATCTTCAAATTCAAAAAAGATATATAGAAATAGAAATATATTTATTATAAGAACACCCCATGAAAAAAATTATCTTTTCATGGGATTTAATTTACACATTAGCCACCACCGGGTTAGAAGATCCACCAAAAGTACGAATGTGTTTATTATAAAATGTTCTTCTATTGGTGTGTAACTTTGTGGTTGGTATATATGATATAATTCATGGATTCCCTTGGGATTTATTGACTAGTTAAATTGACAAATTAGTGTTATAAGTCTCTCTATTCATGTTCCTACCATTCAAAGTTGGAGATTCAAAAAGATATCATCATATTGGTTTATTCCTTCTTCAATATCCCTGTTTCTTCTAGGGAAAAAACTTTTAACATATATAATTTAGATGAAGAAACATAGTAATCATTAAATTAAATATAATTTCAAATTATCCAAAAAGTAAAAATAATTTAAGATAATCAATTAACATCATCCTAACATAGAATATTTTCAGAATCTTCCGTTGATGCAAACTATAAGGATCGAGCCACATTGCAAAATATTTAGATTTTTATGTCACAAACCGAATCTCTTATATTTGAGAATATTTATTGGTTTATATTTTTATATAATTACATCATTATTTGGACATAATATCCCACAATCCTATAATGTGGTTGGTACTAAATCCATAACCATTTTTTCCACAATACGACAATCAATAAAAATGTAAAATTATTTCATATCATTATAAATCATCAAAACATTATTCAGTGTTATTTTTTTTTCATACCTAACCTTTATTATTGTGATGAAAATTTTAAAACACAGATTTAGAAAATAAATCATAGTTAGGGTTATATGAAGAAGGAAAGAAACCATTAGTCCATGAATACTTATAAACACATGAAAGATACAATTCTCACCCTTAAAAGAAACATATACATACCATTTTAGGACATCATGTTTCTATAAAACATAGTAATCCAGAAAACCATTTATGTAACACGGGGAATAATTTTATACCATAATTACTTGTGATTTTAACCCTTACAACTACAAAATGATTTCTAACCCCCATAACTACCTTATAATGTAACCCTCATAGATACCTTACGATATATCTATTCATGTTATTCTTAGAATAACCATTATGGTCAACATCAAACATCTCCAATTCATTTTAGTGATATTATAGACCCACTCATATTTTATTTTTAATGTATCCTCAAATCCTTATAAACAATTCCCATGGACATGAACTGAATGAACAATATGAATACTTGCATCGTAATGAAATTTATTAATGTAAATCGCTTAATTTAAAGGAATGTTACATGTACGAAAAATGAAAGTATTTCCATTAAAATAACCATGTAATCTGATAAAAGAGACCTAAAAACATTCATACATCATGAATTTTGGAATATCCTCTCATTCTGTAAAATATTTTAAAAAATATTTTTAATTTTTTTTAAAAATACATTAAAATGGATTTTAAAGAAATCCCATTTCCATAGGTTTGACATCCTACCAATGTGTAACAAACACTTGTATAATTGTTTATAGTGTTTTATTAATTAATTAACGAAGTATAATCTTAATTATAATACTTATTTGATCTTATTATAAAATTTAAAATCATTTGTTAACAATTGAATGTCATTACCATTGTTTTAGCTGCGTTTGTTCCATTGTTTCATTATTAGTTGATTGTGGATTTTATTGGAAAATGAAAATGGTAATCCATAAGATAGAAAATATAGAAATTTATTTTTATATATAGTAATTTTTTAAAAACATAAGTGAATTTTAGTATTCTATGAATGTGCTAATGAAACATGACAACTCATCTTCCAAAAAGGTGGTGAATCAACACACCATGAACGACTATTTCATTTTTAAGAATAAAAATAGAAAATAAGAAATTTGGGGATGTATAAACCATTAACACAATAAAATTACATTATATACATAAATACATGGTACTAAAGTTATCATGATACATTGGATATGGGTGAGGATAAGGTAGAAGTGGGAAAGAACTTAAAATAAGAGGAATTTACCTTCTAAATATTTCTCCTTGACAACCTATTTAAGGAACATAGAAATTGACTTTTTTATAAGACCATAAATAGTAAAATATAGTAATGGGATACGGAGAATTGAAGTTGGTAGAGGATAGTTTGGAAATATGGATCAAGGTGGTGTTATTAAGAAAAATAAGGAGTCCCTTTTTATTATTTTGGTAAGGTCCAATTTTTGAATTACTTAATATATGAAAATATAATTTGTGTTTTTATGAGGTAAATAGTTTTAAAACTCCAAAATAGCTTTTGAGATTAAATTTTTTAGCCAATATTATTATATTTCGCTTTATTCATGATGTTTGTGATTTTTAAATATTTTAATAAAATATTATATTCGTGAAATATAATTTTTTTTCAAATTTTACACTATAAATTACTATAAATTTAAAATATAAAAAAAGATTAAAATTATAAATAAGTATTTTTCTATACCTCATAAGTGACCTAATTTTCTTTTAAATTCATGGATTATGTTAATTAGAGCATTCTATATTTTATTTTAATATTTTAAATATGATTTATTTGATTTCCCCATTAAATTAATAACTACTAAATCATTATTATTGATAATAAATTATCATTATAAAGATAAACCATTTATCCATCCAATTAATTTTTATGGTTTAAAATATTTTATTGATATTTAAATATTAAAAAGTTATAATAATTATTGAAAACAGGGTGACTGTCTTGACTTGGTCTTAAATAAAATATTTTTAAGGGCTTAAACTGATACATATGGATCCAAAAGATTCAAAATTTTATCTAGAATAGATATATGGATGAAACCTACTCAACAAAAAATATTTCATCAATTTTTTTTTCATTTAATTAATTCTCTAATTTTAATTAAAATCATTTTTGTGTTTTTTTCTCTTCCTTCACAAGAACTACATAAACATTGCATAATTATTGGAATTAATTATTTCAAATATAATATTCAAAAATAAATTACTATCCTAAAATAAAATTAATTATGTTCAATGTAATATTTTATATTTATTCACTATGTATATTTACTCATATAGATTTCAAGATAAATTCCTTAATTGGTTAAATTGGCATTTATTTCCTTGGGCAAACATTGCACATGAATTTATATTATAATCATGTTATATGACCATACAATTTGAAAAAAAACATAAAACTAAATTATAGATATTAATTAATAAAATATACATGAAAATACTTTTTAGCACTTAATTAATAAAATATACATGAAAAGTCGAATTTGGTACCTTATAGATATTAATTAATAAAATATACAAGAAAATACTTTTTAGCACTTAATTATTATCTATAAGGTACCAAATTTGTCTTTTCCAATGTTGCGCAGGCACTACGTTAGTACTGATAATGATTTTTAAACATATCATGAAATAAATTATAATATACATGTTCTGAATTATTTTTTTACCATATTTATATTAAAATATTATTTTTTAGAAATTACATATGATTAATAAATTTTATATCATAATTATTTATTTATGATATAACAAATATATTGTATTAGAAAAGTCTGTATTTTTTATTATTCAAAATAAGATTATATTTTGTCTGAAAATAAAAAAAAGTACATACTAAGATGAATTAGTAATGATCAATTTATATATGAAATTAAAATTTTCAAATTAAAATTATATTATTCTAAAATTAATCATTTTAATATAACCATAAAAAAATTATTTTAATAAAATTATTTATTTAATTAATTATATAACATAGTGAAATTTACTATTTTATTCAATAATACAAATAAATATGAATGAAAAATTTTCCATCAAATAATGGGTTGTTATAAAAAGTGTTTGATATAAAAATTAACAAGCTCCATGTTAAGATTCCCATTTAAAATTGATATTTTCCAATAGAACCTCATATATTGGTGGAACATAAATTCCATCTTGAAAGTATAGTGGATAATGGATTTATTTTTCCTAGAATTTCACAATGGACTTATGTTATACAATTTTTTAATAATGAAGATGATTGTCTTTGACATTATATGGATTATAAAATTGTATTTCACGTGACAATTGGGAAAAAATATTTTTTTACTATGATTGAAAACCCTTTCACCAGGAGAGAGGGGAACATTGGTTTTCAATGATTGGACATTCATCAGGGTACAACCATGTGAGAGATGGAGAAGTGGATATTCAAAAGAATTTTTTAGGAGTTGGTATGGGAATTTTATTTTTATGGTTTTTTCCATTCGGTCTAATTCAAGGTCCTATGTAATTTATGGATTTCATGAATAAAATTGTTTATTTTTTAATAAGAATATTTATTATAGGGTTCATATATAATATTTTCATGTACTCTAGTTCCTTGGAGGAAAATATAGACTATTTTTATATAATTATACAAACCATGAAATAACATCATCTCTATGTTAATAATTAGAAATGTGAGTTTTTTATCATAGAAGTGAATTTTATATGGAATTTCATATCTAATTGGGTTTTTTGGGATATTAAGAACGTAAAGAATATTTTTTTCATGGATAAGACTATATGTTTTTTGGATTAGGAGAATCATAAGATTAGCTGGATAAAATAGAATATTTGTTCAGGATTTATCGAAGCACATGTCATTGATGTCATCATTATACCATAAGGGTTTAATGATCGAATGAAATGGAAAATATTGTTGATATTTTTATAGGAGAATGTTGTTTTTGACTTCAAAAAATGATTTTATTCATCTGAAATCAAGGATGGGTGAATATATTTTTTTGAGATACTTATTGTATGGTTTTAGGATGTGTCTTAATGCAATGGAAATATAGGGTGGCCTATGGCCCCCCCTAGTTACACCCTAACGTGAATAATAACTCCAGAGATGATTTAGAGTTGGTAGTAGTTATTAATGATCTCAAAATGTAGTGTCATAATATTTTTTTCATGCCGTTTATAGTTTCTTGTGATCCTAAGAGCTAGATATATTTTTTACTCAGTAGGATGTGAACATACAATAGGGAAACTGGGTTGAGTATCTTTAGATATTATATTTTTTATATTTTATATACTCTATGTAAATGGAATGTGGTTGTTGATGCATTAAAATTCCCAACTCAATCAATGAATGAGTCAGTTGACTGGTGGTATCTAATGAATTTATTTACATAATTGTGCATGCGAGTGGAGGAGGTGGGTGAATATGAGTTCCTAACATTTTTAAAAAGATATTATTCAACTAATGAGTGTGTTTAGATAGACCAGTTTATAGAAAATATGTTCCAATGATTTACAGAAATCATTTATTATTCAGATACCACAGTGAGTGGTCTCGGTCTCCTAGTGGAGATTTGTGCTTCCATAGTAGGTCGGTTGATCGAAATTTTGTGAATCATGAGTTGATGGATTTTTGAAAATGGTATGGGTTTTCCATTCACCATGGGGCTAAAAAGATTTATCACATCTTGAGTAATCAAAAAATATTCCTAATAATAAAGCATCCATTTGTAGATTTTATCTCACATTGTCTCACTAATCAAAAAATTAATACAGAACCACAAAGAACTATTGGTTTATTTTAACCATTAACCATTCCATTGTGGAAGTGGGATAATAATTCTGTGTTCATTAATATTGATTTTTATAGACTCATGGTCATTATGATGAAATTTATGTGATCACTGATTTACTTCTAAAATATAAACATTTCATACATATCATAGAGAAAACGAAACTGGGATATATCGAAGAATTGGAAATCGGATTGAATGTTAGACATCATGGGGTTACCTCTGTGGCTATTTTTTAAAGGTACCCGAGGATTACAGACATATTGGGGAATATTTTATATAATTTTATGTGTTCAAAGTAGAAATTATATATGGAATATCAAATGTAGATGGATAGATATACAAATAGATATATCCACATTCTTGATGATATGCATTGGGCTTACGTGATTGATCATGATGGATCTTAGGAGATTCATTTTCCTATAATTGAATTTTATTTTAATTTTAGTTATTAGGATTCAATAATGATAGACCCAATTTATGAATTTTATGAGAAACTACATAGATCACTCTATTGTATGTAAGTGTTGTGATATAGATTCTTGTTTGGTCAGGTATTGATTATTAGCTAATGAAAAAGGATAAGTTAATCCCGAAGAGGTTGGTAAAAACAGAAAGCCTTCAAAAATATAATGTGCACCATAATCTTCAGCCTCTAATGTCTAATGATGGTGATCACATTTTTATAATAGTTTTACTTATATTGGTACATCATATGTTCAGAAAGATTGTAAATTTGGCATTTAGGTATTTAGAAACATTCATAACATGGTCTAACTTAGAAATGTGGAATATCAGTTTGACATTCAATCTAGTTTGAAATTTATTAACAACTTTATTCATGTTTTTGAGATGTGGTGGTATCACATGGATCAAACCCATGAGATTTATTTTCGCGTTGTTGATCTTGATCCAGACTCTTCCATAAATGTGAAACCAGTTCATATAATTGATTTCAAGGATAGGGTACATTGCGGTAAAACCATTCTCATTTTATGGGTATTGTAAAAGTTCCTATGGGATAACCATGATATTTTTGTGTGGTAATAATTCATGATGAATATGTTTCCTTCAATTTATTGAATCCATAATATTTATCACATTAATGGAACATAATTTCTTTAAGGTGTAGTGTTTGTAACATTTCGTTATATTCATTCAAAGACTCCATAACCAATATTTTGACCATTTGTGGGTTTGTTATTACATTGGGGTTGTATAATAAATATTATGATTTTTTTTGGAGTGTATGAGAATGTAAAAATTTGGCTCATGTTAGGGATATTTGGGTCTATTGACCCATGAAACCGTGTATCCATGAATTGTCTACTAGATCGAGGTGCATGGTTTTTTAAAACAATGTAGCCACCACTCTTTAATATACAACACTAGGAATAGATTTTATTCATGCTTGTGGAATATTTGATGTACCCATTCTGAATTTTTTTATCCCACATAGAATCAAAATATAAGGCACAGAGTTATGGTGCATCATTACTTTTAACCATGAGGCCTCTCAGGAAAACCATGCACGCCCAATTCTAATGTTCTTAATTATTATTTGAAAATTAATGGGACTATAATTTTACCAGTAATGAAAAAACATATCATATTATATCAACACAACCCTTAATTAATAGTCTAGTGGCAACTCTCTTATTATTTTAAGAGGGTTTCCTTCATTATTGATGTCTTATCTTAGAGTATGTTGATTTTTTATCTAGTTTTCCTTTTCATATTAAATCATTATTGTATATATTCTCCTCTTTTGTAGTGTAACATGAATGGAGTGTATAAAAAAAATCTACTTTTTTTAAATATGATCAATATTTTTTCTTATGGATATTGTATCATGGGAACTGGATCCAATATTCCCCATTTTCCTTCGTCAAAGAATAATAGTTCTACCTGTATTCATGAGGTATGTGTTTTTATCCAAAGGTATAATTCTATGAATATAATATCATTGATATAAAATTAACGCTTTTCATTCATTTAATTGATGTCATTTTTGGGATGAATTGATTTTATTGGAAGAATCATGTCTTTATAGGGGTTTTATTTTAAAAAACGTTTCTCACACTAAGTGTTTGAATAAATGAATAAATAGTGGATTCGATTCTGAAATTGGATTCTAAACATGAAAGAGAATAGGAATCGATTTGGAAATGTTTTATATAATGTGATCCTAGTTTTGAAATGGATTTTGAGAAATATGGAAGATTGTAAACTATTGGTACTTCTAGAATGGTCTTATCTATCCTAGTGTGCATAATTCCACTCAAGGATTTGTGACATCGATAAAGAATTCTAGGAATGGAAATTTTATAGTTTGAATTTTTAATTATTTAGGATTATATAATTTATATTTTTTCTTCCCATTTTCTAGGTACCAATACATTGTTCTTGTTCATTTCACGGTTTTTATTTAATGATAAATTGTTTCATGGATTGTTGCACACATTTTTTTAACATGTGGTTATATCACATGGTTTCACATGATGTATTATTTAATTTAAATGTGTTTAATTTCATTATTTATGGTGTATGATTATAATTTCTATTATTATCAGTTACACCTATAATATTTATTTATTTTTTAATATGATGGGATTTTATGAAAAATTATAGAAATTATTTTAAAAGGGTTTTGGATTTATGAAAATTATTTTTAGTTATTTTTGTTTCAAAAGATATAACCACTTCATTCTTGTAAATAGACCATGTATAGTAATTGTGGTTGTATCATACAAGGGTTTTTGAAAACGCCCTAGTTATTAAATTTAGAGGATTTATATATGTTTTTGAATTTTACATGTGAAGGTAAAAGTATCTTGAAGCATGAAGACTTCTATATTCATCATTGACTTTATAGTGGGATGGTTTGGATGTGACAGATGGTCACATTGATACTTGTTGGTCTTGTATTTTCATACTATCTATTTTATCCACATTGGATTTGAATTCTTGGATCATGTAAGTACATCTTTATTCCATTTTTACTATATTTGTATGTCTTGTTTTGTTTTATAAGAGACCTGTTTCTATTTTCGTGTTTCACTTAAAAACCATGATGGGCCATCATGTCTTGCTTGTCTAGTTGACTATGGTTGGTATGTGGAAAACCAAGTGAAAATATATGATATTTGATGTCGAAAAGAAAATTATGTAAATAATGATGACCCCCACGCATGACCACTGATATGAGATTGCATTATAGGGGATAATGTAGTTTTCTGTGAAGCTTAAGAGCCAAGAAGATTAGTTTGATGGACTCTTCATGAATAGTCGATATTAATAAAAAGTGTTTTTTGTGATAAAATTTCTGGTAAATTTTCACAGTGGGGAACATTTTAATTTTCATTGGGGAGGTGGTATATATTACATATTTTTATAGTTATGATATATGTTTCTCCACATGTTCTTTCCCACATGTATGTTTGAAAAATGAACTACAGCAAACATGTCACTCACAGGTATGGTGGGAGATATTGACTAATATACTTCTGGTTTAAAGAGATAGATCTATCTGGTGACATTAATTAGATACCCCAAAAGTATGATAATGTCCAAAACACAAAAATAGTCCCTTTGATAGTGGTTTTAGTACCTAACTTTGGTGAATGGCATAAAATCAACGAACTATACTACTATGTAGTGGGATCCAACAATTGTGTACATCCAAAACATAAGATCTTGGGATAGCAGTCATATATTATTAATCTGAATGAAAAATATAGACAATGAATAGGGAAATGACATGTGTTATGGTGGGAGAGATGGGTAATATTACTCAATATGGTTGAACCTAATTTATTTGTGTTGATATATTTTATCATATTGTTGTTATTAAGTTATTATTTTAGGAATCATTCCATATTTTAAATCCAAATTTATCATTACATTATATATTAAATATTATTATATGTTTTTCGCCTCATTAATTTCTAATTTATGATAATGTTTGTTTTATTTTTTTATCGAATTATATTATAGGATTTTCTTTTATTTACTTTTAGAAGGAGCAGTTGTAGTGAAGGTGTATGCAGATAATAGAGTATATAATTTTAGTGAGACATTTAAATGGTCATATAAGAAAATAAGAGTTACATTGTGGGGAATCTAATTACTAACAAGTGTATACCAACAATTTTATATAGGTCCAAGGGACTAATAATGATGAATATGTAGTTTTAGTATCATCACTTATAGTGGATTCTTATTCTATCCATGTGTGAATACGCATTTGTGGAATGATCTTATTTTTACAGATTTCTTGGTTATACAGTATCACATATCACATAATCTCCCAAAATATTCATTTACATCCTTATAATAATTTACACTTTCTATTTCATGACGGTCATGAGACTCCCTTAGTTCCTACATAAAAAATATATTTAATATACCTGAGATGATTTTTATATTTCATTTCATGATCATGATTTAGTTGGATGAGGTCATGCAGTTTAGTTCAATAAAAATAAAATAGTTGATCAGTTAGAAAGATATATATTTTCAATTATCTTTGAGGAAACTATAAACATTACTTCTCATTTATATTTTATAACATGTATTAAAAAGTATTCAAAATTTAATTTATTTAATATTATGTCTATTATTTAAACCAATTGATAAAATATTAATTGATTCATCTGGTATAATTTTTCTATATTTATGTTATTCATTTAGAAGGCAATCCCGGATGACATATTATTTATACACAAATTTCATGATTTCTATTATATGTATGATTCATTAAAACAATTTAGTAGTGTTTTCTATAACCATTTTTAATTTATTTGATTGAAATTTCCCCCAATACCAATTCATTTCCCTTGCTGATAATAGAATACAAGGTTTATATGGTGTGTAATAATTTTGGTCATATAAAATCTTAGTTGAGGTAATTTTTCTCTAACCATGGTTTATATATTATAAAATGGTTTCTAAGTATATTTTTGATTTTAAGACTCATCTAGATACATGAGGAGAAACATTAATAGGCCTACAGAGTTTGACTAAGTGTATTCAAGGTTAGTATAAATGTAGATAACAACTATGTTCACAATAAATATTCTATTTTTGACTGTAAGGTCTTTAGGAGTATTGAGTTGTTGGACTATGGATCCCAAAATGTATTTAAGAGACCTAGAATGGGTTATTGGGATCATATACGATCTATTGTTATGGTTCGTTCATTATCAAAGAGTTAATGCAATGGAAAAATTCACATTCCCATGTGTATCATTGTTTAATAAGTTATTTCATCAATATTTATTAATAATATAATATAATAATAATATGTTTGTTTTTTTCTATATATATCTAGGGGATATTAAATTGAGCTCTATTAAATGGATTATTAGGCAGACTGCTTACTATGATTGTTCATGTGTAGTAAGGATTTTTTGTGTTCTCAGAAATATTGATGAACAAGTTTTTTATTAGAAAACTCATGTGGTTTATTTACACATGGGATAATTGGTTAGATATGTATTGGTTTTGAAAAAAAGGAGAAAATTGTTTGATATATGGAACCAAAATTGATTCTAAGAAAAAATTGGTCATCACTAAAAAGTTCCTTTTATGAAATATAATTTCGTTTTTCTATTGTCTCACAGATTTGGATATTATGTTTGATATAACAACACTATTGTCAGTGGGGTTGTGTGTATGTTTTTTTGAACAATTATTCCAAAATAAGAAACTGGTATTTTGTAATCTTGGTGTGCATTATTTATTTATGGGACCAATAATTACATTGTAGAATTAATTTTTATTGGGTTATTATTTTGTTTTTAGTGACAAATATCACTTATTCTTGATATAATGGGGTTTTTTCGATGATTTATTTGTTATTTATGGTTTTATATTATTTCACAGTTTTTACCAACTAAGATACATTTTAGGAATACGATTCATATTGTATGGATAACCAATAGAAGGAATAATTTTTATGTAGTTTTTCATTATAGTGGGGAGAACCATAATAATAGATATTTGTTATTTTATTGTGTCTTTGTTTTCATGGATAAAGGTTCCTAGTTTTTTATCTTATAAATGACATACTGATGTTTATGTGAAAGGTTATCGAAGAATTGTTTTTTGGTTCTATTGGTGTAAATTAAAATCATTTAGAAAAATGGATTTATTTATGTGATGGTAGTGATTTATTAATTCATGAAATTATTTTTGATTGGGTTTGATGTATTTCTTGAATTATGTGGTTGGGAGATATAGTTATACATTAGTTGTGCTTATGAAGTTTAGAGATAAGACATGGTATGAATATAAAGAATTAATATAGAGTGTACTTGTAAATTTACCATTAACAAACCATAATAGAGTATCGAATATGAGAGGAATACTTCTAGGGATATTGTATCATCAAATATTATATATGTTATTATATTATATTGAACGGAAGGTTCCAAAAAAGATAAAATTAAAAAAATATTAAAGCATAATGTGTAATTTAGTTCTTTGGGAAACATTAAATAACAGAAAATATTTATTCGAGATGGAATATTATGAAAAAAAAATATATTAAAGACTAATATTTAAAATTAATATTAGAAGAATGAAATTCGAGTTTTGTATAATGAGGTCATTACAAGAGGGGGAGGGTTTCACATTGATAATAAAATACAATAAAATGGAAAAATATATTTTATTTACTTTGTGTTCATGTGTATGTTTCATCCTATAATGTTTTATTTTTCATATTCAATCACTTAATAACACAAAACCGGATGTCTATGAATAATTAATTCTTCCTTGGGTTGTGTATTTTAACAGTAAATTAAATGATTACACTATAACAATTCCCTATGTTTTGATACTATACAATGATACTATAGGTCACATGATAATGTTCCCATGTTAAATTATTATGTAGGAGAAGATAAATCATTTAATGGTCCCTTCCCATCTATTTCGAGAAGTTTTTGAGTGATATATAGTCAAATTCTTTAGTATCTTTCTCTATCAAAAATTAAATAACATTGTTTCATCCGAAATTTATATGGAGTCCTATAAGAGGGTTTCAATTCAGATGATCACTAGTAAAACTCTATCATTACTATTTTGGACACCCTCTATATTATATGATTCTTCTACCCCTTCTTAATAATTTTAAATAGACCCCTTTGGTTTTTACAGGAACACTATGTTAAGAAGGTTTTTTTTACAATTCATACAAGTGGCATTAGATGAATGGATTATTAACACCACAAGTAGTTTGGAATTTGGAATATTTCATAGTAATTTTTTATTTATTCCATTGAATTAAGTAATATTATATTTTTAATTGGGTTGAAAATATATGAATTTTTATATTAAATTTTTAGATTCATGTTATATGTATGAAAACCCACTTCAATTATAGTTTAGATGGAATAGAACCACCCAATGATCTCAATTTTACTATGAAAATTATGTGTTTTGTTTTATGTATAATTTCATTAATTATGTAGAGTTTTTTATTATTTATGATTTGATATATTTTGTGGGGGTTAGAATAAGTAGTAATTATTTAATTATTTAAAATTAAATATAAGTTACCTTTATGTTGTTATGGAACACAATTATTTTGTTGTAATTTTTTTGATCATTATTATTTCTTTTATTATGGGTTTTAAATTTTATTTATCTCACCCAATATATGTGTATGGGATCAAGCTAGTGTAATAGTTCTATACTATATTAAAACATTATAAATAATTAATTAATGTAAGAATTATTTAATATGTATTACTTGTCTTAAGTTGAATACATGGATTATATTTTTTTGGAGAAGATATCAATTATATAAATTCATAAAATATAATGGTTGAATAATTCTTAACTACTCAATAATAATGTTTATAAATAAAGAATGGTACATTAATTGATGTAATTTTGATATACCCTCAAATTTTTATTACCATAATAAGGAATAATATAATGAATGAGGACAGATTATTCTATGACATTTCAATTATTCTATATTTTCATTTATATCATTATACAATCATTGGATATGAAAATAAATTATTATGTAAAAATATTTTTAAGTTTTTTTTTGAGTAAAATGTTTTATATATGATGATAAACAATATCACTTTATATTAAGAATTAAGATATTTTAAATTAAATTATTTAGGCATTGGAAGAAATATATATATAATCAAAAGTTTATATATTTTGTCAATAATTTTTCATAAATATTTATATCATGATTGTTTTTTCTTTAACGTTATTAAAATAAATTTAATGTTTGTGATATTATTTTTACAGAGTAATTAAAATTAGATAGTGTATAAAATTTTTTTAGTCTTTTAGATGCTATAGAAGTTTTAATCTTACACATTTTATAAGATTATTCTCTATTTTTTAAAGGGAATTTTGTATTCAATCTATCATTTTTAAAAATACATAAGTAGTGTGACTTTATTCAAAATTTAAAATTAAAATAAGTATTTTTTTCAAAATTACATGTCTTGTTTATTTTGTTGTGGTTGTTTTATTGATGTCTAAATATCACTACGGTGGATGAAAATCATGGAATTATGATATGAAAATATTTGGAATTTTTAAATGGTTTATATTAAAATCCAATATGAGATATGGAAAATTAAAATAGAACTACACGATCTCAAACAATATTTTCCCATAAGGAATATTTCGTTACTCATGTTATTCTGTTTTTATAGTATAATAACCCTGAGTTTCTAATGCTATGTATGGTTATATTTCATTTCATATAAATTTAATTTGGATATCCCTAATGACAAATAAAATTAACATCATTATATTATAAATAATTTCTAATAGAAAAAAACATTATTTTTATAGATTCAAAATCACGGTATTTGATGATGACATATAAATTAATATTTTAGTTATATTTAATGGATGGTGTCCTTGAAATATAAAACATAAATTAGAGAAGAAATATCAACACTATAAATTATTGGATTCATTGTAGTTATTTATTGAATATATTTCAATTAGTTTTATGTTTTTATTGAGTATGTTTGGTGATAATATAAAAAAATGCTACATGAGTTACATCATGATGAAGAAAACAATGTCTTGATTGGATATCAAAATGAAAATAAATAATTGAATTATATAATGAATTTCATTGTGAAGAGCAATGTTGTGTCTCAATATAGAATATATTATTATTTGGAATGATTGTTGGAATATTCCGTTCTATAACAACAGGTTTTGAAAAAAATTGGGCCTTAGAATGTTATTTAATATGTGATTCATGGTGTAATAAGAGAATCTAGGTTACATATTATTTTTATATTCAATTGAGAGAAAGATAGTTTTTACAACTAATGTGTATTTTTTTCATTGATATGATTATAAATTTTTATATTCATATATATGTATATATGTATTTTAATTATAAAATTATCTTATTGAAATAAATAATTTAATAATCAATTAAAATTATTTCTATTAAGATGACATTATATACATTGTTTTATATATGATAAACCAATCTAATAAAATTCCAAATATTTCCAAATTAAAATATTTATATCAAATAATTAATATGAAAAGAATAAATGTTAAGAAGGAAGTAAAGAATATATAATAAAGGAAATATATTGGAATAATAATTAACAAAAACCTATAATTTCTTATCATCCTCTATATTTAATAAAAATTTGAAGATGTAGATTGGATAAATCCACCAATAAAACTTCAGTTACATATTATGTAGGTCAACAGGAAGTGAGATCTGATGAAATTATGGTTGATTAAACATAAATATCATTGATAATGATGTTATAAATAATCAAATGATGGTATTAATACACCTTATCATTGCAAAAATATTAAAAAGACCAATAAACAATATTATGTATTTTTCAGTTGTAGAAGAATACTAAGATATTTATTTTTATTTTATCAAAAAAAACATGTAGTGTTGAATATTGTTTCAGTATTTAATAAAGAGATCATGTTCATATTGTATAGAGGAGAAAAAATCATACTATCCTGGTCACAATAGATGAATGAGTAGGTGGTATCTCATAATATGAATTAGAATACATTGTTAGTGGTATAATTTTAAAAAAGGATTTCAGTTCAATCATATAATATTTTTTACTATTGATGATAAAGGGTTCAAGTCCATCTCCATTACATTTTTTAATTTTTAATAATAAAATATCATTCACGAATAAAATAGAAACCAACGATCATATACAGTGGACCATCTCTCACAATGTGATTGATCCTTATATATCCTTATTTTCCTTTTGTTTTAGTATACATTATTTTCTCATGTATGTGAGCAATTTGAGATGAGAAGATAATTTAATAAATTAATCATAACCATTATAGTTATATATGTTTTTTTTAATTATCCATAATATAACTCACCCTATCCATTGTGGTTTCATAAAACATTTTAGAATATAAATTAGTGTCACAAAACACTAATCAACAACTTATTAGATTACCTAAAAATAATGTTTTATGACTAGGATTATCATTCTAATTTAATTGAGACATGGTCAAGATGTTTTCATTATTAATTTGAATTATAATTTATTAATTACTTTTAATAGTAAATAGAAAATGTATATAAAAACAATAAATAAGGAACCCTATCCTAAAATGTGGAATTAAATTTGGAATCCACATGCGTTAATCTTATATATATCAGCCATAAAGTAGATGACCAATATTTTATAGAAATATCCTCAAGAAAATGGATTAATAAAATCATCCAATATTTTTGTAAAATCATTATAGAATGAGTGAGTAGATGATACATCCGTTCAAGATTCACCTAATGATGAAACTAATTCATGTGTTGAAGATCACACATATGAAAAATTTAATAACAAAACACATGATAATTCATGTAGTTATTTGATGATGATCCTATAAAACAATACGAATGATCAAGATAATTTTATTTTTGTCTCCATATTACACTTATAGGATGATATCAGCCCCATTGTAGTCGAATATTAAATGACATAGGATTCCAATTTAGGAAATTGTATTTACAATTTCCAAAATTCCATTATTCTAAACAATATAGTAATGTAGAGCATGAATATTGAATCTTGAAGATTGTGTAATATTGGATGGATTTTTTTTCAAAATTAAGAATCTATAAATTACATCGATTATAAGTATTATACATTAGAGGAATAATCATATTCGGATTTTAAGGATGAAAAATTGGATATTTATGTTTTTTTGATAAAATATTGAAACAATTTATTTTAATAGAGGATAAAAAATAAATTTAAATTTATTAAAATTCATATAAGAATATAAAATATCATTGTAATTGAATAATCTTATTTTAGGATATACAAAAGTTCCTCAATAGAATGTTTCCTAAGATTCTGTCCAATATTGAAAACCCGATATAGTTCAATCAGATTCTGAAAATGAATCCAAATAATGATTTTATTCTATAAATATATACATTGAGTATCATTATGCTATAATAACACTATAATAGGTAATTAATATTATTTTATTATTTAGGGGTTAATCAATTTATTGATCCAATAATCATTTTTTCATTATTCATCAAAACCTTTTATCAAAAAAAGTTGTCTTATGGGATAGATCATTTTATGTGGGAAAATAGAAAATTTTGGTTTGGAAAAACTTATTATAAACACATCACCACATCATAGGTGTTCTAAGAAATTTGAAAATCTTTATTCACTCATATTGAAATAAAATGGGAAATTTAGAAAATTATTAATATAAAAGAATCTATTACATTTTCTTTATAATAGAGAAAACCATGATTTTTTTATCCATTATTGGGGTTGGGAATGATTAGTAAAATTGATATAAAAAAATTAATTAATATTATAAATAATTTAATATAAATGAATCCAACATCATGTGTTTCAAATATTACTTCATTAAATTTAAAATATGGAAATTTTATTATATACAAGACTAAAATAGTTTTGAATGTTCTAAAAATATATATGGTATTTTAAATAAAAATCATAATTATAAAAAATAATTATGATCATAATATACCCATAATATAATTATTGTCTTAACGAATAATGCAATACAATCTGGGGAATAATATTGTGGTAAAATAAGATGATATTTTTCTTATTTCTAAAAAACAAAAAACAATCAAATTATTCAACGAAATAATAAGAAGAGAGACTAATGAAGAAAAGAGAAGAATAATTCTAATTTTGGATAGAAATTACAAAAAAAAATTATTTTTGGAAGAATGATATCAATATTTTTTTTATTTTGTATAAAAATAATAAAAATATGGTAACCATTAGAAAAAACATATTAATTCATTCATGTGAAGAAAGTTTTTAGATAACTTGGAGAATATTTATAATTTATGTTCAAGTACCTATGGAATGTAGAACCATTAGTATAGAATAATTATAAATTTATAGGAATATAAAATGTAACAAAAATTAAATAAATTCGTAATATGGGGATATAAACTCAACATGATGAAGTGGTTTTCAGTTTTATGTTATGAAATATAGACGACCTAAATATTCTCAGGGATATATCATGATGCTAAGATATAGAGGGAAAAAATCAAATGGTTATTTGAATATTATTTCTACATATATAGAGAATCTATATAATATACAACATGAAACATGAGATCCATGTTATTTATTAACTAAAAAAATGAATATTGAATGAAATAATTTTTTTTACATGGATTGAAATAGTTCATCCAAGATAATGAATTTACCAAAAAAATAGAATAAAAATGAATAACTATATCATTAAAATAAATACATAAAATAATCATACTATCATAATTGACTAAAACATTAAACCTTTTATTTCTCACTCTAATTACGATGTGATCAAAACAAATTATAATTTATAATATTTTTCATAATTATATGTATGAAATTACAGGTCATTATTGTATTTTAGGGGAGAACAGAGGGATATATGAATTCTATTTAATCAATTTAGTATATTTTAGGTTTCTGAAATTGAGAGATCATATTTTCAAAATATATAATATAATATTATTAAATTATATTCCATGAAGATGTAAATATAAGTTGTATCATTTTTGTGGGATAACATTTGAGAAATCATAAAATATTTAATTCCTCATGTAAATATTAATGCCCCGAGTAATGAATAGATTGAATAAAAATCATTTTGTTTCATCCATTTAAATTATTTTCAATAAAAGTTTTAAACAAAAATTTAATATGAATATATTATGATATATTTAATTTTGTGTCACTCAAAATAGACAATGGAGTTATATTATTAATTACATTACTTTTATGTATGTTTATAACAAATATGTATTGATTTAATTATATAATGAATAGATTCTCATGGAATAGGAACAATGTTCCCAAAATAAGGTTACATCACACGTTGAGTTTTAGGATCAATCAAATAGTTTTGAGGAATAATCGAATATTATAACTCTTGAAAAGGATCATGATTATCATTATGGATTGTAGAAAATGATATTGACCCGACCCATCCCTCAGTTCCCCTTCCATGACTCCCCTTAGCCTACTTAATGAAATATAGGGGTTTGAGACTATCTTCGAAGGCATGAACTTGCATGTGGGATGCATTTTTCTATGTGCCTCCACACACGCACACTACCACATCCCAAAAAACAGGAAATGTAAACATGCATTCCAAGAAACAACCACTACATAAAGGTACAAGCTGTTGGTCAAATGGTCCATCATAAAAACCCAATAAAAGAAAAACTAAAAATAGTAATGTAAAAAAAGATCGTTTAAAATCCATCTGCTAAAAACCCCACCTGATGGGTAAGTGTATAGTAACTGCCAAAAGTCGTAGAAGTATGCCCCACATGCCTAATCTCACAGGGAACCACTGGGTCCTTAGCCACCAAGTCCTCTGTCAAGGAATCGGTCATCTACACCAAAAAAACACATGTCGGTGATTTCATTTTAGGGATGAGTAACAAAATACTCATTATGGACCCCCAAACACAAATAATTACAACAAAAAAATCCACAAAATAAACCATGAAGAATGATCACAAAGAAAGATATCTCCCGAAAGTATAATCTAAAGTACAGAAAGAAAGATAATCAGTTGTAACACTGAATACCACGGAAGAATATGGTACTCATCTCTGATGAGTACTGTGGGTATGTCGAGTCGCACAAATCCGCTCCCCCCCCCCTTGGGTCCTCCCGGGTTACACAGAACCACTTCCCACTTATTCCATTGTAGCTGATACACATAGGGTTTCTTGTAGTTGATCCACATAGGGCCTCTTGTACCTAATCCACATATTGTATCTTGTAGATTATTCACACATGGTCACTTGTAGCTGATCCACAACAGGTCACTTATAGCTGATCCACATATGGTCGCTTATAGCAGATCCACACCGGGTCTCTTGTCGACTACAAGATTTCCATACATAGATCACATGATTCAGATAGATTCTACTCCTAAATCCATTCATCATATTTAAAATACTATGAAAACTCCATTAGGGTATTCCCAAATAACCACCTCGTCCTGTGGGTTCCAATGTCGCAAATGGATCATCAATCGGAAGTCTGGTATGAAAGATGTCAGTGTTTTTATAAGTAGAGGATGATTGTGTCTAGGGACAATCCATCCTAACCAAACCAGCCTGGGGACCCTGCATGACCAACCCTGGCTGGGTTTGGGTAGACTTGGTTTTACCTAGAAACTATACCAGCCCTATTGGCCCTTGTTGGACCTGGGCCGGTTCGGTCATGGGTTCCCAGTGTCGGGCCACCCAGCTGCCCAGATTTATACCACTGGCCTAGCTAGTGCCTCTCTATAGCCAGAATCACCCCCATCCCGGGCCACACAAATGACTAGTCTCCCCCAGCTCGGATGCATGGAGGGAATCCAGTTTGTATTCCATGGGTCCAACTAAGCTCGTCTCCCTTCATATCCCCCATTTGTTCCCCACTGAATGGTGTGCTAGCATGCCGCCCCATGGCCCGGACCTCTGATGCGGCTGTGTGGAATCATACCTATTCATCATCCACCAGCCCACTGCCATTGGATCTTTTTTCACCTCTTATGCCGACAATGCATTGGAAATTTTTTTGTTGGACCACTATGTTCACCCTGGTGGTCCATTCCTTGAGCCTTCTGCAACTCCAGCCTCAATGAGGTGCCATTTCACTACTATGGCCTTATAAATTCTTTATCGTTAATCCAGAGTTATGGACATAATGAACACACAAGAAAACACAAAGGATGAGGGGCTTGGACCTTGTTCGTGTTAGCTCGCACCCTCAATGTTAGAGTTTTTCAAACATTGATGGGATATTATTATGAATCTATCCAAATTAATCTTGATGGAAAACACCAAAAATGGACACCCACCAACAAGAACAAACGATTTGTTGATGAAAATGTTCATGGGTCGATCCCTATATATTTTTTTATAATTATGTATAATGAAAAAAAATACAAAATTCAACCCCTACCTATGATAGGTTCATTACTGAAGCGATTCGTTTATAGGGATTCACGTTCCATTCAAAGCAGTTGGCATTTGTCGCTTTCTGGTCCCGTTCATTGAGGTGCGTCATTATTGCAAGAGATTTTGTGGCATTCTTCATTGGAAATAATTTCCTCTCCACTCATCATATAAATTCTAGCATTGATTCTCTAACCCATTATCTCATTAAAATGGAATGGTGTCCTAGATTTTATGTTACTCTGCACCGTCACGTCGTTATGCTATTTCATTCATGAAAAAATATCTATTACACCGTAATTAAGAGTATTTAATTTGTACATTTACGATTTTTATTAATGGGATTCATTTAATTTGATGCTTTGTCTCTTATTTGCTACACCGTAGTGCTGACATGCCACCACACAACGGTGAAGAGAAACAAATAACATAACTTTTTATGTTTTTTTATATTTTTCTTCTAAAAAGTATGAAAACTATATATCCTGATTGAACATCTCTGGTCAAGGTTAATTACTTTCTAGGTGAATCGCGATGTTCCATGTTCAATGGTTCCCTTGTATTTTTTATTCTTGACCTATTTAAAAATATAGAAAAACTTGATCGCATGTTAATTAAAATGATCCAAAATAAGATCGTAATTCTATTTTGGGATCACCGGGTATCGAAATCAAGTATTTTCTAATCTTCTAGTCTCAAAATGAACCTATATAATTTGTAAAATAATACATTGAATTTCGAGGACAATACATTCTCCTCGCCTTATGTGTTTACGTCCCTGAAATCCAAAAAAGGCTAAACAATGAAATTAGGGTACTATGCATGATTTTGAGCTTACCATTCCCATGATCTCTCTTGGAGATTTCCGTGGTTCCACTAAAAACATGATAGAGGAATTTATTTCCCACAAATGACACGCTCCTATCGATCCTTTACCTCCACTGTGAACTCCGTAAACATCTCCCCATCATCAATGTCCTACTCACCATAGTCGATGATGTGTGATGGATCATGCACATACATCATCTACTATGACACATGAAAAACATAGTGCACTTGATGAATTCTGGGGGGAAGAGCTAGGTGTTACACCACCTCACCAAATCTTCTTAGAATCAGGAAATGTCTGATGAACCTTGAAGATAAAATACCGCCCTGACCAAATCATTGCAATCCCCGTCACAATGAGGCTGAAGTAACACATAGTCTCCCACCTCAGTCTACAAGGGAATCTGTCCCCTATCAACATAATATTTTTACCTTCTCTGTGTAGTCCTCGTCTACTCCTAGATGTTCTACACCTTTTAGGGGTATCCCGTACCAACTCTAGACCCATGAGTGTTGAATCCCATAGGTCTGTTGAACATAAGGTTTATATTCCTGGTCTCTTGTATAAATCCTCAAATGGTGTCATTCAATTAGTGTAGTGATTGTTTTTGTTGTAAGCAAACTACACTAGTGGTAGGTATTCCTCCCAACTATGACCAAAATCATGGACGTAAGCATGATGTATGTCCTTCACGGTTTTTATGGTCCAATCTGTCTGACCATCCGTTAGTGGGTGAAAGGTTGTGCTCAAGCGTAGATGAGTCATGAAATCCTCCTTTAATCCCTCCCATAGCCGGGATGTGAATAAACCATTAGAGTATGAGAATATCATTGAAGGGACATCGGGAATCGTCAATATCTCTTGGACTTAGAGGCATCTTAGGTCCTCTACCGATCCCTATTCCCAGAACTGTTGGAAGTGGGCCGAAGTAGTGAGTTTGTTGATGTTCACCCTGATAGAAATGTGGCCCCTAGACATGTGTGGTTATCCCAGCATGATTTCTATTGGGATACCATCCCATATCCAATCCAGTACATAGTGTGGCTGGGCTAAACCTATTGGAACCTCATGCTCAACCTTCACATGCTGACAAGCAAGGGACTATGTAATGAACTTATCCACCACTTCCTTCATCCTTGGCCACCAGTACTGATGGCATAGATCCCGGTACATCTTCTCCACACCTAGATATATCATTAAAGGGGATTAATGGAAATCACTCAACACATCCACCAGCAACATTACAAGTCATATGGTGAACCTTCTAAAAATACTAACATGATCCCCACCAATAGAAAACCCATCAGGAGCATGTCCTAAAAATAACTAAGCTTCTTTGGCCTTTTAGTAAACATCCACAAGTTTCACCTCCATAAATCATTGTAAGGTTGGGAGAGTGACAATCATCAAATAAAGGAAAACTATTGCATCATCATCCCTAAAGGATATATGCATCATGGATAGAAGCTCTGTCACTAAGCTTAGCAGATGCAAACTGAACCACCTACTAAGTGCATCCGCCACAAAGTTCCCCTTCACAGGAGAAGATACTATATTGAATTCATTATCATGGAGGGACTCTAGTAATCACTTCTACCTCATGTTTTGGTCCTTCTGGGAGAAGATATATCGGAGAATTTTGTGGTCGTAGAAGATGGTAAAATGCTCACCCATCATGTAGTGCCGTAATATATTCAATGAAAATACCACTATTGCAAACTCAAGGTCATGGGTCGTGTAGTTCAACTCATGATGCCTTAACTATTGTGAACTATTGTCGATTACTTATTGCTCCTGCATTATTAAACAACTCAATCTCGGCCCTATTGCATCACAAACAGATACATACCCAACGACCTCATCTTGTAGTATCAAGACGGGGGATCCTATCAATCTCCACCTCAGCTATTTGAAACTCTTCTAGAACTTCCCTATTCACACGAAGGGATGTACCATCCATGTCAAAATTGATAAGGGTGATGTTACTTTGGAAATGTCTGGCACAGACCTCTGTTAGTATCCAGCCAACCACAAAATGCTTCGTACCTCAGTCACACTCATGGGTGGATCATAAGAAATAATTTTCTCTATCTTTATTAGATCCACTTCAAATTTGGCCTTCAAGATGACTTGTCCAAAAAAGTGGACCTTCAAACTCCATAATTTTCACATCGAGTGATTTTCATAAAAATGGATCTCTTGGTGTTTTTCCAAGATTATCCAAAGGTTTTTCGCATGATCCTCTTCTAACACTGAGTACACCATGATGTCATTAATTAATACCACCATGAAATGATTGAGGTAATTCTTGAAGATACTATTCCTAATTCCAATGAAAACTGATGAGGCATTGGTCCCACCGAACAAAAACACCAAGACATCATAGTGGCCATACAGACATCTAAAGGCTGTCTTTGGTGCATCCCTTTTTCGTACCCAAATATGATGATAGCAAGAACTATGGTAAATATTTGAGAACCAACTCACTCCCCTCATCTAGTTGAAGAGGTCATCAATTCTTGGCAGTGTATATTTGTTCATCATGGTCACATAGTTCAGGATCTGATAGTCCACTCATAGCATGAATCCCCCATATTCCTTTTTGGCAAACAACACTGGGGATTCCCAATGTGAAACACTGGGCCTAATAAAATACTTCTTCTGGAAGTCCTCCAGTTATACCCTCAACTCTCAAAGATCCATGGGATCCATCCGAAAATCTTGTTTATATATTGGTGGTTTCCCATGGTGGAGGTCGATGCATAAGTCTACCTCCCAGTGAAAAGGTTGTCCCAAAATATCCTCAGGGAAGTCTTCCTCATACTCGTCCACCACTATAGGATATCTTGGACTCCTTTCATCCACTAAACCAAATGTTAGGCTTGAAAACTGGTGTGGGATTATATTCACCCTCTTATAAGAAAGTTAGTCATGTGCTGTAAGATCTCCCTTCTCACCAGTGAAGGATAACATTGTCCCATACTTGGGGACACACCACACTCTACGCCTAAGATAGTTGATATATTCATAAACTATGGATAACCACTCCATACAAAATATGACATTTTAAGTCCTCAATTCCACTACTAGGAGATCCCAGCTAAAGCTCTCGCCTCCATGAATATGATCACGGTGACGGAACCAGTGTATAATAATTGAATCCCCTCCCTTAGAAGTATCTATCTTTAAGGATTGAGCCAACAACTCCACCAAAATCCTTAGGCCTTCAATGAGGTCCATGGAAAGGATAGAGTGACCAACACATGTGTCTATATGATCTATATCTATGTTTGATAAGAAAAATATTGTACCTCTAATAATATCTGGAGCACAGTGGTCATAGGCCTCCACTATATGGAGTTGATCCCGCCCCTGTCCACCTACTCCCTTAGGCTGTGGTGGACCGCTTGGGGGTGGTTGTGGTTGTACTATGAACAGTTTCCCACCTCATGTTGCTCGAACTACTCCTCTGAAACATATTACTCCCTAGGTACCTCCTTGCACAAACCTCTACCTCTACCTCAGCAGTCCCTCGATTGTTCATTGATCTTCTTTGCGGCAGGTTGGGCTGTCCCGAGACATGTGTCCCTCTCTGCCACATGAGTTTCATGCCCCGGTCCTCTACTGACTCTTGCATCCCATGTGGCATCTCACCACCGATCCAGAGTCTGGGGGTCATCATTTGGATGGTCTTTCCTACTTGGAACTCTACATAAATTGTCTTATTCCCTCCACATATGACTTAGCCACATGTCACCTGGTGGTAGCTCCCACCAATGGTTCTTTCTCTAGGAGAAATATATCTACTATTATATCTTCCTATAGCACTCATGACTATGTAGGGATGCTGATGAAAATAATTGATGCCCTGATCTCCCCTTAGAATCCTAGATCAAAGGTCCAGGCTTAGATGAATGGGTCAGGTACCATATCATTAGAGTAGTATGAGAGGTCGGTGAACCTCGCAGAGTACTCAGCCACTGAAATTCTACCCAATTTTATGTGAAATAGCTCTAGTATTTTCACTGAGTGAAATGTTGTAGGGAATAAATCCTTCTAGAAAAGTCGCTTGAAGGAAGAATGGGAGAGGGCCACCTCCTCGTGTTCTAGGATGGAAAAAGTCCACCATCTCAATACCGATCCCTACCGAAGGCTCGTGTCTAGATCCACCATCTAGTCATGTGTCTTCCCCACTAAAAGAATGAATCACGTCACCACCTACAAATATTCCTCATTGACCTGAGGATCTATCTCCCCCCTAACCAAAGGAGGACTTTTTCTTTAGAACACATGCGTGGAGTTGAGAATATGTGTGTCCAATACTGGTAATTCCAATAGTAATAACTGATCAACATTTGGTGGTAACATCGGTGCACCACCTGATGGGGCCATCTCAAGCATGGGTCCTTGAACCGCTGCATCATCGCTAGGAGTTCTGTCCTCACAGTCCCTCATTGAAATCCTTGCTAGCTATCTACATGGAGTCATTCTAGAATATATCCAAATGTACCAAATTCATATATTATACCTTGTGAGATGACTCTAATTCAAGAAGAACATTAGGAAACGCGAAATTTCAATGTGATGCATGAAACCCATGTTTTTATCTATTGTAATGAAATGCAGAATTCATGGTCCTTGTGTATGGATACATAGTCTGCCACACCAACACTATATTCCCCAAATTAGAATGTAGAACTCGAAAAATTCAACAACGTTGTCCAAAAAAAGAAACAGAGTCCCAGTATTTATGGTATAACTGACCACCTCTGATACCACATTGTCATGACCTTTCCCCAAGGCGGGTTTCCTGACTCCCCCAAGCCCACCTCCAGAAGGGAAGGGGTTGTCTACTAGTATTGAATTCATCAACCAACCTGTGGGCGGAATTTTCCTAAGTACCTATATGCACCCACACACAACCACATCCCAAATACTAGAAAGGTAAACATGCATGCCACTAAACAACCACAGATTAATGGTATAACATGTAGGTAAAATGGTCTAGAAAACAAAACCAACTGAAATCAAAATGAATAAATGAAAATGTAAAAGATATTTAAAATATTGTACACTAAAAACCCCACCTGATGGATAAGTGTAGAGTATCTGCTGGAAGCTATAGAAGTACACCGTGCCTTCCTGATCTCACACATTACCACAAGTTCCTAGGCCAACATGTCCTCTATCATGGCTTTATTCGTCTACAACATACAAAACATGTGTGGGCGAAGCCTGTACAGAGGTGAGTGACAAAATAATGTGTAGGGACCCCAAACCATGAGGAAAGACCACATAACTATCCAAAAAGAAAACCATGAAGCATGATCACGAAGAAAGACAACTCATATAGGTATAATCTAAACTACATAAAGAAAGACTATCATTCATAACACTGAAAAAATTGGACTAGTGAGGTACTCATCCTTGATGAGTACTATAAGTATGATGGGTCACACATAACAGCTACCCACCTTGGGCCTGCCCTGTCACACAGAGGCGCATCCCACTAAGGCCATTATAGGTGATCCATAGAAGGTCACATATGGATAATCCACATAGGTCCACTTGTAGCTGATTCACATAGGGTCGCTTGTAGTTGATTAACACTGGGTCGCTTATAAATGATCCACACAGGGTAGTTTATCAGCCACATGATTTCCACTCACAGAACACATGAGTCTAAGAGAATCAATCTCTTAATAAATTATTCATATATCAACTTCCATGAAAACCACCATAGTGTATCTGAAAAGACCACATTGTAACAAGGATTCGAACACTGCAAACAGACTATCAATCAAACGGCCAGTCTAGATGATATTCACATTTTAGTATATAAGGTATGGTTATGTCAAGGCCCGGCCTGACCCAACCAACCAGCCTTGGGGGTCCCCCATTAACTGACCTAGTTCGGCTGACCCGACATGACCTGGTCGGGACAGGGATGGCCCAGTCCGTACTGGCTAATGGGCCTGGCTCATTGGGCATTGTAGGACCAGGACAGGTTCGATCGTGGGTGCAGCCCACCGGGTCACCCATCAACCAAGATTAATCCAACCCGGCCCGCACTGCTGGGCCTATATTCCTTTCCATCCCTGACCACCAAGCGACTATTCTTTGTCCCGCCGGCCCGGCCAGTAATAGTGGGTCGACTTACTCTATCCCAGGCCGCTCGGTGGCCTGGTTCACTCCACCTTCCCCAGCCCGAACAGTGGGCCAATCTCCCCCATTCCGGACACAAGGAGAGAATTAGGTTCATGCGCCCCACTGTTGGCTAATCTGACCACCTCTCAGACCATGCACACGCTCCCCACTGAACCGCCTTCCAGCGCACCGCGGTACGACCCGCTCCACCGATGTGACGAGGTGGTCGTGTCCCTATACGTCACCTGCCAGAGGCTCTTGCCGCACTGTCGTAACCCGGTCCACTGGGGAAAGAGATCATTTCACGTCATTAGGTCATGCAATCACCTAGCCACAACCACCCACCGATGGTCCCTAGCGCACTGTTTGAATTTTTCATTGACCACTAGGTCAACTCCAATGGTTTGTCCCTCAAGCCGTTTATACCTCCACCCTCAATGGGGCACCATATTCCCTTCTAAAATCTTAGATATTATTTTTCGTCAATCATGAGTTCTGTAAATGATGAACACACAAGAACACACAAACGTTGAGGGGCTCATGCCTTGTAAATGTCAACCCACACCCTCCACATTATATTTTTTAAAACATGGGGTGGGGATAAGATTACAATTCTATCAAAACAAATCCCAATGTGAAACCCAGAAAATGATCACCCTCCAACAAGAACAACTGATCCATAGATAAACCTATTTATGGGTTGATCTCAGTTAAGTGTTTTAGACTGAAAAGTTGGGAAACTAAAAACAAAAAAATTAATCCCATACTTGAGATAGGTTCATTGCTGAATCGATCTATTAGTGGGGATTCACAATAAATTTGAACACATTGGAATTCATCGCTCTCTAGTCCCATTCTTCTAGATGTTTCATTGTCTCTATAGATTCTTCAACATTCTTTATTAGAGATAATTTCCTCACCATATTTCATAAAAAGTCCAGATCTAATTATCTACCCTGTTATCTTAATAAAAGAGAAACATGTTACAGTGTTTTTGGTATAATGTGTCATCCCATCATTATACTATTTCATTCATGAAACAATGTATCAGTTACTATTCTTTTATTGAGTTGTTGCACCACACATTTATGAGCCTCATTAATATTCATCATTTAATAAGAGACTTCATCACCTCATCGTCTCATTGAAGTGCTATACTTCAAACTCTCAAAGGTGAAGAGAGACAAATAAAATAACCTTTTTGTGGTTTTATTTTATTATTTAGAAGAGTCCAAAAAATATATTTTACGGTCAACCCTCGCTGTTCTAGGTTAGGAATTTTAATGGAGAATTATGATGTTCAAAATTCAATGGCGCCATCATATTTTTTATCTGAGTACTGGTTTAAAATTTATAAATACCAGCTTGAATGTTAATTTAAATGAACCAAGAAAGTTAAAAATTCTATTATGGGTTCACCGGACCTTATAATCAGGTGTCTTATGATCATATGATCCCGAAAGAATCTAATATAATTTTTAAAAAAATTAAATGGAATATATATTACATTATAGATATGATCTCATTGATTACATTTCCAAGGAGATTTGTAATGGGATATTCTAGTTGGATATGGAATTCAACTCATACAAAAATGTTATTGGAATTATTCTATAATTAAATGGTTTATTGATCAATATAATCACAATATTTTAATGAATAATAATTAAGGTAGGTAGGAAAATTATTATTAAGGTAGTTAAAGAACAATTGAAACATTTGATAGTGTATTTATATGATGTATAATGATTAAATTTATTAATGTGATCATTTATAAAGATTTTATTTTATTTCATTGTCATTTGTGGTTCTTTTGATCCTTAGAACAATGATGGAAATACGTGAGATGTGATCAGGAGGTTTTTGACAATGATATTTTTGAAAATATTCAAATTATCCTTTAGGTAAGAGTAGTTCAAATTTTATATAGTTTTCAAATCACTTATTTTGAGATTATTCATGATATGTATGTGGTGCTTCGGTTTCAGAGTTTGTTCGTAAACATAATTTTTTATATTTGAAACATAGTTATATTTCTACAACATAGAGGATATAGATTTATATATAACACTATAATTGATTAATAGCAATGACGAAGGAGTTATTTAAGAGTAGATCTACAGAATTGGGCTATGTTATATTATAATCTAAATTTAAGAATATTAAAATATAATTTCAAGATATTGGATAATATTATTTATTGATGGTAATATTCTATATCAAATTAGTATTTATTAATGTATGATTTACTATGGTTTATGATGATATATCAGTATAAATTTAATCAGAAAACAAATTGACCGAGTTGTTCATGAATTATTTTCAACCTACAATATTTGTTCCATAAAATTGTTTTAATAAAAAAGTGGTAATTTTAAAAAAATATATTTGACAAATATTAAATATATATATATATTAATATATATTTACAAGATATGGGATGAAGTTTTAAAAATATAGTTGACAAATTTAGGAATACATTTTTGGAAGTCAGAACATTCAAAATAATTAATATATAATTTTTCCTTTTTTCAAATAGATATCACACCAAGAAATTGTTATATGATATTGAAACAACCAAAAAAACATACTCATGTATTTGAGATTAGTACTAGTTTCTCAAAAACACCATAATAACCTCTAATAATATAAAACACAAGTTGATTTAATATAACAGTCACAATTTCATTCTGATAGATAGAAAAAAAGAAATATTTTAATATAGAAATAATATTTAAATGTTTTGGAAAATCATTCTACGTCAACGAGAGAACACATAGATGAATTATATTACCAAAAGTAAAATGAATTTTAAAATCTATAATAATGAAAATGGTTTTACCATTTTAATTGGTCTTATAGTACATATTAGTTATCATATCCACTACCATTTTATTGTTTACATTAGTTTGACAAACATGTCTCAAATAAATATAATAATTATTATAAACTATCCCTTTACCACAACGTTCAATATTATCATACCCAACATCAACTAAAATTATACATGGAATTTTCATATCAATTATATATATAACTTTGAATAATACTATGAACACCATCATATTTTTCCAAGCATATGGTAACTGTACCATTATGCTGAATACTTTTCTACCACAAACATCCATTGTCTAAGAAGAACATGTTATCATACTCCATTTGGAATGTTGATTATATTTTCTTTGAACCAGAATTAAGTTCCCAATAATCCACAAAAAAAACATAATTAATTAATAATTCAATTATAATAATTAAAAATTTATGAAAAAATAAGCCATCATACCATTCCTTATACAATGTCTTCTACAAAAATCGATTCACCTAAATACAAATGAGTCTAATTTATTCTCTATTCAATCCATGATTAAAACTGTAACAATCATTTTAAATGTATTATACTTCCTAATTATCACTCTATTTTCTGACACTTTAGTCATTATCAATTTATAAATGAAATTGTAGTTTAATTCATTGTATTCCATACATGTGTTAAAAACATGATTTTCAAAAATGTGAATTTCATTCTAATAATAAAAAAAATAACAATACCCTATTTCATGACATTTTAAGATCTGTTATAATGTGAATTAACTAGTCTAAATCCAATCATGATTATTTGTAGCATGTATTATACATCCTTTTAGGATAAATTAACCACAATCTACATCAATGATATCAAAATGGATGTTTTTACTCTATACGTAAACATGAGAGCCATCATACACTTCCATGTCTTAGGATACAAAGAAAAATATTCATCAGTGAATCATTATAGTGTATTTTCATCGTGAAAGCATAGAATTATATCTTATGATCAACATAATTATAATATTTTAAATTTCATTGAATCCCAAGGTTCCCTTTTAGGGTTTGACATAAATTGACATTTTACTCCCACATTAAAGGATATATCATGCAACATACATATCATCACATACATCAATTGTCTATCCTATCCATCTGACTTAAAATGATATTATGAACTCTGTTTCTATTTTTTTTGTTTTAGGTGTATAAATTTATATTGTCTAAATATTAATAAAATATTCATTTTGAGTAATATCACAAGCATTTGTAGAACATGAAAACTGTTTCATTACTCCATCAAGTAGAAATAGTTATAGACCTTTGCTGATATCTATAATTACAAATGAATTATAATTTATAGTCTTTCCATTCAGATGAACATGGAAATTATTAGTTTTCTTCATTTTGAGAACTTTTGATATAGTAAACATGTGATCTTGAAAATAGATAATATCATTTAAGGGAATGTTTTTTTAAATGATTATTTACTTATCACCCATCCATTTTATGAAATAAATATATTTATTCCCATATTATTTGAGATAGAACACATTAAACATTATCTTTGATGTCCTTGTATCTATATCATTGACAAGAAAATAGGTAAATATTTTGATGATATTTTGGTTATTATTTTATGACGACTTAAGAAACAATATATCATAATGATTTTAGTGTCCCATAATAGCTAATAAAATCTATTTCTGATATATTCTATAATGGAAATTTTATTACATATTTTACTGAAAATTTTTATGTATGAATTCATTCATTTTTTCATCTAAAATACATTTTGGTCCTTTCTCCCTGCCATTAAATCTCGTTGGGGTACCATAGTCATGTGTCTGATCCCCATCACATAATAGATGTTTTGGTTGTATCATCCATGAGACTCACCATTATTTCCTAACATGATAAATTTCATTTTACATCCACAATTGCATCTATCCATTTCATTATTCTATAAAAAAGTATGGAAAACTTAATCCTTTTGTTAAGAAAATAAATTGAGTCATATTAGTTATAACACCTATGAATGGAATATTATAAAGTAATCCTTTATGAGATCATACTTAAGAATGTCCCTATACGTCTTAGTGAAATATGTCCTGCATTTGGGATGTAGGATTTAATCAAAATTACTTTAATGAAACCCACATATTCAATCACATAAGATATCCCTCTTGACATCGAATATTTATTGGATCAATAATCAATATTTCCTTCCTAGATAGAACCTTTGTGTTTTTCTTACTAAACTAACCACTAAAATGGAATTCTTCTTCATCATATATGGTATCAATTTCTAAAATTTTCATCTCATCATTAAATCAGTGTGTCACGACCCGTCCTCGGGGCCCGTGCCGTGACTACCCCAAGCCCACCTTCTATAGGCCAGGAGCTGGCGACTAGCACCAAGGCGTAAATCCCGGTAAAAAGGGAAGGCATTTCCTTTGTAAAGTAAACAAGCACCATAGAGTAAGCAAGAGGAAAAAGTAAACACTAAGTAGAAGCTGGTACAACAGTAAGTGCAGAAAAGTAAAGGGGGCCGGAAATACAAGCCCAACTGTAAAGTACAACTGAAAGGGGAAAAACAACAACTGAAAGAAAAATCCACAGCGTTGAGCCATCCTATGGAAGCCCCACCTGAAGGGTGGGTACAGATAGCCTCCACAGCTCCTCGGTCTAGCAGTCCGCTCCGAGTACACCCCACCCAGTAGTCTACCTCCAGGTACCGTCCTGCTCCGCAAGCTTCCACCACGATCAGCGATGTACGTCATCTGCAACCAACACAACGTAGTGCGGACATAACCCGTGCAGGGGGTAGTATAAGATACTTAGTAGGGACCCCGAGACCCCCAACGGTCTCCCAGAATCCACAAGGATAATACACAAAGGAAAGATACAATCACTAAGTAACATCCGACACTGCTTAGGTATATGCCCATACATATACCTAAGTCACCAATTCTCGCTCGGCTCCAACATCTGAGCTCAAATACAACCCAGTCCTCACAGGAAAGAAAAACGTAAATCCACACAGGATAGCACAACACAGTCCACAAAGGAAAGTAAACGTAAATACACATAGGATATCACAACACAATCCACACAGGAAAGTAAAACAGGATTCATCTCACACAGATATACTTCTTCAAATGACGATAGAGATGATCAAGGATCCATCTAAGTCATCGGACCCACAAAGGATTGATAGGTACTAACCCCCGCAATGACCCACAAAGGATCGGGCCCACATAGGACCTGTAGGCGCTGGCCCACACAGGACCGCTGAGCGCTGACCCACACAGTATCGGACCCACACAGGATCGGTAGCACTAACCCACAAAAAATCGTTGAGTGCTCTAGTCGTCGTCGTCGAATCCACTGAGGATCTCTTCACAGTCGTCGTCATCACAGTAGCAGTCGCAGCCAGCTCTAGGGTTCCCGCACACAACAAGCTCGTTCGGGAGGGTCTGCTCCACGAGCCGAGAGGCTGATACATCAAATGACACATAGTCCAGAGTTGATGTATCCAAAAGTTCTGTATCGTCAACACGAACTCAACGTCGCAGACGGCGCGTCAATCGGACGCCCGGTCTGAGAGTTATTGGCTTTTTCGTCCCAGGAGCCCGGTTGATTTTAAGTCAAAACCAACCCGAATGTACTCCACCTGCGTCCAAACCTCGGGTGGAGTAAGCCAAAAGATCCGTCTCACGTAGAGTAATTCATCAAAGTCAATGGTACGTCAATCAGATGTCTGAAGCTCAAGATATGAGTGTTTCCACTCCGAGGGCCCGGTTGGTTTCGTGTACGAACCAACCCGGCCGATCTCAAAGTATTCTGAAACCTTGATTTTGATATACAGAAACGACCGTCTTGATCCAAGGATCGCATCACCACTGACATCGTGTCGTTCGGAGGCCCGTAGCTCATGTTATGAGCAAAAGACCGAAAAGGTCCAGAAATGGGGGGTGTGGGCCCGGACCGACCCGGCCCGACCCCCCTGGGTCGGCCCGAACCGGTTCGACCCGACTCGGGTCTGGGTCCGACCTGGTTTGGCGCGACCCGGCCCGGCCCGGCCTGGGTGCGACCTGGCCGGTCGGGTCGGCCCGGCTCGGCTCGGCCGAGCGGCTGAGCGGAGGAAGCCGCGGGGCGCTGCCCCCGCGGGATGAAGCGTCGCGGCGAGCGTGGGCCGCGCTGGGTCAGCGGATGCGGCTTTGCTGCTTCCCATCTGTCACTGGACCCGTGCGATCGCCAGACCCGCGCGGTCGCGGGTCTGGCTGGCCGCCGCCGCCGCGGCTCCATCGGGCAGTGCGCCGAGGCACCGCTGCCTCAGGCTGCCGGCGCCGCCGCGCCGGCGACCCGCACCGCCGCGCCGGCGACCCGCACCGCCGGTGGATTCCGCGGGCCACCAGAGTTGCTCCGGTGGTCCGATTCCACTACCGTCTGCGCCGTGGCTCCTCCCTGGTCCCATTCTTCACTGATAGGACCTCAAATCGCCATTGCGGCCCCGTTTGTCATCTACCGCCTGTCCGCGCATCAACGAAGAACTGCGGAGGGTTGTCGGGCCGTGTTTGTTTGGCCCGCACCCTCCGCGTTAGGTGATAATGATCGGGAAATAATAATCAACCCATGGAAAACATAACAAGATACAATTTTAATAAATTAATATTGCACTTGATCCCGGGCACTTTGTTTTAGAAGGATAAAACTACGACAATAAAATATTATATTCAAATAAAATCCATACCTCACCGTAGACGTCGAGCGTGCGTTCTTCGCGGAAATGACCGTCGCGGTAGAAGGTGATCATCGCATCGCGGAAGGGCGTCGCGTCGTCACGGAAGGGAGTCGCATTGACGATCTCAAGCAGATGTTTGAAGATTTGTCGCGGAAGAAGGGACGTCACAGAAGAACATCGCTGGAGGAGAATCGTTGGCGTCACAGAACACGGCGTCGGGTTGTCGACCTCCGAGGGTTTGGCGTTCTTCGTTGCCTTTCGTCGAAGGCCGGCATTCTTCGCGTTTTTCACGTTCTTCACATTCTTCGTGAAGGAGGTTGAAGGACTTAAGGTTCTGTCAAATCCTCTCAACGAACAACACACCAGAAAAAGAGTGTTGGTCTTATTTTATTAACATGCCAACAAACGAAAAAAATGATAAGCTAAATAACGACCCATTAATTCATAGAATTTATTCAACTAATAAACCACCGAATTAATAGGAGGGTTTAATTGTATAAGAAACACCCCAGTTGACTTTATTTAAAAAGGTTTTTCACGGGTGTGTTACTTAACGGAAAAGAAACGGTGGGGCTCGTGAGGGCCCCACCTCACAAATATCCTACCAAGAGGTTAGGATATTTTGAATTGTACCCTATCCGCTTTAACTCATATTATGTAGCTTTAAGTGGCTTTTAAGTATCATAAGTGAAATAAAATAAAGTTTGTCGTACCACGTTATTTTATTTCTTAAATTAAAGCCCAAAAATTTAAAACCACACCCGAGAAAACGCAACTCCGGAAGAGGCGTTTCTAAGAAAATACCGGTGCTGCGATTCCATTGGTGCCCTCAGAATTCGATTCCGAGCACCGGTTTAAAAGTTAGAAAACCCGCTCGTTCGTTCACTGAACGTATTCAAGCAAAACATTGAAAAATGATTCCGGGCACACCGGGCCTCAGAATCAGGTGCCGTCAGAAACTGCATTCTTGTAAAATTCCAAAGAAAATTAAGAAAAAAAATTACTTGAAATTAACGGGTCTTTAAATCACTCCCACCTCAGGGGTTTGCGTCCCTGTAAAGATACATAATAAGCTAGGGAAACAAATGTGGGTACTGAGCACGCATCTGAGCCTCCTGCTCCCAAGTGCTCTCTTGGAGGTTCCCATGCTGCCATCTGATGCGCACTAGAGGAATCGATCGTCCACGTAGGACCCGCTCCTGTCGATCCTCGATCTCCACCGGGACCTCCGCTGTAACAGCCCAAGATTTTATAAAAAAAATATTCTTTTTAATTTTATTAAAGTCTTGTGTTGTACCCTACACCAAAAAGAGCTTTCACAACACGCATCCTTGACATGCCTTGCATTACACACAATCACGACCTTCCTCGATATCGTGTGTAATACGCAATACCGATTTTCACTAAACAACGATATGCTATTAAAATATTATTAAAACTAGCCGTTATGAATAGTAATAACCACTTTTTAAAACTATGTAAATCTTATTTTTCAAAATGAACTTCATTTTTGGATTCGGAGTATCGAATTTAGCCTAAGGTGAAATTTTGGTACTTTTCGGATAACTTTCATATTCTGATGAATATTGAAAACTACTAAATTATAATTAAAAACAACTTTTTTAATCGAAATAATTAATAGTGATAAATTATTAATTTGAGTGGTTTTAAAGTATATTTAGAATATATTTTTACAATTTAATACAATGTTGGTCATTGGATGTAATTTCACATTTAAACCAGACATAATCAAGTGTCAATCTTTTGATAGATATTGTTTCTTAAAAACACGCTATTTGTTTTAACAGCAGGATTTAATTATAAAATTAATTAATGAAAATTCTATGATATGAATTTGGTAAAATAGGCTTCATTTTTGAATTCGGAATATGAAATATAGCTTAGGATGAAATTTTGGCATTGTTCTGAAAAACATCAATTTTTGATGAATAGTGAAACTACTAAGTGGTAGTTAAAAAAATTAATTTCTTCATAAATCTTAATTTTACCGCTTCTGTGAATGTAATTTCAAAAATCCGAGAGACACGGTTGATGTCAGTAAGTAAAATGTGGTTCAATGAGATAAAAATAATTTTTTGGTGAATAGTAACTTTTTACTTTTTTTTACCGCGTTTAATAGTAAATAGGGTAACTAAGGGTAATATGATATTAATATTACCCTAACACATGTCCTAATTCTATTGGACAAGTGTAATTCGACCAAAAACAAACTTAGGAATAAAATATGACCATTTAGGCCCACTTGGATTAGATTAGGTCATTTATTATTAATTTATTTAAAGAAGGGTTAAAATAGTTAAAATCAACGTTTAATAAGTAAATCATTTTTAATATGGGGTTATACATAAGATAAATTAAATTGTAAATATTCATTAGAAAGCTAAAAAGATTTCCTACATGATGATATTTTATTTGTAATTTTTAGACATCAAATAATTTAATTTATATATGACACAAAGATGATGCAGTAATTATCTTATTAATGAAATATTGACAAAATTGATAATATAAATACCAAAATAAATATAATTTAAGACTTTTTATGAATTCAAATAATTTTCTAGGTTACTATGATATATTAATGTTGATTTAATCAACTTGTTTCGAACATATAATTCTGTTATGACTTTCACAAAAATCATATATCAAATAGTGTCAAAATTGACACAAAATAGTTTTTAAATCAAATATTATATTATTAATTGTTATTTTATTCCTAAAAATCTAAGGTTCTGCAAAATGACTTAGATAAGGATATATATATTAATAATAAACAATTTGGGGTTCGTTTGGCATGTTATAGTAAGTTTATTAACCATATAGTGAAAGAAAACAAAAAGACACGGTAAAAGTTAAATTAATTAACTTAGAGTTAAATCTAATTGATAAGGTTAAAATAATAACCTAAACTTGTCTAAATCCTATTGGTTGATAGGATTTCGACCCATCCCCACTTTATCTTCGAAATAAGACCCTTTGTATCCATTATAAGCCGATTTTGACTTTAATATAAAATAATATTTTGAGATATTCCTAAGGTGCCCCTCTCCTCCCTTATAAAAGGACACCTCCTCCCCCTCCTCCTCACACCAATTTGAGCACTCAAGCTCGGCCAACCCCTACCAAAATATCTTCTCCACTTCCCTAGAAACATCCTAGAGGTTCTGGTCTTCCTCAAAGACCAATTTTAGTTCCCTAAGAGGAGGTCTCCAAAAGGCGCTTCAAAGAAGAGGTAATTACCGTTACCAATTCTTTCATCTTTATTTCTTCTTCCACTTCTTCTTCTTAAGTTGTTTCTTTATGAAGTAATAACATAAGTATCACTCATATACTGATATGTTATTATAAGTATGAAACAACCCTCTTTCACCATCTATCCATCCTACGGAAAAAGAAATCACCGCGCGTGCGTACATACGGAATACCGTCTCCACGCCGTGGTGTAATCTATTTTCCACCACCACCTTACATGGATGGGTATAAGGGTGTAAAGAATAACTATACATAGTTATTACAACATCATATTGATTCTGATATATTGTATAATCCACTCTGATTCAATTCAATATTTATGAAAATGATATCATCGCTCGTGCGTACGTACGGACTACCGTCTCCACGACGCGATGAGATTCATTCTCCATGTTAACCATTTAAGAATGATTATAAAGTATATATAAGAAATAATAATGAAATATATGACATTATAAAGATACTAGATTATGTATATATATATATATGTATGTCATCTACTTACTTCCATTTCAAGACAATAAGAAATGGAAAACAGCGTTCATGCGTACGTACGGACTACCGTCTCCATGAACGGTGTTTTTCATCTTATTTATCTATCTATTATATATATATATATACTGAATATATATGATATATAAATCAAATTTTATATTCTAGAAGTAAGTAAATCATGATATAAATAATAATAATGTCAAGAACAACAAGTCAAAACACCTACGATAAATGAAACGATTTTACCCAAAACGCTTCTTTAACATGGAATTTACAAAAGAACGGGTAATATAATATCATAAGTGAACCATATATGATATCATAACAATGAATATGAATCTATAATAAGTCAATGACATTATTTAAATCATTATACAGGAGGTTCGGACACATACGAAGCAAATCGGACCTAAGGTAAGGGAAATATCAACAATCTCATTTTTATCTGAGATTGTTTATTCGTAAGTATTTACTGGGGTATATTTTATCATCCACATACATGTTTCATCAATATTTAATATTATTTCCATCCACCTACAATTGTTTAAATCCATTTTTACCCTTCGATGAGTTTTTAGTAAAGGATATGAAAGGAATTTTTTTTCGTTTTTCGTACGAGGTACTTTTTGACTTTTCCGAAAAAAGTACGAAGAATGTTTTTTTTAACATAAACGGCATGAACGGATTTTTATGGTTTTATAAAGCCTTATTTACATGAAGCTTCCTCTAAAATATTTCATGACTATTTTTAATAAAATATCTTTCTTTTAAAATTGCATGATGTTTTGTGAAAAGAAATTGATTTTGAAGAAGAAAGGATATTTTCCTCAAGAATTCATTTCAAGTGTTTTATCAAAATTATTTTCCATCTAAGATAATAAAGGGTTCTGTTTCTATCCATATTTTTACATTGATTTGACTATGTTGTGATGTAATTATGTTTATGAATTCCTTTACCTTATATGAATGGTTTTATGATGTCATGTTGTTTAAGAATCCCATTTTTATTACATGGGTTACGCTATGATGTATGGTTTATGATTATGTGGCACAAATAAGAAAGGATTCATTATAAGATGGGTGGGACCTATATCTCCCTCCAATGCATTGGGTAAAGATTTTATATCTCATGAGATAGACATGGCTGAAATGGTAGGTTATACCGGTTCAGTGAAACAGGACTGAAATGAGGGTTACTCGATTCAGAAAGGGACTTTGTCCACTAAGATAGTCTTGGCAATTAGTCTTGACTAACAAGAAATGATTCTCTATGATTATGTGTGTATGCCACAAAGTTTCATGTTTTAAGTTATGATTATTGGGATTACTTTTTCACTGCCATGATTTATCCCATGATTATGAAATTATGCTCTCTTTTGCAGGTTATGATTTCCAAAATGTTATGTTCTTATGAATATGATGTGATTGATATTTATTTTGTTTACCCTTACTGAGCATTTGAGCTCACCCTTTTATGTTTTCTTTTCCCTAGGATATAAAGAAAGGTTTTAGGTAAAAAAAAAGAAGATCTTTATGGGAGATTTTGAAGATCTTTCACCACGATTAGAAGACTATAGTCCGAGTTTCCAAAGACACTAAACTATTACGGTCCTTGTGTGTGTGTTTTTGTAATGTACTAAGTATTCCGCAAAAGTAATGTAATGTCAATGTACGTCAAGATACGGGTCTCTACAGTTGGTATCAGAGGAAAGGTTTAGTCAACCTTTGGAAACTAGGATGCGAAAACGTTAGTGAGATCCCTAGAGATATTTCTAAGGTTTGTCTAGGGATGTCTCTAAGGTTAAGTATACGTATAGGTTATAGTCCTAGAATTGCGCTAACGATCTTCGAATTTAACCTAAGATGTTAGATATTGAGGGTACTACCCCTTTATAATGTTGTTTTCCCTAGCATGATTTTTGCCTCTCATACTATTCTTTTGGGGTTTTAGACGATGGCTGGAACCCGAAGGAACCGTGTTAATGCGGAATGTGATGGGCAATGCAATGATTGTCCCCCTGAGCAACCAAACGATATGGGAGCCGGAATGCAAAATCTTGTAGCCATGCTCACACAACTTTCTCAAGCTATGAATCATGCAGGACTTCCAAACGAGCAAAGGAAGGAGCAACATTCTGTTGAATCCTTCATGAGGCAGCGTCCACCTTCTTTCAGTGGGTCTACTGATCCATTAGTTGCTGAACAATGGATTAGTACTACTAAAAAGATATTTTCAGTTCTTCAATGTTCTGAACATGATAAAGTCATCCTAGCAGTGTATCGTTTGGAAGGAGATGCTGATCAATGGTGGAATCTTATTAAGAATACGAGGAAAAGGGATGAAATTGAGTCTATGGAATGGGACGAGTTCAAGAACTTATTTTTCAATAAGTACTTCCCTCGTATTCTCCGAACAAAGATGGAGAAAGAGTTTCTTGAACTGAAGCAAAGGGATGATGAATCTGTTGGTACCTATGAAGTGAATTTTACAAGACTTGCAAGGTACGCTTCTGGTATTATCATCCAACCTGAAAGTAAAGTTGATCGATTTTTCAGTGGCTTAAAACCAAGTCTTCGAAGGGAATTATCTATAAGAGACGTCAGTAGCTATGAAGAAATTGTGCGTTGTGCTATCAAGGTAGAAATGGAAGTTGGTGTTACATATCCATCTCATGGGTTTGACAAGAAACGAAAGATGGAGTTCAAGGAGAAAACTCAGAATAATGGTGAAAAGAAGATGAATGTTTCCTTATGCACAAAGTATGGAAAGAAGCATGGTGGAGATTGTCTTAAAGGGACTAGAAAATGTTTTAAGTGTGGAAAAGAAGGTCATCGAGTAGCTGAGTGTCGAAGTAATGGAAAATGGGATTCTAATGAAGTGAATAAAGCAAACACTGCAGAGAACGTACAACCAACACTTCAATGCTTCAAGTGCAAGGAAATGGGGCATTATTCTAATAAATGCCCTAATCCAAGGGTTAGTGATGATCGACATGAGCAACCGCTTAAGGCAAAGGACAAAGGGAAGTCACATGCGATCACTATTGGAAATGTTGAATATGACAACGATGTGGTGGAATGATTAAGTGTTTATGTAATGGGATTCCAAAATAATGTTGTATCTTGGAATATTGGAATATTTATGTATTGGTCTAGTGTGGTATTCAAAGTGATTGAGATATTGTGCACATAATGAAGGGAAAACGAGAAAATGAAATGTTTAACAGTATTCATGAGCTCATGATTGATATAAGGACTAAGTTTGAGTATATAGAATTTTGAGGATTTTGGTATGTGAAAAGTGTTAACTTTTAACTGCATTCATGTTTTCACTAAGGTATTCAAGAGAATACACGATTAAGGACTTTGAATGTTTGGAAAGTGACCAACAAAACATATCTTATGATATATGGGGATCGATGATGGTGTTAAATCTCTGGTAATCATTTTCACTATATTATGAGAGTCGACTGCAGTATTATGGATAAGCCTAAAAGATTGGAATGGATTATGTTGGACATAAGTTAGTATTGTTTGTTTTTTCGATATTGTTGATTGGATGTTATATAGTTTTGGAAAAAGGACAACCTGCAGGACGGGCGATAGCCCATCGCTTCGGACAAGGCTGTGGGAATCGAACCCACAACCGAAGTGCGACTGGCCTTTATCGCCTACCACTGGCCTACAGGAAGTCCATGTTTAGTAGAAACTAGTTTTATTATACTAAGCAGTATGATATATGAAGTATAAGTCCATTTTAAGAACCATATATGATTAATCTCACTATAGATCGACTTATGCATATAATTTTTGCTAACCTTTTGTTTGAGACAGATGGAATGACCCGTCATTCTATCACATGATCTGCTAACACTTCATGAATAACAAATTCAACTTCATTTATTTAAGAGATGAAGTGGAAATTGTTCAAGGCACGAACAACAGTGAGATTGTACCAAAATAAAGTAAGTATTTATTCTAATTCAAATTTTCAACTTTAGGGAAATGATCTTGAAAACCAAAAATAGTGATCTTATACCTGATGAATCAGATGGTACCTTATATCATCACAAATCTATGGATTTGTGATTACTGGCTTTTCCATAGCCATGTTCTCTACCACTCTCCATCAGAACATGATGGTTAGATTTCTCTTCCATATCCATATTTTCACCTATGTGGAAACCCAATGATTATTTTATTTGGGTAACCGTTACGTTTCATACTTTTGTTTTTAAAGATTGGTTTTGATATTCCTTTTTACGATGTGGGTTTCTATTAAAGAAACTTTCGAATAGTAAACCATTTATAACCCCGACGAATTTCGAGGGCGAAATTCATTTTAAGGGGGGTAGAATGTAACAGCCCAAGATGTTATAAAAAAATATTCTTTTTAATTTTATTAAAGTCTTGTGTTGTACCCTACAGCAAAAGGAGCTTTCACAACACGCATCCTTGACTTGCCTTGCATTACACGCAATCACGACCTTCCTCGATAGCGTGTGTAATACGCAATACCGAGTTTCACTAAACAACGATATGCTATTAAAATATTATTAAAACTAGCCGTTATGAATAGGAATAACCACTTTTTAAAACTCTGTAAATCTTATTTTTCAAAATGAACTTCATTTTTGGATTCGGAGTATCGAATTTAGCCTAAGGTGAAATTTTGGTACTTTTCGGATAACTTTCATATTCTGATGAATAGTGAAAACTACTAAATTATAATTAAAAACAACTTTTTTAATCGAAATAATTAATAGTGATAAATTATTAATTTGAGTGGTTTTAAAGTATATTTAGAATATATTTTTACAATTTAATACAATGTTGGTCATTGGATGTAATTTCACATTTAAACCAGACATAATCAAGTGTCAATCTTTTGATAGATATTGTTTCTTAAAAACACGCTATTTGTTTTAACAGCGGGATTTAATTATAAAATTAATTAATGCAAATTCTATGATATGAATTTGGTAAAATAGACTTCATTTTTGAATTCGGAATATGAAATATAGCTTAGGATGAAATTTTGGCATTGTTCTGAAAAACATCAATTTTTGATGAATAGTGAAACTACTAAGTGGTAGTTAAAAAAATTAATTTCTTCATAAATCTTAATTTTACCGCTTCTGTGAATGGAATTTCAAAAATCCGAGAGACACGGTTGATGTCAGTCAGTAAAATGTGGTTCAATGAGATAAAAATAATTTTTTGGTGAATAGTAACTTTTTACTTTTTTTTACCGCGGTTAATAGTAAATAGGGTAACTAAGGGTAAATATGATATTAATATTACCCTAACACATGTCCTAATTCTATTGGACAAGTGTAATTAGATCAAAAACAAACTTAGGAATAAAATATGACCATTTAGGCCCACTTGGATTAGATTAGGACATTTATTATTAATTTATTTAAAGAAGGGTTAAAATAGTTAAAATCAAAGTTTAATAAGTAAATCATTTTTAATATGCGGTTATACATAAGATAAATTCAATTGTAAATATTCATTAGAAAGCTAAACAGATTTCCTACATGATGATATTTTATTTGTAATTTTTAGACATCAAATAATTTAATTTATTTATGACACAAAGATGATGCAGTAATTATCTTATTAATGAAATATTGACAAAATTGATAATATAAATACCAAAATAAATGTAATTTAAGACTTTTTATGAATTCCACTAATTTTCTAGGTTACTATGATATATTAATGTTGATTTAATCAACTTGGTTCGAACATATAATTCTGTTATGACTTTCACAAAAATCATATATCAAATAGTGTCAAAATTGACACAAAATAGTTTTTAAATCAAATATTATATTATTAATTGTTATTTTATTCCTAAAAATCTAAGGTTCGGCCAAATGACTTAGATAAGGATATATATATTAATAATAAACAATTTTGGGTTCTTTTGGCATGTTATAGTAAGTGTATTAACCATATAGTGAAAGAAAACAAAAAGACACGGTAAAAGTTAAATTAATTACCTTAGAGTTAAATCTAATTGATAAGGTTAAAATAATAACCTAAACTTGTCTAAATCCTATTGGTTGAAAGGATTTTGACCCATACCCACTTTAGCTTCTAAATAAGACCCTTTGGAACCATTATAAGCCGATTTTGACTTTAATATAAAATAATATTTTGAGATATTCCTAAGGTGCCCCTCTCCTCCCTTATAAAAGGACACCTCCTCCCCATCCTCCTCACACCAATTTGAGCACTCAAGCTCGGCCAACCCCTGCCAAAATATCTTCTCCACTTCCCTAGAAACATCCTAGAGGTTCTGGTATTCCTCAAAGACCAATTTTAGTTCCCTAAGAGGAGGTCTCCAAAAGGCGCTTCAAAGAAGAGGTAATTACAGTTACCAATTCTTTCATCTTTATTTCTTCTTCCACTTCTTCTTATTAGGTTGTTTCATTATTAAGTAATAACATCAGTATCACTCATATACTGATATGTTATTATAAGTATGAAACAACCCTATTTCACCATCTATCCATCCTACGGAAAAAGAAATCACCGCGCGTGCGTACGTACGGAATACCGTCTCCACGCCGTGGTGTAATCTATTTTCCACCACCACCTTACATGGATGGGTATAAGGGTGTAAAGAATAACTATACATAGTTATTACAACATCATATTTATTCTGATATATTGTATAATCCACTCCGATTCAATTCAATATTTATGAAAATGATATCATCGCTCGTGCGTACGTACGAACTACCGTCTCCACGACGCGATGAGATTCATTCTCCATGTTAACCATTTAAGAATGATTATAAAGTATATATAAGAAATAATAATGAAATATATGACATTATAAAGATACTGTATTATGTATATATATATATATGTATGTCATCTACTTACTTCCATTTCAAGACAATAAGGAATGGAAAACAGCGTTCATGCGTACGTACGGACTACCGTCTCCATGAACGGTGTTTTTCATCTTATTTATCTATCTATTATATATATATATATACTGAATATATATGATATATAAATCAAATTTTATATTCTGAAGTAAGTAAATCATGATATAAGTAATAATAATGTCAAGAACAACAAGTCAAAACACCTACGATAAATGAAACGATTTTACCCAAAACGCTTCTTTAACATGGAATTTACAAAAGAACGGGTAATATAATATCATAAGTGAACCATATATGATATCATAACAATAAATATGATTCTATAATAAGTCAATGACATTATTTAAATCATTATACAGGAGGTTCGGACACATACGAAGCAAATCGGACCTAAGGTAAGGGAAATATCAACAATCTCATTTTTATCGGAGATTGTTTATTCGTAAGTATTTACTGGGGTATATTTTATCATCCACATCCATGTTTCATCAATATTTAATATTATTTCCATCCACCTACAATTGTTTAAATCCATTTTTACCCTTCGATGAGTTTTTAGTAAAGGATATGAAAGGAATTTTTTTTCGTTTTTCGTACGAGGTACTTTTTGACTTTTCCGACAAAAGTACGAAGAATGTTTTTTTTAACTTAAACGGCACGAACGGATTTTTATGGTTTTATAAAGCCTTATTTACATGAAGATTCCTCTAAAATATTTCATGACTATTTTTAATAAAATCTCTTTCTTTTAAAATTGCATGATGTTTTGTGAAAAGAAATTGATTTTGAAGAAGAAAGGATATTTTCCTCAAGAATTCATTTCAAGTGTTTTATCGAAATTATTTTCCATCTAAGATAATAAAGGGTTCTATTTCTATCCATATTTTTACATTGATTTGACTATGTTGTGATGTAATTATGTTTATGAATTCCTTTATCTTATATGAATGGTTTTATGATGTCATGTTGTTTAAGAATCCCATTTTTATTACATGGGTTACGCTATGATGTATGGTTTATGATTATGTGGCACACATAAGAAAGGATTCATTATAAGATGGGTGGGAACTATATCTCCCTCCAATGTATTGGGTAAAGATTTTATATCTCATGAGATAGACATGGCTGAAATGGTAGGTTATACCGGTTCAGTGAAACAGGACTGAAACGAGGGTTACTCGATTCAGAAAGGGACTTTGTCCACTAAGATAGTCTTGGCAATTAGTCTTGACTAACAAGAAATGATTCTCTATGATTATGTGTGTATGCCACAATGTTTCTTGTTTTAAGTTATGATTATTGGGATTACTTTTTCACTGCCATGATTTATCCCATGATTATGAAATTATGCTCTCTTTTGCAGGTTATGATTTCCAAAATGTTATGTTCTTATGAATATGATGTGATTGATATTTATTTTGTTTACCCTTACTGAGCATTTGAGCTCACCCTTTTATGTTTTCTTTTCCCCAGGATATAAAGAAAGGTTTTAGGTAAAAAAAAGAAGATCTTTATGGGATATTTTGAAGATCTTTCACCACGATTAGAAGATTATAGTCCGAGTTTCCAAAGACACTAAACTATTACGGTCTTTGTGTGTGTGTTTTTGTAATGTACTAAGTATTCCGCAAAAGTAATGTAATGTCAATGTACGTCAAGATACGGGTCTCTACATCTGCAAAAGTCTCCCCATCATCAACGCCCATCTCCCCATGGTCAATGATGAGCATCGGGTCGTGCACGTATCTCCTCAATTGAGACACGTGGAAGACGTCGTGCACCCGGTGCAACTGAGGTGGTAGAGCCAAGCGATAAGCCACCTCGCCAAAACTGCTGAGGACCTAGAATGGTCCGAAGGAGCGTGGAGACAACTTGCCTCCTCGGCCAAACCTCTGTAATCCACGTTGAGGTGAGACACGCAAGAAGACGTGGTCGCCATCCTCGAACTCTAGTGGCCTCCGCTTTCTGTCAGCATAAGTCTTCTGCCGACTCTGAGCATTCCACATCTTCTCCTGGATGACCTGGCCCTTCTCTGTCATGGCTCGGTCCATCTCTAGTCCCACAAGTGCTGACTCCCCAGGGTCTATCCAGAACAAAGGGGATCTGCAGGGTCTTTCGTACAACGCCTCGTATGGTGCCATCCCGATGGTGGAGTGGTAGCTATTGTTGTACGCGAACTCCACCAAGGGTAGGTGGTCCTCCCAGCTGCGACCAAAGTCGAGGAAACATGCGCGGAGCATGTCCTCTAGAGTCTGAATGGTCCTCTCCGTCTGACCATCCTTCTGAGGGTGAAAGGCGGTGCTCAGACGTAGCTGCGTCCCGAACGCCTCCTGTAGCCCCTTCCAAATCTGGGAAGTAAAGTGAGCATCTCGATCAGAGACGATAGATGATGGCACACCGTGAAGCCGTACAATCTCCTGAACATAGAGACGCCCCATGCTCTCCACTGAGCCCTGCTCTCTGATGGGTAAGAAGTGATCCGACTTGGTGAGTCGGTCGACAATCACCCAGATGGAGTCATGACCTTTGGAAGTGCGTGGAAGTCCAGTCACGAAGTCCATAGATATCCCATCCCACATCCACTCCGGGACCTCCAAAGGTTGTACCAAGCCTGCTGGTACCTGATGCTCTGCCTTCACCTGCTAGCAGGTGAGGCATCGTGAAACGAACTCTGCCATAACCTTCTTCATGCCCGACCACCAGTGCTGTCGTCTGAGATCCTGGTACATCTTCACCACTCCAGGATGTATCGCCAAAGGAGAAGTGTGAAACGCTCTCAGCACCTCCTCTCGTAAAGCAACTAGTACCAAGGTACGTCCTATGAAAAGGATGTCATGCTCCGCTCCAAAGGATAAGCCATCAGGTGCGTTTCCTGAGGATATCTGTGCACGCCGCGTCTCACCGTCTGCGTCCCCATGCTATGTCTCTCTGACCCGCTACAGTAGTGGAGGAGTGACTATGAGAGACTGAAGGAAGGCTGCTCCATCTCTATCCAAGAAGGATATCTGCAAAGAGGATAGCTGCTCTATCTCCTCCTCAAGTAGCTGAATGCCCGTCCTCCTGCTGAGAGCATCAGCTACTACGTTTCCCTTCCCAGGAGTATAGACTATCTCAAAGTCATAGTCTTGGAGGAACTCGAGCCATCGCCGCTGTCTCAGGTTCAGGTCCTTCTGAGAGAAGATGGACCTGAGAATTTAATGGTTAGAAAAGACTGTAAAGTGCTCGCCCATCAGATAGTGTCTCCATGTCTTCAGAGCGAAGACCACTACTACTAACTCCAGGTCATGGGTAGCGTAGTTCTACTCATCCGGCCTCAACTGACGTGATCCATAAGCGATCACTACCTGCTCCTGCATCAGGACACACCCGAGTCCGGTCCTTGATGCATCGCAGTAGACTACGCACCCTACTCCCTTCTCAGGCAACCACAAGATATGTGCGCTGGTCAATCTCTGTCTCATCTCCTGGAAGCTCTGCTAACATCTGTCTGACCACACAAAGGGTTTCCCCTTCTTTTTCAAATCTGAGAGTGGTGACGCAACTCTGTAGAGGTCTGGCACAAATCTCCAGTAGTATCCAGCTAGTCCCAAGAAACTCCGCACCTCCGTCACGCTCCTGGGTGGCTCCCAAGCTAGCACTGCCTTGATCTTCGCAGGATCCACTGCAACTCCTGCCTCAAAGATGACGTGCCCCAAGAGGTGGACCTCATGTATCCATAACTGAATCTTTGAGAGCTTTCCATAAAGCTGGTTCTCTCGGAGTGTGTCTAGTACAACCCGCAAGTGGTAGGCGTGCTCCTCCTCAGTCATCGAGTGTATCAAAATGTCGTCGATGAAGACCATGACAAATCGATCAAGGTATGGCTGAAATATCCTATTCATGAGGTTCATGAACACTGCTAGAGAATTGGTTATGCCGAATGGCATAACCAAGAACTCATAGTGGCCATACCGACATCTGAAGGCCGTCTTCTACACGTCCTCGTCCCGAACTCTGAGCTGATGATAGCCTGACCTGAGGTCTATCTTCGAGAACCACTGTGCTCCCTTCAGCTGATCGAAGAGGTCATCATTCCACGATAGCGGATAATTGTGCCTCACTGTCACCTGGTTCAGGCGACGATAGTCGACACACAGTCGCAAGCTCCCGTCCGCCTTCTTGGCGAACAAAATCGCGAAAGCCCAGGGTGAAACACTGGGTCAGATGAAACCCTTTCCATACAAGTCCTGCAACTGTACCCGTAGCTCTCGAAGCTTAGCGGGGGCCATCCGATATGCTGGAGTGAATATCGGGGCTGTCCTAGGGTATAGATCAATATGAAAGTCTACCTCTTTGCGAGGAGGTATCCCTGGAACGTCGTCAGGAAAGAAGTCTGCGTACTGATCCACCACTGCTGGAAAACTAGGACTCCGCACGTCAACTGCTCCTAGGATGATGCTAGCCAACTGATTAGTGATGGGTTGTCCTCTCCTCTGCGGAAGTCCATCCTGTGCTGTGAAGGCTCCCTTCTCGCCGGTGAAGGTGAACCTGCTCCTGTCGGTTCGTACACATCGCACCTTGCGCCTAATACAGTCAATTTGGGCATGGACTGTAGATAACCAATACATGCCCAAGATGACGTCGTAAGGCCTCGACGCCGCTACAAGAAGATCCCAGCCGAAGCTCTCGCCTCCTAGAGTAAGCTCACACTGCCGGCACCAGTGCGTAATCGTCGAGTCTGCTCCCGTAGGAGTCTCTATCCGTAAGGATCGAGCCAACGACTCTGTCGGAATCTCCGAGCTCCGAACAAGGGAAGCGGCTATGAAAGAGTGACTCGCTCCTGTATCTATAAGAACTGCATCAAGGGTGGAATAGACACAGATCGTAACTCGAATCATCTCGGGCGCGCCGTGATCATAGGCCTCCGCTGCCTAGAGTTGTGCCTGTCTCTGCCCGCCAGCTCCCTGTGGTCGGGGCGGACCTCCTGGTGGTGGTGGTGGTGGTAGAGCCTCAAAGCGTCGCCCACCACCTGCTGATCGGCCAGCTCCTCTACCTCGTCCGCCTCCTCCCTACAGACCACCACGGTTGACCCTCTGCCTCTGCCTGGGTGGCCCCTCAACCATCTGCTGCTCCTCGGCATGGTGGGTCGGGCAATCACGAGCCATGTGACCCTTCCCGCCACATGTGTAACACTGTCTGCCTCTCGAATGACTGGCTCCACGTTGTGTGCCCCGCACTGCTGAGCCAGTGTCCGGAGGTCGTCTTCATGAGGGTTTGGTCTGGCTGGACCCCTGAGTCATCCGTCAACTACCTGCTGCGGAAGACACTGCTATGTGCCGCCCCGCAGTAGGTCTCGCTGTTGATGAAGGCTCAGCAAGGAATCTCTCGATCAAAAGAGCTCTCTCCAGTACTCTTGCATGAGTCGGAATGCTGAGGGAGATCAGTGATTCCCTGATCTCGTGTCTCAAACCCTGCTCAAAGGTCCGGGCCCGGAAGAATGGGTCTCGTACCATGTCAGTCGAGTAGCGCGAGAGATTGGTAAATCTCACCGAGTACTGGGCAACCGTCAAGATGCCCTGCCGCAGCTGAAGAAGCTCCTGGATGCGCACCGCACAGAGGGTGGCTGGGACGAACTCTGAGCGGAAGAGGCCCTCAAAGTCTGTCCAGAGGAGAGATGACTCATCGTGAACCTGGAGCATCAAGCTCCACCATCGGTCCGCTGCTGCGTAGAGTAGGCTCGCTGCGAGGATCACCATGAGGTTTGCTGGTGTCCTCACTAGCCTGAAAACTCGTACAACTGCCTCCATCCAGTCCTCGGCTGCCTGGGGGTCCGTCTCCCTACGGAACCTGGGCGGTCGCTGGCACTGGAACTCATGCAGTGCACTGAGGCGATGTGCATCGTCAGCGGCCGGGGCTGAAGGCATCGGTGGCTCGGCGGGTAGAGGTACCGTCGGTGCCTCTACTGTCAAAGGGACCTGTACTGAGGCCTCGTCGCTTGGCGGGCTGTCGTCACGCTCAACTCTTGGAACCCTAACTGGATGCCTTCGTGGGGCCATCCTAAAAAGAAACAGGTGTGCCACGGTCAGAGCAGTATACCTGGTGATCTGACACAAAGTAATCACAAAGAAAACTTGCAACACACATGCAATCAATGTTTTCGTGCATTAAGTCGGAAATCAGAGTTCAGGGTCCTGGTGTACGGATATGTCGGCCGCCGCACCAACACTGGAATCCCTATACTAATAGCCACAATCAATACGATAAACACTATTGCTTCACATAGAAAAGATCAGAGTCTGCGGTAGAACTGAACTCCTCTGATACCAATTTGTCACGACCCGTCCTCGGGGCCCGTGTCGTGACTACCCCAAGCCCGCCTTCCATAGGACAGGGGATGGCAACTAGCACCAAGGCATAAATACCGGTAAAAAGGGAAGGCATTTCCATTGTAAAGTAAACAAGCACCATAGAGTAAGCATGCAGAAAAAGTAAACACTCAGTAGAAGCTGGTACAACAGTAAGTGTGGAAAAGTAAAGGGGGATGGAAATACAAGCCCAATTGTAAAGTACAACTAAAAGGGGAAAAAACAGCAACTGAAAGAAATAGCCACAGCGTCAAGCCGTCCTCTGGAAGCCCCACCTGAATGGTGGGTACAGATAGCCTCCACAGCTCCTCGGTCCAGCCGTCCGCTCCGAGTACACCCCGCCTAGTGGTCCACCTCCTGGTATCGTCATACTCCGCAAGCTTCCAGCACGATCAGCGTTGTCCGTCGTCTGCAACCAACACAACGTAGTGCGGGCATAGCCCGTGCAGGGGTGAGTATAAGCTAATCAGTAGGGACCCCGAGGCCCCCAAAGGTCTCCCAGAATCGACAAGGATAATCCACAAAGGAAATATACAATCACAAAGTAACATCCGACACTACTTAGGTATATTCCTACTGAGTAGATTATACTCACCCCTGCACGGGCTATGCCCGCACTATGTTGTGTTGGTTGCAGACGATGGACAACGCTGATCGTGGTGGAAGCTTGCGGAGCAGGACGGTACCTGGAGGTGGACCACTGGGCGGGGTGTACTCGGAGCGGACGGCTGGACCGAGGAGCTGTGGAGGCTATCTGTACCCACCCTTTAGGTGGGGCTTCCAGAGGACGGATCGACGCTGCGTCTTTTTCTTTCAGTTGCTGTTTTTCCCCATTTAGTTTCACTTTATAGTTGGGCTTGTATTTCTGGCCCCCTTTACTTTTCCGCACTTACTGTTGTAGCAGCTTCTACTTAGTGTTTACTTTTTCTTCTTGCTTACTCTGTGGTGCTTATTTACTTTACAAAGGCAATGCCTTCCCTTTTTACCGGGATTTACGCCTTGGTGCTAGTCACCAGCCCCTGGCCTATGGAAGGCGGGCTTGGGGTAGTCACGGCATGGGCCCCGAGGATGGGTTGTGACACAGTGGGTCCCATCCGTCACTCCGTATGTGAGATTAAGAGACCATCACGTCTAACTAAAATATCTATTTGAAATGTATTTACTTTAGCATTAATTATCTAGTATTCCAAAATATATATCAATCATATCATGATATAGAACATGTCATACCTATTTCAATTGTAGGATGAACCGATTCTTTACTCATAGAATAATGTATCCCTTTTTGATCACATATAAATGTGCATCAAAATGTAGATGAAATTTCCCAAATATTTGAAGCTATATGGTCATTCAATCACCTGTGATTGACAGTTGAGTTAAAGGATGATCTATATTTAACTACCCATCACTCCACTATAAAACTGGTTCAAGGTAGAATATTTTTTATAACACCAATAGTGTCAATGGATTTTAGTCAAATGGAATTCAATATTTTGGTACACTATATTTGGAGTTCAAAATTCTTTTTTAGGTATCTACACATCCCATAATACGAATTTGTGAGCACTAAAGTAGTTTAAATGACATTTATTTTCTCCACAGACTTATCTATGGTCATTATTGTTTATATATATGAGGTTATCATCCCCTTTAATTTTAATTCAGCACAGTTCTAAAAAGTACATGCACCTCAGAAACCTAGATTTACTCATTGAGTATTAGGTTATAGAAATCCACGAAATACATGACAATCAATATGTATGAATTTCTCAGTATTATACTGATACAATTCCTTGATTTTGGTCATTATTGTATGTATTTATAAATATATTTCATATACATATTATTTCAAAAAAAAATATTTAACTCTTCAACCAAACATCCAATCATGTTGAAATCATTATGATCTTCCAATTATTTTCATATTGATTTCCTCTACATAAATTTCTTTATTATTAACAAATTTTATTTTTTACCTATGTTCCAAAGTCACCATTATTTTAGTTGCTCCAATATTATTCTATATTTTTATGAACACATTTAATCCCAATAAAAAAATAATGAATCAGATTTCATTTCAATCTACCTTTTTAAATTCACATTTCCATATGATTTTTGGAATCTATTTTCATTAAGGAATATTTAGATTCTTTTTGATGAGATATACTTCTATTTTAATCCACTAGAATCCATATTTAGTTTCATCTAGGTCTCTTATCAAAACATTTCAATTTTGGTTGATATATCTTCAAAGGACAGTGGTCCCAATATTGAAATCCTTAAATCTAACATATGTGAGAAATGATTCCATGGATTTTATACTTTTAATCCAATGGGATGACAATGTTTTGGATTGTAAACCAAAATGAAATCAATTTATAATAAAACTCATCTTCTCTTAGAGTGCATACAAGTTTATTTTTTTCACAGAAGAAGCATCAACAAAAAATTATCAATATCATAGATAAATAGATCTAAGAAGATATCATCACCATAATAACATCAAACAGTATATAACAATCATAACATCAAATAAAACCTCAAAAAATTATTATTTTTTAAAATATTAAATAATAAAATTATGTAAAATGTTTAATGTAATTTAGAATTTCATCTTACATAGATGTAGGAACACATCCATAATATATATTACTATAAATATAATGACTAACCAATATTATTGTCGAGGTTTCAATGTCACAATTTTAACGTATAAGCCTATACATGTCATAAAATCATATATCTACTAATTTATAGAGTTTATTGAATAGTAAAATAGTGCTTATTAACATTAAAAATGTATGTCTAACATCTATTGACCTCATCATTCTTTATTAAATTTTAAATTATCGATTGATTCTTCAACTGAAATTTTTATTGAGGCAATATAGAGATCATGGACAATATCTTTAATGGACATGAATTATTTACCAACATAACATAACTATAATTTCATACTAATGAGGGTTTTTAAAAAACCATAAATAGATAGAAAGAGAACTTATGATGTTACTAATTTTGGTAAGGTGAATGCAGTTCCTTGAATAAGTTTCAAATTTGAAATAAAAATAAAAATTAGATAAATTTTATGATGTTTTATTTTGATTCATTATATATTTTGTAAATGATTTGTATGAGATGATTCATGATATTTGGTAATTAATATTTATGATTATGAATGATATTAATCTTGAATAAGGGGGACATGTAGTAACATAGTATTTATGAATAACTATATTCTATCATAAAATAATGCATTATATCATGAATTTGATTTATATACCTATGAATGAGTTGAGCATATAGTTCAATGTAAAATTTAGTATCGTTTTATTATATAATAATTGGTTCTTAATAATGTGATGAGTACAATAATAAGGTTATATAAGTTCATCATATTGAATCAAGAGAAACAATTCTAATGTTAATATTTATAAAAACTTGAAGAAAGTACATTTCATAATTTAAAGGATGTGTTACACAGAAATGTATATAACTTCATGCTTTTTTATAGACAAAATAATTTATTTTTTTCTTTTTCAATTATCGAAATAAAGAACCCATTATAATTATGTGGTTCAATTGAAATATAATATCTATAATTATATGATGAAATAAAAGTTGAAATATTTTTGAACACGTATTAATGAAAATGATCGATAAAATTGAGCATGAATTAAATTGTATTTATGAATAGAGGATTGAAGAATATATGATAATTATATAATACAAAAAATGTAGAATATTGTTTATGGTTATTCAATGATATCATATTTAATTTTTGAAAATGATATTATTTTACTACTGTTATAGGATATTTAATTTTGTAAAGTCTAATAAATTTGATGAATGTAAAAATGGAAAATCCTCTAAAATCATGGATAATTACATAATAATAATTTTTTATTAAGGAATTGAATGTAACAAGATTTAACATTGGTTTATTTTTATAGAAGTCAAAGGAACGATGTGATGACAAAAATATTTTTTAAAATTTTCTTTTAAAGGATAAATAAGATCATATAACAAAATAAATTATATTTATTATTTATTTTAAAATATTAATATAATATTTATTAAAATATATCATATTTTAAGTTAATATTAAAAAATTATTATTTATTTAAATTTACAAAATTCTATGAAAATAAATAAAAGTTCATTTGTAAAAAAAATTTTGTTTCCATATTCATTAAAAACTCAAACATTTGAGATAAATCCTTAAATTCATTCTAATCCATTGAAAACATGATGATTTAACAAATGAGGTCAATTATTTAAAATAAAATTTCTAAAACAGGATGTAATTAATAGTCATATTTACAAAAAATTGAAATATGAATCACTTTTTTTGTAGAAAATACATATTGAAAACTAAAAATACCGTTGTTTTGAATACTCACGGCATAAAACTAATTAAATTAATGTTAATTCATTTTTTTTGATATAAGATATAAAATTTCATATTTTAGATTTCACTAATAGAGATTAATTTTATTAATTATAATAAATATTCTATTTACACATGAAGACAATTTTAAGAAAAATATATCTTATAGCATGAAAATATTATGTCATTCTACCAAGACAGTTAGTAATTAATAATTTATCAAATTAGTCATTAGTTTAGGAAGAACTCCATATATACATATATATAATATAATATATTTATTCATATTTATACATTTAAAACAATTGGAGAGGTGATAAGGGTAATATTTAATTAAAAGTATATCATAATTCAATTTAAAATATTTTTTTGTGGACCACATACAATAAAATTTATTATTAATAGAATATAAATTTTAAAATCACAGGGTTTTATATTCTACCACCTTAATTGTATCCTCATAATATTATTTCACGTTTGATAAAAATGGTATCAATGATTTAAAAACATTCCTGGATTTTAATAGGAAACATATTATCATTAATTTAAAAACAATATTATTATTTAAAAATAATATTTTTGAGAACCCACATAATAAAGAATGATAATTAAAAAACCTTTTGAAAATATTAACAAAAAAATATTAAAGGAATTTTTAATAACACATTATCAGTTTCTCATATTATGAAATAATTTCATGTAAGTAACCATGTGGATGTTGTAAAGGAATCACCACTTGAAATGATGGTAAATATTCCTAGTAACATAATAATTTTTATTTTTCAAATAATATTTTTTATGAAAACTATGTTGAATTAAATTTTTTCCCACAAATGTAAGAAAATATTATCAAATGATTTGTAATTATTGGAATGATAAAATAATTAATTTTCAATATCTTTTATATAGAATTTGACTCATTCGATTAAAATCAATAAGGATAATATGAGAAAATATAATTACATTGTTTATTTCAATTTCATAATATAATTTTTATCGCTTTTGTTCTATTTTAAGAAGTTGGTACACCATTATAACATATATTTTTTTTATGAAAAACATTTTCTGTTTAATTTTTTATTTTTAAATAAACAAAAATAAACTTATAACATATAAATGATCTATAATTTGATGGAAATTAATTATACATACATCTATCAACTGATCATGGAAAAATTTATTTGTTAAATATAATATGATGTAAAATATGATTGAAACATGAAATGATGATATAATACATAAAACTCCAATGTATCAATAATTACACATAATGTTTGTATAAGGCCCTAGCCTTTAACATTACTTAATCCAGTGTTAAGTCAATATTTTGACTTTAATTTTTATTGAGTATATTTTAAGGTTTAGGGATTTAGATAATTACTCTATAAATGTTACGTAACAACTCAAATATTACAAAGTATACACTACTACTCACTAATAATTTTTTTCATAAAAGAAATAATGTTTAAAAAGAAACAAGGTTTATTTTCTTGTTTAAACATCATAAATTTTCCTTGGCCCAATCATCGACTCTATTCTACATTAAACTATGAGGAAAATTTTTCAAAACATGGGATGAGCATAAAAATAATATTATGGGATACATAATGAATGAAAATGGTTAGTTTGGTGAGAAAATGTATCCTATGAATACTTTATTATAAAGTAATACCTTTCAACGCTAATAAGTATTTAATACACATCATTCAATATAAGGTCATTTATCAACCTTTTTAACAAAATATTAACTTAAATCTCATTGAATGTCCCTTTTAACATATAAAGGAAATTTCAGATATAATCATACTTTAATGGAATAACTATACGATTGACTTCCACATATATCACTCTTACAAATGGAATAAACATATGGACAACATCCATACCCAATACACGAAAGGATATAATGTAACCACCCATCCTTGGTTTACTATAAAACAACCCATATTTCATTTATAAAGTAACTAACCATCATTGGTTTATCACATAACAGCCCTTGAAATTTCCAGGTACCATTATATAATCAAAACACATAAAAGGTTTTAATTATCAACGTTTGACTCATAAAATTTTATTTTCTATCAAAAAAATAATTTAAATATATTAAAATGTTACATATTCTTTCATAACATTTTTTTTGTTAAATCCTGTATATAGAGGCCACTCAATTGGTTCCCCATACCCGGTTGTCCACATGGCCTCATGAGTATTTTCCAAAATGCTAGAGGCAGCTGACTAGAAGCGAGGGACTATGGTGTGATAGTGGGGAAACAATGCCCTAATTGGCATCATGTAACATTATAGAATAAATAATAACAAAAATGAAGAAATAGTAAACACCATACTACTGAAGTAAACAACGACAGACAAATATTATACATAATAAGAAGTCATATCATACAAACGATGATTCTTCCTATCACATTTTCTAAAAAATCATTCAAAATAAGTACAATGGTGTAATACATAATATATGTCTCAAAATCACAAAATAAAGAAAAAGATACTATGAAGAATCACAAGCCTCAGTTTGGTCTTGTTCTCTCCAAATCATATGTAGAATATCAAGTACCTGTAGTTGGTTTTTTACCCTGATCAACACCTACAATCATATAATATTTTTTGGATCAAAAGTGTGTCCTAAATAGGGTGTGAGACTAAATCATTGAAGGAAACCCTGACGCACGCCCATCATAGGGTATGGAAAAAAATTATTTCTTAAGATAAAATGTAGTAATTTGGTTGACCTAGGATTTCTCCCGAAGATTAGGTCACACAAAATAGGTTGTCACATTAAAACGAGGGTTAAAATGTTGTGCTTTTTAAAGGAAATTTGATATTAAAATGTTTGAAAAACAATGATATTAAAAGGGTGATTAGGTCAGGGTCGGTTTCCTAATTGTAATTCTATCCTTGTTCAATTTAACTCAATCCTCTGCTTCTTAGTTGATTAAAGTGAGTTTCCATAATCGTTTACACTCACTTCCAAGGTGAAATTATGATTGTGAGAGAAAAAATTACCATGATCTTGGTTTGGTCAACTCTCCTTCCATGTTCAAAATATTTGTATTGAATATCCTTAATTGGCATGAGAAATACCCGATTAGGTCTTCTTTATCCTAATCAATCAACAACATTTACTAACCCTTTTACACGTACTGACGATCATCGAGTACTTAACCACTAATTCCTAGTTTATTACATCGTATATAAACCATAAATTAGTGGACGGAGATTATGATTATTTTACCAGGAAAATAAATAAATAACGGATTTGAAACTCAAAAAAGATTGCACTTGATAATAAAATCCGATATATGAAATTGAAAACAACTTTGAATAAGAAAGAAATTTATTCAATTGCATCCAAGAACTCAAGCATTAAAATGTCGAAACCCAACACTTCCCCAATCCATCAAAATGATTACCCCACCATGGTAAGGTTAATTGAGATGAATGGGGAAAGATAAGGCATTAACAAACTATGAAAAAGAAAATAAATAAAAGAGATAGCTGAAAAGTTCTCCTCATTGGTGTCCCATAAGGAATGTTATGGAGATTGGGATGCTTTGAGATGGTGGAGCTCTCCTCCTTTTATTGTCATAATTTGTCCCCCGGATGTTGACATGTTGTAGACCCATTAAATGGAATCTTTACGCATGTTCCCTTCTTGAATTTTGTCCATAATTATCTTGGCCGTTCCCCTCAAAATCTCAGAAGATTTGGACATGTATTCTGAGAGTGATGACTGTTTCACTTTGAGCATTTATTTTGTCCAGTTAGACTCTCCAAAAGCAATCCTCCAGATTAAAGTGATTTAATGACCCCTTAAATGGATAATTCACGCGATCCTTCCTCCATTAAATATTATCCAAAACTCCTTGCGTGTTTAGCCACCGAATATCACAACATTTAGGCCCACCATGTATGAGTTATGGAGCCCACACCAAATCTAGGAAGAACTGAAAACAGTTTTCTTGAGCCAAATCGTGAGCTTTTTTGGAGCTTCCATATGGTCGGTTCAGCTATTGGTCAAAATAGATGAAATGAATCCCTGGATGTGTATGATTTGGAAACCAAAGAATTTTTCTATTAGGATTACTGTAGCTTATTTTATAACCAAAATACAAAAATAATTTAAAACAGTTAAAAAAATCCGAAATGGGCCATTTTTAATGATCAGCTCAAAATAACACCAATATCATAAAAATGAAGCAATTCATCATAGAGTAACACATTTGTGGGTTTAAAACAATTAAATTCAATGTAAATTTAATTTAAAATATTTTCCCTATCATTTCTCCCACACTTATTACTTGGACTCCTGGACATGTAAAAATCAAATCAAATCAAATCCAAAACACATACCAATGAGATGTACCAAATAAATTCCAAGAAACAAAAAGATATCATGCCTCATCAAAAACCATTATTTCATGTTCTCCATTTTAGATTATTTAAAATATTTCCACTTCATTTCTTATCCCATGCACACAAAACACCTACCTCACATGAATTTTCTCTCATCTCACAAATGTAAATTCTCAACAAGGCTTTTCTCATCCATGCTCACACAAGATTCACCATATGGTTGATAAATTCTTACATCTCTACCCGATGTGAGTCAAGGAAATTTGTTTATCATGAATAATTTTCAGGGTTGTTCTGTGGCTTTCGGTTGGTATGATTAGATGTTAAGAATTCTGAGGCCGAAAAGGAGGGCTTGGCTCTTTTTGAACCAAAATTGCAAGATTCTAATTTTCACTCAAATATGGTCTCCTTATCTTCCCCTTTGTAGAAAATAGGCACAATAATCATTCAATCATTTCAAGATTTCAGCAGAAAAAATATAAATCTTTTCAAATGTGATTTTTCTTCAACAATCCAGATAGGCACAACTTTTCTTTTCACATCGGAAGCTCTAGAAAGACACAACCTCTCTTATCGTGAAAGATCCAGGAAAAGCACAACTTTCAACAGAATAATTTTTCAGCATCACTGATTAGACACTGAATGAGGCTAATATTCATTGTTAATATATATAAAATTAATGTTCTTTATTATTCATAAACACCATTTTAGTGCATTTTACACTATGAACATCAATTTACATTATGATTGTAATACCTTCTTAAAATGCACTATTATGTGGTACATTTTTAACATCATTTGAAGTACCCAATGATTCATCTAATTATACATATTTTAATTTGATATTTTTTTATATTTATCTACACTCCAATATGAACATGTTTCATTCAGGGATCAATGGATAATTCATGGAAGATGATGGAGATATTTGGCAATGAAAAGAAGCAATTCTGGAGAAGGCAGATAGGACACTAGCCCAATGATGAGACTGTGGGGCCCAAAATACAGGTCAAATGAATCCAAAATGTTGTGGGATTCTAGAATAAATATATATGAACAAATAACTCATCATGATTCAGTTCTAATTCGGCCTCTATAGTGGTCATTAAGGCGGACCAAGTTAGAGATACAATTCTAGGCCATATTCTACGGCCCAGAATAACAGCCCACTAATTTGATCATATCTCAGCATACCCAACTCCAAATGGGCCCCACTTTTACAAGAGGTTAGAAGAAATCCGTAGCTACATTTTCTTCTTCTATAGACCACTCTCATTCGGCCATATAGAAGGACTTCCAGACGTGTCTGTTCGGTGAAGGAAAGCTGGATGCCACCTCGGGTCTAGTGTGGAAAAATCAACTCTCCCTTACTTTCCACCCACCTATGGCCTACCAAAATTAATTGAGGAGACTTGGACTGTTGGAGGCTCGACACGAGGGCTCAAAAATTCCTATTTAAGTCAGTGGTGTTGGATGATTGAAGGATATTTGGTGCTTGGTTTAATTGGAGTGTTATGCTGCCGCTTTGTGTTTGTAATCGCATTTCTTTCTCATGTAAGTTGTTTAATTCACCTTAGTTTCTTAATAAACGTTCTTCATTTACTCTTATTCTGTTATTATACTTATCACGTTGATTCCGTTGGTTCAGGTTATGGATTTATTCACACCATACTTTGTGATATTTATCACACAACGGAGGAGTGATCTTTTTGTTGTTATTGTTTTTACTTCTTCAATTCCACCCTTGTAAGTCTACTTCCCGCTTCCGTTGAAGACATGTCATCAATGGGGGGATAACTCTTTTATGGGTTGATCCAAGGGAGTAGCCACAGGCTGGATTGGATGTTATTTATAACTCTATTAATCGATAATCACTTCTTTTAAATGAGATTTTTATTTGATGATTTTAAAACATCTTCATCCTTATTGAATTTAAGTTCACACATTTCAAGTTCTAATACGAACCTCTACCTTGAAGTGATCCAAACTTTGATCCTTCAAGTTTATAGGTGATTATTATTTGGGTGTGTAGTCATTAAACTAGTAAGTGATGATTTCGTTTGATCTTCTTAAATGAATCCATCTCAATTATAAGAAATTGAAATCATTAAAAAAGTAATTCATCCAATCCACCCCGAGTGATAACCTAGGATCAACTCATTCTATTAAATTGAATTCACATAAATCTCTTAGTTATCCTTTAAACCCATATAAAATCAACCCAAGTTGTCCACTTCATATCCAAAAAAGTCCATATAATGTACGTGTCTATAGGTTTCTTCTTAGGTCTCTGAGGATTCGATAACCCAAGCTAAACTACAAGGACCGTTCTACCTTCATCTCCTGGGTAAATTTGAGCGAGAATCAAATTTTGGCGCTGTTTCCAGGGACCCAAGTAAGTCATGTAAACACCCATTTTTTTCTCTCTCATTTATTCTTTTCTCATCCAAATTCTCTTATCTTGTCCCTTACTCGTTTTTTACTTTTGGCGCATGTCCGCCTACACCCACTATCAATAAAACCTTCTAGTTAGGGTGGATTGTCCTAGGGTTGGGGAGTCAAGTACACCAAGGGAACTCATTCCATTAGATCCTAATCTTCCTAATACTCTAGAGTCCAAAATTGTGCCAATTTCAATGGAAGGTCTTCAAAGAAACTAACTCATAAACCCGGGTGGGAACCAAAATGGAAACCCAAATGAGGCAGCCCCAAACTTGGGGAATGCGGTTGATCAAACCACAAATGTCTACCTCACACCTTCATGGACCAATGACCCCTCATGCATTAGACACAATTCCCTAGGAGATTCCAACTACATCTTTAAACCCCATGTCTTAAACCACCTTCCCACATTCCATGGAATGGAGTCCGAGATGCCATACCTGCACATTAAAGAGTTCAATGACATTGTAGAAACCATGTGTCCCCCACATCAACTGGAATCTGATAAGATGAGGATATTTTTTTTCATTAAAGGATTGAGCTAAAAATTGGATAAAAAATTTGAGACCATCATCCATCAACTCTTGGGACCAACTACAAAGAGAATTCTACAAAAAAGACTTTCCCCACCATAAAACAATTGCACTTAAAAAGAGTATCCAAACCTTTTTTGAAAAAGAGGGAGAGTCATTCTATAAAACACGGGAGAGGTTCAAATAAACTCTAAATATGGTTCCACACCATGGTTTTCTATTCCTGAAAAAGTGAGAATTTTCTATGAAGGGTTTGGTACGGGGAACAAACAATTCATTGACATGATGTGTAATGGAACCTTCAAAAACAATGCCCCAAATGATGCTTACGAGTATCTAGAAAGCCTTTTTGAACAAAACCTAACATGGGGAACATCACCTTATTCTAAAAAGACACAAATAACTACTGGAATTCATACACTTAGAGAAGAGAAAATCCTTAGGGCTAAACTTGCAGCACTCTCTAGGAAGGTTGAAGAGATAGACCTTAGGAAAGTCCATGAAATCCAAACTGTTGACCGTGTTTGCACAATTTGTGACAAACATGACCAAAAGACAGACAACTGCCCAACCATTCCATCCATCAAGGATGTTCTCTTAGGAGGTCCCCCAGCAGAAGTAAATGCTTTGAACTTTCAAAAGACTCAATACCAAAACACTTTCAACCCAAGGTATAACGACCACCCAGGATTCTGCTGGAAAGATAACCAACAACCTAGCCAACCACAGGGACAAAATCCTTACCCCCATCAGAACTACCAAACCCATAACCAGTTCCAAACCCAACCTATCCAATACCAACAGCCACCGGTCCATTTTCAACAAACCATCCCACCTCCAAAATATCCCCCTAGGATAAACCAACCTACTCAAGCACCCACCCAAAATGTTCCACAAAGCCTACTAGAACAAATGTGCAAACAAATAGAGAGGATGAACTCGGTGGTATCTTCCCTAAAACAAGAACTTCAAACCATGAAAACTGAAAAGGCACCCATGCCTATTCAGGCAGTTCCATCCTCAACTTCAAGGGAAGAGTCATGTTGTACTCAAACAACTCATGAACAACTAAAGGCTGTGACTGTTTTAAGAAGTGGTAAATCAATTGGGAAACCTAAACAACTAATTCAGAACCCACCTAATGATTCAAACTTGGATGAAAATTCAAATGAACCACAAGATAAAACTGAGGAAACTGATAACATTGTCAAGGAAACAACTCTTCAAAAAACAACCCCACAACCTGCACCATTTCCTCAACACATGAGGGGGAAAACCAAGCTGGAACTGAGTGAAACATTGAGGGAAATATTTTCACAAGTCAAGTTGAACATACCCCTTATCGATGCAATCCAAACCATACCTTCCTACTCAAAGTAACTTAATGACTTGTGTACTATTAAAATAAAATTTTCACATAAAAACCAAGTCCTTTTGGATGCTAATGTGAGTACCACCATTCAAGGGACCATTCCTCCTAAGTTGAAATACCCGGGATGACCTTACATCAATGTTGAACTAGGAGAGTGCAAAGTTGTCAAGGCCTTGTGTGACCTAGGTGCTAGTGCCAATCTCATCCCATATGTTTTGTATTGCCAGTTAGGCCTAGAAGAACTCCAACCCACATCTGTCACACTTCAACTTGTTGATCGTAGCATTAGGATTCCAAATGGGATTTTAAAGGACATTATGGTAAAGGTTGAAAACTTCATCTACCCTACTGACTTCATTTTCCTTGACAACCATCCAAACTTAAGAAATAAGGAACAATCCCCAATCATCCTTGGTCATCATTTCCTTGCAAAAATCAGCTCTGTTATCTGAGTCTGAAATGGGAACATGACCATCACCTTTGGGAACATGAGTCTAGACTTGAACATCTATAATGAAAGCTCACAAATAGGGGATGACGAGGACATTAATAAAGTAAACATGATAGGAAGAATAGATAATGAATCCATGGAACATCAAGGAATATTTGATGAATGTTTATGTCAAGATGAGATTGATTTCCTTTGTTCATATGAAGGAAGTTTATCTCCTAGTATTGAGTCATTTTCAAATTGCTCTTATGATGATGTCTTAGGTCCAGCAATCAGTGAAACCTTTCATGATACAAATTTCATAGAGGCCAATCAAACCTCATTCCCTCAATCTGATCAAACCAATCTAGTAACTGAAACTTCTACATGTGGGGAATCAATCCTATCTGAAACTCTAAAAAAATAAATTAAACTTGATCCAATGTCCCAATCTTCTGTTGAAATTCTAAACCAACCAGATCATGAATTTATGGAACTTCCCGCTACACTCAAGTATTCTTTCCTAGGGGAAAATAAAACACATCCTATTGTAATTTCTTCTTCTCATGAATCAAATCATGAAAGGATGCTTCTAGATGTCCTTAGGAAGCATAAGAAAGCCATTGGTTGGACCCTTTCTGATATTCCCGGGATTAGCCCACTTGTTGGGACTCATAGGATTGTTCTGGAATCTGATTCAAAGCCATGTCGTCAACCACAACGGTGACTCAATCCTAATCTCATGGAGGTAGTAAGGAAGGAACTTTTTAAATTGTTAAAAGATGGTATCATATATCCCATAGATGAGAGTGAGTGGGTGAGCCCAATCCAAGTGGTTCCAAAAAAGGCCTGAATCACAGTGATAACCAATGAGGATGAAGATATTCTTTCAACAAGGGTGAGTAATGGATGGAGGGTCTGGATTGACTATAGAATGCTAAAATAATTCACCAAGAAGGACGATTTCCCCTTACCATTCATTGACCAAGTCTTTGAGAGAGTGTCAGGTCATGCCTCTTACTGTATGTTAGATGGGTACTCGGGGTACAATCAAATTGATGTCTCCCTAGAGGATCAATGGAAGACTACATTCACATGTCCATTTGGAACCTTTTCTTTCAAACTCATGCCCTTCGGGTTATGTAATGCCCCTGGAACCTTCCAACGGTGCATGGTGGGAATCTTCTCAGACATGGTATGGGATTTTCTAGAGGTCTTCATGGATGACTTCTCTATGTTTGGGGATACATTTGAGGGATGTCTGCAGAATGTGGAGAGTGTCTTGTCAAGATGTGAAGAAATGAATCTGGTCCTAAACTGGGAAAAATTTCATTTCATGGTTAAAGAGGGACTTGTTCTAGGCCATCTGGTCTCGAGTAGGGGGATTGAAGTTGATAAAGCAATGGTTGACATAATTCGTCACCTTACATCACCCAAAACTGTCAAGGAAGTGAGGTCATTCATAGGACATGCTGGTTTATATAGAAGACTCATCAAGGAAATTAGTTCAATATCCCATCCCCTTTGTTCTCTCCTAGTAAAGGATGCTCCATTTGTTTGGACAGAAAGCTGTGAGGGTTCATTCTCAACCCTCAAATCCTCTCTCACCTCTCCTCCCATTATGAAATCTCCAAATTGGAACCTTCCTTTCGAACTTATGTGTGATGCCAGTGACTTTGCTGTAAGAGCTGTGTTAGGACAACATTGTGATAAAAATCCTTATGACATTTCTTATGCAAGAAAATCCTTAAATGATGCCCAAATCAACTACACCACCACTGAAAAAGAGTTACATACTATTGTGTTTTCCTTAGAGAAGTTTAGGTCCTGCCTCTTAGGATCCCCCATCACAGTGTTCACTGACCATTCTGCACTAAAATACCTCTTCTAAAAACAAGATGCTAAGGCTAGACTGATTAGGTGGGTCCTTCTCTTACAAGAATTTGACCTCACAATCAAGGATAAAAAGGGAGTTGAAACTGTTGTAGCAGATCACCTCTCTAGGATGGAATTCAAAGACAACTCAAATCACCTTTCTGTGTCTGATTCGTTTCCTGATGAACACCTATACTCTATGAGTGACTTCCCTTGGTATGCTGACATAGCAAATTTCGTAGTGACAGGAGTCATTCCAAAATTCATAGGGACTCAATATCGATGTAAATTTCTTTCGGATGCTAGAAACTATGTGTTTGATGGTGCATACCTCTATATGTTCTTCCCTGACCAAGTAATTAGGAGGTGTGTTCCAGAATCTGAACAAGAGTCCATCCTTAAATTCTGTCATAGTGAGGCATGTGGAGGTCACTTTTCCTCTAAGAAAACATTCGCTATGATTCTTCAATGTGGTCTCTTCTGGACCACCCTCTCAAGGGACTCCTACAAATTTTTTCAAAGCTGTCCTAGGTGTCAACAAGTAGGGTCCATCACAAAAATGAATCAAATGCCACTCACTCCCGTCATAGTGGTTGAAATATTTGACTATTGGGGAATTGACTAATGGGTCCCTTCATAAACTCTCAAGGATACCTCTACATACTATTAGCTGTTAATTATGTCTGAAAATGGGTTGAGGACATTCCCACTAAGTCCAATGATCATCAAGTTGTTATTCGATTTCTGAAAGAGAACATATTTTCTCAATTTGGAATTCCTAGGGCTATAATCAGTGATCGAGGAACCCATTTCTGCAACCACCCATTCTCTTCACTCATGTCTAAGTATGGTATTTCTCATAAAGTGTCCACTTCATACCATCCTCAAACCAATGGTCAAACTGAGTTAGCGAATAGGGAGATTAAGCAAATTCTGGAAACAATTGTCAACCCCTCTAGGAAAGATTGGTCTGAGAAACTCTTAGATGATCTTTGGGCCTATAGAACTATATATAAAACCATTTTAGGAATGTCCACATATAGGTTTGTTTATGGTAAATCATGTCATTTGCTAGTGGAGATTGAACACAAGGCCTTTTGGGAAATTAAGAAAATGGATTATGATCTCTCATTGGCTGGAACAAAAAGGATATTAGATCTCAATGAACTAGAGGAACTAAGGATAGAGGCTTATGAAAATTCATGGATCAATAAAGCTAGAGTTCAAGCCTACCAATCTAGGAATATCAAGATCAATCATTTTGAACCAGGAAAACATGTGCTCTTGTATAGTTCAAAACATCATTTACACCCGGGAAAGTTAAGGTCTAGATGGTCAGGACCTTTCATAGTGCATCATGTATTCCCCCATGGGGTAGTATAGACTCAATATCTCACAAGTGGTTACATTTTCAAGGTCAATGGTCAAAGGTTAAAACCATTCATTGAATCATTCAATAAACAGGAAATAGAGGTTGAGTTAACTTAGCCAACCTATGAACCAAGAAAAAATTGATAGATTTAAGGTCCATATCGGGCTAACGACGTTAAAAAAAGCGATGTATGGGAGGCAACCCATGTTTTTAAAGTTTCCTATCATTTTGTTGTTTTAATCAAATTTATATTTTAATTAATCATTTTTATATTTAAAAAAATAGGCTGTTGACCTGTTCTTCTATTATGAGTATGGATGGGTAAGAAAGGGGAGCACCATATTCATCTGTGTCACGTGGTGTGATCCTTGAGTAATACTTTACCCAGAAATTTAAAAAAGAATACAATGTATCATCAGTTTATTTTATTTTATATATATACTTATATTTTACTTAAATATATATATACTCTTTTGTATTGTTTGATTTTTTTCTTTTTTTCCACTAGGGAACTCTGCAAGTGACATGGATATCAAAGGAATAAATTGGTGCAGCAAGAACTTCAAACTTCAACCACCCGGTGACTTCATTCCATGATCATAATATTTTAATTTCCTTATTGAACTTCCCTTTTATTCCTCTACCCCCTTCTAAATTTTTTTTAACACTAGGGACAGTGTTAATTTATGTTGGGGGGGGGCTAAAATAAAAAATTATTTCGTGTAAAAAAATGAATGATTTGAAAGAAATTTTTTTTTGTGTAAATGGAAGGAAAAATTCCTTTAACTTTGAACATGGTAATACATATTGCACACTTTGAAACTGAATATCAAATAATTTAGCATTCCCTGATTCTGATTTGAATCCTTGTATAATTTCATGAGCATAGATTTTGGAAAGTGTGGCTGTCCAATGTGATATTTCATCATTTATATTTTCATCTAAATAAAAAAAGATCACAATGCACGTCCCTTGGATAGTGGGGTATTAGTTTGAGTTCATGGGGTCCCCTAAATAAATAGAATAGGTTTGGTGATCATTTTAGTTTAATATGAGTATTCAAAAAAAAAATAAAAAAAAAGTTGTGCGAAGAGCAATGAAATGACCTAATGCGTGGATTTCGACACTTGGGGATCGTGACTCCATAGTTGTCTGGCCTAGAGATAGTAATTTTATCTCTATTTTTGGTAATTTGAATTTTTTTTGACTGAGTTAAATCGAGATGATGCCTGAGTATGTGAGATTCACTTGGTGCCCTAAGGTCTTTGAGCCTGGGAGTCATCGGCAAAGTCTCGCTACATGGGTTGACTCTTTTGAGTGCAACTTCAATTATCATGGAAAAATTGAAAAAACAAAAAAAAACAAAAAAAAATATTATACAAAACAAAACGAATACACATCGTAATATTGAAATGTGATTTCACCTAGCGCTTCTGTAATTTCCCCCTTGAATAAAGATGAACCCCCTTGTCTATTGTGATGCACAACACATCCTCATAATTAATTAATATTGGATGAAATATGGAAATGAATTAGAACAAAGGAATGGGCTTGTGATTGGGATCTGCTTATGAAACTATCTTATATTAAAATATTTTGATGGATTTTATTATTGTTTGGTATAAGGTTTTTTTGTGATCATTGTGTATTAAAATGTTTTTGGAAATGGGAATTCGAATTTCATATTATTGAGATATATTTTTCTCGGGACTAGAAACTCAAGTTTGGAGGTGTGATTATCCACTAAATGAGGCTAGTATTCATTGTTAATATATATAATATTCATGTTCATTATTATTCATAAACACCATTTTAGTGCATTTTACACTTTGAACATCATTTCACATTATGATTGTAATACCTTCTTAAAATGCACTATTATGTGGTACATTTTTGAACATCATTTGAAGTACCCAATTATTCATCTAATTATACATATTTTAATTTGATATTTTTGGAAATTGATCTAAACTCCAATATAAACATGTTTCATTCAAGGATCAATAGAGAATTCACGGAGGATGATGGAGATATTTGGCAATGAAAGGAAGCAATTCTGGAGAAGGCAGATTGGACACCATCCCACTGATGAGACTGTGGGGCCCAAAATTCAGGCCCAATGAATCCCAAATTTTCTGGGATTTTAGAATAAATGTATATTAACAACTAACTCTTCATTATACAATGCTAATTAGGCCTCTATAGTGGTCAGTTAGTCGGCCCAAATTAGAGATACAATTCTGGGCCAGATTCTGCGGCCCAGAAAAACAGCCCACTAATTTGCTCATATCTCGGAATCCAAAACTCCAAATGGGCCCAAACTTTACAGGAAGTTAGAAGCCATCAGGATATCCATTTTATTATTCTATGTTCCACTCTGATTCGGCCATATAGAAGGTCTTCCAGACGCGTCCGTTCAGTGAAAGAAAGCTGGCTGCCACCTCGGGTCAAGGGCGGAAAAATCAACTATCCCTTACTTTCCACCCACCTATGGCCTACCAAAATTAATTGAGGAGGCTTGGACTATTAGAGGCTCTACCCAAGAGCTAGAAAATTCCTATTTAAGTCAGTGGTGTTGTAGGATTTAAGGATCTTTGGTGCTTGGTTTCATTGTACTGTTATGCTTCCGCTTTGTGTTTGTAATCACATTTCTTTCTCATGTAAGTTGTTTAATTCACTTTAGTTTATTAATAAAAGTTATTAATTTACTATTATTATGTTCTTATAATTATCAATTTTATACTGTTGGTTCATGTTGTAGATTTATTCACACCATACTTTGTGATATTTATCACACAATGGAGGATTGATCGTTTTTGTTGTTGTTGTTTTTACTTCTTCAATTCCACCTTTGTAAGTCTACTTCCCACTTTTATTGAAGACATGTCATAAATGGAGGGCTAATTCGTTTATGGGATGATCCAAGGGAGTATCAAGGGACTGGATTGGATGTTATTTATCACTCCATTAATGTCTAATCACTTCATTTAAATGATATTTTTATTTAATGATTTTAAAACATCATCATCCTTATTGAATTTAAGGTCACACATTTCATGTGATAATACGAACCTCTACCTTGGAGTGCTCAAAACTTTGATCCTTCAAATGTATAGTTGATTAGTATTAGGGTGTCTAGTCATTAAACTAGTATGTGTTGATTTTGTTTGATCTTCCTAAATGAATCCTTCTCAATTATAAGAAATTGAAATCTTTAAAAAAGTAATTCATCCAATCCACCTCGAGAAATAACCTAGGATCAACTCATTCTTTTAAATTGAATTCACTTAAATCTGTTAGTTATCCTTTAGTCCCATATAAAATCAACCCAATTTGGTAACTTCATAGCCAAAAACAGTCCATTGAATGTATGTGTCTATAGGTTTCTTCTTAGGTCTCTGAGGATTCGATAACCCAAGCTAAACTACAAGGACTATTCTACCTTCATCTCTTGGGTAAATTTGAGCGAGAATCAATCACACATCTCTTCAACAATTTATTTTACACCAAAAGTATCACCAAATGAGGTAGTACATCACAATTCATCTTCCCCTACACATAATTTCAACTAGATTTTGCAATTTCACATCAATAGCAGGTTGGATAGGGGAAATTGTCTTGTAATGTGGCTAAAATAATAGGCTATTCATGGCTACTAGGAGCTACAATGAAGGATAAATGTAAAGGTGGGCCATAATGAAAATGATTATTCTGAAAAGGAGGCTTAAAACCAAATAAATTCCTCAATCATTTAAAACACATGTACCCCAAACCCTCGAGTTTTAAAAGAAAAAAAATCTAATTCCAGTTTAAGAAAGCATGGTCTGTTTCTCTCAATAAATGAGGAAAATGAAACGAATATTACAAAAATAGTTTAAAAGCCTCACAGGAAAGTGATTTCAAAAAATATAGACAGTGAAATAAGAAATGTGTTTAAATAATCTGTGTACTTTTCATGAAATTCCAAAATACATGAACTTGAAACAAAGTCATTTAAACATTCATTTATTTTCAGTTTCATGGAATATATTGGTTCACTCATTGACATGTGTTTTTAAAATGGTAATTATAATCATTTCAGCTCAAAAGTTTCAAAAAAACACACCAAAAATTGAAAAATAAACTCACAAAAATTTGAAATCACTTTTTTTTTGAAAAATACAAAACACATGAAAATCCTAAAATAAAAAAGGTTCCCTCCCCCACACTTAAATGATGCAATTTCCTCAATGCATTAAATTGTATTTAACATGTAATCCAATATTAAAATGAATCACAACATCAAGAAAGTGTGAAGGAGTGGTACAACCTGATTTATTCGCAGTGCAACATTGAGTTATGATCCTAAGTGTTTCACTCAGAAAAGCTAAAAATAATAGAACAAAAGAAAATATAATATATTTATTGAAAGAAATGAAAATAGAAATAAGATGAGATTAGAAGGATAAAACATGGTTTAATCCACCAAGTGGGCCCTGTGATTTGACTGCCTCCAGAGGTGCAGTTCTAATCGGTTATGCCCAATCTGATGGTGGGTGTGGTTTATTTGAGATGAACCACCACATGTGAATTTTCCCGATTTCCATAAGTAAAAATTTCATGTAGAGAACCCCAAAGAAGATAATAAACTTCCCAACCCCCCAAAAAGAAACAAGATAAAATTTGAGTTCAAAAGTGAGAGGGAATTGAATAGATGGGTTCTCCCTGTTGACTTTCATGGTGAACTCTTCTATACGGTATGTAAATTGTTGTTGAGGAGGTAGTCGCACCACCACATGCTTGTTCAAATCTTATTCTTTAATCACCACCACATGGGTAGTGTCTTCTTCAGCATCCAAGGTCTCTTCCATTTGTGTCGTATCATAAATTTCTGAGAAAGAGAAATCAGAAAATAATTAAACTTCAATAAGATTAAAACATGAAGAATTAAAAGATAAATCTTCCCATTCAAGTAATTCATCTTGGTAATTGATCCCTTCATCAAAATACACCTTGATCTCCTCTTGAGATCCCTCCAATAAATGATCAACATGTTTGGGGAGCTCCAGTTGATCCTCTTTAGGTTCATCTTATTTTTTATAATCATCCTCCAAGGAAAAACATAAGTTATCTGAATCTGAAAACATAAAAAAGGAGAGGTAATACTCAATTCATTTTCAAGAAAATCAATAGATAATGAGTTCATGAAAATATTATCTCCCTTGTTTTTTCATCTTCAATCACTTCTTCATTGGAAAGAACCTCTTAGAGTTGATTAGTAGCGGATAGAGGCCGGGAGTCTGTCTCCACGATTTCTTGGATCTCTATTGAAAAATTAGGCATGAATAAGGGGGGGTCTTCTTGGACCTTGGAAACATCATAAAATTCTGGAATGTATTGGGAGAACATAGTTAGATTTCGGTCCATATCTTTAAAAACATCTTCGTTCATGTCCTCCCTTAGTCCATTTATGAATTCTTTGAATGTTTTCTCATCATTATTTGTTTTTCAAAATAACCTCACATCTCTAGCAATAGAAGAAACTCCATAATCTAAAAAAAGGCTGAGCCAATAATTGGTTCATTTATCGGTGGGTTATTGTTCCCTAAATTAAATAAATATTCATTTGAAAACAACATGTCTAGTGTTTTTTTAATTTGAAAAGAGTAAAATATTTACAATATGATTGTGGCACTACCTCCCTGGATACGACACCATGATTGATGAACGCCTATCATAGGGCATGGAAAAACAATTATTTCCTAAGATAAAATTTAGTAATGTGGTTGACAAAGGATGTCTCCCAAAGAAGAGTGCACACAAAACAGGTTGTCACTTTAAAACGAGGGTAAAACTGTTGTGCTTTTGAAAGGAATTTTGAAATTAAAATGTTTGAAAAACTATGATATTAAAAGGGTTATTAAGTTGGGGTCGGTTTCTTAATTGTAATGTTATTCTTGTTCAATTTAATTCAAACATCTTCTTATTAGTTGATTAAAGTGACTTTTCACAATCTCTTCCACTCACTTCATTGGTGAAATTATGATTTTGAGAGAAAACCTTACCAATATCTCGGTTTGGTCAACTCTCCTTCCCTGTGAAAAATAGTTGTATTGAATGTCCTTAATTGACACGGGCAATACCCGATTGGGTCTTGTTTATCCCAAACAATCAAGAACATTCACTACCCCTTTTACACGTATTGATGATTGTCGAGTACATCACTACTAATTCGGGGTTTATTACATCGTATATAAACCATAAATTAGTGGAGAGAGATAATGATTATTTTACCAAGGAAAAAAATAAATAACGGAATTAAAATTCTAGTACGATCACACTTGATAATAAAATATTCTATATTAAATTGAAAACTAATTTGAGGAAACAAAATTTATTCAATTGCGTCCAAGAACTCAAGCATTACAATGTAGAAAACCAACCCTTCCCCAATCACTCAATATGCTAACCCCACCATGGTAAGGGTAATCGAGATGAATGGGGAAGAATAAGGCATAAAAAATATGAAAAAGAAAATAAATAAAATAGAAAGCTGAAAAGTTCTCCTCCTTGGTGTCCTAGAAGGAATTGGATGGATAATGGGATGCTTTGAAAGGGTGGTTCTCTCCTCCTTTTATAGCCAATATTTGTCCCCCAGATGTCGACGCGTTGTAGCCCTAATAAATGGCATCTTCACTCATTTAGCCCTTCTGGAATTTTGTTCAAAAATCTCTTGGTCGTTTCCGCTCAAAATCTCAGTGGATTTAGACAGTTATTCTAAGAGTTATGACCGTTTTACTCTTGGAATTTATTCTGTCCAGTCAGACTCTCCATAATGCAATCCCCTAGAGTAGAGTGATTTAATGACCCCTTAAACAGCCAATTCACGTGGCCCTTCCTTCATTAAAGATTCTCCAAAAAACCCTTGCTCATCCACCCACTAAATATCACAACATTTGGGCCCACCATGGATTAGTTATGGAGCCCACACCAAAACTAGGCAGAACTGCATATAGTTTTCTTGAGCCAACTTCTGAGCTTCATTGGTGCTTCCATATAGTAGATGCAACTATTGGTCCCAATAAAAGAAATGAATCCCTAGATGTGTAGGATCTGGAAACGAAATACTTTTTTAATTTGTATTAGCTTAGCATATGTTATGGCCAACATACAAAAATAATTTAAAAATGTTCCAAAATCTACAATGGGCCATTTTTAATGCTCATCTCAAAATAACACCAATATCATAAAAATGAAGCAATTCATCTTAGAGTAACACATTTTTTGGTTTAAAACAATTTAATTCTGTATAATTTTAATTGAAAATATTTTTTCTATCAAACCCCCTATGTTATTTTCCAATCATTCAAAGGATATATATTACAGGAAGTGTAACATAGTGATAGTAGTATACTATGGGGACCCAAATGCAAGAAAAAACAGATGTCCTGAAAGACAATGTAAAAAGTATAAGTGAGGAATGAATTCATGCTTGTCCTTTGGCTTGGAAGACCCATCATAAGTCATCCATATTACTATTCAGGCTCCTTGAATTATAAAAAAGTCTCTATGTCCGTCCTAGTCTTGGTTACCCCTCATATAAATGCAACTATTAGCATGTGATATAATAGTCATTTAATGATTTTGTAATAGATCATGTCATGGGTATCCCTTAAGGGATCCTAGGTTCACTTGACATTTTTAATAATCCCCAATGAGCCTGACCAACCTCTCTATGAATCAGTCTTGTCCTTTACATAATTAACCTCCTAAGAACATCCATTGTCTTTTAATCAAGACAATGGTTCACACTAGGTATATCAGGTGAAATTATTAACATTATACCATCCTTGTGTTTCTACCGAGAATGTGGCTCACCCATTTCTAATTACACCTTTTTTAAAATTTAATTCAAGTACAAATTTATCTCAAATGCAACATATGTGGACTAACCTGTCATATGGATTTATTATAATTGTCTCCCATGGGAAGAGTTTACATTATAACCAACACATGTAAATTAAACTATTACATGGGAAAACCAAGATGACTCACATGGGAAAAACTAATAATCCTATTATGAAATTTAAATAAGGACTAACATAAAAAGTATCTCATGTGGGAAATTCAAATAATGAGTAATACATTTTTAACAACCCAAGAATGGGAATTCTAGTCAAGCCACATATGCATTCTCATCCAAATGGCAATTCAAGGGAAACACACCCATGGAGTGTCCCAACATCATTGTTTACATCCCTAAACAATATTTAAAATTATCTAATTAATTACATAATCATCAATAGGAAATAATATGATTCATTATTTAATCAAGTGACGCCATAAAAGTGGAAACGTTACACCTAGACATCTATAATCAACCCTTCAATCAACTTATGGAACAATATCTCCTACTTCAAGTTAGTATGACTCTCCTCATTCATTTTCAATCTTCAATTCGACCTAAATCAGAGTAGATATAAAAATTAGTAAAAATGATCTTCCCTCGAAAAAAATGTCGAGAGAAGAAATCTGAAAGAATGTCTCAAGAAGAATAGAGAACTAAAGAAGAGGGTTTCAATGGATTTTTCGGCATTCGAATTGTGTTCCGGATGGAAAAACATGAGACGAATTCTCATTCAGATATTTCATGGTTGTGTTGCTCGTTAAAATGGCTCAATTCTGTCTATCTGGAAAAAATGACACTACTACTTGATTTAATCCAATATAAACGTTCATGGTGTATACTTGAAACTACATGTTGTTTCCAACCGATTTCATTCCATACCATTAAATGGTCATGTAATGGGATTACATGGCATTTATCCTTCCATACATATTGTGTACATAAAATTACCCAGCATGTTGGCCCCTGTAACATCATGTAATAGGCATACATCGATCACTTGACCTATTTCCCCCATTTTGATAAGTATAAAATGAAAAGGAATTTTTCATACCTCAAAGTGAGAATGGGGTCCTTACAAACATCCTCTCTTAAAGAAATTTGTCCCCAAATTTCCCTTTCAAAGGTGATGAAGAAATATCTAAGAAAAAATTTGGACACTGTGATTGTATGTCGTCCTCCATGTCCCAAGTCTTGTCTTGCATTCGTTCATTATTCTATAGAACCTATACCAAATCAATAGACCATCCATAGAGAACATACATGCTGAGATCCACAGTATGAATGGGTTTCTCCTCAAATGACGGATATTCTGGAAACTCCACTTCCTCATGCTGAAAGTTGTGAGACATGATTCAAAAGTAAATTTTCAAATGATAAAATTTTAAGACATCATGCATATACCTATACAACTAAGGAAACTACAATCTACAGGAAGCCAAACTGACCCTCTATGTAGTCTCAAATGGACCAATTTGTCTTGGAAAAATCTTACCCTATCTCCAAATCCTCTTGTGTCCCAACATCGATGTGACACGTATGAAAACTTGATCCCCAACCTCGATAGCCAATGGTCTCCTATAAAGATTGGCATATGATATTTGACGAGACTGCATAGTAGCTATCCAATCCCAAATAAACTGAACCCGCTCAGTGGTCTCATAGAAAAGATGAGGTACCATCATTTCTACCTCTCCTACCTCCAGCAAAGACTAGGGTGATTGGCATGGCCTAGCGTACAAATCATTATATGGTGCCATCAGATTTATAGCATGGAAGAAACTATTGTAGGAAAACTCTATAGGGAAAATGTGTGTATCATGAGAAACCTCAAAAACCAATACGCATACTGGAAGAATGTCCCCAAACATTTGAATCATGCACTCTTACTGGACATCTGTTTGGGGGTGGTAATCTATTCTCAGAATCACCTATATGCTCAAATACCTATTTATCCCTTTCCAGAAATGATAAGCAAAACGTGCATCCCTATCCAAAATAATAGAATAAATAATCCCATATAATTGTACAATCTCACGGATGTTCAACCTCCAAATCTCATCAACACTGAAGGTTTCCTTAATCAGTTATAAAATTTGAACCTCTGTAAACCTGCCAATCACAACCCATGCTACACCATTATCTCAAGGATACCTTAGTAAAAAAATCCCGAAATCCATCACGACACCCTTCCATTTACACTCAAGAGTGGGTTGCTACTGCAAATTCCTTATGGTATTTTGTGTTATGCCTTCACCTACTGACATGTGGAGGATCTCATGACAAGACTAGATACATCTCTTTTTGTACATGGCCACTAGTACAAGGAATGTAAATCCTAATTCATCATGGTGACACCAATATGAACCACCGAAACTGAATCCTAAAAACCCCACATCATCTCATCGTGCATGTCTTCTAAAACCCATATGTGGCCCTATAACTGCACGACTCAATCTACATCAGTTTTCCAACATAGAGGAGGGTCCTCACCTGGCATAATCTACCATTAAAATATAAGATCATAATCCGGTAGCCATCTAATTTTACAATATCTAGAAATGTCGATGTAATAATTGAGGATGCAAGGAAAATCTGTCCCGGAATATCATGTATGTCCAAGTGCATCTCAGAGAACATTGTTATAAGCTTCCATTTGATACATTCCATCTACACCTCCTATATCCTGGTCCTCATTCTCAGTGCATCTCCCACTAAAATGAATTTTCTAGGCATCTAAGAAAGCTCGATTCTGAATGACTGATTGTATTTTACCCACATTCACTGCCTCAGATTTGGATAACGCTTAGTAAAGATGTACTTGAGAATTTTTATGTCCATGTACACCATAAAATGCTCTCCCAATAAGTAATGTCTCCAAAACCGTAAGGCATTAAAAACTATGGATAATTAAATATCATGTGTAGGGTAGTTCCTCTCATGTTGCATCAACTGATGATACACATACACAAGGACTCTATCCCCCTGCATAAGCACAACTCCCAGCCTAGGACCTAATTCAACACAGTATATAGTGTAAATCCTACCAAGATCTAGAAAAATTAGAATCGGTGCTAATGTTAATCTCTCTTACAGCTCATGAAATTTCATCTCTCAAGAATTTGGAAATACGTACTTCACATCCTTCTTTTTCAATACCATCATCAAAATTTCTAAGCATGAGAAGTCTTGAATGAAACTCCTATAGTAAAAAACAGACACTAGAAAAACCCGCACCTCAAAGATGTTCATGGGATGATCCTAGGTAACAACTATGCTCACCATTTCTTATTCCATTGATGGCCCTGTCTCTGAGATGAAATGACCCATGAAGTGAATCTGATCCATCTAGAAGTGGGACATTGTGATCATAGCATAATACTGATGCTCTCTCAGTGTACTCAATATGATATGAAGATGGGTGGCATAGTCGTGTTTATTATGAGAATACAACAAGATATCATCCACAAAAACGACAATGAATGAGTAAAGGAAAGGATGTAACACTCGGATCAACTATTCTATAAAGACTATAAGCACATTTGTGAGACCGAATGACATGACCAAATACTCTTACATACCATACTAGCTCTGAATGGTTGTGTGAGGTATGTCTAATGATCTAAAATTCAGTTTATGATAACCTTATCTGAAATAGATCTTATAGAATCCCCGAGATATAATAAATTTGCAGTAGAGGATACCAATTCATAACCATCAACTAGTTCAATTTCTTAAAAATCCATTCACAACCCGAGGGTATGGTCCGATTTTTTCTCAAAAGGACCCATGAACCCCATGGAGAAATACTAGGTCAGATGAAATCTTAGCCTCAAAATCCTATAGCGTCGTATTGATCCATTTCAAATCCTCCAGAGCCATCCTATAAAGAGGAATGGATACTATTGCAGCACCTGGTACTAGCTCGATAAATAACACTACCTCTCTTACTAGAGGTAAACCTAAAAAGTTATCGAGGAAGCCCTCTCTAAAATGATCAAATACTAAATTAAAATTCCTTTAACATGTTCCCTAGTCATTTAGATATAAACTGGAAATTATTGATTTTATCACACTTAACCCATGATACTCAGGACCAGCTCATTATTCCATGACATCCCATTGACCATTGTGTAGAAATTATCTTCCCTATGGTATGATTAAACTCACCCTATGTCGAAAGCATATGAAAATGGATTTCAAAGAGACTAACCAGTCTATTATGAGTATGACATCAAAGTCTTTCATATCTAAGACATGGAGATCCCAAATTAAGTGATACAAACCAATTTCAAGGGTTCACTCCTTATACATTCACGCACATGTTGTTTTAATCTCTAACGGAGTGTTTAGTTTCATAACATCATCAGATGTAAAACCACAAAGCTGTATGCTCTCCACAAATGGAAAAAATATGAAACTATATGAATCCCCTATAACAAAGAGTGTAGAAGCTAAAACAAGGGAGACTAGAATAGTACCTATAATTGTAGATGATCTGGGATGCTTCTCCAACTGGATTGGTTTCACTACATAAGATTGACATGTACAGAATCCCCATGACACTGCCAAGATACCCTGAGCTGACCCTCCCTACTATCACTAAGATCCTACAGTCTGACTTCCAAAACCATGGCCACCACCTCATCCTTATCAACCTGACGTATTCTATTTCATTAACTGGTGAGAAGCTGATGAACCTACTCAAGAACATAGAGTTGGTGAATACACTCTCTCACTAAATGATAGTGGAAAAGTCCTACAAAAAAGATGTAAATGGACCATCTTGTCACAAGATTGGCACTTGAATAGGTTCATCGAGAACTGAGGGTTAGTATGCCCAATTATTCCGCATTAGGAGCACCTCACCTAGATACTAGAAGATATTTTATGAGTACTATATTCATTGCGTGTAAGATCCCAATGACACTAACTGATAAATGTCAAAATAGTACCAGATGTTGGTGTTGAATCACTCTATCACATACCTCCAGATTCACTCTTATTCCACTCATTAATCAGGGCCATGTTCATTATAACCGATACAATAGTTATTAGGATGATATTCACCTACGAGTGGAAGTCATACCTGAGACCATCCTAGAGTCTCTTAGCCTTTGACAGATCATCACCCATCAAAATAGGAGTGAAGCACTGGAGCTCAGTGTTGTGGGAAGAGTAAGCCATAAATGATAGAGTTCCCTAATCTAGATGCATAAACCCACGTGATTTTTCATCCCTCATCATAATGGTATTTATGTAGTCATAGAATCCTATCTGAAAATATTCTCATCCCATGTACCGCTAATGCAATTTATATATAGTAACATCCCACAGCTTGTTGGAGGAATCACGCATCATGTATACAACAAGCTTGACCCTCCTCTCAATAGGTATCTAAAGATAATCAAAGATCATAACATGAACTATAGTCATGACTCAACAACCCATGTCCCACCTTCCTCAGAAAATGTGGTCGGATGTTGCTACTAGAATACTCATGTTAGTTCTAACATAGATGTGGCATGTTGTGGCGCTCCCTGAATTTTTTTTCATAAACCTCATAAAGCCTTCACAGAATTGTGCATCATCACCTAAATCGGGTATAAAAGCTAGTGCCAGAACTGGAAGGAGTGGATGTTCTACTGGTCACCTTTGTCCTACCACATCTGGGGTATGATCATTTTCACTATCTAGGCACATAGCTTCAGGTCTTCATGGAGGCATGACACTACAAGGTCGAACAAACACCTCAGTTCAAGATCTTTGGTGTTAAAATTTCATGATTGAAAGAATAAAACATAAGAAGAAAAACCTCGAAGGATGATAATGTTGGAGTAAAAAGAATTTAGAAACCTTATATAGCATGTACACATAATCCCTAACAAGGGTGTGTACCACTGCATTGGTGTGTAAACATGTTGGGTACACAGTGTGTAATACTGACACACAATGTGTACTCATGTTTTTCATCCTGGACATGTAATTTTACATGGTCAGATCAACATGGTATCTACATATGTTCACTACATGGTGTATACCTAATGAACACTACATGTTCTGCTCAAAACACAATGTTCTTTGTTCTCCCTCACACAACCGGACACAAGGTCATCTAGAACACGGTGTGAACTCAGAGTGCACAGAATGTAATAAATTTATTTATTTTCTTCCTAAATAGAAGAAAACATGCATGTGTCCAAAAACCCACACATCATTTTGTTTTGGTTTCCGGATTGTAAGCCTCTAAAACATCCCCAAACCCCCTATTTTTTAAAATAAAGAAACAATGTTAAAAATTATGTTCTGTGGGGGACCATACTCCCCATAAATCAATGTTTGTAATCACATGTAGCACATAACAATAAAATTGATTCTCATAGAAGAAATGTGATCTACCAAATTCTGATTCAAGATAGAACACACTCATTAGGTATTAAGGCATGGAATCCATACAATTCAATTAACAACATGAGTCAATACACCTATCATACTGGAAGGTTTATCTTTCATGAAATCTATCACAAAAATATGTACATTTAGCATGGAATTTATCCCAATAGAATTAAATCAGTAATGCTCTATGATGACATGAAGATTACTCTTGACATGTGATTTTTAACAAGTTTCTATACGATGCATGAGATGGAAAACCATAATATTATCTGGATGCATCAGAATTAAACCTCAATAATAACAATATTAATGTTACAAAACAAGTGTGGCACACAACCGTAAAATCTAATGAATTGTAACAACTCAACATTCAAAAAATCACAAGTCATTTTGAGGGAATTTTGCTTTTCACTATAAGTGGGGTAGCTACTCTGGAGCACATCATAACACCAAATCCCATTTATTTTCTATACCTTACTATTATCACCTAACAATAACACAAAAAAAGAAACTAAATGTCTCTAATACCACTTTGTAACATCCTAGATCCAGATTCCACTGAATCGGTGCCCCATACCCAGTTTGTCACATGTCCTCAAGCGCATTTCCCCAAACGCAAGAGGATGCTGACTAGTAGCAGGGTCCTGGGGTGTGATATTGGGGAAATAGTGACCTCACTAGTAGAGTGTAACACAATAAAATAAATAATAATAAAAATTCATAAATAGTAAACAAAATAAAACTAAAGCAAATAACATAAGACATATATCAGAGATAACGAAAAGTCAAAGCTTACAAAGGATGATGCTTCCTGTCACATGTTCTAAGAAAGAAGGCAAAACCAATACATAATAGTAATACAAAATATATGTCTAAAAAGTACTAAATAAACAAAAATAGACTAGGAAGCTTCTGAAGTCTCTGCTCGGTCGCGTGTTGTGATACTCCTAAGTATCAAATCAAGTACCTATAGTAGGTATCTATCCCTGATAAACACCTACAATCATATAATCTATTCGGGCCCAAAAGCAAGACCCAAAAGGGTGTGATACTAAATCCCAATCGGCAACCACCCATGGTATGTGACAATATATCAGGGGATATTTATAATATATAGTAAACAATATTGAATGATGTAAACTATGGATACTCAACAACAAGAGTAAACATATATCTCAGGAGACAATGTAAACAAGTATCAGTGAATACCAAATATAAGCCTTTTCATTTCCTTGTAAAACATGTCATAATTCATCCAATTCATTATTCAGGTTCATTGAATTATATAAAAGTATTGAGGTTTGTCCTAGTCCAGATGAACCCCCACATAAAGGTATCCATAAACTCTGGACATAATATTCATTAAATCATTTTCTAATAGAGACTAACTTGGGTATCCCTCAATGTATCCAAGTTTTGCTCGACATTTTAAATAAGCCTCAATGAGATCGACCATGAAATCCCCGGTTCACTGATGAACTTTACATAATTAAGCTCTTGAGATTATCCATTGTCTTTTAACAGAGACACCGGTTCCCCCAAGGTGTATAAGGTGAAATTGTTCAAATTAGTATGAGAATGTCTTTTAACCGAGATTTTGGCTCACCCATATAAAATTACCTATTTTTATCATTTAATTCAATTACAGATTCCATCAAAAAAATATACACTTGTGAATTAAAATATCACTTGGATTTAACATAATCGACTAACCTGGGAAAGTTTTACATAATAACCATCATATGTAAATTAAACTATTACATGTAAAAACAAGGATAACTAACATGGAAGAAAATATTAAAATCATATTATGAAATTTAAACATTTACATGGCTTAACATAACATGTATATCATGTGGTATATTCATATAATGATCAATACATTTTCAACAAACTATGAATGGGAATTCAAGTCAAGACACTGAGGCATTCTTGGCGAAACATATATTCAAGGGAAACTCACAAAATAAGTGGACCTAGATCAAGGCTCACAACTATAAACATCATTTAAAATCATCTAATTAATTACCTAATACTAAATAAGAAATAATAGGTTTCATTATTCAATCGAGTGCCACCTTAAAAGTGTGTGTGTGACACTCCATCATATATAATCAACTAGATAATCAATGAAAGGCACAAGAAAAACTTCCTCATGTTAGTATGAATCTCTTCACCTCGTTTAAATCTTCAATTCGACCTAAATCAGATTACATCTAAAAAATTATTAAAAAAACACATGTTAGCTAGGTTGAGAGAAGAAATCAGAAATAAAGGATGAAGCCTAATCTAGAACTCGCCGAGAGGGATTCAATGGATTCGATGGTGTTCGAATCGTGTTATGAATGACAAAATAAGAGAATAATTCCAATTAAGAATTTTTTTGGGAGTGATTCTCATCAAAATGAATAGATTATGTCCATCTATAAAAAATGACACCACTGCTCGATTTAATAACAAAAATAAACTTACATGGTGTGTACTTGAAACTACACATGATTTTTTACAATTTCCAGCTAGATCATTACATGGCCATGTATTGTTCATATATATTGTGTTTCACTCTATACATAGTGTGTACATAAAAGTACACATCGTGTAGGCCTTAGTCACATCGTGTAACATGAATTCTACTATCTATTGACCTATTTCCCACCATTTTTATGTATAACCATAAAGGGAAAGATTTGTACCTCAACAAAAGAACCAGGTTCTTACAATTTTCAATTCCAAAATACCAAAAAATGGAATAATGAATTTCTTTACCATTTAAAAAACATTAAGTCTTATAGAGTAGTCTAAATAACAAACAACAGTTATGATAGAGGATAAATCTTTTTTCCACATACGTTAAAGAAAACCCTTTTGTCATTTTTCAAATTATGTAAAACAAATATTATAAAAAGATTACTTTTTTAAACCCTTGGAATTAATTAAATGTCAAAGGGTTTTATTATACAAATTATAAAATATGTTTCTTTATAACATCAAAATATTACTCAATGAAAAAAGATTGACCTGAAATCCATTACCTTGGGTTCGATTCGTTACATATGTTCCTTGTTCTTCATGGGTAATAAACCTAGTTTAATTTATAATTTCTTCAGATCCTTTTATGTTTATTATTCCTTTTATTTAATTAATTGTAATTTTATAACAATTAGTCAATTATTTGAGTTTATGTTGGTTGTTTTTTGATAGTCGGTACTTGAGGTGAAAACGAACATGGTTTGATGACACTAGTCCTTATGGAAATTATTCCCTCATCTCAAAATAAAATATTCATGAAATAAAAATAAATTTCTTTTATAAATTTTACCTTTAAATACATTCATTAAATAATTTTTTGTAAAATGAACAACGTTATAATCATTGAGATAGTAAGACGTATATACATATGAGTAACGTTTTCCATTTTTCATTGATCGTTTTGGAAAAATAAAATTATCATGCTATCTTTCACAATTTATGATAAAATAAATAACACTATATTAATCATTTAAATAAACATATATATATCATATAAGTCATATAATGAATTTAAATGAGTCTTATATCTTCATGGAGGTGCATTTCACATGTTCGCATAAACATTATTATCTTTTTCTTGAGCATGTAAAGTATGAACATAATTGGTATATTATTATCTTATAATAATTAATTTGTCATGAATACCTCATAAAAAAATTATTTCTATTATTAAAACAAGTTGTGAGAGACAGTTATGAAAAACAAATTAGATCGGTTCAGGGAGTTGGTACATCACACGTACGCACGAACGATTAATTCCTTTTCCATTTAATGGAAGTGGATATGGATTTGGGTAATGATATTAACAGAACCAAATCTCATTATATTTAGGATAATGGTTTTATTAGTTCATCTTGAAAGAAAAATATTTTATGGATGTTTAAGAAAAAATAAAATAGAAATACCTATGTAAAAACATTACACTTTCTTCAGATAAGAATCTTTTTTAACACCATAACACCATTAAAGAAGTCATTATTCCTAAACTAAGGCTTAAAGAATGTACAGATGAATTATTAATAGTTTTAAATTAATATAAATTAAATTTATATTCAAAATGAGTAGATAATAATATATTTATAATAATGTATGTGTATAGGTAGAAATAAAATTATCCAATAAGAATTAGATAATTTCTTAATAATTTTTAATCCATATCATTTTGTTTTATGATTTTTCACTCTTATCGTATTATCATGTAATTTATACATTGACAGTTAAAATATTATCTTAATAATACCAAAAGACCAATTAATGAGTAATTAACATCCTTTTTAGTTCTATATATACATTTTGGATGAATAATATATTTTCATAAAGTTTATATCATTTAATTATATGTTTTATATTTAAATAATATGAATTATGTTAATTTTTAAACTATGAATTACATGACTATTTTAAAATATCATAAAAAGTTGATTCCTTTGAAAAATCTACATGAAGTCAAACCTAACAAGTTATACAAATCTATAATATTCATGGATGGAATAAAATAATTTTAAATATATTTATTTTCATATTATTTATATCATTTATTTTATTATTAATTTAATAAATATATAATTCCACAATCGTTGTGTCAAAATTAAATTAAATTATTTAATTTCTATAAATTATAACTAAATTACCACATTATAGGTATTCTATTTATATTTAAATTAACTATTGATAGTAAAATATATCACATACATAACCACATATTAAAATTGTTTTAGTGCGAAGATATATATTTATGACATATTTTCAATTACATTAAATTAAATAATATTAATGTCCTAATCACACCCAAGGGTCTTCTAAAGGAAAAAATTTATTCTTATAGATGGAAATGTTGATAATAACTTATAAAATAAGATTATGACAAGTTTTAGGTAAATTTTATAATGTTTTAATATTAGTTTTACATTAAATTTTCCTATTTACCTTTAATCGTGGTAAATAATATTCAAAAGTTAATATTCCCCAAAAATTATAGCAATCCAATTGGGAAATATTTATCATAGTTAGTAAAACCTTGTGTCTCCATTATTTTATATCAATATCATATAATTTTTTATATTAGTTTTAATAGTAATCATATTTGATGGATCCAGGAAATGGGTTTTTATGTAAAACGTTCAGTAGTTCAAATAATTTGTCAATTTAGTTTTAATTTTAAAAAGAATCTAAAGAATAAATTCAATTAAAAGATGAAAATCATCCAATTATACTTTAAAATAACTTTAATGGATAATATAAAAATATAATTAAATTATATAAAATGTAATTTTTAATTGAAATAAACATTTTTTCATTATTCAATAAAATATGATTTTAATCTGAAAATTACCCAAAATTAAACAATATTTAATTTATATGTCCCTATTACAAATAAAAGATTTATTTTGTCAAAATGATCATATAAGAGAGGAAAAAACAAGATATAAATACATTTTAGTATCAAAATGTGGTAAAACATCCTTTAAAAAATATTAGAGTATCATATGCTTTAAATTGGATTTATTTGAATTTTAAGCCTCTAAAATCTATTAGATGAAAGTAAATGTCTTTAAAAAACATGTGTAAACATAATATAGTTAGATTTTTTCATTCACGCGAATACAAATTCAAGGTGATGAACACCATTTAAAATAATAATATTAATTATATTTTTTTTGTTATAACTCACTCTTTTTTTTCCACAAAAGATTTCATAGAAACCCATTATTATGTACTGAGTACGCTACCTTTCATAAAGTCCCTATTAAGTTAAGATCAATATATAATTAATAAATATCAATAAATAATAAAATGTACTATACTATAATTATCTGGGATGTTACATACGTCCCCCATTTTGGAAATGTCATCCTCATAGTTTTATTTAATTATCATATAATTGTGGGTACTTATCCCTCACAAAATTTTCAGATTCAAATGATTCCTATTGAATCATATCGTTTTCCCTAAAAACCTTAACATGATAAATCAACTTATTCTTCAACACTTTATCTCTATAGTAATTAATCTGGACCGGATATTCCTTATAAGAAATATTTTTTTCCAACTGAACTACTTCTTGACTCAAAACATGAGATAGATCCAGCATGTAAAATCTTAACATAGAAACCTGAAAATCATTATCTAACAAGGATATACTCAGAGATAAATCCAGATTGTAGGAAACTAATCCAAATTTATCTTGGATTTCATAGGGTTTATTGATCCATATACTCATCTTCCCCTTCTTACCAAAACACATCACACCATTCAATAGAGATACTTTGAAAATACATGATGACCTAACCCAAATGAAATATCCTTCCACCAGTCTTTCCTACCTACTATCTTCTATCCTCAAGTCTCTATTAATAGAATGAAATTTCTCTTCTATTTCAACTACAAAATCTGATCCCATCAACTTCCTTTCACCTACATAATCCCAATAAAACAGGAGTTGGACAACTCCTTCTATATAAGGCCTCAAATGGTGCCATCTATATATTGGAATGAAAAATATTAATATAATAAAACTAATTCAAAGAATGATATTGACTTCAACATCCTTGATAATCCATTGGACTTTCATTTAGCATACCCTTAGATGTTTGAATTCTTCTCTCTGACTTCCCATCTGATTGAGGATTAAATATTATATTGAAATTTAATTTAGAACCCACCAACTTTTGAAGGCCTTTCTAAAAGAAAGAAGTGATCCTCAGATCATGATCCAAGTCAATGGAAAGGGTAACACCATGTAACCGTACTGTCGATTTAATATAATACTGATAATTTTGATCTTTAGATATATTATATTTAATAGGAAAACAATGAGAAGATTAAGGCATGCGATAGACAAAACACACTGATCACATTATTAGATCGAGAAGTATTTGGTAATCCCACTTTGAAAACATGGATTTATTTCTCCATTTCAACTCTTGTACAAGAAAGGGATAAAGAATCCATTTTGGAAATTGTCTCTCTGCGTTAACCTATTGACATATCAAACATCTCAGGGTAAATTTAGGAATATCTTTTTTCATTCCATCCCACGAGTAATACTCATGATGGTCTCTGTACATCATTGTGATGCATGGATGAATTGGAAATGGAGAACAATGGTCTTCACATAAAAAATATTTCTTCAAATATGCTTCACAAGGCACACATAATATCTTTACTACCCTAAAAACACAATCATTATAATTGTTAAATTTAGTTGAATTACACTTATGAATCAATTCAACATTTTTTACAACTCATAGTCTTCTTTCAATGCTTCCATAAGTCTGTCTAATAGAGATCATTTAACTGACACCGAAAACAAGAAAGTGTAATTTACTTCACAAATAATTTCTAACAAAAAATTATTTATATTATTAACCGAAGGATCTCATTCCAGACATATCATGGTTAATGTTATATTACTCTTCAGATTCAAATCATTGACCAATTTATTTGTTTTCTATAGAGGTAAATGAATCGTGCAATCATAATCCTTGATTAATTATATCCATATAGTATTTCTCTTGTTAAATTCATTCTAAGTGAATATATATTTCCAACTTTAGTGATCAGTAAATATTTCCCACTTTATTCCATAAAAATGATGCCTCTAAATTTTTAGTGAAAAAACAATAATTGATAATTCCATATCATATGTAGGGTAATTATACTCATGAGGGTTCAACTGAAATGAAGAGCAATAATTTTTTTTTATAATTCTTCCTCAGGAAAAAACTAAGTAATTTCAATGAAGCATCACTGCATATAAAAAAATTAACCATTCTTGGAACATTGGTCCAATACTAGATAATTTTCTAATCTTATTTTATGTTCATGAAAATAGAAATTACATTCTTTTATCTAGTTGAATGTAACTTCCTTATGTGTAGAGTTAGTTAGTGGGATTGATAACTGAGAATAGTTTTATATATTTTTTGGAATAACATACTAATCCATCAAAAACTATGAATCTCTAAGATATTGTTATGTCTTGGAATGTCTTAAATAAGTTTTGTTTTAGATGCGAAACATTTATTTTATATTTAGATAAAAAATTAACAAGGAATAAATTCTTTTGCATCCAAAATTCAATCATACTAAACATTCCATATAATTTATATTATTTTATGGTTTGAAAAAAAAACTTATGTGACTTTCATATTCCTTAAAAATTTTACAACCTACAAAAATATCATATATAAACACATCAAAAAATAGATCAAAAAATAGATTAAATGATAAATTAATGACATTAATCAATATAGAAGGTGCATTAGATAACCCAAATAGAATAACTACAAACTCAAAATGACCATATCTCATTCACAACACCATTTTTGGAATGTTATCCTTTTTTACCTTCATCTGATGGTACCAAGAACTCAAATAAATTTAAAAAAAACACTGAGCTCCAGGGTGCTAGTCAGAAAAATCATCGATATGAGTCAACATATACATGTTATTAATAGTGATTTTATTCAAGGCTCTATAATCAATAAAATGTCACATGGAAGCATATTTCATTTTCACAAATAAAACATTGAGCACCCAATGGTGAATATCTAGGATGAATGAAAACCTAATCAATAAATTCTTGCAATAGTTTTTTCAATTCCAGAAATTTTAAATTAGCCATAAAATAAGTTGGTTTAGAAATAGTCTTAGCATCAAGAACTAAAAAAATAGTAAATTCAACCACCCGATTAAGAACAATACTATGCAATTCATCATGAAATACATCTATAAATATCTTCACAATTGTAATGTCAGTAATAAAAACTATTTATTTCAATTCAACAACAGAAGATAGATAAATTTCATTGACTTATTTAATAAATCTCTCAGATTTTTGGTATGTTATCATAGTTATGAAATCATTTAATAATAATTTATGGTATTTTCAATCTATTTTAGCATGATAAACAGAATGACAATCCATGCACAAAAATGATGTACAAATTTTACTATGGGAATTTCAACATGATTTGTTAGAAAAACATACCACTGATAATAATATGTAGATTCCCATAAATCATGGATTTTTTAATAGATCCACCTATCATATTTACCAAAATTTCAATATCACAATCATGTGGAGATATTTCCCATTTACTTGAAATGCTCTTAGAAATTAAGGAATGTTATGATCTAGAGTCAAATTGAGTATTAGAATATTTTGAATAGACCCATATCAAATCATTCACCTGATCATTTTATGGTCCTACATAAATTGTTGTTGTGTAAAATGATTTTTCCATAACCTTAAACATTTTACCTTGTTGGTTTCCATATGGGGTAATCAGCATTTGAAATACATATGCATAATTCCCTAACTCATTGAAAATAAAACATCTTACCACCGAAATTTCATTACTTACATGATCACCTTCCTTCTAGTACTGATAAATATGACCGGACTTACCACATTGGAAGCACATACTAGAATTTCAGAGACATACTTTAGAAATATTTTTTCAAAACTTCTCACAAGATAGAAATTTAATTTTCTTACATAAAATCTTCATTGATGAATTATTTCTCATTTCCTGGAAACTAGATCACTTATTTTTGTCACTCTCATAGAATAAATAATTATTAAAATACTCTAGTTCAACCTTCCTAGAATATCAAACATGTTTTTCAATGTATTTGAACTCATGAGAAGCAAATTCCCTGTGATATTTCATCTTTAATCCTCAGTAAAATCGATTCATCTTACTATCAATATCATGGAAAAAATTTGGGATGTACCTTGGAAATTAACTGAAATTTTCTTTATTTGAATCCTCATAATATTCTATATTTTGTCTCAATACCAAGAATTACATTTCAATGCTAATTCACAGATCCTTAAGAAAATATTTATCATGGATGATATTCTTAAATTTGACCCATTCCATGGCATCAACCACATCACTTACACATATATTTTTAGTCATTGAACAACACTGATCATCTTAACCTTCAAAAAAATAAACGGAAAGAATAATCATTTGATTATCTTAAAAACCCATTACATAAAAATTATTTTCTAGTTCTTTAAACTATCCTTGAGCTACAATTGGGTCATATGATCCTCTGTATGATAGGGGATGTTTCTTCATGAAATGATACACCATCGACATATTCCTTTACGATTGATCTGGATGATCACATGTATGGAAACCACCAATATATTTTTCATATATAAATTGAGCGATCACTACAAAAAACAGTTCAGTTCTGATTCTGACCATCTCTGGATGCTAATTTAGAAGGTTATTTTTCCTCTACATGCCTTCCTAAAACAAAAGCCATCTATCATCTACGAAAAACCATTCTAAATTGAAGTATCATATATGAAGAAACATGGTAATCATTCAATGCTGTATCATTTCATCTTGAACATTTATTTAAACAAATTATTGATATTATCTTAATAAAATTATATCACTTAGAGTTATATAATACTCCCTATGATACCAACTATAAGGTCCCATATTTAAACTTTACATAATTATAAGTTAAGTCAATAATTTTACTTTCTTCACATTAAGAATCTTTTAAAGTTTATAGGTTTACCAAATTAGGCAATAAATCATAGATAAAAACTCAAATATTACAAGGTCAATACATCTACTCACAATGTATTTTTTCATAAAACAAAAATTATTAAAATGAAAAATGGTTTCATTTCATCTGTAAACATCATTATTTTTCCTTGATCCCATAATTGACTAAATAATTCATTAAATACTGTGAAAAAAATATCAAAAAATGGGATGAGACTAAAAATCATAGTAATGAATACACCAATATGTAAAACTATTTGACTTGAAAAAAAAATTTAAACCATGAATACTTTATCATAAAGTAATAATTTTCATTTTTAAGAAGTAGTAAATAAACTTAAATTAATATAATATTATTTCATACCCTTTTTTTAATATATGTTTACATGAAAAACCAAATAAATAAATAACATATAAAGGTATAATTAGAAATAATCACACTTAAATGAGATAACCATACGGTCGACGTCCACACATATCACTCTTACAAATGGAATAGAAATACATTAGACATCCATACCCATGGAATTGGAGGTAATAATGTAACCCCCATCCATGGTTTATCATAGAACAACTCATCTTTGATTTATCAAGTATCCAATGATCATTGTTTTACTTAATAACCAACCATAAAATTCATAAGTACCATTATATAATCATAACACATAAAATAATGAACTTATCAAAATTTCACTCAAAAAAGTTCACTTTCAATCACAAGAAATCATTTCAGGATATTAAAATAGTGAATCACAATTCAAAACAATTTTAAGTACCAAAATACCCAAAAATTTAATAATTTATTACTTTTAAATTTTAAAAACATTGAGTATTATATGGAAACCCAAATATCAAATAGCGGTTATGGCGGTAGAGAATTAATGGTCACTATATATGTTGAAAACCCAATTTTTTTTTCATTTTGTAAATAAAGTAAATCTCATTTTATAAGAAAGATTAAATTTTAAAACCATGGATTGAATTAAATTTCATATTGGTTCATTATAAACCTTATAATATATGGTGGTTTATAACATCAAAATATGCCTCAATGAAATGAGAATGAGATGATGTCCTGAAGTCCTTCATGTTGAGTTCGATTCACCACATATTTTTATTGTTCTTACTAAATAATAAACATAGGTTAATTTATAAATTATTTAAAAACCCTTAATTTTTATTATACCGGAAATTTCATTAATTGCCTTGTCATAATAATTATTTAATTATTTGAGTTCATGTCAAACATTATCTCCATATTCGTTACATGTGTCAAAACCGAACATATATTGATGTCATGAGTGCATCTGGTCATAAGTCCCTAATAACCAAAAAATATTCAACACATAATAATAACTTTTGAATATATATCATACCTATAGATCCATTCTTTTAATATGGATATGAAAAATGAACAATATTATAATTAGGGAGACGGTAAACCACATGTAGGCATTAGTAACATTTTACAATTTTAATTTATCATTATAAAAAAGAATTTAAGTATTATTTTAACCATACATAATGATAAGAAAATAATTAATATCATATAAATAATTTAAATATACCTATATTTATCCTAAAAGTTACATAATGAATAAAAATAAGTCACATCGCTTTGTGGAAGTGATAGTTCACATGTACGCACGAACTAAATTATCATTTTTAAGAGCATGGAAACTAAGAACATAATTGATATATTATTATAATATAATGACTAATATGACATTAATGTCACATATGAAAATTTATGACACTATTATAAATATTTCGAAGGGACATTTATGAAAACTGAATAAGTTTGGTTCATGGAGGAGATAGTTTACATGTACGCACAAATGATTAATTACATTCCCATTTAGTGGAAGCGAAGATGGATTTAGGTGATGAAATTTAACTAATAACATCTCATTATATTAAAGTTGATTTTTTGATTATTTCATATTGGAAGAAGAATATTTGAAGTATATTTAAGAAGATATATAATAGAAATACTTAAATAAAAACATTACATTTCCTTTGGATGTTCACATTTCTTAACACAATAACACCTCTAAAGAATGTTTTTTGCCTAAAATAATTCTTTATAAATGTGGGGATTTACTCTTAGATGGTTTTTGCGAAAAAATTTACTCATCCAAAAGTTTTTGGAACTGTGAGTAATAAAGAGGAATGTGTGTCTTTTTATAATAGATGGATGGGGAACCATTTAAATTATTAACTCTATGAAATTAATATAAATTCAATTTCGATTAAAAATGAGTCAAATAAAATTTATCTAGAATATAGGATGATAATGGGTTGAAAATTAACCATCCAATGTTAATTATAAATTTTTTGAATAATTTTTAATCCTTAACGATTTTTTATCCTTTTTAACTCTTAACATTTATTCAAGTTATTTACAGTTTTAGAGTGAAAATAATTACCATATAATGCAAAAAGAGAATGAATGATTCATTAATAAAATATGTAGAACAATTTAAACTTTTTGATTATGTAATAGAATTTTTTAAATTTTATATAATTTCATTAATTATTTTATATTTTAAAAATATGAATTATGTCAATATTAGCAAAATTCATTATACAACTTTAATAAATATAATAACAACTTCATTTATTCTAAAAAACTACATTAAATAAATGAGAACATTTCATAATCATCCAGAATATTTGTGTATGAAATCCAATAATTCATATTATATTTTGATTAATTTTATTAATATCATTTACTGGATTCTTTATTTAATAAATATATTACTCCAAAATCATTGTGTCATAAATAAATTAAATTAATTTATTTATAAATTATATAAATAAATTAAATTTTTTTAGCTAATTTCTTATCTTTATAAAGACTATTAATAGTCAAAAATATTTCATACATAACACCATATTAATAATGTTTTATAAAAAAGAAAACTATTTATGAAATATTTGCCTTTACTTTAAATTAAATGTTATTAATTTTAAAATTACACCTAAGTGTCTTATAAAAGTAAATTGTTGGTAACAAGTGTGGTCATGGTCCATAATAACTCATAATATAATACTAAAACAATTTTAGGGTAATTTTATTGTATTATCCTATTAATTTGACCATTAATTACCATACTAAACATTAAACATGGTAAGTAAAATACTAAAGTACTACTCACTAAATATTATGTTGATCCTATTGGACAACATTTTTCATTAGCAGTACAACTATATATTTACATTTTTGAATATTCAATTCACAGAAGTTGTTAGATCAGGATTAACACTAATCCCTTCGATGGACTGATAAAATGAGTTTTTATGTAAAATGTTCAAAGGTGAAAATAATTTTTCTATTTAATTTTAATTTTAAAAAGGATCCAACGAACTGAATTAGATTAATAGATAAAAACATCATGTAATTATACCGAAAAACCTTTTAAATGGATAATCAAACTATATGAATAAATTATTTGATATATAATTCTGAATTAAAACGTTGTATTTTTTTACTATTCATGAAAATATAAATCTAATAATATAAATACTAAAAATTACACCAAATTAAAATTTAATGTTATAATATAAAATAAGAATTTGTCTTTTTCAAAAAAAAACATATAAAATTGAGAAAAAACTACATTAAAAAATGGTTCTCCATCAAAATCCTATAGAAATACTTTTTACAAATATTATTGTATTTTATTCTTAAAATTAGATTTATTCTCATTTTAATCCTCTAAAATTTATTGAAAAAACTAAAAAATTTTAAAAAACATGGATAACCATAATATTTCTTGTTATGTTCATTCTCACTAATACAATGGAAATGAGATAACAACAATTTAAAATAATAATATTAATAAAATATTATTTTTTTGTATAACTTAGTCTTTTGTGCAACATAATATTGCAAAGAAATCGATTGTTTCCTGAAGAGTATGCTATCGGACATAGCATCCCTATTTTGGTAAAATAAATATTTAATTCATAAATATTAATAAGAATGAATGACAACGAGCATGTACCCAAGTTGTATTGGCTTCTCCTTGGCATCCAAAAGACCAAGGATCAAATCCGGGTAGGGACAAATTTCCCGGGTACTGTATCAGTACTATAGCAGCGATGACATTGTAATATTGGAGGCATTATTGCAGCAGTCTTACTATAGCAGTACAGTTCACCGAGGGGTCCTTTGGGAAAAAATGGTCTTTAAAGACTTGTATTCAGCCCACTCGGCCTTGTCCATTCAGGCTATGTATTGGGTATCCCACAACCCAATATTAATGAGATCTTTTCTTAAAATGATAAATTGAGGATTCAACCCCAACCGTTAAAAATTATAAGTATGAAAAAAAAGTATTCTATAATTACATGGGATGTTAAAGTTGAACATAAATCTTCTATAAAATTAATATTCTATAAATTCATCTAAATATTTCTGATAACATTTGATACCCAAATATTATAATGATTTTGTAATAAATTATATTAAATAATTCACAAAAATTATAAAAAAATAGCATAATTTCCAAATATTTTCATGAAAAATGTATATTATTTAATCATTTAATCATTTAAATATGCTCAAAATTTATATAAAATATCATGAAATATATATCCATCTAAAATATAACTCAACATCTATTTCTCAAATGAAATCTCATATTGGAATAAAATATTTAAAATCAACTTAGTCCAATAATGATAAAAATATATTGATAAAATTTTAATATAAAATCAGTCACTTTATAATGAAATCAATTTTCTATGTCATGGTTCAATATATGATACATCATATGTTCCAAAAATTTAATACCCCTTATATGAAAATTAAAAATAATAACCACAATGATTATCAATGCTATTCAACTTACATCCAAAAAAATAAAAAAATTTATAATAAAATTAAATTTTCATTGAACTGAAATTAATAATAATGGATAAATATACCCCAAACATCTAATATAACTCAATATATGTATATAACACTACACTATAATCTATTAATAAATTTTTATTATTAATATTAATAATATAATAATGAAAAAATTTATCAAAAGTAAAATAAATTAAGACTATGTCATACCTTTTTTAAACCTCTTTCTAGACACTTAAATAATTCCACATTTTTAAGAATCCATTAATTATGTTTCTATATCATATTAATTAATAATTCCTTCCAATAATCAAAAATATTCATCCTATCATAATTTTAATCAATATCAAAACATAATCCATATTATAATAAATATAATTTCTATGTTATTTTTAGTTTACACATTTTACATTGTAATGAAAATAGGAAATGGTAAAATTTTATATGTTTAGTCTTGTTGATCCAATTTTTGATCATTCCTCCAATGACATTGATTTGAATTATTTTAATACTTATAATATTTCAAACTTATTCCATATATTTTTGGGAATTTAAATATTTTAATGTTCCAACATTTTTTATATTTATGAAAATGAATCATTTTCAATCATTCCCTTTATCGCCAAATATTCATTAGAACTCCATTTTCCCATAATTTTCATGTCAAAGAAACCAGCATGGTTGATTTTGTCAAAAATATAAAGAGATATCATGATATAAAGATAAATAATAGTAATCAGCCTAACTCATATCACCCTTTTTTCTCATTATAAAAAAATCATTTTCCTTCACACACAAAAAAAAAATATTGTTCATGTTCGTTACAACTATTCACATATAGACTACATGTATAGTAAGATTATTCCAAATAAAATCAAAATAATACTTATAATAATGTTTATGGATACTATGGAATCCAAATATATCAACACTTATGAAATTATTGTTATTTCAAATGAAAAAAGTTATCCCATGAATATTAATCTATATTTTTAAAAATAAGTTCTCAAAAAATCATTAATAACATTATAACTACTAGTTACATTAAAAAATTCATTTTATACGAATTATAATAGACACAAAAATTATTACCCATACTTTATTTATTTAAAACATGGTATTCACCTTGTAATAATTATAATATATTATTTGTTAATATTTGTTTAATATGATGAGATTTTAACAGAATAATGACAGGGTTCATAATATACAGAACATGAAACCTCGAGTCTAAATGGATTTTAATCTAACATATTCTTATAACATAGTAGTTAATTTTTTTGGAATGAATTTTAATAACTAAATTAATTAAATCATATGGATTACACATGCCGAAAAAATATTCATTGTTTTTCGATATTTTGTAAATAAAATAAAAAACAATTAAATAGAAAAAGATATTTTTTGTTAAAACATGTATTTTTTTGGAAATGGAAGTTTATTATTTATTTCACATATAATTAGAAAAAATTATTAATAAGTTCAGAAATAATTTTTTTATAAAAAATCAATTTTTAAATCACAGTATAATTGTTTGAATATAATGAGTATTTTGGTATTTTTCTTAATAGATTATTTTGTTTTATTAATAGTGAAAAATACAGATTTTGATTAAAAACAATATTTTTATTTAAATAATATATATGGAAAAATTTTATATTAATATTTTTATGTTTGAAGTTATTCTAATAGTTTTATAATAAATTAAAATTCGGTCATTTAATTCATTTACATATTTAACTTTTATATTAAATCCATCTAAAAATATTAGAATTTTATCATTTGAAATTTGTTTTTTCATTATATATGAGGGTATCAATTTAAATTTTTTTAACACTTTTTTTAGTATAATATTTAAATATAAATTATATATTTAAAATTGATATAATTTATATTGACTAATAACTATATCATATTTTTTAAACATTATGAACAATAACCAATTAAAAATTAGTTATCACGGTAAAGGTAAACACTGATTCACCAAGGCTTAAAATAAAATAATAAATGTAAATATGACCTTCCATCTTGTAAAACACCAATTTTATGAACATTACATATAACCAATAAGGGTCAATGATGAACAATGTTTTTGGGATTTTTGAACAATAAAAATATATCTTTAATTTCTTCTTTTTAAAACCTCATAGTCTATCCAACCACCAACATTAAGTCATTTCTTCTCCTCCACTCTTCACACATCTACTACCATTTGATTCAACTAATAATTGAACAAATCACATCCTTAATCAACTAAAATAATACTATATCCTTTAATTTTATAAAAAAATCCTTCATATTAATGATTTTTGGAAAACCCAATGTGGTAATCTAAAGAGGAGGTCACATTCTCATACAATCATTTTAATTTAATTTATTCTTCCTTATTATTCAAATATTATCAATAATTGTAGAATAATAATTATTAACATTCACCTATTAATTATTATGTGGTGTATATAATTCCCATTTTATGTATTTTGAAATAATATTTATTATTTGTTATGAATAAGGTTTATATTATTTTTTATTCTCCAAAGTATTAGAATTTTATTGTTATCAAAGAGGAAAAAATTATTTTATAATAAATCTTTTTTGTGATTGTTTACATTATCTTGAAAAAATCACATTATAGAGATCCCTTTTCTCTTGATAATAGATTTCTCTTAAATACCAAAATTATTGTATTTGGATATGATTATTTCCTAAACAATATACAAATTTTACCTATATTATTTACCTAGAAATTCAGTCAAAGGTAGGCATCTGAAAATTAATTATGATAAAAGAAAAATATAGCAAGCACACACAACAGACCAGAAAACCAATTACAAATCATAATAATCATACCCATTACCACCCCCATGATAGACTTCCTCTGTAGTGACCGACTCACATTCGGAGCCTTCATATTATTTTAGAATCATTCCATACTTACTTCTAAGGTTCAATTTATCCAATGATATTAACTATTTTGAAGACTACTTGAAAAAGGACCTAGTGGACATTAGCATCAGCAGGTCATAATAGTTCTTCCTCAACCGTCTGTTTGATGTAATGGACATCCCGATTCTTGACATTTTTTCCCATCCTTGAAAAATCACTATTGGAAGCCTTAACCATCTCACTATGGTTTTACATATCACTTTCCAAGAAATCCCCCTAATTTCTAGAGACAATGAATCATTGGGAACCATCATTCACATTCCGGACCAACTCATATCTATTGCAACAATCAATCACGGCCAAACAACTTGGTTGCTCTATAACCACTTGGCCAGCATGCACCACCATCACTACATCACCAAAAACAAGCTGCATAGTAATGCAATATTTTATTGATGAAACATCTACCACTTGAGATTTGTCTCTGGGATCCAGTTCTTGAAACTATTTGCAAGTATCAACTTCACTTATTAAACCATCATGCTGCAACTACACATTAGACCCCTTATCCCCCAAACCTGGAGTTTCATCTTTAATTTTTCCATCACCAGCTAAACTCAAAAGCATCCAATCCTCATGCGGATTAGCATCATCTTATCCATCACTAGCAAAAAATATCTTAGTTTAAAATATTGTTCTTTTGAACAAGTTTATAGGATGAATATAATTTAATATTTTTAAGTTTTATTTTATGTTTCAAAATGTAAAATGTATATCCTTAATGATTATAGTTCTGAAAATAATCTTAATTAACGGGTCCTTGGTAATTTGAAAAATTATGTCAATTATAATATAATAAAGTACGCACTGCCTATGGATTACTAGATTCAATCCCATTACATGAGGTATTGTAGGAAGCGTAGTAGAAAATTATACAACTAGATTTAAAAAAACATAGATTGGGGACCATAAAACAATGATATAATAAGAGGATAAATATATATAGCACATACAAATGTTTTTTACGGTAGAAATTATATTTATTTTCTTGTAAATAATTCCATTATTGTATTCTACAGGTGGGAATGGGTCTTTCATAGATGTACCAAGGTGTAATTACATTGAAAAACAAATGATGGTCTGGTGTTAAGAAGTACATGTTACAATAAAATAGGCCATACTATTAATATTTTTTGAATATCCTAGGGGGATTTATTTATATAATTCACATTTTCATTTCAAATTTTTTTGAAGGATTTTAATTTATTATAATAATGAATAAAAAAATATACATTCTCCTATATTGATAACAAGGTGTCATGATTTAGACGTCCTATAATTTATAATATGGTTTTCCTGCAATGATTACCTTTCCTCTGACTATGCTTTTGGGTTTTAGTTAATTGATGTAACCTTAAGGAATGTTGTTAACATTAAACAAAAAGGAAAATATGGTGACTATGAAAAATGAAAATCAACAATAATAGAAGTGAAAATTATCATGAATATACATAAAAAGTTATCCCAAAATAATATTAAAAACCTATAATGTAACCAAATCATGGACTCAAAAATGAATAGAATATTGAAGTTCACTAAATGATAGAGTGGTAGAGATCATAAAAGAAATAAGTCTTGATTTACATAATGTATATATAATAAAAATAGAAACCTAAGAATATATAATTAAGGATTGGGAATGTGTGTAATTTGATAAAAATATGGGCATAACAAATTATGTTTTTTTAAATGAATGGAATGATGGAAAGAAAATAAATTTCACTAAAGGGATCTATTTATTTATTTAATATTCAATGCGGTAAAACTAAAAATTATCCACGTAATTTTCCTCATCTAATTCTTAACCCTATAAAAAATAAGAACCTCGGTTGAAATAAAGTTTGTGAGGTATTTATGATTTGAATATCAATAATTAAATTTAATATATATTTTTACCAATGGTAATTTGGTTATAAGAATAGTGAAATAAATCAGGAGTTTGATAAATATTATAAGAATATATTTATTCAATAATATAAGTTTTATGTATAAATTAATATGACCATAAATTAATGTTTTATCATATATTAAATGTATTAATAACCATTTTGGAAATTTGGGATGCAATAATATAATATAAGTAATGATATATTTTGAAAAACAGTTATTGGAATACAACCCTTTGTTCTATTATTTGATAAACTAATTCAAGGACGAATTTCTATAAATTATTAATCATAATATAAAATGTATTTGTAAACATTATATTAAATATAATATATGATGTTGTAGTAATTATTGTTTATAAAAATTTCTATATGTTAAAGGAAATATATTAATACAGTTTTATTAAAATAACAACCTTAATATTAGATCACAACCCATTGCATCCAACCAAGTTCATTGGACCTGAAAGAACTACTAATGGAAAATAAGTATTTTTCACATCCCAATTTAATATTTAATGTTTTTAAAATGACATTATATTATCTTAAATGACCTGATTAGTAAATATTAATGATTAAGTAGTGTTGTTAGTATTGAGGTATGTAGATTACTATCTTATTCTAACCATATTGGTTTTAGAAATTATTTTGAAATAGGAGGATAGTATTGTTGCTGTTTTATGGATATTAATATATATTAAATGAAATTTTATCACTTTATTTATAAATATTCAAATTCGAATTACATCTCAAAGAGTATGAGATGATTTTGAAACTGATCGAAGTATGAACAATGTTTTAAATTATCGCTATGAATTAGAAAAATATATGGTATGCATATTTCTAAAAATGTGTAGATTGTAATATAATTCAACAACTTTAGGAAACAGGACATGAAAAAATATTATGATATAAAATTCATATATGACGACTAAAACGGAATTCTAAATCATTAAATATTTAGGATTTTTTAGTCTTTATATTATAATTTATCATTCACATTTTTATGAAGAGGGATCCTTATCATGCCCAATAAGTAGTTATGGTTTTATTAAATGACTTAATATTCAATTAACGACATTTTTAACTATTTGGAAACATTTTTATGTGTTATCTAGATACAATTTCATATTTTTCTTTCTGTATTCTAAGTAAAAATTTAATTAACAAATTTATGATATGGTTTTTATGAAAAATTAATTTTCAAAGATAAATCCCTACTATCTAAATAAAAATTACAATTTCAAGGATGAAATTAATTGAATGTTTCGATAATGTAACCCACCAAAATTTTAATAATAAAAAATGGGGTCCATAGCTTATAGAACACACAACCCGGATTCTAAATGAACTATAATAATTTAAAAAGTTATAACCAATGTTCTAAATTGGATGGTATTAATTATAATAATTAAATAATAACAGTTCTATTGTTTATATATGTATAAAAAATTAATCTACTATTAGAAATAAAATAAGATTCATTTTAATGGAAAAATTGTGATATAAAAAGTTTTATTTTTTGAAAAAGTTGTTATAGTCTTGATTTTCACAAATTATTTAAAATAATTTTTTTCCAATTTTAGAAAATGATTTTTAAAAAATGAAAAAAAATCAAATCATTATGTAATAATAATCATAGTCTAAATTTTTGGTATTTTCCTAAAAAATTGTTTTAATGAATTTTGAAAAATATATATTTCTATTACAAACATCCATTTCATTTAAATAATTTATAAGATTAAATTATATTTTAAATTTTATTTAATATATAATTTGATTAACTTTATTATTATCAATAAAATTTAGTTCATTGGAATGAATTAAACATTGAATTTTGATACTAAATCCTTCTAAACAAATGATAATTTTGTTTTTGGAAAGACACATTTTAATCGCATCTATAAATATAATTTTTAATTGGATTCTACCAAATCTATGAATTAAATGTGTAAAAATGGATTCCTTATTTATAATCATTAAATTTTTTAGTTTTTAATGATTAATAGTCAAATTTTAAATTTTACGAATACTAAAAGTAATAAAAATTTATTATCATACATAATGTAAATATTAATTTACCAGGGGCATATATTGAAGGGATTAGAGTTCTAAATACAATCCAACTTGTACATGACCCATTTTAAGGACTTATATCGACCTTATCACCTATATTTTCCAATTAAGATCTATTTTGGGATTATTTAATAATAAAAACTTGTATGAAATTGATTATTTTCAATGATTCCCTTTGAATCATATCCAACACTTATAAAATGAAAACTAATCTACTCCATTATTCTCCCATCTAAATCAATTTGGATCTACTAGTATCTACTCAATTAACTTCATTACTATTTTTAAACCATACTATATTCCTTGGTCTGATAATATAGCTGTAATATGAATGAATTTGGTGAAAACCTGGTGTGGGTTCCTAAATAATAGGGAATATTCTAAAAACAATTTTATTTCATTATATTATTTATATCATTAATATATTATTAAATCATGAGAATATAATAACAACTATTATATAAGAAAAAATATTATTTTATTATATTAATGGAATAACCTATATCCAAACCCTCTTTTATCAAATGGGAATGAAACCGGTGATTTTGGGTACGAAGGACTACAACCTCATAACTGATGGAAAATGTTTTTTACCAACACACCCAATGGTCACATATAATGTTGGTTTTCAGGTACATACAAAATTTTAGGGATATAATTATCACTCAATAATAATGATATCACATATAATATCTTATGTTCCAATCCTTTTAAAATACTCTATTGTCGCCCGTGTTTATGATAGACTAGAGCCTCGTGAAGCGATTTGATTTGAATTTCGCTTATGATTTACATGTAAGTTTTAGAGGATAATATTAATGAACAAATTTGTTATTTTATAAATGATATAAATTCTGGAAAACGGTTTTATCATAAAATACCTTATCGTTTCATCCATTAAGAGAATGTTATATTCATTTGTGTGTACATACAACCTACTGTCTCCATGAAGTGATACAACACATTTTCAATTACCAAAATATAATAATGGTTATAATTATATTAATACAAAGTAAATAGGGTTTTTATAAATTTTTTATTTTTTTATATATGAGTAATTTATACCCTATGTTTAACAATTGAAGCATTCTTATCAAGACATTAATGATAAAACAATGCAATTACCACCCCAGTAGTTAAAATAATAAAATATTAGTAATAAATTGATGGTAAAATATTTTAATATAGTCATATATTATATTATAAATGACATTATGGTTCTAGTATTAATTAAAAATATTCCTAGAACCATTTTATATGATTTCAATTCCCATCCAACTAAATTTAAATGTGAGGTAAAAGGTTTCATTCCAATTTCAATTACATGAAGAATTTTTTTAATATGAACATAATCAATTTTTTTGGGTATATACATCCCATTTTAGGAATTTAGAATGAATAAATAATTTTCATATTGATAAATATTTTATTTAAATTATTTTCTTTAAGGGGTTAGAATTTAAAGGCTACTAAAGAGGTAAAAAATGTTGTTTAATCTAACATCTATTTCTGAATGTGTACTTTATCATGAAAATTTACTATCATGTGGTAATTATCCATTAAAAAATAAATTAATATTTAATAAACTTATTAGTATATGATTTATATGATTATTTCTTGAATTGTAAACCATTTTAACTTACGGTGTATACATTTAATGTTATTTGATTTACTGTGGCAATATTAATAAATTATTATCCTTTATTTAATTACTATATTTTATGATAAGGAATTAATTTAGGAATTATATTGATTAGTAGATTTATTATGTCTTATTTAGACTCTAAAATATGAGTGGGACCCAATTATAGACAACTCCTCGATATATAGACCATTCTATTCAGAGAAATGTGTTGGCAAAATCAACTAGGTTTTTCCGATGGTTTTGAATTTTATTGATAATGGCCTTGAAATCTGAGGAATCATGATTCATGAGATCATGAAATATGATAATAAAGAACTTTATTCATTAAAAATTCATTTATTTTTATTATCCATGACATTTTTACATTTTTATTATCTAAAGATTCATTTAATTTTTATTTATTGATTATATGGCATGTGTTTTCAGTTATTTACATTTTATTATTTATTATTATTTATTTCAGTTCAGTGTTGTTAATTAAATAGAATATTTTTTAAGTTATTAAGATTATAAATTGAATCTATATAGTTTAATAATGTAATCTAAGAATGTATGTAATTCTTGTTAGTATTATATTGTTCAGTCAAAAGTTCTCTTTTGACTTCTATATTTTGTTTTGGAAATCACAAATGTCTTTTTAATCGTATCGTACTGACCTTGTCAATCATATCGTACTGACCCTATCAATCGTATCATACTGACCTTGTCAATCGTATCGTACTGACTCTGTCAATCGTATCGTACTAAATCTGTCAATCGTATCGTAATGACTCTGTCAAACATATCATACTGATTCTGTCAATCATATCGTACTAACTCTGTCAAATGTATCATACTGACTCTGCTATTCATACAGTCATTACTTGTTTTGGTACTTAGTCATAAACACTTGTTTCATATTAATCGTAACATTGTTTATCATCTTCATATATCTTTTTTTAAGCAATACGATGTCGTTGAGTTAGTTACAAAATAATCAAAACGATGTCGTGCTTTCTGTTTCAATATGACCGTTATGATGCCAGGTGTCCAAGTCCCTCTGAGTTTTTCAGAGAAATATGAACATTGGAGGCAACATGACCGTTGGAACCCGAGGCCTATAAATAGTAGTTCATTTGAAGCAGAATGAGAGACTTTTGGAACAACTGCGATACTTTACTTATATCAAGTTCTAGAGAGATACATTGTGACTTCTCTCACCTGCTTTGTGCGTCTGATCATCGTATCGAGTGATTTCAAGTGATTGAAAGACAGAGGTGCCGATTACCTACAAAATTGAGGGCTTCCGGGGATAGGCAGACAGATGTTCCGATCATCATATCGAGGGCTGTCGGGGATAGGCAGACAGACAGTCTGATCATCGTATCAAGGGCTTACCAAGGTGTTGGTGAGAGAGACCTTTTATCCTAGGTGAAAGGATAACCCTTCTCTTTGGGTCAAAATAATTGTAATACTTTTACTTTTCTGCTGCTTCTTGTATTAGAAAGGAATTTTTATTGTTTCCTTTCTTCTTTACAAATTCAATTGTAATTGTTTCAATTACAATCATTCTATTACATATTTTATTGATTGATTCTATACACTTTAATTTAGAATCATTCACCTCTATGTTACTCTGATTATTGTGTTAATCTTGAATACAATTGTTTTACATTTCATTAGTATTACATTAAATCATACCTTTTATATTCAATACAATTGTGGGTGTTTATATTTGTATTAGTTTAAGACCTTTTACACTAATCTCTTAAGTGTTTAAATACAAAGTTTTTTAAACCTACAATTCACCCCCCTCTTGTATTGTAACATCTAATATACAAATACATCTACATATTAGATCCAATAATTGGTATCAGAGTAGGTTTTCCACTGATTTGTATTTCTTGTTCTATTTTTACTGACTACACTAACGTGTGGAGTGGAAAAGATTATTTTTTTAGATGGCAGGAATGAATATTGGGTCTATAGACAATCTGAATCCTTCTAGACCACCTATCATTGCTGGAAATGATAATGAGTACTGGAGATATCGTATGAATACTTTTGTGATAAATACTGGCGTAGAAAATTTTATTATTCTTACTGGAGGTTACAAAATTCCTGACAAAGAAGTCAGTACTTTCACTAACCAAGAGAAACAAGAATATCAACTGAATTACAAGGTACACAATACTTTATTATTCTCTATGACCAGGAATATATACAGCCAGATATCTTCATGTGAAGCAGCTAATTGTATTTGGAAGAAAATGGAAGTCACTCATTTTGGTACATCCAAGGTTATAGGAACAAGATGATCAATGCTTCGATCAGAGTATCATGGATTTGATTTTCCTTATGGGGAGCCAGTATGTAAAGTGCAACAAAGGTTTATGACAATTGTCAACAGCTTACAATCTATGGGAGAAAAAGGTCTTGATGATGAAGCTCTTTTTGACAAGATTATAGATATAATTCCAAATGAATGGGAGTCAAAAAGTAAAGCTATTGATGAGAATAGAAAAGTTTCCCAGATTACTCTTGATGAACTTTTTGGAACTCTTCTATAGCACGAGACAAGAATGAAGAGAGATGCTGATTTCAAAAAGAAGAAGAATGGGAATGGAAGTGTAGCCTTTACATCTAAAGCTAAAACACCTGAAAGGCTTACAAGATCGAAATCCAAGAAAGTTATATCTGACTCAAGTGATTGTGATCTTTCAGATAACGAGTTAGCCAATCTTGATCGAAGGATGAAAAAGATTGTGGGAAACAAAGACTTCCAACATAGATTCAAAAAGAAAGATAGAAAGGATAATAAAGATTCATAGGTAACTTGTTATGAATGTAAGAAAAGAAAACATATAAGGCCTAATTGTCCTTTACTAAAGAGGAAAGACAAAAAGGAGAAACACTCTCAAAGAAACAAGAAAATGTTTTATAATACAAAGAAAGTATTGAAGGAAAATGATACCTCGAGTGAAAGTGGTAGTGATTCTTCAGATGATTCTTCAGAATGTAAGTCCTTAGGCCATAAAAATATTAGACTTATAGCCAGACTACCAATTGAAGATCATTATCTCATGGATAAGGTACACAATGCTGAAGCTATTACAAATGTCTCTTTGAATGAAAATTATACTAATAATAGATATTATGAATCTTCAAATGAATCATCATCATCATCATAAGATGATACATTACCTTCTTTTGAAGAAGTCTCTAGATTTGCTAAATTACTTGAAAATGAAAACTGTAAACTCAAGAAGAAGCTTGAGAAAACAAATTATAGAAATTCAATCTTGATTAAATAAGTATCAGATCTTTCTAAAGATCTTGATGTGAAAACATCTGATTTAGAAAGTATTTTAAAAACCCTTGATAAAGTCAAATCTGATAAGGATAAACTTTCTAAGGACCTAGAAACTTTGTTTTCAAAGAAAAATATTTTAGAGCCTAACTCTAGTTCAAATTCAAATGTTTTGGAAAATAAAAACATAGTTTTAAAATTAAGGTCAGAAATTTTTTCCCTAAAAAAATGTTTGTCAAACTTTACAGCTGGAAATGAAAACTTTGACATGATGTATTCTCAAAATAGACCTTTGAAAAATCATTATGGGCTTGGTTATACTAATTCCAAACCTGTTTTTAGTAATAACTGTTTTGTTTCTAAAAAACCTCTTTTTGTTCTAAGTGTCAATGTGGAGGACACTGGAGAAGAGATTGTTCTCTTAACAGAATTCAATCTTTAGGATTCCATAAAGCTCATTTTCCATAACAAATGTGGATTCCTAAAATTCTTTTATCTAACCCTTCTGGATCCAATACAGTTTGGATTCCAAAAAACTAATTGTTTCTTTTTCAGGAAAATGAGAAGCTTACCAATAAGAATATTTGGTACATGGATAGTGGTTGTTCTCGACACATGACCGGAAACAAATACCTCTTTGAAAAGGTTATCAAAACAAAAGGTGGAAAAGTTACCTTCGGAGATAATGCTCATGGAAAGATTATTGCTATAGGTAAAATCATTTTTCTTGGAAAAGTTCTAATCTCAAATTTTTTGTTTGTCAAAGGTCTTAGTCATAATCTCATCAACATAATTCAATTATGTGATGAAGGTTACCTTGTGAATTTTAGAAATGATAAGTGACTAGTTCACAATTCCAATGATGAGTTCATTTGATCTGCCCATAGGTAAGATAATGTTTACAATATTAACTTAGAAGACCTTAGGAGCCAAAACTTACCCTATATAAGTGCAATAGAAGATCAATCATGGCTATGGAATAGAATACTAGGACACTATAATCTGAGAAACCTTAGTAAACTCTCAATGAAAACACTTGTGAAGGGACTACCGGATCTTAGCTATGATTCTTCAAAAGTCTGTGATCCTTCTCTATTTGGAAAGCAACATAAAACTAGCTTTAAATCAATTAGTGAAGTTTTAACTTCTAATGCATTACAGTTAGTGAACATGGATCTTTTTGGTCCTTCACAATCTGGAAGCATTGGAGGCAAATACTATGTATTTGATTCAGTTGATGACTTTAGTAGATTTACATGGGTCTACTTTCTCACAAAGAAATCTGAAGCCTTTTCCTATTTCAAATCATTTAGAGCCCAAGTTAAAAATGAGAAAAACATACCATTGATAACTATTCATAGCGATCATGGTAATGAATTTATTTTCCATCGTATCAACTGATCATGGTAATGAATTTCCATTCCATCGTATCGACTGATCATGGTAATGAATTTCTTTTCCATCATATCAACCGATCATGTTAATGAATTTCTTTTCCATCGTATCAACCGATCATGGTAATGAATTTCTTTTCCATCGTATAGACCGATCATGGTAATTAATTTCTTTTCCATCGTATCGACCAATCATGGAAATAATTTTCTTTTCCATCGTATCTGTTGACCTCACCTGTTTTGATAATCTCACTCATGTATTTATTTGTGTTGAAAATCCCAATTATGTCTTCATTCTCTATGATATCGTTAAGTATTGTTGATCTATACTTTAATTCTTTTAAATCTATGATCAAACCAATAAAACATTTTTAAAATAAGTCTTTGGAATATGTTAATCATCATTTATCCATGTTCATACAAGTTATAAATTGATTCTAACACAATCAGATGTGTTCTGCATAAAACAGATAAGTAATCTGTCTATAGCTACTGATAAAGAGCTACCGGTAACCAGTCTACCGATAGACTTAGTCTACCGACAGACAGCTACCGATAGACTTAACACAGAGTTACCGATGTACTTATAAATACAGCTACCGATACAAACGTAGAGCTACCGGTGTAAGTATAAATAGCTACCGATGGAATAAGTCACCGATGGACGAAGCTACCGATAGACTCGCAGCCACCGACGCATGGAGCTACCGATGCATGTATCTACCGACGCATGGAGCTACCGATGCATGTATCTACCGACGCATGGAGCTACCGATGCATGTACCTACCGACGCATGGAGATACCGATGCATGTACCAACCGACGCATAGAGCCATCGATAGAGTCAAAGCAACTAATGACATTAAGCTACCGATGTTCAAGCCACCGATGTTCAAGCTACCGATGCTGATTACCTACCGATCACTCAACTCACTGTTTGAATTTCTTTATTTCCTATATTTAATCTATCTAACGGTCATATCATGTACATTTTAATGATTTGTCAAATACCTGATAAAGGTTGTCGGATGTCAGGAACCCGTACCTTGTACCTGCTGAAAAGAAATCTCTTCTGTCCCCTGATGGGAGATAAATACGAGAAGACTACATACCAGAATAAAATGCGAATGTGTGAAGAAAACAAGAAGCGAACCAGAAAAGTGTGGTGCATCCATTATACCAAAAGCGACACAAGCACAAGAGGAACACAGAGAAGCTCACAGAAAATCAAGCATACTCGAGGAGTGTTCTGTGCTTACAAGAAGAACTTCATCGACTACATTCTCACCACCTGTGAACCTGGAGCATACGACACTCTGTTTCTCAACAGAAACAAGAAGAGGACTCAGACTCACTTCTAATCGAATCCAAAGGAGTCCAGAGCTATACTGAAATCACCAGAACCATCTCTAAACTCTACATCTCTTGTTCTGTGATTTATTACCATTCATTTCGAGAAGTGTGTGTTATCTGCTATATCTAACACATACACTGTCTCCTGTACTCAAACTGAAGGATCTGTAAATCCTTACAAAACTCTTTCATTCTTTCTTTCCCACGAAGAACTGTGGTAGAGGTCGTGTGTGACCTGGACAGCTGGTTGCTGTTGTACCGTTTCCCACGAAGAACAGTGGTAGAGGTCTTGGACCTGGACAGTTGTAAACTGTTAAACCCCGATCCAGGGTGTGGATCATTTTTATATAAACTTTTGAGAGGACTAAGTCTCTGCTTGAGACTGAACCTCTTGGTTACATTGTTGTGCCATCTATTTCAAAGTTTTATTCCGCTGCTAATCACTTTAAAACCAATACTGTTTTTAAAGCTACTTTGATAATTAAATTAGCAAGTGTTTATGTTAAGTGTAGATTAGTAAGTTAGTTTCAAAAGATAATCACACACTTTTGTGTTGATTAACTGGGAATTAATCAATCCCTTGAGAACCTAACAGAATCTCTACATTAATATAAATTCACTACAGTTTAATTTATTATTTTATTTGGGGGTCTTTAAGACACTGCTCTTAAATATAGAAATTTTAATTGGTACTCAATTCACCCCCCTCTTGAGTAAACCACTCCGACCAACACTTGGTATCAGAGGTTGAAAATACTTTCTAAAAGTACTCTGCTTTTGAACTGTGATTTTAGTTGTATTTTAAAGTTCTTAAAATTTCTGTTATTTCTAAATTTTTATCTCTTTAAAATTTTCTCATCATGGACAATAGACTTGAGGGTGCTGCTACTAACCGGCCACCTTACTTCAATGGAACTAATTATGCTCAGTGGAAGCTGAAAATGAAAATCCATCTAGAAAGAATAGGTTTTGATATTTGGACTGCTATTGAATCAGAATACAAAATTCCTACTACTGCTAGATCTACTTGGGATGAACCTACAAAGACTGCCTACAATAACAACTGTAAAGCTATGAATGCCTTATACTGTGCTCTAGGAGATGAAGAGTTTAATAGAATTTCTGCATGTAAAACTGCATATGAAATTTGGGATACCTTAGCTGTTTCTCATGAAGGAACAACTAATGTTAAAGAAATGAGATTGAACACTTATACTATCAAGTATGATAATTTTAAAATGAAGCCTGACGAACCCATTTCTGACATGTATCTCAGGTTCAACGAAATTGTCAATACAATGATCTCGCTGGGAAAGGATGTCTCATCGAAGGAACAAATTATGAGAATTTTGAGATGTCTACCTGATAGATGGAGAGGCACGTCTGTCTCAATCAGAGAATCCTGTGACATAGCTGCTCTACCTGTCAAGGAACTAATTGGCAAGCTGATGATGTATGAAGAAGAGCTTAAAGTGAACAAAGAGGAAGACAATGAACCTGCAAGAAAGTCTGTTGCTTTCAAATCCTCAACCTCAAAGAATAAGGACAAGGAAAAGCTTCAAGCTGTAGTTGAAAGTTCAAGCTGTGAAGACAGTGGAAGTGATTCTGACAGTGATGCTGAGATGGCTCACATTGCTAGAAGATTTAAGAAATTTTATAGGAAAAAGAAGTTCTTCAGAAAAACAAATTATAAGGGTAAGTATGATCACCAAGGCAAATGGAAAAAGGACTGGAAGAAGAATGACAAGTCAGATGATGTTGTCTGCTATGAGTGCAAGAGAAAAGGACACATTAAAGCCGACTGTCCAAAGATGAAATATAAAAAGAAATATGAATATAAGGACAATAAGTTTAAGAAAGCTATGAAGGCTACTTGGAGTGCTTCAGAAGACAGCACAAGTGAAGCTGAATATTCAGACTCTGAAAGGAATCGAGCCAACATGTGCTTTATGGCAAACACTTCTGAGGTAACTGCTGAAACTCCTGCTTCAAAGTCATATTATTCTGGAGATGATTCTGAAGGTGATAACATGTCTAAATCTGAACTGTTTGAATACTGTGATATGCTGGAAGAGACATGTAATGAACTTAAGGATAAATACAAGTCATTAAAGAAACAGCATGCTCTCACCACTACAGTTAAAACCGAACTTACTATTGAAAGAGAGAAAAATGCTCAACTGTTAAAAGAAAATACAGAACTGAAACTGTCAAATGAGCAACTTAGAAAAGACTTAGAGAAGTTCACCAATGGCAAGAATACTCTAACACAGATGCTAGGAAAGCAAGTAGCACCTAAATACACTACTGGTATAGGATACCAACCTGGACAAAGGAAAATTGCTAAAACTAGATTCATTTCTAAATCTGGACAGAATGAAGGTAATTCTGGAACTTCATATGCTTCAACCAGTTATATACATAGCTATGGATCTAATAAAGTTTATCTTTCAAAGAATGTCAATTCTACAAATTATATGAGATCCATTAGACAAATATGGGTACCTAAAGTGTTATTGGCTAACCTGTCTGGACCCAAGAAGATCTGGGTACCAAAATCATCTCCCATCTAAATCTGTTTTGTAGGGAACTTGCTTAAAGAGCTCCTGTAAAGAGACATGGTACTTGGACAGTGGATGTTCAAGACATATGTCAGGAGACTTCTCTTGTTTCAAGAGTTTAATAAAAGTTGATGGAGGCTTTGTCACCTTTGGTGATAACTCAAAAGGGAAAATCATCGGCCTAGGCCAGATTGGTAACACTGATTCAATTTTGATTTCTAAAGTTTTATTTGTTGATGGCCTTAAATACAATTTATTAAGTATTTCTCAGTTATGTGATGATGGTTTTCATGTTAAATTTGAAAATGATTCTTGCAAAGTTTTTTCTAAGAATGTTTTGGTATTTTCTGCCTTAAGAAATGAAAATGTTTATGCTGTTAATCTGAATTCTTTAGCTAAGAAGAATATTAATTGTTTGAATGCTTTTCATAAAGAATCTTGGCTATGGCACAGAAGATTAGGACATTGCAACATTCACTCACTTAGAAAACTTTCTAGGAAAAACCTAGTTAGAGACCTACCTAAGTTAGAATTCCCAAATGATAGAGTGTGTAACCCCTGTCAAAAGGGAAAACAACACAAAGTTTCTTTTAAATCAAAGAAAGAAGTTTCAACTTCTCAACCACTTGAATTGGTTCACATGGATTTGTTTGGACCATCAAGAGTTTATAGTTTAAATGGGAAGCACTATGTTTATGTTCTTGTAGATGACTTTTCTAGATATACTTGGGTATATTTTCTAGCTCACAAAAGTGAAGCTTGTTCTTACTTTGTTAAATACTCCAAGTCTGTAGAAAATCGTAGTGGACTCAAGATTAAGACCCTGAGAAGTGATCATGGTCGTGAGTTTGAAAATCAAGATTTTGAATCTTATTGCTCACACAATGGCTATACTCATAACTTCTCTGCCCCTAGAACACCCCAACAGAATGGTGTAGTAGAAAGAAGAAATCGAACTCTTCAAGAAATTGCTAGAACCATGCTCAATGAATATGACCTGCCTATTTATTTTTGGGCTGAAGCTGTAAATACAGCTTGTTATGTTATTAATAGAGTCTTGATTAGACCTGTTCTTAAGAAAACCCCTTATGAATTGTGGAACAATAGAAAGCCTAAGGTTAATTACTTTAAAGTTTTTGGTTGCAAAGTATTTATTCTGAATACTAAAGATAATCTGGATAAGTTTGCTTCCAAAAGTGACGAAGGAATTTTTCTGGGTTACTCTATTTCAAGTAAAGCCTATAGAGTATTCAATAAGAAAACCAAATGTGTGGAAGAATCTGTTCACATCAAGTTTGATGAAACTGATCCACATGAGCCTAAAACCTCTCTTGAAAATCTTGAAGAAGACTTATCTATTCTGGACCTTAATGATAAATCTAAAGAACCTGTTATAAAAGTATCCAGTTCTGGACTTTCTCCAGAATCTGCTTCTGTTGAACCCGAACCTATAGATGAACCTGAAATTTCTAGTCCAACCTTTACTAGATCAACGAGGATTCTAAAGAATCATCCTTTAGAAGCTGTTGTTGGTAATCTGGATAGAGGAACACAAACTAGAGCTTCTCTAAGAAACCAGGTTGAACATCAAGCCTTTCTTTCACAGCTGGAACCCAAAAATATCAATGATGCCATCAATGATGAATTCTGGGTAATAGCTATGCAGGAAGAATTAAATCAGTTTGAAAGAAACAAAGTCTGGGAATTAGTTGACAGACCCAAGGACACTTTGACAATAGGCACAAAATGGGTTTTTAGAAATAAAGTAGATGAATCTGGAAATATAGTTAGAAATAAAGCTAGACTAGTTGCACAAGGATATAGTCAAGAAGAAGGCATAGACTATGAGGAAACTTTTGCACCTGTAGCTAGACTAGAAGCCATTAGGATCTTACTTGCATATGCTGCACATCTGGATTTCAAGTTATATCAAATGGATGTAAAAAGTGCATTTCTAAATGGTTTTATAATTGAAGATGTTTTTGTAGAACAACCACCTGGATTTGCTAACCCCCATTTTCCAAATCAAGTTTTTAAACTTTCTAAAGCTTTGTATGGTTTAAAACAAGCACCAAGAGCTTGGTATGATAGACTTAGCAATTTCCTTATTTCAAAAGGTTTTACTAAAGGGATTGCTGATCCAACTCTTTTCATTAAAAGAATTTCTAAAGATGTTTTAGTTGTACAAATATATGTTGATGATATTATTTTTGGATCTTCTAAACACTCTTTATGTACTGATTTTTCAAAAAGTATGCAAAATGAATTTGAAATGAGCTTAATGGGAGAGCTTAAGTACTTTCTTGGATTTCAAGTATTTCAAAATGAAAATGGTATTATTTTGAATCAAAGTAAATATACAAAGGATCTTTTAAAACGTTTTGGTCTGGATAGTATCAAGGAAAGTGAAACTCCTATGAGTACTACCTGTAAATTGGACACAGATGAAAATGGGAAACCAGTTGATCAAACAAATTACAGAGGTATGATTGGTAGTTTACTTTATCTTACTGCTAGTCGACCTGATATTATGTTTAGTGTGTGTATGTGTGCTAGATTTCAAGCTAACCCAAAAGAATCTCATTTGCTTGCTGTTAAAAGAATTTTTAAATATCTCAAACACACGGTTAACTTAGGTTTGTTTTACCCAAAAGGACAATCCTTTGAGTTAATGAGTTATTCAGATGCTGACTTTGCTGGTTGTAAGCTAGATAGAAAAAGCACATCAGGAACATGTCATTTGCTTGGAAAATCCTTAGTTTCCTGGTGTAGTAAGAAACAGAACTCGGTTGCATTATCTACCGCTGAAGCAGAATATATAGCTGCTGGTAGTTGCTGTGCACAAATTCTGTGGATGAAACACACTCTTTTGGACTATGGATACGTTTTTGAACATGTTTCAATCAACTGTGATAACACCAGTGCAATAAACATCTCTAAGAATCCTGTATCTCACTCTAGAACCAAACACATAGATGTAAGACACCATTTCCTAAGAGATCACTATCAAAAAGGTGATATTTCTCTTGAATTTATTGGCACTGAACATCAATTGGCTGATATTTTCACTAAACCTTTAAGTTCGGATAGGCTAAGTTTCATAAGACATGAACTGGGAATGTTTAATCACAACCGGTGTGAAAATTCTCACTGATGTAAAATTCTCACCGATGTGAAAATTCTCACCGATGTGAAATTCTCACCGATGTAGAAATTCTCACCGGTGTACAACACTCACCGATTTGTTTTTCTCACCGATGATTAACTCACACCGATGCAAAGTTTAAAGCTTCTGTCTGCCGCCAAGAATACGAATCGTTTTATTTTATTTTATTTCTCTATTTTAATCGTTTATTTGGAATTCCTAAATGATAAAACTAAGTCTAAGCCACTTCTTACCTCACCGAGCTCAAAATCTCTCACCTTCGAACCTTAGCATCCAAATCGACAAAGAACCCTAAACCCGCGATGGCAAAAACCAAGCTTCCTATCGTCAGAGATGAAAGTGCAGAACCAAATGCCAAGAAGCAGAAGACACAGCATAAAGCCAGTGTTAGTGAAGTCAAAACTAGATCGGGAAGGCGACCAGTGAATCCTCACTTGCAGAATAGAGATATAGTAATCGAGAAGGAACTGTGCGTGGAATGGCTACTGCCTAGAAAATCCTTAGTGCTCGAGATTCTGGAAGACCAGAAATGGGTGGATTGTTTCTCGAATAACAATGGCCCATACTACCCGAATTTGGTAAAGTAGTTCTATGAGTTTGTAACCTTTGAGAAGTCTGAGAATGAGAATCGGGTAAGCTCTTTTGTAAATGGAAAAGAGATGTCTTTTTCTTCAGTAGAGTGGGCTGAGAGTTTAAAAGTACCACATGAAGGTGTCTCTGGGTATGTGTCAAGAGCAATGCCACCTAGTAGTGACATTTTTGATTATGAGACCGCCTTACAAGAGCTGACTGGGAATGGAAATCAAAGGCAAGTGGTAGCTGCTGAAAAGGATGGAGAGAATCGACTTCTTTTCAAATTTGTTCAGCATGTGTTGATACCGCGGAGAGGAGATTTTGCAAATCTGAGATATCATGATATCTATCTTCTTCATTTGCTAAGACATGGTGTAAAAGTCAATCTGTGCAGATTGTTGATGCTTCAAATGGAAGACATGATTAGACCAAAGTCAAAGACCAATGCCTTGTTCTTTGCCAAGCTGATTTCAGTGATGATAAAAGTGAAAGAAATAGCTGAGTCTCAGGATGAGACAGTTGTAGTCAAGAACAATTTCTGCATCACCTCGACTGTTTGCAAGTATATGAAAATTAACTGGAACCCATGGAAGGGAGAATGGGTCAGTGATGATCAGAAAATCTATGATAGGTTTAATCCTGTGGATTATCCCTCAAGACCAAAGGATATGAGAGATCCGAGTCTAAGACCTGATGAAGAGGAACCTGCTTATAGTGATGAGACAGAAGAAGAAGAAGAAGAAGAAAATCTTATGGATGTTGGAGGAGATCCAGACTTGCCCCCAAGTCCTGTTGCAGAACTGGTTTATTCTAGGAAAGGAAAAGTAGAGGAAGTTTTGCCTACTTATGAGGAAGACCAGTCTGTACCTCACCAAGAAGAAGAGGAAAAGGAGAATGCAGTTGAATCGCCTGCTTCTGGTAGGTTAAGTATGAGTCCCTTAATTGGAAACTCAGCTATACCTGCTGCTGAAGAAGAAAGAGATAGAGAAGAAGCTGTACCTGTATCAGAAGATCTTCTAAATGCTACACCTGTAGAACTTGTGGTAGAAGATTCTGATGAAGAACGGCCAGCAGAAAAGGCTGTTGTGATACATGAGAATGCACCCATTGAGGGGGAGCATCGGTCTGTGCTTGGGAATGTTACAGTAGCTGTTGAGATTGGAGACTGGGTAGAAGACCCAGGGTTTATAGTCTGTGGATTAGATTATCCAGATTCTGACAATGAGATGTCTGTGGATAGACCAAAGACCAATTATGATCTTGCTGCTGAGTTGTTGCCAGACGATGTGGTCAGATTTCATGATTTGACTAAGCTGAAAGAGGACCTCAAATCCAGTTTTGTTGAAGAAGTGAAGCTAATGGAAACCTCTCTTGCATCCTCAATTAATTCAATAATGACTACTTCTGTAGTTAATTTGGCCTCAGCAAGGGGATCTGCTGCAGTTGTCTCAAGTGATTTTGTCTCCAAATCAGATCTTGAATCCATGAAGGATGAGATAAAAGAATCATTCAGTGCTTCAGTTGCTGAGATGAAGGAAAGCTTTTATGAAGAAATGAAAGTGCTAGAGAGATCCTTCGAGCTATCTCTGGCTTGTAATTTATCTTCCTTTATGTCTGAGCTTATGGAAGAAGTGAAAGAATGCCAGACTCAGTCTTCAAGAATCGAAGCTGATCTGGAAGCTCTCAAGACATCAGTGGTTGCTTTGGATTCCTATATGAGCTCCAAGTCTCAAGCTGACAAGGATCTAGCCTATGTGAAGAGTGTAGTTAGCCAGTTTGTCTCAGTGTTTGAAAGTTTCAAAACCTCAGTGAAGGATCATGTTCAATTACAAGACTCTCAAGTTCAAAGCCTAATCAGTGGTTTGTCAAAGAGTTTTAAAGAAACTGTTTCCTTCTCTCTTGGCCCTCTCACATCCAAACCATCAGTTGATATGAACTCAGTTCGAGCAATATTGAAGGAGGAGATTGGTTCTATTCCTACCAGTGGCTCTGGGGACTCATCAGAGTTAAGCCGAGTGGTGCTTTCTACAAGGGATTCTGCCAGAGAAATCATGAAGATAGTTCAAGATTTTATGAGAGAAGCCTCTGCCTCTCAAGAAGCCATAAAAAGCTAAGTGGACTACTACTTCTCCAAGATTTTCACCAAGCATCAACTCGAACACCACTTCAAGCTAATGTTGGAGCACATGAAGCTCCCTCCAGTCACCCAAGCTTTCAAAGAACAAGTGAGCAAGCTGAGAGAACTGACTCCTGCCTTAGAGAAATTCATGGAGAACAAAGATGATTTCCTCTCTGCTATGGAAAGAGGAGGAGGAATTATTATGGATTTTAGAAATCTGCTGCTGCCCTTCTTGCATGTTGATGCTAGACCAGTCATCATCCCTCCTGCTTTGCCTGCTTCTGCCTCAGCTGCTCCCTCAGTCCAGCTGACTCCTGCTCAAGCCATTCAAAGCCTCAAACCAATGATTACCCAAAAATCTTCAACTTACAAGCCTGACTCTGTGTCAGTGGCCCAGCCTCCTTTGATCTTTTCTGGCATTCCCAAACCTTCACCTGAATCCTCACCACCCGAGCATCCTTCTGATCCTAAAGGAAAATCTCACATTGCAGATGCGGAGTGAACCAGTGGCCAAGCTTTTTGATAGGAATTCCTGTGTAATCTGTTTTTGTTGTACTTTTTGACTAACTATAATACAGACCACTTTTTACTTCTCTTTGTTTTATTTCTCTCCTCTATATATATCTATATATATGCTTTCCCCATTTTTGATTATCACAAAGGGGGAGAACAATAAGAGAGGGGGAGAAACTTTTTATGCGAGAATAAGGAGGAGAACAAAATGAGAAATATTTTCAATGGAGAAAAATAAGGCATAAGGGGAAACACATTATCCTTTGTTTTGTTTCCATTTTTATCTCTGATACCTTATGTCTATATAGTACCTTATTATTTTTTACCTCTGATAACTTATGTCTATATCATACTATTTCTATTATCTATGATGCTGTTTTCTCTGAGAAAATTGAATTCAATATTATACTCTTTACTATTATATTTTCACTATGTTAAATGCCAATATCATAAATTGTGATTATCAAAAAGGGGGAGATTGTTGACCTCACCTGTTTTGATAATCTCACTCATGTATTTATTTGTGTTGAAAATCCCAATTATGTCTTCATTCTCTATGATATCGTTAAGTATTGTTGATCTATACTTTAATTCTTTTAAATCTATGATCAAACCAATAACACATTTTTAAAATAAGTCTTTGGAATATGTTAATCATCATTTATCCATGTTCATACAAGTTATAAATTGATTCTAACACAATCAGATGTGTTCTGCATAAAACAGATAAGTAATCTGTCTATAGCTACTGATAAAGAGCTACCGGTAACCAGTCTACCGATAGACTTAGTCTACCGACAGACAGCTACCGATAGACTTAACACAGAGTTACCGATGTACTTATAAATACAGCTACCGATACAAACGTAGAGCTACCGGTGTAAGTATAAATAGCTACCGATGGAATAAGTCACCGATGGACGAAGCTACCGATAGACTCGCAGCCACCGACGCATGGAGCTACCGATGCATGTATCTACCGACGCATGGAGCTACCGATGCATGTATCTACCGACGCATGGAGCTACCGATGCATGTAACTACCGACGCATGGAGCTACCGATGCATGTACCAACCGACGCATAGAGCCATCGATAGAGTCAAAGCAACTAATGACATTAAGCTACCGATGTTCAAGCCACCGATGTTCAAGCTACCGATGCTGATTACCTACCGATCACTCAACTCACTGTTTGAATTTTTTTATTTCCTATATTTAATCTATCTAACGGTCATATCATGTACATTTTAATGATTTGTCAAATACCTGATAAAGGTTGTCGGATGTCAGGAACCCGTACCTCGTACCTGCTGAAAAGAAATCTCTTCTGTCCCCTGATGGGAGATAAATACGAGAAGACTACATACCAGAATAAAATGCGAACGTGTGAAGAAAACAAGAAGCGAACCAGAAAAGTGCGGTGCATCCATTATACCAAAAGCGACACAAGCACAAGAGGAACACAGAGAAGCTCACAGAAAATCAAGCATACTCGAGGAGTGTTCTGTGCTTACAAGAAGAACTTCATCGACTACATTCTCACCACCTGTGAACCTGGAGCATACGACACTCTGTTTCTCAACAGAAACAAGAAGAGGACTCAGACTCACTTCTAATCGAATCCAAAGGAGTCCAGAGCTATACTGAAATCACCAGAACCATCTCTAAACTCTACATCTCTTGTTCTGTGATTTATTACCATTCATTTCGAGCAGTGTGTGTTATCTGCTATATCTAACACATACACTGTCTCCTGTACTCAAACTGAAGGATCTGTAAATCCTTACAAAACTCTTTCATTCTTTCTTTCCCACGAAGAACTGTGGTAGAGGTCGTGTGTGACCTGGACAGCTGGTTGCTGTTGTACCGTTTCCCACGAAGAACAGTGGTAGAGGTCTTGGACCTGGACAGTTGTAAACTGTTGAACCCCGATCCAGGGTGTGGATCATTTTTATATAAACTTTTGAGAGGACTAAGTCTCTGCTTGAGACTGAACCTCTTGTTTACATTGTTGTGCCATCTATTTCAAAGTTTTATTCCGCTGCTAATCACTTTAAAACCAATACTGTTTTTAAAGCTACTTTGATAATTAAATTAGCAAGTGTTTATGTTAAGTGTAGATTAGTAAGTTAGTTTCAAAAGATAATCACACACTCCTGTGTTGATTAACTGGGAATTAATCAATCCCTTGAGAACCTAACAGAATCTCTACATTAATATAAATTCACTACAGTTTAATTTATTATTTTATTTGGGGGTCTTTAAGACACTGCTCTTAAATATAGAAATTTTAATTGGTACTCAATTCACCCCCCTCTTGAGTAAACCACTCCGACCAACAGTATCGACCGATCATGGTAATGAATTTCTTTTCCATCGTATCAACCGATCATGGTAATGAATTTTTTTTCCATCGTATCGACCGATCATGGTAATGAATTTCTTTTCCATCGTATCAACCGATCATGGTAATGAATTTCTTTTCCATCTTATCGACTGATCATGGTAATGAATTTTTTTCCATCATATCGACCGATCATGGTAATGAATTTCTTTTCCATCGTATCGACCGATCATGGTAATGAATTTCTTTTCCATCGTATCGACCAATAATGATAACAAGATTGTTTTCCATAATGTTGTCATTTCATGGTAACGAGATTGTTTTCCATCGTATTGTCAGTTCATGGTAACGAGATTGTTTTCCATCGGCTTGTCAGTTCATGGTAACGATATTTTTTTCCATCGTCTTGTCAGTTCATGGTAACGAGAATTTTTTCTATCAGCTTGTCAGTTCATGGTAATGATATTTTTTTCCATCGGCCTTTCAGTTCATGGTAACGATATTGTTTTCCATCGGCTTGTCAGTTCATGGTAACGAGATTGTTTTCCATCGGCTTTTCAGTTAATAGTGACGACTTTGTTTTCCATCAGTATGACGATTGATAGTATTCTTTTACTTCATACGTTTGTGTTTTATTTTTAACTCTACTAAAACCAACAATAACCATACGTTCTCCGTCTGGTACTTTCCATTTTTTTAAATTTTTTTCTCTTTTGTTTTAATCCTAACCATTGATCTGTTTTCCTCTAATCTTGACCGTAGAAGATCAACGATCACCCCTGTATCGACTATAAATAGCCCCCCTCCACATACCCACATTGATTTTTCAGGTTTTAAGGTGAAGCTCTGCTCCCCTATTTTTAAATCATCGTACAATCTTTCATTGGTAGCACCTTTATGTCTCAGTCCTCTGCTAATTCTCCCACCGAAAAGTATTCAAAGACTTTTACAGAGAAATATTTTTTCGGAGAAAGGTTAGTTTCTCAGGACTTTTTTTATTCGTTTGATTCCACAATCAGAAGAATCATTTTGTTTCAAGGATGGGAACATTTATGTGTTGAAAGACCTATTTCTCAAGATTCAGTTCTCTTTGATGAAGTCAGTCAGTTCTACAAAACCGTATCTTTCGACAAAGACATGATTATAAATTTTGCTGTGTATGATAGAAAGTTGTCTATGTCTATTAAACAAGTGGCTCATTTTCTGAATTTCCCAATAGAAGGGGATTCTTTCTGTCCATCTCATAATCTACCAGAGGAAGTTGGTACATTTAATAGAAAAAGTGTTGAGAAGTCTTTGTTTTTTATAAATGAAGAGAAGAGAAAATTGTCTCATCTTTCACCGGACAATCGGTTTGTGACTTTATGGATGCAAGGTTTTCTTATCCCAAGGAATGGGGATAGAGAAACTCTAAATGATTCTGATATTTTTATGCTTGACTATCTTGTAAATATGAGAAAAGTAAATCTCATGGGATATGTTTTTGAAACCATTAATAATGTCAAGACAGGAGGGATTATGTCCCAAATGATTATGTATCCAGCCATCCTCACAAAGTTTATTCTTGAGAGCATGCAGTTTTGCAATATTCGTTTTAAAGGAAACATGATAGATCTGAAGCCATCTTGGATAAGTAAGAGTATGATGAAAAATCTGAATGTTTTTTTTGATCCAAATTCAAAACTTTTTATAAGAGATGTAGAAGCCGAATTGGCTCAAAAACAATCGGCACCAATTCCAGCCAAAGTCATTTCTTCTCTTGGTGTTCCATAGAAGTCGGATCCTTAAACCAGCTCAAAGCCAAAGAAGAAGCCTAAGTCCAGTAAGGTAGATGTAGCCAAGTAGAGAAAAAATAAGGAACATAGAAAGGAAGGTGATCCAAAGTTTGTACTTGATCCAGCCGAAGCCTTTGCTGAGAGATTAAGGGTTGAGGATACCCTTCAGGTTGAAAAGAAGAAAAAGGTTCTTTTAAAAATAAAATCACAAGAGTTTTATGCTTCAAATATCTTGAAAGTAGTTGAGGAAGCTAGTGCTCAACTTACCACAAAAGTGCATCAAGAGCCAATCGCATAGAGCCTTCCTAAGAAAGAAAAAAGAAAACAAATGATGGAAGATATAGAAGAAGTGGAAGAGGAGGAATTAGATTTTATTTTAGAATTCCTTCAGAGTTCGAAGAAGAGTAGGGAAGAATCTGTTCAAAAGTAGAGTGATGGTGTTCAACAAACCCCTCATGTCGATCAAGAACCTTTTGAAACTTCTGAAACTCCGGATAAAACACCCCCTCAAGTAAAGCTAGGTGCTCAATATTCTCATACTGAAAATGTTATTGTCATCAGTGACAATGTAGAAAAAGAAAGAAAAGGTAACGAAAAAGCAGATGGAAAACAGCCAGTTGTTCACTCAAGCCGATCAAATGAATTTCCTTCGTATGATGAGGATATTGATTCAGAACATACAATCTCTCTTAGGAAGAGTGATTATATTGTCCATGTTTTGAGAAGGGTTGAAAAGACCATTCCTTACTTTCCCAGGATGGAAAGAAAAATTGTTTTCATTACTGACAATCAGAAAAACAAGTTTGGCTCAGTAAGAGAGTTGAGAAAGAAAGTTTTGTTAATTGAAGCTGATTTGAATGTTCTTTCTAAAACCTCGGTTTCTCATAAGAAAGCTTGCAACAGGATGACCAAGTGGTCATATAAAACAAAAATCTTAGTGAATGACCATGAGATAGCAATTGAAGATATAAGAAGGTTATCAAATGATATTGTTGTTGCCTTTAATAAGCTTTACAAAGAAACTGTTGAAAGGTTGAATGAGATAACTCATGGAGCCGATATTCCTTTAGTGATAGAATTGAAAGAGAGAATGAATTCTTTTCAGTCGTAATTCTCGAAGGTTTCATATTTCAAGGATGAAATGGTTTTGTTGAAGAAACATAATTCTGTGTTATCCAAAGATAACAAGAATCTGTAAGACAAAATTGATACCCTTGAGGAAGTAATCAGAGTCCAAGAGTAAACTATGAAGAATCAAGATCAGATTATTGCGGACCAACAAGAGCTTCTCAGAACTCGGGGTGATATAATTTCGGAAGACAATAAAGAAATCAAGAAGATGAAATTTGTTCTTCATGAACTCATAAATAAGGAAAAAGAAGGATAAAACAAATGACTGTTGTATTTTTTTCCTTTGGAACCTGTCTTTGCTTTGTAATAAATTTTATGATTGTTTTCTTTTGTCCTGGAATTTCTTTTATCTAACCCTTTCAGGCAACTCAAAGTATCCCCATTCATTTTGTAAACCAAAAGGGGAGAATATTTTATAAAGGGGGATAAAGTTTTATAAAGGGAGATTGGTTTAATAATATGATTCGAAACGAAGGAAAATCTATGAATACAATCCTTAGGAAAGTATACACCTAAGGGGGAGTTAGTTGTATTAAAATTCATATTCAGAAGAGTTTCCAATAACTCAGGGGAAGATAAGTATTTCTTGTTATATTTACTTTGTGTGTTGTGGTTTCAAAAAAGGGGGAGATTGTTAAGTCAAATTTCTCTTTTGACATCTATATTTTGTTTTGGAAATCAAAAATGTCTTTTTAATCATATCGTACTGACCTTGGCAATCGTATCGTACGGACGTTGTCAATCTTATCGTACTGACCTTGTCAATCGTATCGTACTAACTATGTCAATAGTATCGTACTGAATCTGTCAATCTTATCGTACTGACTCTGTCAAACATATCATACTGATTCAGTCAATCGTATCGTACTGACTCTGTCAAATGTATCATACTGACTCTTCTATTCATAAATTCATTACTTGTTTTGGTACTTAGTCAAAAACACTTGTTTCATATTAATCGTACTATTGTTTATCATCTTCATATATCTTGTTTTAACCAATATGATGTCGTTGAGTTAGTTACAAACTAATCAAAACAATGTCGTGCTTTCTGTTTCAATATGAACGTTATGATGCCAGGTGTCCATGTTCCTCCGAGTATTTCGGAGAAATATGACTGTTGGAGGAAACATGAACTTTGGAACCCGAGGACTATAAATAGGAGGTCATTTAAAGCAGAACGAGAGACTTTTGGAAAAACTGTGATACTCTAATTCTATCAAGTTCTAGAGAGAGCATTGTGACTTCTCTCATCTGCTTTGTGTGTCCGATCATCGTATTGAGGGCTTTTAAGTGATTGAAAGACAGAGGTGCCGATTACCTACAAAATCGTGGGTTGCCGAGGATAGGCAGACATGCGTTCTGATCATCATATTGAGGGCTACCAGGGATAGGCAGACAGACAGTCCGATCATCGTATCGAGGGCTTACCAAAGTGTTGGTGAGAAAGAACTTTTATCCTAGGTGAAAGGATAACCCTTCTCTTTGTATCAAAATAATTGTAATACTTTTACTTGTCCACTGCTTCTTATATTAGAATGGAATTTGTATTGTTTCCTTTCTTCTTTACATATTCAATTGTAATTGTTTCAATTATAATCATTCTTTTAAATATTGTATTGATTGATTCTATACGGTTTAATGTAGAATCATTCACCTTTATATTACTCTGATTATTGTGTTCATCTCGAATACAATTGTTTTACATTTCATTAGTATTACATTACATCATACCTTTTATATTCAATACAATTGTGCGTGTTTGTATTTGTATTAGTTTAGGACCTTTTAAACTAATCTCTTAAGTATTTAAATACAATGTTTTTTAAAACTACAATTCACCCCCCTCTTGTATTGTTCCATCTAATATACAAATACATCTACATATTCGATCCAACATATATCTCACCATTTTTTCACTTTCCCTATTTTTCAATAATTACATTGATGGAGTTCCATGTATGTAGAAAATTTTATTTTGAAATGTTTTATTTTAAATCCCTAGTGTATAATGTGAATCATTTGTTTTCTATTTCTCTAAATCTACTAAACTAATAGGTCTATTTTGATTTGACCCTTATATCTATGTTTGTAAAATATAGTAGGCATCGACACTAGGTTACTCGAATCCGGGTAAAAATTTATAGAGATTGAAAAATTATTATATAACAAAATTTATACATTCAAACTATGAAAAATTACCCTAAAATAGGGATTCACATAGAGTACCATGATTTATTGATTAAAATTTTTATTTCTATAAGATAAGTCGTTGTAGCATAAATATTAACATAGATAAAATATGTACTCATCCGTAGAGCATGTTAAAATATTTTGGAATGTGAGTTGAAAGACGATCTGTAAAATATTCAAATATAAACTAATTCATTTATTGTTATGAAAATATTAAAAAGCAAGATGACATTTATCATTTTACCAATTGAACATCTGTAGGAAAATTTGACATTTCTAAAAATGATACCAAATACATATAAAAGAAAACATGTGAGAACCTATTAATAATCAATATAAAACCATGAATGAATCTCATGGAATGTGATAACTCATGAAAAGATTTTAAAATGAATAGAAAATTCATAAAACATCCTTATCGCAATATATTTTTGTATTTCCAAAAAAACCAAGAAATTATTTGAATCTTGGAGAATCAGATTCACACCCATTTTTAAGTATTATTTTATGAATGTTAAAATTAGTGAACCATGTTTAATTTCTTATGTGAATCCAACATAATTACCCCCTTATTTTATTCCTTTATTGATTTTCCATTATGAAAAATATTGGAGATTTATATCAGGATCACTAGTTTGTAAAAGCTATATCGGGCACATGTATATTCATTTATTACTCATGTATTACTTAATGGAAAATACATTGGAAATATATAATTTATTTCATTAAATAATTCAGAAACACTTTTTATTCCATAATAAATGAAAATTCCATTTTTATATGAATGTGCAGACATATACATTTATTTTTGAAAACTCATTAAAATTAAAATTTCTCAAAAACAATAAGAATTTATTTTATATATGAAAAACAAATAACATGAAGTGTATTATTTCTAAAACTAATTATAAATTAACATTGTAAATTCATCACCATCAATATTTTTTATAATAAACAATTATACTATATATTGTTAAAAGGGATCAAAAGTGCCCAGTATGTAAATCATTCATTGTATTCTATATTTAGAGTTATAAAAAAATTCAAATGTAGTTTAAATGTAACAATAGAAATATTTAACACACAAATAATAATATTGCATAAAAAATTTTAAAAAAAATATATAGAGAAATTTATATTAACTAATTTCTTTAAGTTACTATGTTAATGAAACATACTACATAATGCTAACCTTTTGAGAGATGTCTAGTTCTTGAATTCATGTATTTTTTCCATGATTTTGGAACATATTTTTTTGGTTTTCTTGGTAGTTTTTTGAGTGAAATTGGAGGGTTATAGAATCTCATGTGGCTATTCATGATTGGTTCATGGTAAAGAATAACTGTTTAGATTTCTGTTAGAAATAGATAACCCTTTCGAGAGACAAGTGGAAGCACACAATTGGTACACATTTGGGCCAAACCGTACTTCCACCCACTAAAAATGAAAACCCTGAGATAGTGGGGAATTTCACAGTTGATTCATGTATTTTGAAAATAGGTTCCGCATATGATAAATTGTGATCCCACTATGTTGGGTTTTATTTTTTAGAACACTATTCAACCCTATCAAGGATACCATGCATGAAAGATTTAATTAATCTATGATTTAAAAAAATCATGAAAATGAATGTTATTTTTCCCTTTTTCGACCACTCAATCCAATACAAATTCCTTATATTTTGTAATGACTTATAATGATTTAAAATCTCTAAAACAATATTTATTAATGAAGTAAATATCTGATTTAAGGATCACAACCTTCATGGTATATGTTTTCTTACTTGATTTGTTATATCTCTATCACTGTTCTATCTCATTGTCCATGAATAATATTGATTTTACACTATTTAAAAATGTATATATCTATGTTTTTGTGGAACAAAATAATTTTGATTATGACCTTAAGTATTTTTCCATGATCATCTGTAACATCCTATGTTTTTTTATAATAATACTTTTTCATATATATTAATAATTGTGAATAAGATATTATTTTACATTAATGGGGTTTTATTGTTCAATTGTGTACTCGACATGCAAAAACATGTTTATCTGAAATCTTATGTTTCACACAACACAACGGTATAGAGAAAAATAATACAATAATATTATTATTATTTTAAATGGTAGTTAACACCTCGAAATTATATTGGATGGAATGAAAAGAACTAACGAAAATATGATTACACATTTTTGTGAAATGTTTTTACATTTATCCAATTAATTTTAAAGACATACAATGTGAATAAATCCAATTTTATGCATTAAATATTATAATATTTTTAAAAGGAAATTCTGCCACCTTTTGATGGAGACCACTTTTAAAATATTTCTTATAAAATAGTTTATAAGTATTATTTTACATTATTAACATCTTATTTATAATAGGGACATAAAAATTAATTTTTTTTAACTTCTGGTATTTTTATCATAGAAATCATATTAATGAATAGTGAAAAATACTGCATTTTAATTTAAAACTACGATATCTTCTAATTTATTTATATATTTACCTTATCCTTGTAATTAGTTTTAAATTTTAATTGGATAATTTTTTTATCATTTAAACTAATTTTTGTAATTAGAAGTTATTTTACAATGAATTTAGATATAAACACATGTCCATCCTTTGATTTCTTTATCTTCTTAAAAACCGTCTTTCTAGTTTTGAAAAAGTGCATTAATATTAAATAAATTAATAAAAATTATTTGTTTTGAATTAGAAAAAATGGATTCAATATTTGGAATAATAATTTTCAAATGATATAAATAGGTACCTTTTTTGACATTATGAATAGTAACATCTGTATCTATTTTTATTTAACACCGTTAAAAGGTAAATTAGGTAAACAAGGGTAAAAGTAATATTATAATAATATAAAACTACACAATACGTGTCTTAATTATATTGGATGAATCATGGGTGACCAAAATAATAATTAAGCCTAAATTTTGGCATTTGGAATCTACTTGGGTGAGATAATGACATGTAATAATAATTAATTTAAAGTTAGGAGTAACATAACATAAACATGAATATTTTTACTAAATCTATTTGAATATTGAGTTATATAAATGATCTCATTGACTATAAATAGTAATTAAAATATATATTTAAATTTCATAAATCATGGTATTTTATTTATTTTATTTATAAATTATATAAATATATTTACTTATGACCTAATGATGATGTAGTGAATACATTATTAGTGAAAGATTCAAGTCATTAATATTAAAAAAATTAAATAAATTTAATTTCAAAATTTTGATTTCTTAAAAGAATTCTATGGTTTATTATGACATGTTATCATTGAATTAATTTTTTATTTAATTAATATTTTTTATGACTTTAACAAACTTTAATTACTAAATAGTGTCAAAATTGACAGAAATGAGTTTTTAAAACAAATAAAATTTTATTGAGGGATATTATAGTCATAAAAATATAATTTTCAACCAAATAGAATATAAAATTCTAAAAATATAATTAATAATTTACTTCATGTTCGATTGTAATTTTATAGTAATTAAATAAACAATAAAGTATAAATATACATGAATATGTGGTAAGATTTAATTTATATAACTACGAGTTAAAGCCAAAATATAAGGTCAAATTTGTGGCTTAAACATTTATAAAAACTATTGTATGGGTAGATTTATTCCCATACTCAGGTATCCTAGATATATATCACTTTTTAGATATCATAATTTGATAATAAATTTATAATAAAATTATATTTATACACTTTTTTAAATTGCCCCTCCTCCCTCTTATAAATGGCCACTAACTATTCACACTTAGTCATGCCTCTCAAGACCATTGGATCATCCAAATTCAGATAAAATAATCCTCAAACAACTCTCCTTTAGTTTTATTATATATACATTGATCAGATGGAAATTCGAGAAACCCTTATGTCTATAATCAAAAAGATTTACTCAATTTAGAGGAAACATATTCCCTCAAGGTAATTTTTATTATTTTCCTTCTCCAAAACTGACATTTCATTATTAAATTAATTATTAACAACATCTATATCCTAAATATACTATAATTGTTTTGGATAATATTTTGACCTACACATACACACACCTCCATTTAATTGATATGAACATACTGTTTTTGTGTATAGTGAACTATTGCCTTAGAAAATGATGATTATTCTATTTTACCCTACCACTATTCATGGTGGCCAATATTATGTACACTATATTTATATATGTTATATATTATATTTATATTTTCATATTGATTCTTTAATTTATATCTAAATCATTCCTTTAGGCTTTTCATGTTGTGTAAATATGATAATTTCATTTTAGGAAGTGTGGACTACCGCCCCCAAAAGTGATATGACTCATTAATTCCATACATGGAAGGTATAAAGGATGGAGTTAATGAAATTTTATAACATATATAACATAGATATTATACATGAATTTTTATATATCAATGTATCATTTAGTTTACATTCCTTTAATATGATAATGAAATAAAAGTAGTGTTCATGCATAGGTACGACCTACCATCTCCATGAATGATGCATTTCATTTACTATATCAAAATATTATGGATTATTATAAATACAAATATAATGGATATATATGAAACTTATTTCAAGAATACTATTCTTTAGATAATGAAATTTTGACCACATGTAAAATTTTTAATCATTACAAATTCATTTTTGACTCCAGTACAAAACATCAACAAAATGTCCAATATGAACTTAAATAAATTTTTATTTTTTTAACATGGTAATAAGTGATATAAAATAAATAAAAACGTGAAAACGGTTCTCAATGATGTATAAATTAACCATTGTTTATTATTCAGGAACATAATGATTTTACAAGACTAGTCGGACTCATGGTATGGGAAATGTTAACTCAATTTCCATTCATTGAGTTGAACATCCAGGCCATTTGTATTTTTTTTCCCAGAAATATGTGCGAATAAACTAGGATTTTTTTCACTAAATATCCAATTATATTAGGTGTCATTTTATTTTTCACACATAATTATGTCGTTTATTTATGCTTAATCTAATCTCACGGTCATTGCAAAGGATTTCATCTCAATCTCCTTTCAATGAGGCATATTTTTATTTATAACTAACCTTCATTTATGAACTGCATTGTAAACCCCTTTGACTTTTAATTTCATTCAATGGAAGTTTTTTTTTCTATGAAAAATTTTACTAAATTGATAAAAGGAATTTCTTAATTTATGCGTCAACAACGACCAATATACTACCGAAACTATTATTTTATATTTGGCTTCCTCTATATTCATTAATGTTTTTATTAAAAGGAAAGAAACACCTCATCAACTTTTTTGGTGTTTAGGTATTTAAAATGTTTTGAATATGGATTTACTATTTAAATATATTGAAATTATTCCATGTTATTGCCCATGAAATATTACGAGTGAAATGTTGATAAATGCAATCATTTGTTTTTTATCATTATATAATGCTACTTTGACATTTTATGGGTGGTTACGTGATAAATCAATAACAATTTGTTACGTGATAGACAAAAAATGAGTGGTTCTATGATAAACCATGGATTTATGGTTACATTAAAATCTCAATGCATTGGGTATTGAAGTTATTCATATGGATATTCCATTTTACAGAATGATATGTGTGGAAGTCTTCTGTTTGGTCATTCCATTTAAGTATGTTTATGTCCAAAGATACCTTGAATAAGTTATGTTTTATTTCTATGGGTTTTATGGAATCTTCTAACTAAAAATGGGTATGAGTTGAACTTATATTTGGTGAAGAGTAATTACTACTTCCTAAAGGCCAAATGAATGACATTATCATTATGAATTCATTATTTACATGTTTTCACAAAGCTAATTGGTTTCCTTATTTCTGTATCCCTTACTCATATTTTTATGCTCATCCAAATATTTGAAATATTTTTATTGGATTTAAAGAAGAAAATATTCATGTATGGTATAATGGATAGCTTATGATATTTATGTGTGAAATGAAACCATGTTTTGTTTAAAACATTTAGTTTTATAGAAAAAATGATTGTTTTTTTTACTTTCTAAAAATCAAGTTGATATGTACTTTTTATGGCCAAATTATCTAATGATCTAAACCTAAAAATATCCATGATATTATTGAATAGAATATTATATAATTATCTCAATATTAAGAAATGTTTAAGACTGGGATCATATAGTTGGTAATAGAGGTCAGTTCAGATAACTTTAGGAGTTATAATTTTGTTAATATAATATCCATAAATGATTGTTACTTACATTTCAAATTGAAATGATATTGCATTTTAATATTACCATATTTCATCATCTAAAATATATTTGTTCAGAATTGTTCCTTTCATCAGTTTCTAGATCAATTTGTGGTTGTGTTTTTAGATGAAAATTTGGTACATTCTAAAAGTCATAAGGAACATGAAATTAACATAAGATTTGTTTTGAAAACCTTAATTGAAATGAAATTATATGGAATGTTTACTAAGAGTGAATTTTAGTTGCGTAAAATTTCATTATTTGGTTATATTTATTCTAATGATTGTATAACTGTTGACCCTTATAAAATAAATTTTTGAAGAGTTGAGAAGAGATAAAAATTTCACAGAGATTCATAGTTTTCATGGATTATCATGTTATTACAGAATGTCTGTTGATAAATTTTCTTGGTTATATAGACCACTAACATGTTAAAACATAAAGGTGTTATGTTAATATGGAAAAAATATTGTGATGATTTTTTTTTCTGGATCTGAAAATAACATTGGTAAATGCTCTAGTTTTGGCCCAAACTTCATTGAAAGGTGAGTTCATTATCTACAGTGATTATTCATTGAAAGGAATTGGTTGTGTTATAATGCATAATGCTCACATAATTTCTTATTATTCACTTTAGTTGAATCCTCATGAGTTAAATTACATTACACAAGATTTTGAATTAACTTCTTTTTTTCACTGATGATTTGGAGGCATCATTTATATGGTTGAATGTATGAAATATATAGTGATACAAAAGTATGAAGTATATATTCAATCAAAAATAATTGAACATGAGAAATGGGAGATGGATAAAATTAATCAAAGATTATAATTTCATGATTCATTACCATCTAGTAAAAGAAAATAATGTTGTTGATGCTTTGATTCGAAAAGGTAATGCTACATTAACCATGTTATATTTGGAACGATAACCAATTGTTAATGATGTGATGATTTTTTTCTCAGAAGTTATTGGTGTAGGAAATTCCCAGATTTTATTTTAGGTGTTAGTGAAATCATCTTCATCGGATAAAATTAAAAATAACAAAAATAATAGAATGAGTTATAGAAAAATGTAGATTTTGTTCAGATGGGAAAGTTTACATAATTAATAATTGATAATGGCTGTGTTATGATATTTGGAAAGAGATTAGGTGTGCCTTGAAATTCACTATTGAAGAAATATGTGTTGTTTGAAGATCATTGTTTGGTGTTTTCAGTTCATCTAGGAAACACTGAGACATACAGAGCACTTCGAGAGTATTATGGGTGGGATGGAATGAATATAGACATTGTTGACCTTACCACAAAATGTTTGACTTGTTAGCAGGTGAAAGAATAATGACAGTTTCCTAAGGGGATGCTTCAACCTTTTCTAGTGACATAATGGTAATGGGAAAATATATCCATCGAATTTATTATGGGATTACGATAGACATATTAATGTAATAATGAAATCTGAGTTGTTGTTGATATATTGACTAAGTTTTATCATTTTCATCCTATTCGAGATACTCTGCCTCTAGATCAATTTTCATTGTTATATATTAAAGAGATAATCATGTAACTTATTATTACCCTCTCTATTGTATCTGATCATTATCCCAGGTTGAATTCTAACTTTTGTAAAGGCCTTCAGATGTTACTTGGTAGTGGATTAAATTTTAGTATATATTTTCCAGCACAATCAAATGGGAAGTCAGTACAAAAAATTCAGACATTGGAAGACATGCTAGGTGCTTCTTCAATAGATGAACAACAAAGTTGGAATTAACATGTTTCATTGGTTGAGTTTTATTTTTATAAAAGTTTTCATCCCAGTATACAAATGTCACCATTTGAAGAATTATATGGAAAGTGGTGTTCAACTCAAGATTTTTGGGAGGAAGTAGGTGGAAGTGCATTGATGGGACTATAATTTGTACATGTGATCCTAAATAATATTCAATTGATTCAAAAATAGATAAGGACAACTAGGAGGAGGAAGAAATGTTCTGTGTATAATCAGTGGAAGGATTTTATATAGAGGTAGGTGATCATTTCTTCCTTATAGATTCACCATAGAAGAGTGTGATGCATTTTGGTAAGAAAGGGAAGTGAGTCGGTGGTTCAATACACCCTATGAAATTGTGTAGAATGATGGATTGGTAGTGTACCGAGAGAATTTACCCACAATTTTATCCCATATACACAATGTTTTTCATTTTTCAATTTTAAGGATGTATATGCCAAATCCATCTCATGTTTGGAGTCTAGAAGTAGTTGAGTTGGAATAGAATCTTTATTATGAGGAATACCCAGTTCAAATTCCTAACCATAGAGAGCATGTGCTGTGGGTTCAAGGTGTTTCTAAGGATAATGTTTTTTCGGAAAAACCTTTATGGTTAATGAGGAAACATTGGAATCTTAAAATGCTATGATGTAGAAATACCCCCACTTATTTGATAAGTAAATAAAATTATGGGGACACAATTTACAAAAAGGGGGAAGGATGTAACATCCTTGGTATTTATAAAATAATACCTTATAATATCTATTAATATTTTTGAGTAATATATTAATTTTACATCAAAGGGTATGATTTGTTCAATAGCGTACTTGACATGATACAATGCATTTTTTCTAAATCATACATTGCACATAATAGTGAGTTATACTGAAAAGTCATACAATAATATTATTATTATTTTAAATGGTAGTTAATATAAACTATTTTTATGGGAAGGAATGAATATAACTACCTACATTATGATTACATATGTTTATTAAATGTTTTTACAATTTTCCAATGAAATTTATAGGCTTAAAATGAGAATAAATCCAATTTTAAGTATTAAATACACTAATATTTTTAAAAGTTGGTTTTGAAACCTTTTGATGGATAACCCTTTTTAGATCCTATTTTTGACAATTTTATAAGTTAATTTCTTCACAATAAATTTCTTCCTTAGAAGCAGGACATCAAAAAAAAAAGTGCTTGATTTTTTTATTTTTCTAATATAATTCATATTTTAATGAATTGATAAGAATACTGCATTTTAATTCAAAAATACTATTTCCTATAATTTATTTATATAGTTATTTTATTACTTTAATTAGTTTTAAATTTTAATTCGATTATTTCTTTATCATTTAATAAAAAATTTCTCATTGAAAGTAATATCGCAGTTAAATTGTACAAAAACAAATGTCAATATTTTGATGTTTTTTACTACTTAAAAACCTTCATTCTAGTTTTGAAAATGTAAATTAATTATTAATTAATAAATATAGCTTATTTGATTTGAATTTAGAAAATTCATTTAGTATTTGGAATCATATGGTTCAAATTATGTAAATAAGTACATTTTATTGTTGGACATTATAAATAAAAACATTTTTAATTATTTTTATATACCATAGTTAATTGGTGTAAATAAGGGTAAAAATTATATTATAATAATATAACACTGCAATAAAATGTCTTACAATGTTATTGGATGAGTCATGGGAGAACAAAAAAATCCTTAGGCAAAGACTTTGTCAATTGGGTGCCACATGGGTGTGATAATGAAAAGTTATAATAATTAATTTAAAGTACAGATAAATATAACATAAAAATGTATCATTGTACTAAAAATATTTTAATATAGGGTTATATAACTGATATCGTTGACTGTAAATAGTCATTTGAATGATAAAAATACTTATTATCAATGTATTTTATTTATAATTTTTAGATATTAAATAAGTAAATTTATTTATGAAATAATGGTTATGTAGTGATTACCTTATTAACAAAATATTCAAATAAATGATAATTGAAAAATTAAAATAAATTTAATTTCAAAATATTGATTCCATAAAAGAGTTTAATGGATGATTATGGAATTTTATCTTTTATTTAATGTAGTTTTTTCTAATTAATCATGTTTTTATGACTTTAACAAGAAATCAATTACTAAATAGTGTCAAAATTGACATAAATGTGTTCTGAAAAAAATATTTTTTATTAAATGATATAATACACATAAAAATATAAGATTCTGCCACATGAAAAATAAAATGTTTAAAAATTCATTAATTATCCACTTTATTTCTATTCTAATTTTATAGCAATTATATTAATCATGTAGTGTAAAAATACAAGAGGGCGTCGTAAGAGTTAATTTATTCAACTAAGGGTTAAAGCTAAAACATAAGGTTAAATTTGTGACCTAAATATCTCTAAATCTTATTGGATGAGAATATTTTTACCCATATTGATCTTATTTTCGAAATATATCATGATGTATCTATTAAAATTTTTAAATCAATTTATAACAAATAATAATTCAAGAATATCCAAAAGTTCCCCTCATCCCTTTTATAAAAGGCCACCACCTCTACCCAATTACACACACATCTCAATCCACTTGGTTTAAGAAAAATATATTCAAATAAGCTCCCATCATCTATACCATACCCTTACAAGGCTCACTATGGGCCAAAGAGAAATTAATGAAATCCTTTCAGCTCAAATCAAATGAAGTACCCTCATTTAGTGGTAATGTCTTCTCCTAAGGTCCTTATATTTATTTTCTTTATCCACACATATCCTCTCATTATTTGATTATTTTTCAACATAACCACTATCCTCAATAAATTTTATTTTTTATGAAATTATTTTGACCTACCCTTAAACAGACCTCCATCTAATGGATATGAATAGATTGTTTCTCTATACGATGAACTATTGCCTAAAAAAACAGTGATTGTTATATTTTTTCATCCCACCATTCAATGTGACCATTATGTTGGATAATATATATATATATATTATATATATTATAATTTTATTGTATCAATTATTCTATAATTTATATTTATAACATACCTTTATGCTTTTCAGGTTGGGTAAAGATGGTAATTTCATTTGAGGAAGTGTGGTCTGACACCCACTCAATGTGATATGACTCATTCATGCCATAAATGGAACTTATAAATAAATTATTTAATAAAAATCTGTAAAATATATAACATATATATTATATTGGAAATATAATATACATATGAATCATTTATTTTTAACTCCATTAATATGACAAAGAAATAAAGTGGATAATTATAAATACATATGTTCTGAATATATTTGATATTTAAATTATGAATACTATTCAGGGGGTTATTTAATTTTTACCAAATGGTCAATTTGTAATCATAATAAGTTCTTTTTCGACACATGTACCAAACATCAACAGAATGACATACATGATCATAAATTATTGTGTTATTTTGATAACATGGTAATAAGTGATATAAATGGAATAATAAAATTAAAGAAGGTTCTCAAGGAAGTTTAAAATAACATATTATTATTATTATTATTATTATTATTATTTATGAACATAATGAATGTATGTGATGAGTAAGACTCATGGTAAAGGAAATATTAACTCATTTTTCATTCATTGAATTAAACATACATGTCAATGGTTTTATTTTTCATGGAATATGTGTGAATGGACTCTAATTTTCTTAAAATACATGTTAACTTATATTGGGTGAGTTTTAATTTTTCAAACAAAATTATATTATTTATTTATTTTTAATCTAAAGCTACGATAACTGTAAGGGAATTCCTCTCAACATCCTTTCGTTGAGGCATATTATGATTTACAAATGACCTTGTTTTGTAAATTGTATAGTAAACGTCCTTGAAAATTAATTATATTCATATGGAATATTTTTTCTATGAAGTTTTTTAATAAATATATAACATAATGTACTTTAACGTATGCGATGAAAACAACCTCTCCACCACTGAAACTGTTATTCTGATTTTGGATTGCTTTATAAGATTTAATGTTTTGATGAAAAGGAAAAAAATACCTCATTCAATTTTTGAGTGTTTTGATTCTGAAAATGGTTTTGAAATTGGACTGAATATTTCAATATCTTTAAATTTCTTCTTGTGATTGCAAATGATATCTTATGAGTTAAATGTTGATAAATGTAGTCATTTATGTTTAATGATTATATAATTGTTCTTGAACATTTTATGAGTTGTTATGTGATAAACCAAAGATGGGTAGTTACATGATAAACTGAAGACGGGTGGTTATTTGGTAATCCAAGGATGGGTTTTTATGTTATAAACTCCAATGCATTGGGTTTGGAAGTCGGACTTATGAGAATTCCATTTGTTTGAAAGATATGTGTGGAAGTCGATTGAATTGTAATTATATTTAATTATTATTATGTTCCATGTTACATTTTATATGTTATTTGTGATTTATATGGGTTTTATTATAATCATTTGGCTATTAAAGAGTAACAAGGGATCTTATATTTGGTGAAGAGAATTTACTACATCATAAATCTCATAAGTATTAAATTATGAAAGCATATTCATGGTTTACATGTTTTCTAAAATCTAAATTTTTTCCTTCATTTTGTATACCATACTGAGGAATTTACACTTACCACACATTTTGAAATAATTTTCATAGGATTTAATGGAGAATATAGTGATGGAAAGGATCATGAAAACATTATGATGTTTAAATGTGAAACAAAACCATGTTTTATTGAAAATGTTTTGTTTTATAAAAAATGGATTGTAGGGTCTACTTTGAAATAATCAAGTTCACATGTATAAGTTATAGCCAAATTGTCTAAATCTCTAATCCCTAAAAGATCTTTGTTGTTATTTAAAGTAAAATTATTTGTAATGACCAAGGTATTTATCGAATAAAACTTTTTCATATCTATTAATATTTTTAAATAAGATATTAATATTATGTTAAATATGACACTTCATTTTATATCACACTAAAAATGCAACAACATTGTTCTTTGAAATATTATGTTTCCCATAACAATGAGTTATACCGAAAATAATATAATAATAATACTATTTTAAATGGTAGTTAACACATATTCATTGTATTGATATTAATGAAAATAAATTACAAAATTATGACTACACATGTTTGTTAAATGTCATTACATTTATCTAATAAATTATAGAGTCTTAAAATAAGAATGAATCTGATTTTAAGAAAGAAATATTATAATATTCATTAAATTGTCGATTTACTGTCTTTTGATAGAGAACCATTCTTAAATTTAGTTATTGTATCATTTATATGTTCCATTAGTGAAAATAATCTTTTTATTCATAATTGGGATGCCAAACATTACATTGGGTAAATGTTTGGTATTTTTCTGATAATGTTTTTTATTCATGAATTGTGAAAAATACAGAATTTTAATTCAAAATTGTCTTCTAATATAATATATTTAAATAGTTAAATTGTGAATTTAATTGTTTTTAAAGAGTAATTAGAATGTATTTTTATAATTTAATAAAATTGTTATCTTTGTATGTAACATAACTTTGAAATTGGACATAAATGCATGTCAATCTTTTGATAGTTATTATTTCTAAAAAACAAGCATTTCCGTTTTAAAAATGGGAATTAATTTTAGATTAATTTATTCCCCTTATTTTTTTTGAATTAAGATAAATTGATTCCATGTATGTAATAAGTTGGTACAAATTTTTTAAATAGGTATATTTTATTTGTAGACATTATTAATAGTAACTTCAGTAAATATTTTATTTACAATGGTTAAAGGGTATATCTGATAAATATGGTACAAAATAATATTATAATGATATTAAATTACCCTAACAAATGTACTAAACTTATTTAATGATACATTTCTATCTATGGGAATCCTTGGGTAGATTTTGGGACCCCATGGAGCAACTTGTAATTGAAAATGACATTTTATAAAAAGTAATTTAATGTTAGGAAAAATGTAACATAAACATATATATTTGAGTAAAACTATTTTTATTTGAGGTTATATAAGTGATAATTTTTAATATAAGTTGTCATTAGAATCATAGAAAAATTTATTATATCATGGTATTTGATTTTTAAGTTTTATAAATTAAAATAATTAATTATGACACAATGGTGGTGTTGTGATCACATCATCAATAAAGGATTCAAATAAATGATATTATAAATGTTAAAATAAATGTAATTTTTTTATTTTGATGTCATCAAATAATTTTTTTTGATGATATTAATATTTTATATTGGTTTTAATTTTGTTTTTTTGAGTCAATCAAGTTGTTATGAATTTTTAAAAAAATCATGTTATAAATTGTGTCAAAATTGACATAATTCAAAGTTTAAAAAAAATATAAAACATTTTATTAAATATTAAAAAATTCAGAGAAAATATAATATTAGGCCAAATTGTGATGATAAGTCTAATGAATTATTATTGACTCTTTAATTAGATATTTATAGTGTTTTGGTAACTATTTTGATTCCCAAAGTGATAAATGATTAATAAAATGGTATGAGTAAAAAAGAGTTAAATAAAAAAGATAAGAATTAAAAAATATTAAAAACCTAGAAGATGCTTTTATTTCGAATTATATTCATATTATATTCTAATTTAATGTGTTTTAGACGTTTTGAAACTAATAATAAATTTATAATAAAATTATACTATCAAACATTCCTAAAGTGGCCAACCTCCCTCTTATAAAAGGCCACCACCTCTAACCCATTACACACACCTCTCAAGCCGTTTTTCTTGTCTAAAATTTACCCCAAGAATCTACCAACATCCCCCTATTCCTCTGATAATATTTTCCCTTGGAATAATTATATTTAAGAATTCCTTTTGGCTCAAATCATAGAGATTTTTACGTTTTAAGAGGTCGCCTCTTCTCTAAAATTCATTTCCATTATTCTACTTCTCCACTCCGTGTTCAATTCAACTAATTTGATTACATAAAAAACTATTATCCTCAATATAATTGAATTTATTTAAAAAAACGATTAAAATAAATGTTATGTAAACCTAAATCTAAGGGATTCAGAATATTATATTTCTTTGGACGGTGAACTACTGCCTCACAAAACGATGATTGTTCGATTTTTCCGAACCACCACTCATGGTGTCCATTATTATAGAACTATATTTATAGGTGATATATATTATATTTATATTTTATCTATGTTTATTTATATTTTAATTATATCATACCATTATGGTTTCCAGAACAGGTACATACGATAATTTAATTTGAAGAAGTATGGACTATTGCCCCTAAACCCATAAATGGAATGTATAAAGGATGGAGTTAATAAAATTATGTAATGTACATAAAATATGAAATTACACTAAAATTATAATATACACATGTATCATTTTATTTTAATACTTTTTAAAAAACAAAAAAAAGAAATGAAAATAGTGTTCACGTGCACGTATGGCTTAACATCTCTGTGAATAGTGTATTTCATTTTATTATATCCAAATGATATGGACTATTATAAATATATATATACTGGATATATATGATAAATATAATATCAAAATCCTGAATATAATTATGGAGATAATTTTCTTTTGACCACATGGATAATTTTTAATTATAACAAGTTAAATTTTGACTCAAGTACCAAGTATCGGAAAAACAACCGATATTAACATAAATAATTATGAAATGTTTATAGAAGGAAAATAAGTGATATAAAAGGAAAAATAAATTTGAAAAAGGTTCTAAATAAAGTTTAAATTAACATTAGTTAATTATTTAGGATGAAAAAATAACATATGAGACAAATCAGACACAAGGTAAGGGAACTCCTTAACCCAATTTCCATTATTTGGGTTAAAATTATACATATAAATTATGTAGTTCTATGACTTTGCGAGAAATAAATTTTTTTATCAAATCTTTTATTTATACATTATTTATTTGTACTTATATAGAATACACATAATTGATATATTTTATTAACAAAATGTTCTTTGTAAGGGAACCTTTAACCCTCATCTTCTAGTTAAATACTTATTTTATGATATGTCTTTTAATTTACATTTTATTATGTTGGGATATGTTATTATATATCCTTATTGTTGTACATTTTATGGCCAAGTGATGAGAGACCCTTTTTAATCCCATCGAATTATTATTTTTAATTTTAAAGTGTCGTCGTTAGGATGTAAAATTTTCATAAAGGACTTCATCTCAAACTCCTTTCATTGAGGAATACTATGATTTATACACGACACTCCTTTATATAGTGTATAAACCCATTTGACTTTTAATTTCATTGAAGTGGTATATTTTCTCTAGTAATCAATTTACTAAATGACAAAAATAATGTTTCTTTTTAATGTATATGGTGACAACAACCTTTCCTCCTCCACGAGCATTATTTTGATATTCGGATTCCTCTAAAAGACAAAGTATTTTGTAGTATGAAAATAAATACCATATACCCATTATACATATTTTTATATTGAAAATGGTTGTGATAATTGATTAATTATGTCAATATATTGTACTAATATCCTGTGATATTAATGTGGAAATGTTATCTTTCCTTTATGCTTGTTCATGTGTTTTGATTATGTTATTGTTCTTGGAAATTGTTTATGTATACGGGTAGTTCCATGAAAAACCTGGGGCGGTTGAGGATGAGATAGCTCTAAAAATAATTGGGTATCATGATGGAGGTAAATATTAATATTTATCCTAAGATATTTGAGTAATATACTATGATGGGTATTCCAAATGTAACTCCCTATGTATCTATGATAGCGACAATGTAAGTATGCTATGTATGTCAAAAATTATCTTTATTATTTATTATTTATACATGTTATTCATAAATTATATGATTTCATGAGGTATATTAAAGACCTTGTGTTTTGTATTTACTGATGGAATAATGTTTTATTTCTTTATTTTATAACCCTTATTGAGCTTTTTTGCTCATCCCATGTTTTTTGAAATGTTTTTTTCACAGGTTATAAGGAAAGGTAAGAGAAAAGAAGAATTCATGAAGTTTATATCAAGAAACTAATTCTAGTTTTTTTTAAGAGTTATTATTTTATTAAAAAAATGGATACTGAGTTGAAGTGTCTACAATATAATATTTGAGATGTAATATAATAGTTATGGACAAATTATCTAAAAATATTCACCTAGAAATAACCTTAATGTTAATTCTGGTTCTAACTAAATATTATGTAATGTTTTAAGTCTGGGCCCTTATAGTTGGTATCAGTGGTCGGTTTAGAAAACATCAGGGATTATGTGATTTCTCTATACACATTGTTAGTCTCCATGACCACTCTTTGAGTTAAATACATATTTTGTAACTTTTTCAGATCAAGGAAAGTCTTTTATAGTTGGAAGGAGGAGGATATCAAATGTACGTCCTATCTGATCTAAATGTCTTTCTTACAATAATTATTTCAAATTCATTTCCAGGAGACTAAAAAACATTTTCTTAACATATAACTCACTTGAGAGAATTTTTTTGAGAATTTAAACACCTCTTCTATACGTCGATACCCTCATGGATCATGCTTTGTATTTAATCAAATCCCTTTTCTCAATAATCACATTTTTTCATGAAATGTAAATATTATCATCAAGAATTCAGATATTTTACCTTATAACAGGATTTTGAAGTATTATATGATTTTTTAAAAGGGGCAGAAGAATGATACCCTTGCACAACCTATTTATATTTTCCTTTAAATTATAGTCTTTCATCACATACTTAAGAAATTTAAAATCGAACAATTATTGAATGTTTCAAATAATACTCGGTCTGAATTTTGGATAAATTGAAATTTTTATCAGATGTTTGAAACTTTCTGTAATATAAGATTATTTTCTAAAACAATTTTCTTGCGAACACCCATATGACTCCAGTTTTATGAGGTGTGTTTGGATAAAGGAATAAGATGATTTTTAAGGTTCTCTAAATCATTGTTGCAAAGCATGGACCATCTATCTACGTGAACATGATGATGATGAAACCAAGTGGACACCATGATCAAGGTATGATGTTATTTCATTGGGTATTGTTTTATTTTATGGGGTTAAAAATTTGAATATATATAATACATCTTGTATTAAGATATTGAGGTCATTTTGGGTTGGGATGAAAAAGATAGGTAAAAGAAAACCAATGAGGTTAAATCATGTTATGGTTATTTTTGAGTTTTATAAAATGGTACAACATGAAATATGGGTGACAACCCATGTCATCTGGAAAGGCTGCATAAATCATACCCTCAATCGAAGGGAGACAAGGGCGCATCGACTACCACTGGCCTATGTTAAGCTGCTGCTTAGTATGACATATTCTTTTTTAGTAAAATTATTTTATGGATGAAGATTAATTTTATTTAAGGAACATATGTTTTATCAAATTGATATATATATATTTTATTGGAAAATGATTTGGTGATTAATTGTTAATGGTCATTTTGGAATACATTATCTCTTTTGGGAACACTATATGCTTAAGGAAAATAAAATACTATGGGATCTCATTTGGGGATTAATGGTTAAAATTTTATTTTGGTAGAATCTATGTTTTTTATTGATATATGGAGATTTGGATTATTTACGTAAATGACTAACCTATCATAGAAAATATCTGATTTGGTTAATTACTTAATAGTATTATACTTTAAGAGTAGTCGATTTCATTTGTAGATAATTGTTATGATTCACTATGGAAAAATATCTGATTAAATTCTATTGAGTTTTGGGTTTCAATCTTAGTTTGGATTATATTGATGGATTTTAAGGACAATTGTTTATTGAATGGTTTTTGTTAATCATTGTGTGTTTCTTGTTCAATTATAATGATTAATAGTAGTGATTCTTTTTATGAAATATTGTCCTTTTTATGTATTATCTGATATTGTACTATTAATTTTTGTTTTGGTTAATGTCTAAATACATGGAAAATATATAGTTCATCTTTTTTGGATAATGTGATTCTCTAAAAGTTGATTCTAGCACTTCAGGTGTGTCCAATTCATTAGGAATACTCATTTTTTGAAGAAAATATGAGTTTTCTGTAGAATCTTATTAAACGGTTAAACTATACATCTAAATGAAGTATATTTCATTCTATCAATAGTCAATCTCATAAATAAATTATCAATCTTTATCAAATGTAACATTAAACAAAAACAATATTTTTTTACCTTTTTTACTGGGAAACCAATGATCATTTAAACCATCAAAAGTTTGTCAGTTTCTTGTTTTTAACTTTCTCTTGATCATGTTTTCTATCACTCTCCATCAGAACTTGACACTTGGTTCTTATCTATATCTAAGTTTTAATGGAATCCTAGTATGTGTTATCTTGGGTGAGATTTTTACTTCTCTTTATTTCTTTAAAAGTGATAGTTTTCTTGACTCCTTTCTGATATGGAACATCCAATGAAGTATCCAAGCCCAATTTTACAATTGCAAGGACTCCATTTCTAAAAGGGGGAATGATGTAACTCCCCATGTATTTGTAGAATAACAATTGTTAATATATATTAATATTTTTGAATAAGATAACAATTTAAATTTAAATAGGACACTTTGTTTGATAAAATACTCAACATGCAACAACCTGTTTCTTTGAAATATTATGTTGTACACAACAATCAGTTATTCCAAAAAATAATATAATATTATTATTTTTTAAATGGTAATTAATTCATAGCCATTATATTGATGGGAATGAACATAACTACATAAATTATGAATAAAAAAGTTTGTTAAAATTCTTTACATTTAACCAATAAATTTTAGAGGGTTAAAATAAGAATGAATCTCGTTTTAATCATGAAATCCTCTAATATTATTTAAAAGGATTATTTACCACTTTTTGATAGAGAACCCTATTTAAATATAGTTTTTGTCACTTTAATATGTTCTATTTGAAAAAATGAAATTCTTATTTAGAATCAGGATATAAAAATTTACTTTGGGCAAAACTTTTGGTATTTTTTTGATTAAGTACATTTTTAATAAATAGTGAAGAATACTGCATTTTAATTCAAAAATACCATTTAATATAATTTATTTATATATATATATATATTATTTTTAATTGGTTTTAATGTGTTATTGAATTAAATTTATATCAATTAATAAAATTTTGGTCTTTGGAAGTAATTTTTACAATAAAATTGGACACAAACGCATGTCAGTTTTTTTGGTAGTTATTATTTCTTAAAAACACGCTTTTTGGTTTTGACAACGGGAAGAAATTATAAATTATTTTATACCACTTCTCTATTTTGAATTTGAATAAATGGATTCCTTATTTTGAATCGATATGTACAATTTTTTAATAGGTAATATTTATTTTTAGACATTATTAATAGTAACTTCAGTGAATATTTTATTTGTCATGATTAAAGGGTAAATCTATTAAATAAGGGTAAAAAATAATTTTATAATAATATTAGATTACCCTAACACATGTCTGAACCCTATTGGAAGATTCATTTCCAACCATGGTCATCCATGGGTGGATTTTGGGACTCCATGTAGCCACATTTAATTGAATATGACTTTCTATAAAAATTAATTTAATGTTAAGAAAACTGTAACGAAAACATATATCTTTTAGAAAAAAAATATATGGGTTTATATAGTGTTAATTTAATCTATAATTATTAATTAGGATTCTAAAAATATTTCCAACATCATGGTATTTTAGGTATAATTTTTAGACATAGAATAAATAAATTTAATTATAACATAATGTTGATGTAGTGATTTCTTCAATAATTAAGGATTCAAATAAATGATATTATAAATGTTAAAATAAATGTAATTTTTTTATTTTGATATCATCCAGGAATTTTCGGGATGATAGTTACTTGTTATATTTGTATTAATGAAATTTTTTTTGAATCAATAAAGTTATTATGTTTTTAAAAAAGACATTATAAGAATAGTGTCAAAATAGAAAAAATTCATATTTTAAAATATAAATTATTTTATTAAATATTATAAAGTTAAAAAAATCTAAAATTAATCCAAATAGTGATAATACACCTAAAAATTTATTATTGAATCTGTAATAGGATATTTTTCGTGTTTTTGGTTTGATTCTCTATTTGTTAATTGCTTGATAAAACAGTAAGAGTATATAAGGGTTAAATAAAAATGATGAGGATTATAAAATATCAAAAACCAGTCCAATTATTATTGGATGATATTATTTCGACATATATTCACCTTATATTTTAATTTCATGTGTTTTGGACCTTTTAAAAACAAATATACCTTTATAATTAAATAATACTTTCAAACATTCCTAACGAGCCCCCCCCCCCTATAGAAGGCCACCACCTCTAACCCATTACACACACCTCTAAAGCCCCTTGACTCATGCAAAATATACTACCAGAATCTACCAACATCCCCCCATTCTTGCTAGATTATTTTCTCTATGGAGAAGGTAATTCAAGAATTCGTTTTGGCTTTAATCTAATATATTTACACGTTTTAAGAGGTAGTGTCTTCTTTAAAATTACTTTCCATTATTATACTTCATAACTCCCAATTCTATTATTTTTCATTGATTACATAAAATTAACAATATCCTCAATATTCTAGGTTCTTTTTATGATAAGGAATAAACTTCAATAACACACACATTGATTAAAGGGATTTAGAAAATACTGCTATTGTGGACTGCGAATTACAACCTCACCAAACGATGATCGTTCGATTCTTTCGTACCACCTGTAATGGTGGCCATTATGATGAAACTATATTTATGTGTGATATATATATTTTATTTACGTTGTCTCTATGTTTCTATATTTTTCATTTATATCGTACCCTTATGGTTTCCATAACGCATAAATATGATAATTTAATTTGAGGAAGTGCGAACTACCACCCCCTCAAAGTGATATGACTTTTTCATATCATAAAATAAATGTATAAAATATGGTGTTAGTGAACATATTTAATGTATATAAAATATGAAATTGTACTATAATTATAATATACCAATGTATCATTTCGTTTTCATTCCTTTAAAAAATGGAAAAATGAAATGAATGTAGCATTCATGGGCACGTATGACTTACCATCTCCATGAACAGTGCATTTCATTTTTATATATAATAATTATAGAGACTACTATAAATATATATATACTTGATATATATGATAAATATGATATCTAAATCATGAATATCATTATGGAGATAATGGAATTTTGACCGCATGGACAATTTCTAATTATAACAAGTTCATTTTTGACTCAAGTACCAAATATCGGCATTACGATCTATATTAACATAAATAATAATGAAAGTTTTATAGAAAGGAAATAAGTGATATGAAATGAATAATAAAAATTAAAAAGTTTCTGAATGATTATAAATTAACTTATGTTTATTATTATGGAAAAACAAGGAACATACGAGACAAGTCGGACATATGGTAAGTGAACTCTTTAACCCAATTTCCATTCATTGGGGTAAAATTCAAATTATAGACTAATTTTTTCAAAGATTATGTGAGAAATAAATTTTTTAACATAAATTTTATTTACACTTTATTTATGTGTACTTATTGTGAATACACAAAATTAAACTATTTTATTTACAAAATGATATTTATAAGGGAACCTTTCACCCTCCTCTTCTAGTCAGAGACTTCTTTTATGATATTCTTTTTAAAATGCAATTTCATATGATGGAATATGTTCTTATATATCCTTATTATGGTACATTTTATATACAATTGATTAGATACCCTATTTTCTCACATCAACCCATTTTCTGAATTTTAATGTGACATGGTTAGGCTGCAGAATTTTCATTATGGACATCATCTCAATCTCCATTCATTGAGGCATACATTGATTTACACACGACATACATTTATATGTTTTATAAACCCTTAGGAATTTTAATTTCATTCAAAGGGAACCTTTTTCTCTATGGATCGTTTTACTAAATGAAAAAAATAATGTCTCTTTTTAACATACACAGTGACAACGACATTTCTGCCACCATGAGCATTATTTTATTATTTGGCTTCCTCTATAAGTCGTAGTGTTTTTTAAAATAAAAATAAATACCATACACCCTCTTACGTATTTTTGGTATTGAAAATGGTTTTGATAATGGATTGACTATGTCAATATCTTGAACTATTATCGTGTGGTTGCACTGTGGAAAAGTTATCTTTTATTTAGTTTTGTTCTTGTGTAATTATTATGTTATGGTTCATGGAAATTTTTTACCTATATTAGTGGTCATGTGAAAAGCCTTGGGCGGGTGAGTAGGAGATAGCTCTCCAATGCATTGGGTAATAAGAAAGAGGTAAATGTTATTGTTTCTTTTAATAGATTACGGGCACATATTGTGATGGGTATTCCAAATGTAACTCCCTTTATAGTTGTGAAATATACATTCTAAATATGTTATGGATTCTAAAAGTTACCTTTATGATTTATGATTTCTATGTTTTATTCCTTAATATTTTTATTTTATGAGTTATGTTAAAGAGATTATGTTTTTGGTATATTTTAGTAGAAATGTTTTATTTCTTTATTTTATAACACTTATTGTGATTTTTATGCTTATCCCATGTTTTTTGAATTTTTTCACATGGTATAAGAAATGGTAATATAAAGGAAGAAATCAAGAAGATTTATATCAAGAAAAAATATTTTTTTTCTTTTAAGTGTTTTTATTTTATGAGAAAAATAGATACTATATAGAAGTGTCTACTTTGTAATATTTTATATTTAATGTAACCGTTATGACCTAATTCAGTAAAAATCTAAACTTGATATAATCTTCAGTGTTAAAACTTGTTTTAACCCAAGATTAATAAATTTTTTAAGGATGGGGCCTTATATTATTGACACACCTCATGATTAATTAATGTTTATGTCATGGGCCTTATATCTTCTACTCTAGTGTGGTTTTGATCATTCGGCCCCAATTTTGTTATTTTGGTTTTGTGAACATCCATCAATGACTTGGATCTTGGTGGTCTAATTCTCAAATCCTATAGAATTGAATATAATTTCATGTATATAATATTAATATTGAAATTTCGCTTTTCTAAAATTCCATTATAAATAGAATTAATTAATAATTACCATGAGATAATTTAATTTTTGTATAATGGTATTATGATATTGATTGATTAATGGGATTGTGAAATTGGTGGAAACCCATGGGGTCGACTTATATGATTGAAATTGTTATTATAAATTATGTAATTTGTTGATAACTAAATTTATGATATTTTTTATTATTTAATTATGAAAATGGTTTCTAATTGATTAGAGAATGTAGAACCCTGAGATGTGACATTTGCAACCGAGTTGTTGGATATGGACTGATACTCCAAATATTTAGGGTGTTCAAGACTTTTTTGCTTGGTCTCCATTGTATTTATCTATTATATATGGTCATTGTGTTGTGGGGCATGGAATTCTACTCAAATAACCATATGGTTCGTGAATGCTTCTCTAGGCCCCCATTTTTTGATGTGAAATTTATATTAAAATTTTCATGCTAAGATATGGTAAAATGGAATGTTATATCACTTTGTTAAGTGTTCAGACTATGACATGGGTTGAAGAAATTATAATGGGGTCGGGATTCAATGTAAACCCAAGGATTTAAAAGGTTATGTAAAGAATAAAAAAATGTAAAACAAGTATATTAATTCATTGAACATTATTGTTAATAAAACTACATACACAATTATAAAATAGAGATTGGATTAGATGCCCTAGTTGGTGTCCTACTGAGTTATACTTACAACATACTCATCCTTCTTAATTGATAACCAAATAGGCTTCATGTTTGTAAGCCAGGATAATGGAATGATCCCTAGGTAAGATTTATGAATTGGGATAGATCATGGATGAGGGAAGAAGACATGTTATTGGGAACCTCTTGGGATTTGTTAGGATAACCAAATTTTGTGTGTTAATTTTACAATTGACACTTATATGGATTGAAATATATATTATTTTGGATTGGATATTATTCTCATATTCTAGGATTAATATACAAATTTTGTATATATACATATGGTATTTTTTTATTTTTTTACTATCATTTTTTATAAATTGCATATTTTAATTTTTCTTCTACTTTGATAAAGAGGATATAGTTTCCCCACATTTCATATAATAAAATCTCTAGTATTATTTGGCCTTTATAATATAGGGATTCATTACTGTGGTCATACAAAAAACTGAATCGAGGAACCAGAATTTGGAAGTCGTTTGGGATGTTAAAAGGCGGTATCAGAGTTTTTTTCATATCCTTTTAGTTTTATTACTATTTTGGAGTGGTATTAGGGTGACTAAGAGGAGTTGGGCCATGTTCATTACCTATTTTGAGGGATTATTTAACAAAATTATTTAGTGAAAATTCAATTACCAGTGGTGGTATTATTGGTATTGCAGTTTTTGGTAAATGTTGGATTTTATTTTACGTTCAATGATTAACTTTTTATGTGGTATTATAATATTTGGATTCTTTACTCATTTCTTGGAATGGAATAGAAGGTGATTATACAAGAATAATTCTAAGACCTCATGAATTTTGTGAAATTCGTCATTTTAGGAATGAATGGGGATGGAGTTTCTGGGTCAATTGTTTAAATGAAAATTATTTTCAATACATTTGTAATTTAATCAAAATGGTGTATAATGATATATTTAATTGTGTAATAATAATTCTAATTATAGAAATTGATATGGTTTAAATGCATTTCTAATGGGATATTTTGAAATATTGGAATGGTTTAACCTGTATTAACCATGACCCAAGGAAGGGATGTTGTATGGTTCTGATAATAAATTGGTTTTGACCGTGTAGTGGGTATGGGAGATCGTATATTATAGATTTATATGAATTGATATTTTTATGATGTTTTATGTTTCATATTACATGTGTCTGGTATTTTATTGAAATCCCTCCATGAAAAATCTTATTGATAGGATGACCAAAGGACATTGTATGAAATAATCCTACAGTAGTAGAAGAAATGGATTTAATAGTTTGGGTGAAGGATACAGAGAGTATTTCCATTATAAAATTTATTTCCTTATGCAACTTATGGAAAGATACACAAGTAGGGTTGTTCATAGTATGCCTGTCTTGAAACGAGAATTACTATTAAAGAACCCTATGATATTTAACATAGATGGTTGAATTGTGGTTTCCTTGTTATCTATTGAGTATATCAAGATGATTCTTGATCATTTAAAAACCCATTATAATAAGAGATTAAAGATAATGACTTATATTTTACAAGGTCAAGAAAATTTGTACTGGAAAATTTAGACATTAGATGAGTAGTTATATGGTATAATATAGAATGACTTATATGAAAATTTATTAGAGAACTTTTACCCTGTGAGAATCTAGAAAGAGAGGGAAGGTGATATTATTCAGTTGTCAAAGAAGAGTTTTTCCATTATGGACAATGCATGTCACATTATTGATTTGTAGTGATTTTTTATAGTATTGGAAGGAAATGAGAAAACAATGAAGACATTTTTTTGGTATGGGTGAAATTTGATATTATGTTCTAAGTTTACATCTTTAGGCTAAAGAATTTTTTTATGTGGTCTATTAGGCTCTCATATTTTAAGGGATATTGTTGGAGTAATCCTATGAAGTGATGTTGTTTTCTTCGGGATGAACATGAGGTATGTATTCTATGATCAGGAAGATGCACAATAAGAATATAAGCTAGGGAAATATAAATAATAGTGTCATATTTATGGATTAGTTACTCATGGTGTAAACATATATAATTCCACCTTTTTATTTGTCAAGATACATTCAGAACTAGTGTTTCAGACCACGAGTTTAATGTTTATCATGTTCTATGATGGGTTACTTGAAAATTTATTTTGATAACCCTCAAATGATGGGAACAGATAGAGGAACTAGGTAGAGTCAGATTATAAGAGGTGGGACTTCTAGCAAATATCAGTTAGGAAATTGGTGGTCTTCTGGCCATGATGGTGAATATAGTGTGTATGGATGTTCCTTTTTAACAAAGGTATTTAGCATTAATTTTTCAATTGTAATACATTAAATTTTTATATTAATGATTTACAATCATTCCATGGAGGTCTTGTGAGAATCTAAGGATCATTTGAATATTGGAGCTCTAAATTGGGGAAACAATTGGCCTCATGGTTTGTATACAACAATGTGACCCCGGCAGTATGATTGTGCGGCCAGTTGTAGACATCAAAAGAACCAATTTTCATGATCTTTTCCTAGTTAATTAAACTATGTTCCAAAACATTCATGTTTCCCCTTACATATATTACATTGTGAATTGTTTCATGTATGGTGTGCAATCCATGTTCCTAAACCATGTAGTTTGGTTTTTTTGGTCAAATGTCAAATTCTCCAATCATTTAACGTATTAATATTTTTCCTCGATTTCCATCTCCCTCAGATAGACTAAAACTCTCATCTCTTCCACTTTGGAGCTAAAGAACACCTATTATTGTAATTTGGAAAGATTATTCTTTATCTTCCATTTATCAATCCATCAGAAGATAAATATCTCCATTGGTATGCCCTCTTAGTATCTAAAATCTCATTAAGGATTTTCATTACTTCTATTATGCTATTTAGATGTAGGATCACTTTCCATATTTTAAATAATGTGACTATTTCTCATATCGCTTCCAACCTACGTTAAATGTGAGGATGGTATGAAATGAGCAGTCATCTACGACCATCAATTAGGTGTTCATGTTTCTTTCCCTTTAAATTTAGAAAGATTCGTAATTGTATCATTATTCCATTTTCTGGAATTTTCCATTAATAGATATTATATTGATTCCTTCTTGTCTAATAAACTATTTAACCTAGATACATTTATATTCATAAATTTTAGGTGGATTAAATCATGTTCATAGTTTTTATGGTCACCCCATAGGTTTTCCACTATGAAGTGACAATTTTTTGTGAATTGGTACAAGTTTCCCATAACAAAATTTTTCTTTTGGATTGGATTAAAAATTTTAATTCCATTAGTATATGTCTATTATAAGTGACCCAGGAAACAGCTTAGGTGATTGAACCTTTTACAGCTAGAATTTCCCAAGTGATCAATTTCCAAAATGAACATATCATCCTCTAAATGACCCTTGCGTTTATAAGTGGTTTTCCTTATATTAAATAAATTAATGTATTTTTCTGGATCAATGGATTTATTGATATTGATTATGAAATTTGGTGGAAACCATTTACTAAATAGACCATGACACATATCAATATACACATGATCCTATTAAATGAATTGGTTATCTTTTGGTAAATTTGAATGCATTTTTTTAATAATTGGTTAATACTTTATGGGATGGTATGAAAATTACCTTTTTTATACTTATAATAATTCTCATTAGTAATTTAAATTAATTAATTGTAATTGAACATGATTAATTTAATTTCTCAAGAGGTTTCACCTTATGTAATATGTAATAAATGAGTATGCATCTTTTATATTTATTGTTGATATGAAATAATGTATGGGAGGAAATTCCCCATGAATGTTATATTATAATATTCCTTTACATATTATAAGACACAATGTTATGGTACTTGTTGAGAATGAAGCTATCACACTCCTGTTCATCAGTTGTTGATAATGGAATCTTGCATTAGTGATAAGATTTGGATGATGGAATTTATGTGCCTCGTACTCTAATTATAGTATTTCCATGGTTCCCAAATACCCATCAACAGTTCTCTAGAATGATGTATCTCACTCTTCTTGGGATTTAGGGAATGTAACATATTTTATGATATTTTGGGCTCATTAGAGTGGATGTGGATTCATGAGTTATGCCCTAGTACAATCTAGCACTATAATTCTATGTACATGTCCATTTGGAATCCATGACCTCTTTGATCAATTAGGTGGATGCATTATAGAAGTCATATGTGTATATATATATATGAATTATTAGTATTTATATATATATATATAGATTCTTGATCTAATAGATTTATAGCCTTGAGATGAATGAGTTAGACCCACCAGGTATCCTTTAGGAACCTGATTGCTTGGTTATTTATTTATTGAGAATTACTTTAACTTCCTACCTATAAATGAACAATGTTTTGTTAAAATAACTACTAGGATTACACATAGACTTCATTGGTGGTGGCCAACTGAGATTCGTATGACACATCATACTCAAGTTACTTTGGTATAGGAGAATACTATCTTTTAATAGGCATTGATAAAGGTAATGGTCCTATTACAGGTGGATGATATGATTAGTTTGATCTTAGGAGAAGAGGATAAGGCGTAGGCTCGAGATGATTATGGAGTTTTTTTCCTTTTGTTATTGGAGATTATATAGAATGATGTTCATAAATATTCCATTTTTATTTTATATATCCATTCATCATGTATCATAAACTACCATAGAATATTTTCCTTATTTATTCAGTTTTTTGTTTTTCTTATACTATTCATTGATTCTGATTATTTATATTATTATATAATTGATTGTCTCTACCTTCATCCCTTATGGTAACATGAAATGAGGGTATACCATCATCTATGTACCACCTTTACACCCTTTTATCTAGTTGGTAGACTATGGCATACATGAAGGCACGCTTGAGAGCATGTGAGGCATCGACATGGGGATAGGCTTATATGGATATCAGATCAGGATGTTACAATGTGGTATCAATGGAGGTACCTTTATTTCATACCTATTTTAAGACAATATATTAGAGATTGGTACTTCCTTGGAGTTGGACATTATCCAATCTTGGTCTTCACATAACCATGTTTGGGGTAAAGGCCATGTTACCAGAAAAAAAATCATTGATCATCATTTTCCAATTAATATAGATATACTTTCACCGTTGGGAGACTCACTAGAGTTTTGATGTCATTGATATTGTGTTATTGGAACGTTTATTTATTTTCTATGGCCTAATTAAATGGGGGAAATGCATTACATTTATAATTTTCCTGACAAAAAGATTTATTGGCCATGCATTTCTCCATGTCACATCTATTTTATGCATGCATGTTTCTATATCATAATGATTGTGTCATGACATATATTGAATAATGATGATTCTTATTAGAGGTTAGGAAACATAATTGGCACTTAATGTGCCATCCTAAACCTAATAGTGTTTTCCTAAATAGGTTAAAGTATAAAACTTAAACATTAAATGATGTCACATTGAGATATGGACCATCGATCACACGAGATGGAACATGTTATAGTTTTAGTTTTGTGGATTCCATGTTTGGTTCATAAGGATTTTAGTACATTAAGGATTTAAAATATAAAACCATTTAATTAAACCACATGACATGGATAAGTATACAAAATGATGAAATCTAAAATAAATATGAATTACAAAGAATTAACCATCATCTTGTATATGTCTGATATATTGGCTTGTCCCTGAACCTGACCTTAATAATTGGTGGTGGGTATCCCTTGTTTTATTATAGAGTTTTATGGTTTGTTCTACCATCTTGAACTGGATTTTGAAGAATGAAGAGAGGTGTGGCTATTTATAATAGGAAGTATTTTCTCCTTTCCATGTTTTCATATCTTAAATTATTATACATTCTTAAATATATTATGTAGAATTCATTTGGATTTTTAATGTAATTCATTCATGAAATCCTCATGTCGTTTTCCCTAAATGCAGTGGAGACTGTGAATGTGATGTGGCATGAGATGAGGCACCAGATATTCCTCCTATAGAGACACATGTTTCACCTCTTCTTATTCTAGAAATAGGACATGACACCCAATTCATGAGGGTTTTCTTTGTGTTTTACAGAGTTTGGAAGGGGGTATTTCTTACTTCCCAAAGAATGTAATTGTTGAATCTTGATATTTAGTATATGAATCCTTCTACGTTTTATGGTATGGACGAATTAATGTTTTAGTGTCTTGGAATTAAATAATACAATATATATTTGAGAATCTAGAGACACATATAGATATTAGGGTCATGATAGTTGTTTACATGTTTCATGATTACTCTAAGAGGTGGTGGGATGCTATCTCCCATACAGATCAAAATTATAACATGGTATGTGATTATTTTTTAACCATCTTCTTTGACTAATTCTATACCCATACATTGAGGGATGTTGGAGCTTGAGAATTCATGATCCTGTAGTAGGTGAGAAATTTAGTTGTCGAATACTCTACCGATTTCAAAAAACTATATTGGTTCACTCCTACTCTAGAAACTGATATCATATGTACAAAATGAATTTTTAAGATTTTTTTGGCTTATTCTATATGTTTATAGGTCAACCTATTCACGTTGAAAAACATTTTAGAAATCATCATCTATTCTCTAATTATGTGGTGGAACTTGAGGGATATTGATGGTGTGAGTAAGGGTGGTTAGGCACCAGGAGTTTTGAGTGGTTCATCTTCTATGTACAAGTGGGTCTTTGAGACTACTTACTGAGGAATAAGTAGTTTGGATCCTCATGAATGGAGATTTGTAATATTCCACCAATTTGAGAAGTTAGGACACTCTAGTATCAATGTCTACATGATCCAGTGGAGTACAGAGGATGTGGGATAATGGGATGTCTCCATTGTTTCTACAATACATTCCATGCAATTCCTAGTGAGAAGAGATCAGAAACAACACTTTAGTCTGGAGTTGGGATAGAATGTTCCTGAAAGAATGGAATATAGAATACCAAAGGTAAATTAGGATGAGGTGGAGGACGAGGTCAAGCCAATCAGAAAAATTATTCTCATCACCAAAAGAGATGGATTGCTCAGGGTAGTCGAGTGGTGAATCAGAGACATGATATATGCCAGTTATAGGCATTATAGCCTTTTTGATTAGATATTAGTTCCATTCATTATAATGTTCAATGTTATATTCTAGTTTCCTCCACTTTACTTTACCTTCTGTTTTATAATGGTGCATCTCACATTTTTATATCTGATAAAAATGGGATGTCAGGTCCTTGATACTGAGCACTTCTATGGTTTCTTGATTCTAGATTCACCATTATTAATCCATTAATAAGGTGTAAATAATTTTAAGGACTACCCCATGAGATAGTTGGTCATATTTTTTTTGTGGAATTTGTACATCCTATACATGATGGGCTTTTACGAATAGTTGGGGTGGACTGGTTAGTTCCCTAATGAGATCATAGAGAATACTATCATTGGAGGGTGAATTTTACATCATTACAGGGCATTAGTATAATTCATATTGGTGAATGGGATGCCATGATTTTTGATCAAGACCTAAGAAGTGGAGGCTGGGTATTGTGACAAATATGGTCTCCCACATTTTCCTTAATGATCAAGGGTTTAAAAAACAATTTTCCTTCATGTACTAGAGTTTCACATATACGTATTTTTTTGATGACTTCACATTTCTACATCATTTGTGATATGTAGTATTTACTATTGATCGGGTTCTAGGAGCATCACCAGGGACCATTACCCATTATTGGAGGGAACCTCTGTAGTATCTATAGCTCAATAAGTAGTTGGATGATCTAGATCCTAATGGTTTTATACAACCTAGTACTTCTCTTTGGGGTTTACAAGTTCATTTATCCAATAATTTAGATGATACCCATAGGATCTCTGTGGTTTCCATAATTGGAATCATGTCACCATGAATAATAGATATCCACTTCTTATAATAGTAGACATATTTTGATCAACCATGATGATAAATTGTTCCATAAATGAAATATCTAGGGTTTGGCTATCATCACATGTATATCATGATTTTAGACATAACTTTAAATTATTTAAGGAGAAGGTATGGTATTTATGAGTACAAGTTATACCATTCAGATTCATGAATGAACCTACTATTTTTATGAATCTTAAAAATCAGGTTTTCCACCAGCATCTAATTCATTCATTGAAGTATTCGTTGATGATATCTAAGTGTATGAAGACACCATATATGGCCTTGAAAACCATATCATTATGAATACATTAAGATATCATTATCATTATGATAATCTTAGTAAGATTCACTTTTGGATCAACACATACCACCTTATTGGTCATATTGTCGATGAGTTAGGGGGTTCAATAGATCCATTGAATGTTAGGGATATAGTCTCTTGGGAGAATCCAAATAACATATCTGACACTTTCTATTTCTTAATGATTTATAGATAGTATAGATTCTTCATCTAAGATTTATCACACCTTGCAGAGACACTTACGAGATTGAAAAACAAGGGTTTGAAATTCATACGGTTGGAATCCTATTGAGTATTTTTTTCAGGAGTTGAAGGGAAGACCAACATCAATTTCAATATAGATTATTCCAGATCCATTCATGATCAATAATTTTTACTATGACACATCATGTAGTAGGCTTAGTGTGGTTCTATTTCATGATTAGTGAGTCATCCTATACAAGTCTCATTAGTTCATTCCTCATGAATGGAACTACCAGACCCACGATCCTGAGATCAAAGCTATTGTTCTTTCATTAGGATACTGGAGAAACTATCTACATTGAGAGAAATTTTTTTGTTCACCAATAAAAAAATCATGAATTACAATTAAACATAGTGGGATCTCAATCTCAGATAATGTAGGTTGTTTGAGTACCTACAACAGTTTGATTTCAAACATCCCTACACACATGGTAAAGGGAACTCTGTAGAAGATGAATTGATTTGAAAGACTGAGACACATATGGTTTAGTAATCTAGAAATGAATGTATATTTATAATCTTATTCATATTGATTCATATTTTGTTTCATGGGAACCACGGTCAGATAAACATCTTAGCCTTTACTGAGAAATCTACTCTTCAAAATGAGACATTTATTTGTTCCCAAATTACTTTTCCTATGGAAAATAGTTATAGATAATGAACTATCTTCATATTGGTTCGTGGATAGTGGTGATAAAATATAATAATGCTGATGTGTATGGGTCCTAGAAGACATGAAAGGGGAGAATATATGGGATTTTCAAGCCTCAAAATGGGTGGTTCAACTTGGTGTCACCCAAATGTGTTGTGATATATGTGTCTAATATTTTTAGTCATTTATGAGATGTGATATTTCTGCCTTCATCCCCAAGTGTTTCACCTATTAGTAGGTGAAAGTGGAGCATCAAATTTTGGCATGGAATATTCAGAAATTTTCAATTCCCCGGTGGATATGAGATGATGTTTCCACAGTCTTCGTGACTAGTTTACCTAGATGACCTTTTGGAAATGATAAAGTGTTTGATTTTGTATGACTTATAAATAATGTCACACATTTTTTACCTATTTTGAAGACTATCAAGGTGGATGTCCTAGAAATGTTGTATGTTATATTGGTTTTACCTATTCCTGGAAATACTGGATATATCGTCTCTAATAGAGGTTCTCATTTTACATCAAAATTCTAGAAAGGGTTTCAAAATGACATCATTATGTAGGTATTTATGATCGTGACATATCACTAATAGACTGATTGACAGAAGAAGCTAAGAATTCATGTTCTCGAAGACATGTTATGTGGATGCATCTTTTACTTTGGGGATTCATGGGAGAAGAACATTCCCCTAATTGAAATTTCATATAAAAACATATTTTGGGATATAGTAAAGATAGATTATTATGATTCCTTATATGGATGGTCATTATGATCACCTTTGATATAGGAATAGGTAGGGGAAGTAGGTATGCATGGAAGATATCTCCTTCTAGAGACTATAGAGAATGTACAACCAATCAGAATGTTGATTTTGACAACTTAGTGTGGACAACAGTCTTATGACAATAGATATCCATGAACACTTCATTTTGATGTTGGAAACTGGGTATTCTTGTGAGTCTCGCTCAGGTAAGGTCATAAATGCACCCAGAAGAAGGGTAGTCATTTACTAAGGTTCATTGGACACTTCATGGATGTGAAAAGGATCAGACCTATTGATTTTCAGTTGGAACATCTTTAAAGAAAATGATCCATGGATGATGTCTTTTAGATATATCATATTTGCATATACTAACCATACCCAACTCATATCTTTCATCTTGATGATTTCAAGCTAAATATGGATGCTTACTTCTAGGAGTATACCATTATTATTTTTGATTAAACCATGAAGACACTATGAAGAAGGTTTGTTCCTCTTGTATGGGTGTTATGGTAGCATGTCCGAGTACATGATATGATATGGGGTTGGGAATCTCATATATTTTATCAATGGTAGGAAATAATTACTAACCTCACCTATTTAGCCTAATAAGCCCAACTCATGGATGAGTTTCTTTACAGAGGGGAGGTTGTAATTACACTGCTATATAATGATGGTACAAATCATTAGTCTTTCAATTTGAATATCATAAGTGGACAAAATAAGGATATATAATCATGTCATGAAATACTCATGGTAGTTTGGGGCTCATTCAGATAATGGATCTCTAAAATGGGGAACACAGACTAGGAAACATATTTTGTCTACAATTGTGTGACCTAGGGAGCATGATTGTGCGGCCAGTCGGAGACATGGGACAAGGACCATATGCATGTCATTCACAAGGTTAGTCAACCTATTTGACCTTGGGGGAATGAATCTATGGAATTTTATCAACCTAACATATAGACTACTTTACTGGTCTTCACATAGTTAGTCAAATTTTGTAACAAAATATCTGGGGTCCGTCTTCTATATATTAGACTATGCATGGTTGGAATACAGTTTAAAAAAACACACATCTAAACCATGCGTTTTGGTTTTTGGGATAAAATTTTGATTTTTGCAAAAATTAAACAATAATGATAATTTATCCCTTATATTCATTCTCTAGTAGACTAGAAACCTCCTTTCTTCATAATTGAATCTAAAATACACCAACTCAAGGTAATGATATGGATTTTTTATCCGGTGTAAGATTCTTGATCTTGCAGAAGATATAAATGTGTCGCAGTGTGATCTCCTAGTCTCTCATCACCTATCGAGGTTTTTATTCACATCCATAAAACTATTTAGAAATAGGCTCATTCATAATATTTTCAAGGCATTGGACCTTTTCTCATTTCTCTTACAACCTTCATCAAATCTAAGGATGATATAAAGCGATCAGTCATCTACGGCCTTGAGGAAGTAAGTCACATGGTTTTCCATTTGAATAATGTTTGTTTCTTAATTATGTCATCATTCCTTATTTCAGACATTTTCAATAATCTCTATAAAATTGACTCTTCATGTAAAATAAAACACTACACCTAGAAAAAAAATTATTTATCCATGTTAGCTAGATTAGATAAATTATAATTCTTATATGGGAACCCATTAGTCTGCCACTTAGAATTTTCCATTTTTCACAATTTTGTCAATTTACACAAAACATAAGTTATCTTTTGGATTGGTTTCTAATTGTAAATTCCAGTAATATATGAGTATTATAAGTGATTTAAGGCACCTCATAGGTACTTGAACCATTTATAGTTGTAATTACCCAAGTAGGATATTGCATTAATGAACATGTCATCCTATAAATGACCGTTGATCTTTATAAGCGGTATTTCCATTTTTTATATGAATTGATGTCATTAGTAATAGTGAAAAGATTTTATGATATGTATTATGCATAATGGTGGAAACATTTGATGGAATTGACCATAAAACCTACCAATTGACACTTGAGCTCATTAAATGAATTTTTCATCTTTTCGAAAATTAAATTAATTGGTTAAAATGAAATGGTTAATGCTTGAGGGGATAGTATGAACATTACCCTATTTTCACATAAATTAATTCTCATTGAAAATGAAAATGATTTAATTTTAATTGAACATTTATAATTTATTTTCATTGGTGTTATTACCTTATGAAATATGTCATAAATAATAACGCCTCTTCTATATAAATGAAAAATAAGAAACAAATGTATGGGATGTAATGGCCCATGATATTTGTATTATAAAATGAATTTATAGAGGCTAATAGATGATGGTAAGAGACTTGTTGACCATAGATAAATCGCATTCCCTAATACTAGGTGTTGATCATGGTGTCTCAAACCGGTGATATGATATCGTCGATGGGTTTTATTAGCCATATACCATGATTAGAGTGTTTCAATGGCATCTCAATCCCATGTTTAGTGTTGTAGAATGAAATATCTAAATCTTCATGGTATGTATGTCATATACCCTATTTTATGATACTATAGGCTCCTTATTCAAGATGTGGATTCCTGAGTTAGAGCCTGGTCCAATTCAGTACTAGTATTCCATGTATATAGCCATTAGACATATACACGCACTTGGATCATATAGTTGGATGATATATAGAACTAATATATATGTTTGGGTTTGTAAACTATTAATATTTATATATATAGTGAATTTAGGAGATAGAAATTTCATCCATGAGCTCATGTAGGAAGACCCATGAGGTTTCCTTTATAAACTTGAGCAGGTGGTTATTTATTTATTCTTTCATTCATTACATTTATTCTTATACATGTACACTCTTTAGTTATAAGAATTACTAAGATTACAAGTAGAAAACATTTTTGGTGACATACTATTATTTTTATCTCACACCCTACTCAGGATACCATTGGTACTCAAGAAGAATATCTTCATACATGTATTGATAAGGGAAAAGACTCTACTATAGGTTGTTGATATGACTACATAGTTAAAGCTTGGGTTCAAAGGATCAGGCATAAGATCAATATGATTATGGAGATGTTTCCTTTTTTTATTTTTTTAGTTTTTATATCATGATTTACTTACATATTCCTTTTCATTATATAATTCCATGCATCATGTATCTGGTACAACCTTAGAGGCCTTTTGTTATTTATCCAATTATCTGATATACTTCGATAGTTCCTTTATTCTGATTGTTTCTATTATTCTTCCACTATTGATTATATCAATTTTTATCCATTGTAATACTCAAACATGATGTTACTGTCTCCCCATTATACCACCTTTTCACCCTCGTGGTTAGTCAGCAGCCTCTGGCTTATGGGGAGGTGCAATTAAGGACACGTGACCCACCTATATAGGGTTCGACATAAGTGGAACCTATGTTAGGACATTACATGATGGAAGTTGTACATTAAGGGAAGATATACCATTTTAGTAGTGTGTTGTAGATCAGGACACATAGACTCTAACACAAGGAAGAGGGGAAGGATAATTTCATATAGTTTATCCATTACTTGGGGATAGTGAAGCTAGAACATCGACAGTAATATGTATTATTCATGTATATTCAATTATTTTTAAGTAATTATTTAACACATGATCCTCTCATTATTTATATCTTCATAACATGTGAATTTTTTTATTTTGATGGTGGAGTTTGTGAGTAGAATATTTATGATCTACACACCATTGGGGGTATGGTGGATGTAAATTTATTTAGTAATGGGGTTTTCTCTCAATATTGGGGAGAAAATTTTCCATTGGGATATTTTAATACCTATAATATTGAGATTCAACTTGATATTTGTTATGGGTTTTCTAGTATAATATTGATAATATAAAGATTTCTACCATAGTTGAGACCCTACAGGACAAAAGGCTATTTGTGACGGTAAATTTCTAATAGGATCGTATCACAAAAGATCGTTTGAAAGAGGGTTCTTTCACAAATAAACTGTTGCAGAAAAGGGCGTAACCAATATGGCCTTTTTCGATAGTCCATTGCAAAAAATTAATTATTTGCGACGGGCAATGGTACGGTCGAAAATATTTTCTGTGAGTTTTTTAAAAAACCTATTGTGATGGGTTGGCCACCCATCACAAATAGTTTTTCCAATTTTTAAAAAACCTTTTGCGACGGACCGTCACAATTAGTATTTATGACGTGCCCGTATCAAAAATTGGGAAAAAATAAAAAATAATAAAAATATAATATTAATACAAATGTAATAATAATATTAATATTAATAGAATAAAATTACTTATAAAATAATAGTAGTAATAATAATAATATTGTATTAATATAAATGAAATAATAACATTAATATTAGTAAATAAAAAGTGTTATTAAAAAATAAATAAAAAAATAAAAAAATAATTATTAATATTAATGAAAAAATAACATTAATAGTAGTAATATAATAAAACCCCTAGTATTCGCAAAAATAAATAAAAATTATTAATTAAAAAAATTTATAAATATATTAAAAAATCAAGGAAATAATAAGAAATGTAATATTCGTAGTAATATAAAAAATGCACTATTTAAAAAATTAAATAGATTATATTATAAAAAATTAAATTCAAATGTTTCATTATAAAATAAAACATATCACTAAGGGGGTCATCTAGAGGAGCTGGAAGAGATTGAGGAGGGAACTCTATCCCTAAACTATGGGCCAGACATTGCGTGTACTCCATATTCTCCTCCTCCTGTTGATGCAGCCATCGACACATCCCATCTTGTATCTTCTGCTCATGTTACTGCTGTCATAGGAACTCTTCTTGTCGTGGTTGTTGCCACTAACGCATCTCCTCTTTCTTAATACACAATATCTCTTTAATCACACTTTGAACTCATAGCTGCTGCTGATAGCGTGTATTAGAAGATCATGAATCTCCAATAGATTCTCTCGATCTAGATGTTGACATCATAGAGGTTCCATTAAAACTCCGTAAAGGTCAATCGAGATCCGATACCAACAACTCGGCCTTTCTCAAAGACATATCAGGTCGCCTGTATGCATGTTGCCTCATTAAATGGGTGGGAACTGGTCTTAACATCAGTCTCGATCTGACTCTCACTATGTGTTTGAGATGTCACATCCTAATATGAATCATTCAATTTAAATTTAAAATTAAAATAGTTAAATATTTATTTGTAGATAAATTTAAATGTCAACAAAATTATACTGACCACAATCTAGCACTGGAGAGAACCTCTAATCTCTCTAGTGCCTAGATCACTACACATCCTCCCATAAATGTCGAAATCTATAATATCAGTCTCTGAGACTACTTATATGAATATCAAATAAACCATTTACATGTATTTTTTATTTTAAATATTTAAAAAATATACTCACCATATGCTCCTTGTGCGTACTAAATGCGAATATACGAACTCAATGTGTCACCTCTTATCTCCCTTAACATTGCCGACCTACTGATGATATACTCTAAAAATTTATACTCAACCAGGGTGTACATAATCCATCATGAAAATGGTATGAAATATAATCTGCTCAGAGGATGTAATAGGTCCTTTCAATCTCTGTCACTCCTGCTTTCGCCATTTCATTTCTTTTCAAATTGTGAAAAACAAATATGTGCAGCGCAGATGTATAGCTCTCTTCCATGCCTTCCAGATAGCCACATTCATTCTCTCACTAATGGGTTACCATAAACCCTACAGATAATTTTTAATATCATTTTATTAATTAAATTTATTTCAAAATTAATATTATTTATATACGTACCACCTAATTCTCAAACATGCAGTGCTCAACATATATGAGAATCTGGTCCCGTGATACTCATGCATAAGAAAAATAATTATGAAATATAGAACTCCACTATTCAAGAGCTATATGTGTAAAGATGTGAAATAATACAACAATTAGACAAACAATTATAATATAAATTAATTAATTAAAACTAACTAATATAAAAAGGTAAGAATACCTCTTCATAAGTGGATCAAACCCAAGGCATGTGCATCACTCAAGAATAGGGTCGAGTTTCTTCAACCAAGCAAGACCACACCCCCTCTGTGGGTTCACTGAACTATTAATAGTCTGAGGGTTAGAGGATTTCAAATCCTTATTATCCAATGGTAGATCAGTGTCTGGTAATAGACGATATGATCCTCGTCCATCAGAAACACAAAATAATTATTGTCAGCAAACATCTTAAAACAACTGTTATATATATATATATATATATATTATGAATATAAATAGCATTTAACTATGTCAATTTCCTTATTAATATTCATCTTAACAGATTTCTAGGTCAATATCTTAATCTTCCTCCTCAACATCATAAATTTTCAAATTAGTTTCAGTTTGATCATCGCTTGTCATTTGAAATTTATTTGATACATCATTGACATCATCATCACCATTGGCTCTAAACTGTGGGTCATAATCAACAATATTTCTGTCATTTTTAGAAAATGATGGATTTGGAGTAGTCTCATGAAAGATTTAAATCCCTCCAACTTTAGTGGAACCACATTCACATTCAGTAAACTCATTCTCTTGACATTAAATTTTTATAATGCTCCCCCAATCACCCTACTCTCTTACAGTTTCCAAGTAATTTGATTAATAAATTTGATGTTCTTGATGAGTCAATAATAATGGTTGATTTAATGTAAGAAGACATTTATATCTAATAATAATGATTAAATATATCATATTAACACATAAGCCTCTCTCAATATCCATAAACTGAAATTAAAACATCGTTATGTAATTTTTTCCTATATAAGACAGTTAAATAATTTCTTCCAACATGCCATAAAAGTAAATATGAGTTTCTCTATGATGAGATACTCTCAAGAAAACACCACTATTAATTATTTTTGGTTCCCCATATGCATGAGTCTGTAATCAAAAACCATTCGCCACATATGTATTATAAGATTTAACTATTTTGGATGGTGGGTTTCATAATACACACAATCAATTGTCAATTTTATTAGCATGTTGAGATACCTGAAAACATTTAAACCAATTACCATTAAAACATGTATTTAAATGATTTTATACATTAAATCAATAATAATTTATGTTACCACTTTTTGAAACCAGTAGGAAATATTTTTTGACAACATTCTTCAAGATAATCTGTTATAATATGGGGAAACTATTTCTTTATATGATTATCATATAACCTAAAAATAGAATAAGATTAATTTACTATTAAAGAAATTATAGAATAAGTGATATGAAAACTCACAGAACAAATGTGGAAATTTCTTCATTGTTGAGAAAAATATATGTAATGCTCTATGATGTTCATCGTCTGAATGACGTCTTTCATGAACTCCACCGAATCAATGTTTCGGCTAATTGAAAATGGATAATTGATTTCTCATTTCATCGTTAACATTTACCTCATTACATCACATATAGTTGTGTTGTGAGGGATAATCCTATTGAATGTAATTAGAACAGAAAAATAAAATTTCCTCTTGGAAATAAGCTTATGTAATTGAGCATTCAACTGATGCTTTGTTACATTCTATTTTCTTAAATTTCTGCATGTATCTCTCGAATGGGTACATCCATTATAATTATACTATACCTCAACATATTGCTTCATGTGGAAAATGTAATATAAAATAATCCATTTTGTTAAACAAATCTAACAAGATGATTTTTTCTAGATGAAATAAAAATTAAACAACCACATCTTGTATTTTTCTTACTGCATCGTAGTATGTTTTCGATAAAAAAATTTCTCAAAAAAATATGACATGTTTTTTAGCACATCCCAAATCATTGGATTCATCAAACTTATTAATCCAATCAATAGATGTATTTCTATTAAAACTTAATATTCATGACTTTTCAATCTTGTAATATGACTATTTGTAACATATTTTACCAAATTAGAATCATAACCATCAAGAAGTATCAAATATGTAATCTACAGTAAAATTATTAGTATCTTATCTAAAACTATTTTCACCCTGTTGATATGGAAAAATATAATATGGTTTAAAACCAAAACCCAATAAATGACGTCATATTTTGTTAAATGTGTCATATGTCCTCAGACCATATTTATTAAAAGTACACTTAATTTTCCTTTATTAAACAAATTTGGGTTTTGATGATGCAAATGATTAGAAAGCTTGAGCTCCCCCAATACGTATAGGATTTAAACCAGATCCAATTAGATTCCAGTTTTGATTTATTCGAGTAAGAACATCGAATAATGATTATTTCCAACTTCCTTGTTCTATATTTTCCGAAATAAATATGAAATAAATAGTTATTTTGTATAACTAGAAATAATATTAACACTATCCAAAAAAGAGACTCCAATTAAGATCCAATTTCTATCAATGTATAATAATTTATATTATTTTATAATTATTTATACTATTTTTAAAAGATTTATAATAATATACACAAATTTATAAAAAATTACACTTATTAACAATAATTATTATTAATTAAAAATATTTTGTACTAATAATTGTTAATTAATAAAATCACAATTTCCAACAGATTGGCTGCATCTCTTTTTCCAGACTACTCATCCGCTTGCAAGATTCTCAGACAAAAAACACTATTAAAAGTCTGCCCATACGTATGAGTAACCATAATCTTATACATGAGGATGGGGAGCAGAGAGGCATCATCGTGATGCTCCCCATTCTCGCGCATACAAAAATTGATATCAGTACCTCAGAGCATACTTTTAATAATAATTTCAGTCATAGAACATTCACGGATATGAGACGTTTGGAAAAAGATCCTATTTTTTAATGGGTCACATCATTGAAAATTTATATGACTAAAATCACTATGAAAAAACATCTCCGACTTACATCGGATCATATTTTTCATACATATGTTAGTGGGAGAATGTTTCAAGGAGCATAGGAATTGATCAAAAAATAGCTCCAATCCACAAGAAATTATGGCAGATTATCCATATGTAATTGAATTTCTTTCAATTTGTTACTAATTATTACTAATTATTACTAATTATTTCAAATTATAACTAATTACTACTAATTAATCCTAATTATTATTAGTTAATCCTAATTAATCTCAATTAATCCTGATTAAACCTAATTATTATTAATTTAACCTAATCAATCCTAATTCATACTAATTGTTCCTAATTTTTACAAATTGAACCCAATTGTTCTTAGTTCATCTTAATTATTACTACTTAATCCAAATTGTTCTCAATTATCAGTAATTGTTAATAATTAATCTTAAATAATCCAAATAAATCATATGTATTACTAATTATTACTAATTATTACTAATTAACACTAACTACGACTAATAAATTATAATTTATCTATATATCACCTAATAAAACTAAATAAATCCCAATTCATCATCATTATTACTAATTATTACTTATTATTACTTGTTATAACTTATTATTACTAATTATTACAAAATATTACTAATTATTACTAATTATTACTAATTATAACTATTTACCAGTAATTATAACTAACTATTTCTATTTATTTCTAATTATTACTTATTATTATTAACTATTACTATTTATTACTAATAATAACTAATTATTACTAATTATTACTATTTATTACTATTTATTACTAATTATTACTCTTCATATATAATTATTAATCATCTTTTATAATTATTAATAATTACTATTAATTAATCCTAATTAATTCAAAATATTACAAATTAATCCTAATTATTATTAGTTATAACTAGTTATTACTAATTATTGCTAATTATTTCAAATAATTTCTAATTATTGATAATTATTTCTATTTATTGCTAATTATTGATATTTATTTATATTTATTTCTATTTATTACTAATTATTACTTTTCACAACTTATTAGTACGTATAATTAAAAATTATTACTAATTATTATGAATTATTACTAATTATTCCTAATTATTATTAAGTAATCATAATTATTCCTAATTAATAATAATTACTAATTTTAATTAAAACTAATTTTTACTAATTATAGCTAATTGTTTCTAATTATTGTTAATTATATCTAATTATATCTAACTAATCCTAATTATTTCTAATTAAACCAAATTATTGCTAATTATTGCTAATTAATGCTAATTATTTGTAATTATTGATAATTATTACTAATTACTAATAAATATTACTAATTATTTATAATTATTACTAATTAATCCTAATTATAGCTAATTATTTCCAATTATTGCTAATTGTTCCTAATTATAGAAAATCATTGCTAATTATTTCTAATTATTGAAAATTATTTCCAATTATTCATAATTATTTATAATTATTCCAAATTAATCCAAATTAATTCTAATTATTGCTAATTATTAATAATTATTCCTAATTATTGCTAATTATTGAAAATTATTGCTAATTTTTTCTAATATTTTCTTATTATTTCTAATTATTTATAATTGTTTCTAATCATACTAATTATTACTAATTATTACTAATTATTACTAATTATTGCTAATTATTGCTAATTATTGATAAGTAATCCAAATTATTAGTAATTATTACTAATTAATCGTAATTATTATGAATTATTACTAAATATTATAATGTATTAGTAATTATTACAATTTATTTCAACTTATTATTAATATTGCAATTTATTAATAATTATTACTATTTATTTAAAATTATTACTAATTATTAGTAATTATTACTAATTCGTGCGAATTATTTCTAATTAATAATTACAAAAAATTATTCACAAAAATAATTATTGAAAAAAAATATCTATTCTAATTTAACTTAATTGCATCTAATTTACAAAAATATTAAATAATTATAAATAAAATAAGTTAACCAAACAATAAAAAACTAGATAAATACCTTGAAACTGAATTTTACAGAGTATAAAAGCTGCTGATTATGCTCTTATTTAAAAATGTAAACTATGATCAATTTTAGAAGAAAAAATTTCAAAAGAAAGAGAGTGAATTTGAGAGAGTAGAATGAGAGGGAAAACATAACGGGGTATATATAGGAATGATTATTTGCGATGAGATTATTTGTGACGGGTCCCGTCGCAAATGTCATTGTCCACATTAATTACGATTGTTCGATAAAAAGTAATTTGTGATGAGCCCCATCGCAAATGGGTACATGCAGACATATTATTTGAGGTGGGGAAGGAATCCCATCACAAATACTAAAAACTGGCGTTTTGCATTTGTGATGGGAATATGAAACTATTGCGAATTCCCTTCTCGTGATTTGGCACACATTTCACACCAATCCTTTTTATGGGTCCTTACCCCCTCCCCTGTCACAAATATCTATTTTTTATGATAGGACTATCAGCATGTCGCAAATAACCAGTCATAAAAGACAATTTTTTCTTTAGTGAGAGAGATTTACATCTCATGAGGGTAATAGTTATGTTAATTAGGGATAGTTGTGTGTCCATGAACCAAATTATGTACTAGTACATCATCAGATGGGGGAGCAGACTCTCCGTGTTTCATGTATTTTTTCTGGATAATGGGATTGTTTAGCAAGATGTATTTCTACCCATAGTTGACTAGTTGTCTGACAAAATTCCCGAGGACTTCTCAGGGATGCCACCTAAGAGGGATGATGACTTTACGATTGATCTCAAGCCTTGAGACAAACCAGTTTCTAATGACACCAATTTAGCTTTAAGACTATAAGACTCAACTATAAGTGTTTACGGATAAAGGATTTATCCAAACGTGTATGTCACCCTAGGGTTCATCAGTCTTGAAATCTATGAAAGGTAATGGGAATATGTGATTATGTGTTGATTATCGGAAGATAAACCAGATGATAGGGATGAAATTATATCATCTTACATGTATTGATGATCTATTTTACTAGTTTAGGGGAGCTTGTGTCATCTACAAGGTTAAAATAAGGTCAGTGTATCATTTGTTGTTAGTAAGAACTTTTGATGTACAAAAAATAGATTTTAGAAGATGGTATGGCCTATATGAGTTCATAGTAATGTTGTTCAAGCTGATGGATACATTAGTTATGTTTATATCATTGATTAAATGAATAATCCGGCCCTTCCTAGAATATTTATTCCTTGTTTTTTGGATGAAACCTGGGTGTACTACAATACACATGATGATTCTTCTAAACATCATGAAATCTACTTGAATAAATTAATGGAGAATTGAATATATTCCAAGATATCTATGTGTCTATTAAAGATCAACTAGATTCATTTAATGGGACACATAATCTCTAAGGGAGATGTGTTAGTGGACCTAGAGAATGACAATTCTTTGGTTTCATGGGAGCAAGCGACGATTGTTTTTGATATATGATCATTATGGGGTTGCAAGGTTATTATCGGAGGTTCATCGAGGAATTTTCTAAATTTGTATCACCACTCATGGGATTTAATAAAAAAGTTATTATTTTTTTAATGTTTTTAATCATGTGAGAATTCATTCCGATAGTTAATGAATATTTACATCTCTGCAACAATTTTTATCATACTCGAACCTGGAGAGGAGTATATCATTTTTGTGATGCGTTCGGGAAAATAATCTGAGTAGTGTTGATGTGGGGGGGAGTCAAGCTATAGAATATGAGATAATTTAGTTGAGGTCACATGAATATAATAACCCTTTTAATGATCTTGAGTTGGCTGTAGTGGTTTATTCCTTAAAGTGCTGGAGGTATTATCTACTGACAAAATTTTTATTATCTATACATACCACAAAAATTTAAATTATATCTATTCACTATGATATTTGAATTTTTGGTATTGGATGTGTGTTGAGTATATGATATACATTGATGTTTATCTTGCATATATTTCTAAGTGGGGAAACAATATTTTTGATGTTTTGAGCAGTGATACATAGACTCGGGCAATTTCGGAATCCAGTTTTACATGAAAAATGATGATCTTTCTGGTTGAGATACATATTTTGGTTTGACTAGGATAGGATTTGATGGCCCTCATGTCATTATCAGTGCGTTCTAGACATTTAAAACGGATCTAGGATTTGCAATTTTAAGATACATGGTTTTTGGAGTTGAGGGAAAGCCTTATAAGTAGGGACCCACCTTCCAATTGGACTATAGAGGCGGATGGAATCATCTATTTCTAAAATCATGTTGTTGTCCATATGAGTACTTGAGAGGATTTGATGAATTATATTCATGCCTCAATATCGGTGGGAATTCTATTTTTGACCGAAATATACAGTGACCTCTGTTAATAGTATTGGTGTTTTAGAATGAAAAAGGAGATAGAATGTTTCCTGACATGATGTTACACCTGCCTGCAGGTGAAGGCCGAGAATCAATAACCTGGTGGTTTACTATAACAATTTCTTATTCTATGATGGATGTGGGATGAAATTAATATGGGACTCATGGTATTTCATCCAAGGAATCCCTTGGATAATAATCCTACAGGGTTGATTGTGTAACTATTGGAAATGTAGCACATTTATTACAAATCCAGGACACATTCTTAGTGGATAATTTGGGAGACTTGAACATTTAAAAGATATCCCTTCTACATGTGGTGAAGTAGAGTATATTTTCCGACCATGACTATAATTTAACATATCACATATCTAATGTCATTCAGAAGAAACTTTGTAGATAGGTATTTCTGAGTATAAATTCCCACCCTCATAAAAATTGGAAGTATGAGTTTACTATACATGTATTGGAGGATATTCCATGGGAATATTTACTAGACATTGGTGGATCATCGGGGAAACACTTAGTGCCCATTTATTTCATCTATAAAAGTAGTTATCATGCCACTATTCAAATGGAATCATATGATAAACCTCACGGTAGGCCGTACAGGTCACCTATATTATAGATAGAGTATAAGGACCCGACCTTAAACATTACTTAATATTGAATTAAATGAATAATTCACATTGAGGATCTTTTCAGGTTTAGTGTTTTAGAGAATTAGAACATAATTATTACATCTCAAAAGATTAGAAAGTAGACACTTCTACAAAGTTTCCATAAATAAAAAAAACTCTTAAAAGAAACATGTCTAGTTCCATGTTTTAGATAGCATGACTTTCCTTGATCCCATCCTTGACCCTATTCATCTTTAAGTCATGTGTAAAAAATTTCAAAAACTTGGGATGAGTATAAAAAGTTAAGTAAGGGATATAAAAATATGGAAAGGAAACATGAGTACATGTATACATAAGAATCAATGAAATCATACTTTACTCATAAAACACATGCACTTTAACATACCTCATCAAATCATGAATAAAACATAGAAATCATAAGGCATAAAGGTAATTTGAGGCATTCATAACATTCTTACGTAGGGATTAACCCTCTTGGTTACGTTCGGAATACCCATAAAAATATATTCCCTAAATCTCTTCGGAGAAACCTTAACGTTTAACTCCTTCGCGTTACCCAATGCATTGGAGAGCTATATCGGGCTCACCCGCCCTTAGTTTATCACGGAACCACCCGTCTTCAAAAACAATGCCCAAGAACCATAACATAATCATAGAACATAACTTAAGCAAAAATTAAAGATAACATTCCCACATTGCAATAACAATATAACATTTTAAGATATTTAAATAATTAATCCATTCTAAAAACCATTTTCAAAACCATTTAAACCATTTAATAAAGATATTTTTGAATCAAAGTGTCACATACCACCTTGTAGCTTTTAACATTTTAAACCATTAATATACATATAAATAAATCCTCAAAACCATTTTTGAAACATTTATATTAATAAGAACAAATCATTAAAACATTTAAAGCGATATTTTGGTTAAACGGTTTTTACCAAAATTAGAGACACTTGAATACAATAATTGAGGAATAACATTTAATCTGAACTTCATAATATCATGAGAAGAAATGGATTCATGATACAATATTCCAAAAGACATTATATACACCATATAAGAGTGAATTGGTGCATAACCACAACAAAGTCTCAATAGAAATGTAAAATGAGATGAAATCCCTTATAAATAAGGTATCCTTAAATCAAGGATAAATCAATCTCAAAATTATGTGTGAAAAATATAAATACACCCAATATAAGTTGATATTAAATTTAAAACAATAAAAGTTCATTCACACATATTCAAAGGATTAAATATTCAATAACTACATGTTCAACCCAAAGAAATCGAAATTGGGTTAAAAAGTTCCCTTGGTAAAATTCGACAGCCTAACGGCGTCACTTCAAAATTCAGAAAATGAGTTGATGAGAGATAAAAAGGGTATCTCATCACTTGTACATAAAATTTATGTTAATAAGTATATAGAAGAACATATCCCAACATAATAGTTTTTTAATTAAAATACATAACAAAATAAGTCTTTAAAAAAGAGGAGGGTGAAAGGTTCCCATACCGACTTGGGTAACTTTCGAAACGTACCCCCCATTGTAGAAGGGTCATACAATGAATATGTAAATACCCATAAATGAAATTATATTACAGAAGGATTATAATAATGGGCAGTACATACACCACTCAATGGAAATGGTGGAAAATGTAGCATAAATCTCACGGGAAAAAAAGTGAGATGAAAAATCCCTTACGAAAACTCGGCAGCCTAACGACGCTACTTAAAACTTCCAAAAATGGATTGATGAGATAAAATAGGGTCTCTCATCATATTAAAATAAAATTTATAGAAAGAGGAATATAAAATATTATCCCCCAACATAACAAATAGGATCTTGAAATAATTGACATAAAGGGGAGTACTTAAAAAGAAAGAGAGATGTTGGATCTCTTACGAAAATTCGGCATCCTAACGTCGCCACTCAAAACTTCCAAAATGGATTGATGAGAGAAAATAGGGTCTCTCATAATATGAACATAAAAATTACAGTATTATTAATATAAAAGAATATCCCAATCATAAGAAAGATGAGCTTAAAAGGAATGACATAAAAGAGTGTACTTAAAAAAAGAGAGGGGTAGGATCCCTTACCTCGTGTCTGTCATGACTCGATCGTTCTTTAATCTCCTAAATAATATAATTTGGTCAACTTATAATTTCGTAAGGACCTCATTTAAAGATTATTATGCAGTTCATATAACATATTATAATGTTATCATAATTGGTTAATAAAGTGAGTTTATATGAGACGTTTTTGTCGATGTTCGGTACTTGAGTAAAAATTGAACTTGTTGGAAAAGAATTTTCCATGTAGTTATAGGTACATCATATCCAGAATAGTATTAATGTTTTAAATATCATATATATCCAGTATATATTAATTTTATACTATTCCATAATAATTGGAGATAAAAAATTAAAAGCACCGTTCATGGAGACGGTAGGCCGTACGTACGCATGAACGCTACTTTCATTTTTTGTCATATTAATGGAATTAAAGTTAAAATAGAGATATATATATTATAATTACAGAATTATATCCATCATTTAGATGTAATATATTACAAATATATTCACTATATATATGTACTTATAATAGTAAATAACATTTGGAGATAATAAATGAAATGTACCGTTCATGGAGACGGTAAGCCGTACGTACGCATGAATGCTACTTTCATTTCTTTGGAACATTAATGGAATTAAAAATAGATGAGAGAGATATATATATTATAATTCCAGTATAATATATATGTTATATATATCACATAAGTTAATCAATTTAATTCTTTATACATTCCATGTATTGCATGAACGAGTCACGTCACTTGAGGGGGAGGTAGTCCACACTTCCTCATATGAAATTATCACATTTGTACAACATGAAAAGAATAAAGGTATGTTTTAAATATAAAGTACAGAAGCATATTGAAAACATAAATACCATATATATCATATATAAAATACAGTGACATCATAATGGACACCTTTAAAGGTGTTAAAAGAATATTGAACAATCATCGTTTCGTGAGGTAGTAATTCGCCATCCACAAAAACACTATGTTCTTTAAACATTATAAAAATGTGTGTGTAAGTGTAGCTAGAATCCTTATTATAACAACATCCAAGTATATTTAAGATACTGGTGTTGTTACAAAATAAAGGAATAAAAAAATTTAGGGGGTTGGAGAAGAAAAATAGAACAAAAAACACAAGTGAAGATATTACCTTTAAATCGGGTAACTCCTCTTGGTTTGAACCAAAAGGGTTCCTTGAAGAGCATTCTGCCAAAGTTGAGGCTTCAATGATGAAGATAAAGATTTGGAGAGATAAAATGGGCAGGGTTTGTCCGAGACAAAGGCTTGAGAGGTGTGGGTAAGTTGGTAAAGGTGGGGGTCTTTTATAAGAGGAGAGTAGGGGCACTCTTGGAATGTTATAAAATATTACTTTATTATATAATGATTTTCGGATTTTAAAGGTCCCAAAAGGATATATTTCTAGGATAAGGTGACAAGGTTTCGAAAGAAACCCATTCAATAGGTTTTTGATAAGTTTAGGTCTTATATTTTACATTATCGTTTCATTTTATTTAAATCGTTAAATAATGAGGTAATCGCTACATCATCATGGTGTCATAAATAATTTAATTTATTTAGTGTCTAAAAATTATAAGAAAACTATAATGATGTAGGAAATCTTTTTATATTTATAATGAATATTTATAGTAAAACATATGACTTGTATAACCCCATTAAAAATTGTTTTACTAAAACAACACATGTTTGTGACATTTTAATTTTAACTTTAAATAAAAAGGTATTAATGTAATTTTCCTAAACATGTGGCTCCATGGGGTCCCCAATTTGACCCATGGATTTTATTGGTCTTCCATGACTCATCCAAATAGGGTAGTACTTGTGTCATGGTCATTTCATATTATTAAAACATTATTTTTATCTTAAACTACACTAATTACCTCTAATCACGATTAAAACTTAAAAGTTACTATTCAAAAAAAATTATTTTAATCTCATTGAACAAAATTTTACTTTCTAATGACAACCATGTATGTTGGATTTTTTGAAAATCAAATCACAGAAGTGGTAAAGTTTTATTTAAACGAAAAATCGGGTTTTTAACTACCACTTAGTGGTTTCTCTATTAATCAAAAATTGATGTTTTTCTGAAAAATACCAAAACTTCATCCTAAGATATATTTGATATTCAGAATTCATAAATGATTTATATTTTAAAAAATTCAAAACATATAAGTTCCATTAATTAATTTAATAATTAATTCCCACTGTCAAAACAAATAGCGTGTTTTTAAGAAACAATATCTATTAAAAGATTGACACTAGTTTAAGTCCAATTTCAATGTGAAATTAAATCCAATGACCACTATTGGATTAAATGGTAAAAATATATTATAATTGTACATTAAAACCAATTCAAAAGATAATATAATCATATAAATAAATTAGATTAAAAATATGTTTTGAATTAAAATACCACATTTTTCACTATTGATTAAAAAATGGACTTTATTGGAAAAATACCAAAAATTTACACAATGTAAATTTTGATGTCCTGGTTCTAAAGAATTATTTTATTTGGTCCAATATAACATATGAAATTGTCAAAATGTGGATTTAAAAAGCGTTCGCCATCAAAAGGTGGTTAATCGACCTTTTAAAGAATATTAGAATATTTACGCTTAAAATTGGATTCATTCACATTTTAAGCCTCTAAAATTTATTGGATAAAAGTAAAAATATTTGACATACATATATAATCATATTCTAGTTAGTTTCGTTCATTCCCGCCATTATAACGGCTAGGCGTTAACTACCATTTAAAATAATATTATTTTATTATTAGAGTGCAACGTAAGATTCCCAAGAAACTCATTGTTGCATATTGGGTACACTATCGAGCATAGCATCCCCTTTAATGTAATATTAATATTTTATTCACAAATATGGATAAATATGAAAATTTCATATTCTTTATTTACCAGGGGTGTTACATACTTACCCCTTTTGGGAATTGTGTCCTAGCAATCTTACAATTGGTCTTGGAAACTTCATTGAAAATCCCAAATTGGAACAAGAGTCAGTAAAACTGTCACTTTGAAATAAGTAAAGAGAAGTAAAATGGTCATCCGAGTTAACCCATACTAGGATTCCATGTAGGAAAACATGGACATGGAGTAAAAAGAAAAGGGTCATGTTCTGAGGGAGAGTGATAGAAAACATGTTTAGGATAAATTTAACCACAAGAAAATCACAAACTTGTGGTGGGTTAAACGATAATAGATTCCTCAGTAGAAAACGTTAATAGACAACATTTTTGTTTTAAGTTACTTTTCATTGAGAAATTTATTTTTGATCTTAAGGAAACATACTTACTTGTCATTTTGACTTTCAACTTTTACTATATTTCTTACACAAACTCATACTTTCCACAAATGATTAGTATTTAGGAAGACTTCTTTACATTAAGAGAGCTATAATCAACTTCTATAGAATCACCTAATCCACAAAAGATAACTATATACTTCCCATGTATTTAGACTTTAACAAAAACTACGACAAAAAAGGTTAGTATAAGATCAGATAATCCTAAAAAAGGATAGTCCTTTATAAAAAGAAAGGATACTCTTAATCTCAAAAATTTATCCAACAATACCCAAAGTTCAACAAAGACCATTCAGTAAACAACTATCCATAAAATTCTTCAATGTAACCCAAACTATAATTGAAACCCAAACCTCTGAAGGATTTAATCACATAGTCTTCCAAGATAAATCCTAACATTTATCTCCAAATAACACCAGTTACTATTAAAGTCTCACATTTAAAAGTAATTAACCTAATCACATATCCTCCATTATAGGTTATTCATTTCCGTAGAAAACCCAAAATAAACTTATTCTTTATTCGTAAAATCATATAACTAAAATGAATTAGTCAAACTACCCAGGGACTTCATGTAGTCCAGTGGTAGGCGATAAATACTAGTGGCACTTTGGTTGTGGGTTCGATTCTCGCGGCTTCGCCCAACGCGACGGGTTGTCACATGGTCTGCGTGTTGTCCCTTTTCAAAAACTATATAATTTTATAACATTCTTCAAAAAGAGATAAATTTCATAAAAAATAACCATAACATATTCCTCAAGATTATCTCATTCCTTTCATTTTCCATCATTACATATAGTAACCCATAATTACACCAAGAGTAAGGATCAAATAAACCCTTATGGTTACCTTTATAATTATTACCTGAACTTCCACATTGAGTTGATTCTCTCATATATGATGCATTAGAGAACTCACCAAGGTTCAAGTGGTTGATCATGACTCCTGATAGTTGGTTTAGAATAACCATGAGATTTCTCATTGAATCCCCCATTTCATCCAGTCTCTTAATCAGAGAACCACCATAGTTTTCTTCAAATCTATTATCACTTTGGTGCCTTCTAGATCCAACCATTTACTAAAACCAAAAAATGCCAGTGTGAGTATATCAAAAAAACCATCATGTACTAATGAGGAAGATAAACACTAAGATATACTTACTCATTCACTTTATCCAAAAACTATGACTCTTTTTTAAATCCTAGCCATTATGGTAATGTCACTTATACTTAGAGAATTCCATAACCTCTAAAGTTATCTAATCCGACCTCTGATACCAACTATAAGGCCATGGCCTTAAACCTTACTTAATATTGAATTAAATGAATAATTCACATTGAGGATATTTTCAGGATTAGAGTTTTATATAATTAGGACATCACTATTACATCTAAAAATATTACAAAGTAGACAATTCTACCAAATTTCCATAAATAAAAAAAACTCTTAAAAGAAACATGTCTAGTTCCATGTTTTAGATAGCATGTATTTCCTTGATCCCATCCTTGACCATATTTGTAACACCCCGAGATTTTATGAAAAATATTCTTTTAATTTCATTAATGTCTTGTGTTGTATGCTACACCAAGATTACCTTGCGCTATACGCAACACCGTATTAGCTTTCAGTATATGCAACATTTTTCTTGGATCATGTTACACACAATTTTGATAATAGTTATTCTACGCAACATTAAGTATATATATATATATATATTCGATGTATGAATGAAATATGGTTGTATTATGTTATACGAAACAATGGAGGATTATTGCACAACACGCAACCCTAACTTGGCTTGCATTACACACAATCACGACCTTCCTCGATAGCGTGTGTTGTACGCAACACCGGGTTTTACTAAACAACGATATATTGTTATAATAATATTATGAACTAGCCGTTATGAATAGTATTAACTAAATTTTGAATCTTATAACATTATTATTAGTCTTGCACATTTTCTAAAACATGGTATAAGAACAAAATAATTTTTTCGGGTAAAATAAGTATTTTTCAAAAAATGTAGTTTTGCCACCTTTTGATGGCGCAACCACTTTAAATCTAGATTTTTATATGTTTAAATGTTCAATTTGACAAAATAAAATTCTTATTTGGAATCATGAAATAAAAATTTACTTTGGATAAATTTTCATATCATTTTGGTAACTTTCATATTTTGATGAATAGTAAAAACACGCTATATTTTAATTAAAAACAACTTTTTCAATCGAAATAATTAATAGTGATAAATTATTAATTTTAGTGCTTTTAAAGTATATTTAGAATATATTTTTACAATTTAATACAATGTTGGTCATTGGATGTAATTTCACATTTAAACCAGACATAAACAAGTATCAATCTTTTGATAGTTATTATCTCTTAAGAACACTATTTGTTTTGACGACGGGAATTAATTTTTAAATTAATTAATGCAACTGATATGTTTTGAATTTGGTAAAATAGACATCATTTTTGAGTTCATAATATCAGATATATCTTAGGCCTAAATTTTGGTATTTTTCTGGAAACTTTCATTTTTTGATGAATAGTGAAACCACTAAGTGGTAGTTAAAAAAAATGAATTTTTCATAAAACTTAATTTTACCACTTTTGTGAGTGGAATTTCAAAAATCCGAGAGATATGGTTGATGTAAGTAAGTAAAATGTGGTTCAATGAGATGAAAATAATTTTTGGTGAATAGTAACTTTTTACTTTTTTTTCCACGGTTAAAAGTAAATAGGCTAATTAAGGGAAAAATGATATTATTATTACCCTAACACATGACCTAATCCTATTGGATAAGTGTAATTCGACCAAAAACAAACTTAGGAATAAACTATGACCATTTAGGCCCACTTGGATTAGATTAGGACATTTATTATTAATTTATTTAAAGAAGGGTTAAAATAGTTAAAATCAATGTTTAATAAGTAAATCAGTTTTAATATAGGGTTATACATAAGATAAATTCGACTATAAATAGTCATTAAAAATATAATAATATTTCATACATAATGGTATTATATTTGTAATTTTTAGACATTAAATAAGATAATTTATTTATGACACAACGATGATGCAGTAATTATCTTATTAATGAAATATTGGCATAATTGATGTTATAAATACCCAAATAAATGTAATTTGAGACTTTTTATGTATTAAACTAATTTTCTAGGTTAATATGACATGTTAGTATTAATTTAATGTATTTTTTCAGAACTAATCATTCTGTAATGATTTTCACAAAAATCAATTACTAAATAGTGTCAAAATTGACATAAAATAGTTTTAAAAACAAATATTATATTATTAATTGTTATTTTATTACTAAAAATCTAAGGTTCGTACAGATGACATAGATAAGGTTATATATATTAATAATAAAAAACTTGGGGTTCTTTTGGCTTGTTATAGTAAGTTTATTAACCTTATAGTGTAAGAACACAAGAAACACGGTAAAAGTAAAATTATTTAACATAATGTTAAATCTAAATGATAATGTTACAATAGGAACCTAAACTTGTCTAAATTATATTAGATGAGAGGATTTATACCCCTACCCACCTTATATTTGAAATAAATCAATTTAGAGCTATTTATAACCGATTTTGGATTTATAATAAAATAATATGTTTTGTTATTCCAAAGGTACCCCTCTCCTCCCTTATAAAAGGGCACCTCCTCCCTCTCTTCCTCACACCACTTTGAGCCTTCAAGCTCGGCCAACCCATGAAAATGTATCTTATCCACTTCCGTAGAAACATCCTAGAGGTTTTGGTCTTCCTCAAAGTCCGATTTTAGTGCCCTAAAAGGAGATCTCAAAGAGGCGCATCAAAGAAGAGGTAATGTCAGTTACCGATTCTTTCATCTTTATTTCTTATTCCACTTATTCTTATTTAGTTGTTTCATTATGAAGTAATAACATCAGTATCACTCATATACTGATATATAATTATAAGTATTAAACAACCCTATTTCACCATCTATTCATCCTACGGAAAAAGAAATCACCGCGCGTGCGTACGTACGGAATACCGTCTCCACGTCGTGGTGTAATCTATTTTCCACCACCACCATACTTGGATGGGTATAATGGTGTAAATAATGAATACATATGACTATTAAGAAGTGATATTGTTTCTGAAATAGTATAAATACACTTCAATACAATTCCACGATCATGGGAATGATATCATCGCTCGTGCGTACGTACGGAATACCGTCTCCACGAGCTGATGTGATTCGTTCTACATGATCTCCATTGCATAATGTTTATATAAATTAATTGAATGAATGAATATGATATATATTACAATAATACCATTCTGTAAATGAGGTATCTATAACCTAAAGATAAGAATAAGAATTTATTCGACAAACACGAATAAGAACAAAAAATTAATAAACACCCGAATAACAAGTAGTAATGAAATATTACTAATAATAAGCTAAGAATATGACCATATATGATATCATAAAAATAATTATGATTCTGGAATAAGTAAATAACATTATTTAAATCATTATACAAGAGGTTCAGATGCTTAAGAAGCAAATCAGACCTAAGGTATGGGAAATATCACAATCTCATTTTTATCTGAGATTGTTTATACTTCAGTATTTACTGGGGTGTATTTAATCATCCACATCCATGTTTCCTCAATACATAATATTATTTCCATCCACCTACAATTGTTTAAATCCAATTTTACCCTTCGGTGAGTTTTTAGTAAAAGATATGAAAGGAATTTTTTGTCGTTTTTTCGTACGAGGTACTTTTTGACTTTTCCGACAAAAGTACGAGAAGAATGTTTTTTTAACATATACGGCATGAATGGATTTTAAAAAAAAAAATATTTCCAAGAATCTTCCTTTACAATTTTCAAGTTTATTTTTAATCAACATCTTTTAGTTTAGAATTTTATGACATAATAAGAAATGAAAAGTGTTTATGAAGTAGAAAGGATATTTTCCTCAAGAATGGAGTGCAAGTGTTTTATCAAAATTATTTTCCATCTAAGATAATAAAGGGTTCTGTTTCTATCCCTATTATTACATGTATTTTATTATGTTGTGATGGAAATATTTTTATGAATTCTTTTATCTTATATGAATTGTTTTATGATGTCACGATGTTTAAAGATTCCCATTTTTATTACATGGGTTATGTTAGGATGTATGGTTTATGATTTTGTGGCACACATAAGAATGTTATCATTATGAGATGGGTGGGACCTATATCTCCCTAAAATTCATTGGGTAAAGATTTTATATCTCATGAGATAGACATGGCTGGAACGGTAGATTATACCGGTTCAGTGAAACAGGACTGAAATGAGGAGTGAACTCGGTTCAGAAAGGGACTTTGTTCACTAAGATAGTCTTGGAAATGAGTCTTGACTAATAAGAAATGATTCTCTATGATTATGTGTGTATGCCACAAAGTTTCATGTTTAAGTTATGATTATTGGGATTACATTTCACTACTATGATTTATCCCATGTTATGAAATTATGATCTCTTTTGCAGGTTAAGATTTCCAAAAGATATGTTCTTTTGAATGTGACGTGATTGATATTTCTTTTGTTTACCCTTACTGAGCATTTGAGCTCATCCTTTTATGTTTTCTTTTCCCCAGGACATAAATAAAGGATTTAGGTTTTAAAAAAAGAAGATCTTTATGGGAGATGTTGAAGATCTTTCACCACGATTAGAAGATTATATTCCGAGTTTCCAAAGACACTAAACTATTACGGTCCTTGTGTGTGTGTTTTTGTTATGTACTAAGTATTCCGCAAAAGTAATGTAATGTCTTTGTACGTTAAGCTTCGGGTCTCTACAGTTGGTATCAGAGGAAAGGATTAGTCAACCTTTGGAAACTAGGATGCAAAAAGGTTAGTGAGATCCCGAGAGATATTTCTAAGGTATGTATAGGGATGTCCCTAAGAATAAGTACACGTATAGGATACAATCCTAGAACTACTGTAATGATCATAGAATTTAACCAAAGATGTTAGATATTGAGGATACTCCCCCTTTATTATGTTGTTTTCCCTAGCATGATTTTTGCCTCTAACACTATTATTTTTGGGTTTTAGAAGATGGATGGAACCCGAAGGAACCATGTTGATCAATGTAATGGACAATGAAATGATTGTCCTCCTGAAAAAACAAATTTTATGGGAGATGGAGTGAAAAATAATATTTCTATACTTACACAAGCTATGAATCATTCTGGACTTCCAAATGAGCAGAGAAGGGAACAATAATCTATTGAGTCCTTTATGAGGCAACGTCCACCTTCTTTCAGTGGGTCTTCTGATCCACTTGTTGCAGAAAAATGGATCAGTACAACTGAAAAGATATTTTCAGTTCTTCAATGTTCTGAACGTGATAAAGTCATCTTAGCAGTATATCGTTTGGAAGATGAAGCTGATCAATGGTGAAATCTTATCAAGAATACGAGGCAAAGAGATGAAATTGATTCCATGGAATGGGACGAGTTCAAGAAAATATTTTTCAATAAGTACTTCCCTCTTATTCTTAGAACAAAGATGGAGAAGAAGCTTCTTGAACTAAAGCAAAAGGATGATGAATCTGTTGGTATATACGAAGCGAATTTTACAAGGCTTCCAAGGTATGCATCTGGATTAATCATCCAACCTGAAAGTAAAGTTGATCGATTTTTCAGTGGCTTAAAACAAAATCTTTTAAGGGAATTAGCTATAAGAGACTCCAGTAGCTATGAAGAAATTGTACGTTGTGCTATCAAGGTAGAAATGGAATTTGTTGTTACTTATCCATCTCATAGTTTTGACAAGAAACGAAAGATGGAGTTCAAGTAGAAATCATAGAATAATGGTGAAAAGAAGATGAATGTTTCCTTATGATCAAAGTGTGGTAAGAAGCATGGTGGAGATTGTATTAAAGGGACAAGTAAATGTATCAAATGTGTAAAGAAAGGTCATCGGGCATTTGAATTCCGCAATGATGGGAAGAAGATGCCCAATGATTCAAACAAAGGAAGGGATACACAGAATGAACCTACAACACTTCAATGCTTCAAGTGCAAGGAAATGGGGGAATTATGCTTATAAATACCCTAATCCAAGGATTAGTGATGATCGACATGAGCAACCACTTAAGGCAAAGGAAAAATGGAAGTCACATGCGATCACTATTGGCGATGTTGAATATGAAAATGATGTGGTGGAATGATTAAGTGTTTATGTAATGGGATTACAAAATAATGTTGTATATAGTATCGTGGAATATTGGAATATTTATGTATTGGTCTATTGTGTTTTTCAATGGTACTGGTAACCATGGAAAGTGATTGAGATATTTTTGGAAAAAAAAGATGATATGTGCATAATGAAGGGAAAACGAGAAAATGAAATGTTTGACAGTATTCATGAGCTCATGATTTATATAAGGACTAAGTGATATCATGGTTTGAGTATATATAATTTTGAGGATTTTGGTATGTGGAAAGAGTTGACTTTTAACAACACTCATGTTTTCAATAAGGTTTAATGGGTATTCATTTTTTTAAAGATAATACATGATTAAGGCCTTCGAATGTTTGGAATGTGGCCAACAAGACATGTCTCATGATATATGGGGATCAACAATGGTATTAACATGCTAGTTGTATGAACTCTTTGGTAATAGTTTTCACTATAATATGAGATTAGACAGTATTATTTTGGATAAGCCTAAAGATTGGAATGGATTATGTTGGACATAAGTAAGTATTGTTTAAGGATAGAAGTTTTTTCGATATTATTGATGGGATGTTATAGTAATATAGTTTTATAAAAAGGACAACCTGCAGGACGGGCGACAGCCCATCACATCGGACAAGGCCGTGGGAATAGAACCCACAACCGAAGTGCGACTGGCCTTTATCGCCTACCATTGGCCTATAGGAAGTCCCTGTTTAGTAGAATCTAGTTTTATTATATTAAGCAGTATGATATATGAAGTATAAGTCCATTTTAGGAACCATATATGATTAATCTCACTATAGATGGACTTATGTATTTTTTGATAACTTTTCTAACCGTTTGTTTGAGACAGATGGAATGACCCATCATTCTATCACATGATCTGCTAACAAATCATGAATGAAAAATTCAACTTCATTTCTTTAAGAGATAAAGTAGAAATTGTCCAAAGAACGAAAAACTGTGAGACTATACCAAAATCAAGAAAGTATTTCTTCTAATTACATTTTCATCAACTTTAGGGAAATGATCTTGAAAACCAAAAATGTTGTCCTAGTGCTCTTATATCTGATGAATCAGATGGTACCTTAGATAGTCACAAATTTATGGCTTTGTGATTCCTGGCTTTTCCATAGCCATGTTCTATACCACTCTCCATCAGAACATGATGGTTAGATTTCTCTTCCATATCCATATTTTCACCTATGTGGAAACCCAATGATTAGTTTATTTGTGTAACCGTTAAGTTTCATACTTTTGTTTTTAACGATTGGTTTTGGTATTACTTTTTACGATGTGGGTTTCTATTAAAGAAATTTTCGAATAGTAAACCATTTATAACCCCGACAAATTTCGAGGGCGAAATTCATTTTAAGGGGGCTAGAATGTAACACCCCAAGATTTTATGAAAAATATTCTTTTAATTTCATTAATTTCTTGTGTTTTATGCTACACCAAGATTACCTTGCGCTATACGCAACACCGTATTAGCTTTCAGTATATGCAACACTATTCTTGGATCGTGGTACACACAATTTTGATAACAGTTATTCTACGCAACATTGAGTATATATATATATATATATATTCAATGTATAAATGAAATATGGTTGGATTAGGTTATACGAAACAACGAAGTATTCTTGCACAACACGCAACCCTGACTTGGCTTGCATTACAGGAAACCGCGACCTTCCTCGATAGCGTGTGTTGTACGCAATACCGGGTTTTACTAAACAACGATATATTATTATAATATTATTATGAACTAGCCGTTATGAATATTATTAACTAAAATTTTAATCTTATAACATTATTATTCGTCTTGCACATTTTCTGAAACATGGTATAAGAACAAAATAATTTTTTCGGGTAAAATTAGTATTTTTCAAAAAATGCAGTTTTGCCACCTTTTGATGGCGCACCCACTTTAAATATAGTTTTTTACATGTTTATAAGTTCAATTTGACAAAATAAAATTCTTATTTGGAATAATGAAATCAAAATTTACTTTGGATAAATTTTCATATCATTCTGGTAACTTTCATATTTTAATGAATAGTAAAAAAGACACTATATTTTAATTAAAAACAACTTTTTCAATCGAAATAATTAATAGTGATAAATTATTAATTTTAGTGGTTTTAAATTATATTTAGAATATATTTGTACAATTTAATACAATGTTGGTCATTAGATGTAATTTCACATTTAAACCAGACATAAACAAGTGTCAATCTTTTGATAGTTATTATCTCTTAAGAACACGCTATTTGTTTTGACGACGGGAATTAATTTTTAAATTAATTATTGAGACTAATATGTTTTGAATTTGGTAAAATAGATATCATTTTTGAGTTCATAATATCAAATATAGAATAGGCCTAATTTTTGGTATTTTTCTGGATACTTTCATTTTTTGATGAATAGTGAAACCACTAAGTGGTAGTTAAAAAAAATGAATTTTTCATAAAACTTAATTTTACCACTTCTATGAGTGGAATTTAAAAAATCAGAGAGACACGGTTGATGTCACCAAGTAAAATGTGGTTCAATGAGATGAAAATAATTTTTGATGAATAGTAACTTTTTACTTTTTTTACCACGGTTAAAAGTAAATAGGGTAATTAAGGGTAAAAATGATATTATTATTATTACTCTAAGACATGTCCTAATCCTATTGGATAAGTTTAATTCGACCAAAAACAACCTTAGGAAAAAAATATGACCATTTAGGCCCACATGGATTAGATTAGGACATTTATTATTACTTTATTTAAAGAAGGGTTAAAATAGTTAAAATCAAAGTTTAATAAGTAAATGATTTTTAATATAGGGTTATACACAAGATAAATTAGACTATAAATAATCATTAGAAAGCTAAAAATATTTCCTACATAATGGTATTTTATTTGTAATTTTTAGAAATTAAAAAATTTAATTTATTTATGACACACCGATGATGCAGTAATTATCTTATTAATTAAATATTGACATAATTGATGTTATAAATACCCAAATAAATGTAATTTGAGACTTTTTATGAAGTACACTAATTTTATAGGTTAATATGAAATGTTAGTATTGATTTAATTAAATTTTTTCGAACTAATAATTCTGTTATAATTTTCACAAAAATCAATTACTAAATAGTGTAAAAATTGGCATAAAATAGTTTTTAAAACAAATATTATATTATTAATTGTTATTTTATTCCTAAAAATATATGGTTTGGAAAAATGGCATAGATAATATTATATATATTAATAATAAACAACTTAGGGTTCGTTTGGATTGTTATATTAAGTTTATTAACATTATAGTGTAATAACACAAGAAGACATAGTAAAAGTAAAATTATTTAACTTAATGATAAATCTAAATGATAAGGTTAAAATAGGAACCTAAACTTGTCTAAATTCTATTGGATGAGATTATTTCTACCCATCCCTACCTTATCTTATAAATAAATCAATTTGGAGCTATTTAAAACCGAATTGTGCTTTATAATAAAATAATATATTTAGTTATTCCAAAGGTACCCCTCTCCTCCCTTATAAAAGGGCACCTCCTCCCTCTCTTCCTCACACCACATTGAGCCTTCATGCTTGGAAAACCCCTACCAAATTCCATTCTCCACTTCCCTAGAAACATCCTAGAGGTTTTTGTATTCCTCAAAGACCAATTTTAGTGCCCTAATAGGAGATCTCAAAGAGGCGCTTCAAAGAAGAGGTAATGTCCGTTACCGATTCTTTCATCTTTATTTATTCTTCCACTTCTTCTTATTTAGTTGTTTCATTATTAAGTAATAACATAAGTATCAATAATATACTGATATGTTATTTTAAGTATTAAACAACCCTATTTCACCATCTATCCATCCTACGGAAAAAGAAATCACCGCGCGTGCGTACGTACGGAATACCGTCTCCGCGCCGTAGTGTAATCTATTTTCCACCACCACCTTACTTAGATGGGTATAATGGTGTAAATAATGACTATATATGACTATTAAAAAGTGATATTGATTCTGAAATAGTATACATACACTCCAATACAATTCCACGATCATGGGAACGATATCATCGCTAGTGCGTACGTACGGAATACCGTCTCCATGATGTGATGTGATTCGTTCTACATGATCTTCATTTCATAATGATTATATAAATGAATTTAAGGAATGAATATGATATATATTACAATAATACCATTCTTTAAATGAAGTGTCTAAAACCTAAAGAGAAGAATAAGAATTTAGTCGACAAACACGCATAAGAACAAAAAAGTAATAAACACCAGAATAACAAGTAGTAATGAAATATTACTAATAATAAGATAAGAATATGACCATATATGATATCATACCAATAAGTATGATTCTGGAATAGGTCAATAACATTATTTAAATAATTATATAGGAGGTTTGGACACTTACTAAGCAAATCGTACGTAAGGTAAGGGAAATATCACAATCTCATTTTTATCCGAGATTGTTTATACTTCGGTATTTACTAGGGTATATTTTATCATCCAAATCCATGTTTCCTCAATATGTAATATTATTTACATCCACCTAAAATTTTTTAAATTTAATTTTACCCTTCAGTGAGTTTTTAGTAAAATATATGAAAGGAATCTTTTGTCGTTTTTTCGTATGAGGTACTTTTTAACTTTTTTGAAAAAAGTACGAGAAGAATGTTTTTTTAACTTATACAACATGAATGGATTTAAAAAAAAATTATTTCCAAGAATCTTCATTTACAAGTTTTCAAGTGTATTTTAATCAACTTATTTTAGTTTAGAATTGTATGACATATTAAGAAAGGAAAAGTGTTTTTGAAGTAGAAAAGATATTTTCCTCAAAAATGGAGTTCAAGTGTTTTATCAAAATTATTTTCCATCTAAGATAATAAAGGGTTCTGTTTCTATTCCTATTATTACATGAATTTTATTATGTTGTGATGGAAATATTTTTATGAGTTCTTTTATCTTATATGAATTGTTTTATGATGTCACAATGTTTAAAGATTCCCATTTTTATTACATGGGTTATGCTATGATGTATGGTTTATGATTTTGTGGCACACAAAATAATGGTATCATTATAAAATGGGTGGGACCTAAATCTCCCTCCAATGAATTGGGTAATGATTTTATATCTCATGAGATAGACATGGCGGGAACAGTAGGTTATACCGGTTCAGTGAAATAGGACTGAAACAAGGAGTGAACTCTGTTCAGAAATGGACTTTGTCCACTAAGATAGTCTTGGCAATGAGTCTTGACTAATAAGAAATGATTCTCTATGATTATGTGTGTGTGCCACAAAGTTTCTTGTTTTATGTTATGTTTATTGGGATTAAATTTCACTACTATGATTTATCCCATGTTATGAAATTATGATCTCTTTTGCAGGTTATGATTTCCAAAAGATATGTTCTTATGAATATGAAGTGATTGATATTTCCTTTGTTTACCCTTACTGAGCATTTGAGCTCACCGTTTTATGTTTTCATTTCCCCAGGACATAAAGAAAGGATTTAGTTTTAAATAAAAGAATATCTTTATGGGAGATGTTGAAGATCTTTCACCACGATTAGAAGATTATATTCCGAGTTTCCAAAGACACTAAACTATTACGGTCCTTGTGTGTGTGTTTTTGTTATGTACTAAGTATTCTGCAAAAGTAATGTAATGTCTATGTATGTTAAGCTTTGGGTATCTACAATATTCATCTTTAAGTACTATGTAAAACATTTCAAAAACATGGGATGAGCATAAAAATCTTATTAAGGGATATAAAAATATGGAAAGAAAAACATGAGTACATGTATACATAAGAATCAATTAAATCATACTATACCCATAAAACATAAACACTTTAACATACCTCATCAAATCATGAGAAAAACATATAAATCATAATGCATAAAGGTAATTTGATGCATTCATAACATTCTTAAGTAGGGATTAACCCTCTTGGTTATGTTCGTAATACCCATCATAGTATATTACCTAAATCTCTTCGAAGAAACCTTAACGTTTAACTCTTTCGCGTTACCCAATGCACTGGAGAGCTATATCGGGCTCACCCGCCCTTAGTTTATCACGGAACCACCCATCTTCATAAACAATTCCCAGGAACCATAACATAATCATTGAACATAACTTAAGCACAAAGGAAATATAACATTCCCACATTGTAATAACAATATAACATTTTAAGATATTGAAATAATGAATCCATTCTAAAAACCATTTTCAAAACCATTGAAAACATTTAATAAAGAGATTTTTGAATCAAAGTGTCCCATACCACCTTGAAGATTTTAACGTTTTAAACCATTAATATCCATATAAATAAATCCTTAAAACCATTTTTAAAACATGGATATTAATAATAACAAATCATTAAAACATTTAATGTGATATTTTTGTTAAAGGGTTTTTACCATAATTGAAGACACTTGAATACAATAATTGAGGAATAAAATTTAATCAGAACTTTATAATATCATGAGAATAAATGTATTCATGATATAATATTCCAAAGAAAATTATATACACCATATAAGAGTGAATTGTTGCATAACAACAACGAAGTCTCAATAGAAATTTAAAATGAGATGAAATCCCTTATAAAGAAGGTATCCTTAAATTAAGGATAAATCAATCTCACAATTATGTGTGAAAAATATAGATACACCCAATATAAGTGGATATTTAGTGTAAAAAAATAAAAGGTCATTCACACATATTAAATGATGACATATTCAATAACTATATGTTGAACCCAAAGAAATTGAAATTGGGTTAAAAAGATCCCTTGGTAAAATTCGACAGCCTAACGGCGTGACTTCAAAATTCAGAAAATGAGTTGATGAGATATAAAAAGGGTATCCCCTCACTTGGACATAAAATTTACATCAATAAGGATATATAAGAACATATACCAACATAATAGTATGTGAATTAAAAGACATAACAAAATAAGTCTTTTAAAAAGAGGAGGGTGAAAGGTTCCCTTACCGACTTGGGTAACTTTTGAAACGTACACCCCATTAAAGAAGGGTCATACAATGAATATTTAAATACCCATAAATGAAATAATATTACACAAGGAGTATAATAATGGGAATTACATACCCACTCAAAGGAAATGGTGGAAAATGTAGCATAAATCTCATGGGAATAAAAGTGAGATGAAAAATCCCTTACGAAAACTCGGAAGCCTAACAGTGCCACTTAAAACTTCCAAAAATGGATTGAATATATCAATTAGGGTCTCTAACCATATTAAAATAAAATTTACAGAAATAGGAATATAAAATAACATCACCCAACATAACAAATAGGAGCATGAAATATGTGACATAAAGGAGAGTACTTAAAAAGAAAGAGAGAGGTTGGATCTCTTACGAAAATTCGACAGCCTAACGGCGCCACTCAAAACATCCAAAATGGATTGATTAGAGAAAATAGGGTCTCTCATCATATGACAATAAAAATTACAGTAATAGTAATATAAAATAACATCCCAATCATAAGAAATATGTGCTTAAAAGGAATGACATAAAAAAGTGTACTTAAAAAGAAAGAGAGGGGTGGGATCCCTTACCTCGTGTCCGACATGACTCGATCGTTATTTAATATCCTGAATAATATAATTTTGTCAATTTATAATTGATTAAGGACATCCTTTAAAGATAATTATTCAGTTCATATCACATATTATAATTTTATCATAATTGGTTAATAAAGTGAGTTTATATGAGACGTTTTTGTCGATGTTCGGTACATGAGTAAAAATTGAACTGGTTGGAAAAGAATTTTCAATGTAGTTATAGGTACATCATATCCAAAATATTATTGATGTTTTAAATATCATATATATCCAGTATATATTCATTTTATACTATTCCATAACATTTGGAGATAGAAAATTAAAAGCTTCGTTCATGGAGATGGCAGGCCATATGTATGCATGAACGCTACTTTCATTTTTTGTCATATCAATGGAATTAAAGTTAAAAGAGAGATATATATATTATCATTACATAATGATATCCATAATTTAGATTTAATATATGACATATATATCCATTATATATATGTTCTTATAATATTACATAACATTTGTAGATAAGAAATGAAATGTACAGTTCATGGAGACGGTAAGACGTACGTACGCATAAACGCTACTTTCATTTCTTTGGCACATTAATGGAATTAAAAATAGATGAGAGATATATATATATTATAATTAAAGTATAATATATATGTTATATAAATCACATAATTTCATCAATTTAATTCTTTATACATTCCATGTATTTCATGAACGAGTCACATCACTTGAGGGGGTGGTAGTCCACACTTCCTCATATGAAATTATCGCATTTCCACAACATGCAAAGAATAAAGGTATGTTTTAAATATAAAATACAGAAGCATATAGAAAAAATAAATACCATATATATCACATATAAAATACGGTAACATCATAATGGCCACCTTTAAAGGTGTTAAAAGAATATTGAACAATCATCATTTCGTGAGGCAGTAATTCACCGTCCACAGAAACAATATCTTCTTTAACCATTAGACGGATGTGTGTGTAAGTGTAGATAGAATCCTTCTTATAACAACATCCATGTATATTGAAGATACTATTTTTGGTACAAAATAAAGTAATATAAAAGTTTAGGGGTTTGGAGAAGAAAAATAAAACAAAAAACAAAAGTGAAGACATTACTTTTAAATCGGGTAACTCCTCTTGGTTTGAACCAAAAGGGTTTCTTGAAGAGAATTCTTCCAAATGTGAGGCTTCAATGATTAAGATAGGGATTTGTAGAGGTGAAATGGGCAGGTTTATTCCGATCCAAAGGCTTGATAAGTGTGGGTAAGGTGGTAGAGGTGGGGGCCTTTTACAAGAGAAGAGGAGGGGCACTCTTGGAAAGTTATAATATATTACTTTATTATATAATTTATTTCGGATTTTAAAGGTCCCAAAAGGATATATTTCTAGGATAAGGTGATAAGGTTTCTAAATACACCCATAAAATAGGTTTGTGACAAGTTTAGGTCTTATATTTTACATTATCTTTTCATTTTATTTAAATCGTTAAATAATGAGGTAATCGCTACATCATCACGTTGTCATAAATAATTAAATTTATTTAGTGACTAAAAATTATAAAAAAATATCATGATGTAGAAAATATTTTTAGATTTATAATGAATATTTATAGTCAAAAATATGACTTGTATAGCCCCATGTAAAAATTGGTTTATTAAAACAACACATGTTTGTGACATTTTAATTTTAACTTTAAATAAAAATGTATTAATGTCATTTTCCTACCATAGTGGATCCATGGGGTCCCCAAGATGACTCATGGATTATCTTGGTCAGCCTTCACTCATCCAATAAGGGTATGACATGTGTCATGGTAATTTTATATTGTTAAAACATTATTTTTACCTTAAACTACACTAATTACCTTTAATCGCGATTAACACTTACAAGTTACTATTCAACAAAAAATTATTTTAATCTCATGGAACCACATTTTACTTCCTAATGACAACCATGTATGTTGGATTTTTTAAAAATCAAATCACAGAAGTGTTAAAGTTTCATTTAAACGAAAAATCAGTTTTTTAACTACCACCTAGTGGTTTCACTATTCATCAAAAATTGATGTTTTTCAGAAAAATACCAAAAATCAACCCTAAGAAATATTTGATATTCCGAATTCATAAATAATGTATATTTTAAAAAATTTAAAACATATAAGTTTCATTGATTATTTTAATAATTAATTCCCACTGTCAAATCAAATAGCGTGTTTTTAAGAAACAATATCTATTAAATGATTGACACTAGTTTAAGTCCAATTTCAATGTGAAATTAATTCTAATGACTACTATTGGATTAAATGGTAAAAATATATTATAATTGGACTTTAAAACCTATTCAAAAGATAATATAATAATATAAATAAATTATATTAAAAAGTGGTTTTGCATTAAAATACAAAAAGTTTTACTATTCATTAAAAAATGAACTTTATCGAAAAAATACACAATGTAAATTTTGATGTCCCGATTCTAAAGAAGAATTTTATTTGGTCCAATATAACATATTAAAATTTCAAAAAGTGGATTTCAAAATCGTTCGCCATCAAAAGGTGGTTAATCGACCTTTTAAAGAATATTAGAATATTTACGCTTAAAAATGGATTCATTCACATTTTAAGCCTCTAAAATTTATTGGATAAAGGTAAAAATATTTAAAAAACATATATAATCATTTTGTAGTTAGTTTCGTTCATTCCCGCTATTACAACATCTAGGCATTAACTACCATTTAAAATAATATTATTTTATTATTATAGTGCAACTTATGATTCCCAAGAAACTCACTGTTGCGTATTGGGTATGCCATCGATAATAGCGTCCCCTTTAAAGTAATATTAATATTTTATTCATAAATATGGATAAGTATGAAAATGTAATATTCTTTATTTACCCGGGGTGTTACATAGAGGAATGTGATTTTGAGTTATTTGGATTGATTCATTTGTGGGAGACATCATAGATTGATAATATAATTTGAAAATGTGTGGAAATGACATAGAGAAGGTAGAAGTCATATGTGTATCAAAGTTGTCAACCCATTGATTTTATAGTGGGTGATCCCGTATTCCATCAACTACTAGCTAGACTGGGTCACCATAGGTTTTGGAGAAATGGAATGAATCATAGTAATGTTGGACCATTCATGATTATAGGGATAATAGGACTGGTGGAATACCTATTACCTCTTCCACATGAATTTAGGCAATGTATGAATTTTTTCATGTGTCATACCTTCTACCCTATCTCCAAGACCCTTCTTGGGTAATTGATATTTATCATTTTTAGCATAAGATTGATTCATCCTTTGAGGAGAACACAATACATGTAATGGATCATAGTGGGAATATTTTGTATGAATATACTATTCCAATCATCAATGTATTGTAGAAACATGGTTTGGATTTGGTGGAAACAAAAGAGGGAGAAGCAGATATTGAGCCTATCCTTTTTGAATGGGAATCTTAAAGATACCTAAGATTACTGCTCAAGGAACAGATAAAATTAGGTGGGTAGATTGTATGATGTTGTCCCTTTTAATGAAATGTCATTATTTTATTGAGGTATTATCTTAACTTGTGTTGGTTATATCATGGTTGAGTTTTTATGTGATCTTATTATCGTGAAATTCCCTATGTTTGGAATCCCAAGGGTTTGTTTGTGGTTGGGGCATGTTGTGGAAAAACATAAGGATTTAACTAGGAAACTGTGCACCCATTTTGGAAATATATGAGGTGGTGTAGATTTGGATCATGTTTTTTCCAAACCATGCTGAAATCCTCCCAAAACGTGCACCTCAAAATATGGTGTTTTTCATGGTTAGTTCACATTTGTTGAAAAATGTGCAGTACATTAGATAAATAGTGTTCTCCCTATATAGAGGAACACTATTAAGGCACATTATTTGGAAAATAGTGTGCCCCTTCCCAGGAAACCATGTGTGGGACAATAAATTCCTCTAAAGATAAAACTATATTTATAAAACCCAATTTTTTTATTCTCTTTTTCCATGATAGGACTGTAAACCATTTCCATTGATTTACGATGCTCCTAAAATAATCTGAATGCACTATAAACCTATTTTGTGATGAATTGATGATCCAAGAACATTATCATATTCTTTTTGTTAGGCCTCTTCCTACCTAAATGGATATATCTCTCTATATATTATCCAGATAAAAGGAATGATTTTGCACAATTCACTACTGGAAAATGGTTCTATACCCATGGATTCCCAAAACTGTGGGTATAGGGTTTGTATAGGAACCAATACCCACAATTTTCCAAAACTGTGGGTATAGGTCTTCTATACCCACGGTTCTCGGAAAAACAGTGGGTATAGGTTATTTTTGAATACATATACCCATGTTTTTGGTAAAACCGTCGGTATAGAGATTGTTACGATGACCTATGATCACAGTTTTTAAAAACCGTTCGGATAGGGGTTTTTTACAAGACCTATACCCATGGGTTTGAAAAACCGTGGTTATAGCTTTTCGGTGTTATGGCAGGGGAAAAAATCCAGCAGGAGTGATATTTTTTTTTGGCGGGAACATGGTTTGAAATTATATAATTATATGGATAGAATATTTTAGTCAAATTATTTCTGTGGGATATTTGGTTTAGTTCTCTAAATCATACAGGGAAGACCGGTGTTCGAATCTCGGATATTATCTTTTTCAGATATTTGAGTGTTATTAATATAAGTAAATAACTGTATGAAAATATAAATAAAATTTGATTTGTGTAGTTGGTAATTTGCGGTTCGCCTTTGCAGCAGGTTGCGTGTTCAAAATCATGTATCTTTTATTTTATAGATAACATGATTTATTTTAATATATTAAAATAAACGTGTGTATATATACTAATATAATAATCAGCTAAGTTGGTCACGTGATACTTCTGTCGGTGCTGCATGAGGTGCGGGTTCAATTCCCCTCAATCGCGATTTTTGAATTTCTTTCCTACGATTTGAATTCCGTGGATTATATTAATATATATACGTAGATATATGTGTATCAAACAAATAAAAATTATAGCTACATTAGTCCCGTGGTAAGGTGTGGTAGTGAGGTAGTTCATGAGGCGTGGGTTCAAATCCCCTCAGGCGCACATTTTTTGAATTCTAATACCCCACGGTTTGAATACCGTGGGGAATGTTATGTGCCACACTAGAACAGCGTGTTCTATGATTTGACAAGCCTATACCCACGGTTCTGCTAAACCATGGGTATAGGTTGAAACCCCTATACCGACGCCTTTCCGTCCCCTTGTTCCCAAAACTATGGGTATAGGTTATACCCACAGTTTTGGGGGCTACACCCACAGTTTTGAACCGTGGGTCTATGTTGTTTTTCCAGTAGTGATTAGAGGCTTTTTAGATATCAGTTTTAATGAATCTAGTTCCTTTAGATCTTGATCTAAGGTATTAGATCTAGATCATACATTTCGTTATTATCTTGATCATTTCTATCTAATTTGTGGATTCTAGTTTGGATATTATCTATTAATGGCTTTGAGGTAGGTGGTATAATTGTTAAATCAAATAGTGATAATTATAACTCCATGTATGCAATTTTGAAATAAAAATTTACACAATAGGAAATTGAATTCAAAATTAAATTATTTAATTTATTTCCCATATGATTATGAAATTTGTGAATAGTGGAATTATAAAATGGATTGATTTATGCATTTTTATAATTTTTTAAACCCATAGGGTGTTTCAATATTTATCAAGTCTTAGGTTATTAATCATAAAATTGTTTTATAATTGAATTTATGAAATTAGTTTATTATTGAGTTTTGAAAATGGTTGATAATAGGGTTCATAATGTTTAACCAAGAGATGTGATATTTTGGACTGAGTTTGGGATAGTCCCTTCTATATAATAAAATCTCATCTTTTCATACATCAGCTCAAGGCCCATGTTATATTTATTTATTTCATGTGATCTCTTAGTTGTGCGACATGGACTACATCCCCAAATACAAATGGGGTTCCATACTACTACTTTAATTCCCCATTATATTAAATTAAAATTAGGATTTAATTATTAATGGAAACACATAGTGGAATGAAATTTGATATCCCTCCAGGGATGGTTCATAATCATTCTTGCGTTGTAGAATGTATTATTGGTTTGAGAGTCATCTTAAACCAAATGATTTATGTGGTTATGTAAAGAATAATTAACTATGGGAAAAATTTATTTATAATTGTTTATTATTATTTATTCAACTATATACAATGTTATAGAATGTTTATTTAATTATATATCATTCATGGTGGTTTAATGAGTTTCTCTGACACCATACATTGACTTCGAGATTGATACTAAATTAGGATTCTTGTTTTCTTGATAGAATAGGGTCATGTTTCTTATGTGAGATGGCTATGATAGAATGGAACATGGATGTGGGAAATAAACATGATGTCTAGTCCCTAATAAGAGTCGTAAATGTGTCTTCAATTTCGATTTTAATTTTACAATAGAATTTTCTTTTGAATGAAATATCTAGTTATTTGGGTTGGATATTTTTTTCTTGTTTTGGATAATCATGTGAATTTGGAATTTATTGTTATGGTATTATTCGGGTTTTCAATTACTATCATTTGATTACTGTTCATTTATTTTTGATCTTGTGATTCTTTGAAAAAGAATTTATAGTCTCCCCACATTACATATTATACCAGTAGACTCTAGGGTATGGGGAGGCACACCAGAGGTCAGGTAATGAACCAACATGGTGCACCAGCATATGGAACCCTGGTCAGGATGTTACAAATACCTTATTAACTTAGTTATTAAATAATAAAGAAATATAAGTACATAACATGAAAAGGAATTATAAGCCACATTCTTTTTATTATTTTATGTAAAAATGTAATCATTATAAATAAATAGAAACCAAAAATTGAAAACCTATTGTGAAACTGGAATGAGTAAAAAAGGATTTATTTTATTATTATAAATCCCCTTACCTCAACTATTTCCAATTTTTATAGGTTATTTATCTCATATTCATTATAATACATTATTTTTTTACCAATTAATAGTTCAATGATTAGAATTTTGTGATTAGAGGACCTCGATCATGTGATGGGAAATTTGGGAGAAGAAATGGGTAGGATTAATTAAAAGAAGAATAGGATACAACGTTCCCTTATTTACTATAGTAGTAATGTTGTGACTGTAGCAGTGACGAACACTATAGCAATGACGAGTACTATAGCAACTACAGGTCACCATAGAGGCGGTAGAGTAATCTTGTAGTGGTGGGTACTGTGTAGTACTATCGGAGGTGGGTACTGTAGCAGTACCATTCACATAATGGGCCTTGAGCACAAAATTTGGGCCTACGGGCCATGTAATGGGATAAATGCCCACTGGGCTTTCGTGCTATGTAATGGGTCTTCCTATACCTAGTTAAAATTGGTCTTTTCACTGATTTAATAAAAAATGGGGCTTCCACCCCAACCATTAATTATGATTTTCTATAACAATTAAATATTATAATTATGTTACTCAGAGTAATGTGGCTAAAAACACCAATTTCCATGATATTATGATAAGTGTTGAAATTTTTTAAAATAAATATGATCTAAGATTAATTTATCATTCCTTTGAAAATGTTTTTACATTAATTTACTTATTTAGACATTACTATGATGACCAAAAATAAACATGATTACAGATCATATTAAAAAACTGAAATTAATATAAAAAATATATTTTAACTAATCAATAAAAATATAAAATAAATTTTTTAATATTTAAAATGGTGAAATAATTTTTTGTTTTATATATTTCTGTAATACTAAAAGATAATCTATTTTAATACAATTGTGTTTTTATTATATAAAATTACTTATTAAAAATAAAAGATAGTACTAATTACTATAGAATAAATTAAAATTTATTTTATAAAATGTAATGAATTTATATTACCATCACATAAAAATAGATTGGGAATTTTAAATTACATAATTAAATGAAAGAATGATAGATTTAGTTAAAATTATATTTTTCAATATTTTCCAAAAAAATATTCATTAAAAAAAATAATTCTCTAAAAAATATGACATGATGATTTCAATAGTGAATTTTATTTTTTCATACAAAATTTCTATATGTGGGAGAAAATATTTATAATAATAATGTAAATATGTAATAAAATATTATTTGATTAAAAAGTACTGTTGAGGCATGATTTGATTTATTTTCATTCCAATAATAATAAAAAAATTAAAATAATAATAATTAATTCAATTAAATATTTATTCTCCTGGTTTATTTATAAAAATTTATTTATAGTTTTCAATTTAATCAACTATGATAATGACACATTACACATATGAAAAAATTAATACTAAAAATAGTGTTGTGACATTCAATGGATTTTAACATAATTTTCATTAAACTGGTAATAATTTATTTATTTATTATTCATTTATTACGTAAAAATAATTATGATTTTTTTCCTAATTTTGATACACATATTACTTCCTGCAAAACCAAAGGATGGTTTATAATGGGCATATTCAAATAATATTATATTGTGTTTCATTTATGTCTGATGTTGTGTAAAACACAAGCTATAAAATAAAAAATATAATAGAAATAAATTTTAAAGTATAATTGTTTTTATATACATAATATTATTCATTTGGAAAAATTTATATATCATATCTTTCTGCCACTAAATAAAATGCATTCAAATTTTAAAATTCCACTAAATTATTACAGGATTATTGTATTAATTTTCAACCATTAATAAGTATCAATAAAATATTTTAAGACTGTTGTGGGATAATTAACTGTAATTTCATTTTTTTTAATGTTATATTGAGTATATGTGGTTTTTAGGTGTTGATTGTCAAATTATAGAGATAAATTTGTGTTATAATGTTTTTGGATATTTCATAAATGTTATTGGGAATAATATTCTCCATGTAACTCTATAAATAGTTCATATGAAAAGGTATAGTTTCCACACATTTCACATTATTATGTTTATGATATATATATTATATTATATAAATGAAACATAATATTTTCCATTCCATATATAATGTTTATCTATGTGAAAAAATGAATGTATTATATGGATTAATATAATCCGTTGTTGACCTATTTTCCCTAGGAAAAATATAACAACACAAGTGAAATTTCCATGATTTTAGATGAGTATAAATGAATATTAAGTTATAATAATTTTAATAATTCTTCTCAAAATAATTTTATTATTCCAAATAAAATATTGTAAATAATTATTATAGACCAGAATATAAATTTTACCTTATGGTATATTAAGATATATTAAATAATTAATAATACAACCACAACTAAAGAAATCATTGTTATAAAAAATTATAAATAAAAATCAATAATTGTTTTATATAATATGAAATCATAATGAAAGAATATAAAAATTGGACATAAATATAATAGTAATAATCACGATTATTTATCATCATTTGTGATGTAAAAATTAATTTGTGAAGAGATTATTTATATGGAGTTCCTTGTGAGGATCCTTGAACGATGTTATTAGGAAGACAATATATATTTATATTTACCAATTATGCAGATAATCATTATAATTTTTATGTATTTATGTAAAAATCCATGTAATGGTGTTTTCCATGTAATGACTGATATCTTAACTATTTTTAAAAATTCAGGGTTTGATTGATTATTTCAAATTCTAATCCAAAAGTCTGTAATGTTTTATGAATTAGTGATCATTTTGGGAATATCATACTCATGATATTTTTGATATATTTTATTGGATGTTATAGATTTCATAGGTGGTTCATCAGTTCCTCAAGCGAACATAAGTGATGTTTCAATATTTTTTAGATCTCGATAATTTTCTAATTTGTTCCCAATGTAATAATATGTAAAAATCAGATAGGCGGAGTAAAATTATATTAAATTATATATTTAAATATTTCACATGATAAGAAATTATCTTATATATTAGAAGAATTTTATTATTTGATGAAAATATTATATATATATATATATATATGATTTACCTATGTGTATCAAGGTACATAAGGAAATAATATATAATTTATATGTTTTCAAAAATGAACAGACCATAAAAATAATAAATAGGTTATTCTTGAAAAAATTTACTCATATAATGAAATATTTTAATATTTTATTTTAATTAATAGGGATACTCTATATGTGTTGAAAAATATTACACATGAATAAAATATATTATGAAATTGATTAATTTTATTCTCATTTAATTTTTCCGTTGTAAAATATATTTTCCATTTATCAATATCTTACATATGAAAATATTCCAAAGGAGAAAAACATATGTTTAGGAAAAAAATTTATTTATGAATTTTTCCTGGGAAATTATATTATTTAATGATTAAAATTGTTACACATGTGCTTTTATTAAGGTAAAACCCATACTTGTTATATAAAAATGAAACATTATGAATTTGTGAAAAGATAAATATGTTAAATACTGATTAAATATAATATATATGGGTTAAATATGTACTATAAAGTGTATTTCATTTTTGAAACCATAAACATGAGATTTAAATGATTAATATCCATTTTTCAAAAATGGGATACCATAATGGTTGTTAAAATGTTATGTGTTGTGTCATGACAAAAACTATATTACCACATAAATGGTTCCTTAGTCCATCCTGAAATTGAATTAAGGCCATTTCAATTCCCCATGGGATGAATACATGTTTCTAGAAACCATGTCAAATCAATGGGGAGTCATTTCTCCAATAAAATAACTCATCAAGACTGCCAATGAATATGAATGAATAAACTTTATATATGAAAAAATATCCACAAGATATGATAACCAAAATTACATGGGTAAAAGTTCGAAAAGGTTGTCACCCAAATACATCTCATCAAACATTAATGAAACTATCACAATGGCTTCATGATATATGTGGATCACTTGCTCCATCGATCAATGGCATCTCCCAAGGTCCATTAAAACATGAACTTCCACCATGGCTATGTGTGTCCTTCTTTTTCCCATGATCATGAATTAAAAATCAATAAATGAAAAATGTACAAGTATGGTGTATTAAAAAATCCAACTTTTATGTCACCTATTAATCAATAACACATCTATATCAAGAAAGTCAACATGTTTAATTTCAATAGAAATTTTTGGAATTATTTTCATAGTTCACATGATTATATGCTTTTTAAAACAATAATTGGATAGAGTAAAAGGGTATAATAATAAATCATCATCAAAACCTACATGAATTATAATTTGTGTCAATATATACATGATAAATAATAATTATAACATAAAAATCTTTATGTCCTTTTAATATTAAATTATCAATCATAAAACCATGATCAGTAGACCTGAGGGTAGATTTTTACACTGATTCCCAGACATCTCAGTGAAGTATAACTCCCAGGGTGAATCATTACTTTTTCCAAATCCATGGGTGGGATTGAAAAATCCCAAATTAAAAAAAAATCTTAGTCGTATGTAATTATAGTATCGTTATAATCCTAAAAACGTTTCTTTGGTATAGAAAATGCATTCCTATAATGTGTTTTTTAAACCAAACTACCCCTACTAACATGTGCTTCAAGAAAAAAAAATATAGTTAGCTATAATTCATAGCACCCATTATCAAATAATTTAAAACAATTAATATATTCATTAGACTCCAGTTCTTTTTTTGAAACATGTTATGACATTTTAATAAAAATAAAATGTTTTTCATCAAAACATGGTCCATTCAAAATGACACATTTCATATTAGTTTTCTAAAACACTTAATTCTATCATATAAAAATTTATATCATGGAATCATTAATTTAATTAAATTCTATTTATTTTATTCAAAATAATTAGTAAAAATATAGGCAGTACTGGAATGCTGGCCTTTCCCCATGGTTAGATACCAACGGTTCTATTAAACCGTTGGGGAAGGAGGTTTTTACCAACGGTTCATTAGAACCGTTGGCATAGAGGTTTCCAGGGAGCTTTTTCCCAACGGTTCTCATGAACCGTTGGGATAGATGGTTTTTTTGCCAACGGTTGAGAACCGTTGGCATAGATGAGGTTTTTGCAGGTTTTTCCCAACGGTTCTGTAGAACCATTGGGATAGATATACATATGCCAACGGTTTTTAAGAACCGTTGGCAAAGGTCCTCCCCAAATTCCCAGCCGCCTGTTCTCTCCCCCATTCGCGATACAGAACCCTAAAACGGGAGCAGCAGCCGATTTAGGCGATTTTGGAGGTACTGCCGGCCTTCAATTTTCCAGCTCTTATTCAGGTTATTCTTCTTCTTAACTGAAAATGTATTCAAATATTTGGATAGTATTAAAACCTATTTTCATTTTTCCCATCAGTTTAGGTGATTTCGGTGCTACTGCCGGCTGGACCAGCCTAAGGGTGAGTTTTATTGAAAATTCCTTTTTGGATTTTACCCCTTGAACATGGGATGTCATTTGTGAAAGGTTATATAAATCGAATTGATTGTTCGATTTCTGAATTGAATTGTAAATTAAATTAATTAAGGGTATTTTATGGTTTGCATTCCCCTTTTAACACATGAATGCCAATTATTTTTTAACACATGTTTTAATTGTATTGCCTTGCCAATGTGAGTAAAGTAGAGACTATGCTATGAATCTATGAAATTGGATTGAATTTATCTTATATTTTATGTTACCATGTTATATATATTATAACTAATGCATGTGATATCTTTATAGTCTTCTTAGGAGTGTTCTATTAAAAATTCCCATGTGAGTGCTTGAATTTTCATTGAATTGCTAGCCATTATGAGTTATGTTGAGACCATGATATGGAATTGATTGATTAAGCAAGGGAATCTCATTATCTTGTCATTACAACATGAGTAAATGAAGCTTCATTCTTTTCAGGCTATTATTTGATTGAGTCTCCATTTTGAGGTGAGTTGTATTAAATACCTTTGTTTTTGACCTTGGTATGTTTAATGAATTGTTTAAATGAAATGGAATTCATTAAATGATTAATAGTAAATAGTGATACATGGATTCTATTAGGATGTCAGGTATATAATCTTGTTTCTATTAACTTATACGCTTTATGTGATAAATGGATTCACAGTGGAATTCCACGGATAGACTCATTTCATTGAATATTGATTAAGCCATGGGTGATACATGGATCCAAGGGAGGGATTTCATAGATAGACTTATTGAATGTAGAATTATATTCCAATTGATACATGGATTCTTATGATAATTCAATAGATAGACTTATTGAATGTAGAATTATATTCCAATTGATACATGGATTCTTATGATAATTCCATAGATAGACTTATTGAATATAGAATTATATTCCAATGCTATGCGTCTTGTGTGGTGGTGGTGTGGTTTATGTGTTTTATGGTAGTAGTGAAGTGTGTGATTATGTATTCAAACCAAATCAAACAATATTTCTAACTTGGTGAACATTACAACTTGTATGTTTTATTAAATTCATTCAAGCTCTTCTAAAACAATTGATAGCTAAATTACCAATGAATCCCCTCATTCCCTCATATATTTAGTTTTTTGGTTTACACATTAATTTTCTTTTTCTAATTAATTAAATATTTGTTTTCCAATGCAGGAAATGAAGCCAATTGAAGAGAGACGAAGAAAAAAAATGGCGGACAACAATCGTCGGATGGAGGAGATGGGCATTCCACCATTAGTGCCTATAGTGAGTACTTTATTTCAAATATATATATATATATTTACAGAATATATAATGTCATGTGATTAATTTGTTTTGTAAACTTTTTTGTAGGATCCACCATTACGTCGACAGTTATTCGACGAGGAGCCTAGTACTGTTCCTAGTACTCAGGCCGGTGGTACGAGGAGGGTTCGTACCAGAGGTGGACATAGAGCTGCGCGTGCCCGACTAGACCCTGCCCCTCCCACTGACATTTCAGCCTTCCCACATTCTGATCCCGGTGTGTCGTTAGGGACACACGGGATATTTAGACCTCCCATGTTTTCGCTACCTTCTGCATCTTCTGCCCCATCATTTTCACATCCCATGATGATTCCCACTCCCCAGTCAGCATCAGGTCATACAGTTGTTCCATCTTCTTTTCCTTCTACTTCTGTCTCTCCGAGCTTTTATATTCCATCGTCTTCGACTCCTGTTCCACCAGAGGGTGTTCCATCAGGTTCTGTGGATCCGGTGCCACTCATTGATCAGACTAGAACAAGTATATTTATAAAACCCTATCAAATTTTTATCGCAATATTTAGGTTCATTATAACATGTTTTGATAAAATATTTGTTTTTCTTTCATGACAGATACACTTACTGACAGGAGGCGGGGGCGGGGCCGTACACGCATGCGTTCGGTGTGGAACCGTCGCACACAGGTTATGGTGGAATATAATGAAGACAATCAGATGGTTGAGAAAACAGGGCAGCAATGTCGGAGTTTTATGGCGACGCTTGCCAAATACTCCGACATCATTCCTGTCAGCTCGTTATCGTGGAGACATTTGCCACATGAGGTCAAAGATAGAGCTTGGGCAGAGATATGGGTAAAAAAATCTGTTATATTTAATGCCATGAATTTTTGTATTTATATAAATTAATATTTTCATTTCAGCTTCGATTTAATTTTCCTGATGGTGAGGGTGCACGACTGGAACATCTAAAGGATTTAGGCGAGCATTGGAGAGCCTACAAGCATGAGCTGTATATTGGCTGGCGTGCTAGAGTTGGCACTGAGTTAGAGGCGGTACCAGTCGTGGATGATTGTCCTATAGAGCAGTATCGTCAGATTATTACTCATTGGACGAGTACACAGTTTAAGGTATGAATTACATTTGAGGTATTTAAATAATAACTTTCAAGTTTTGAATTAATATTATCCTTTGCATTATCGAATTTTATTTAGGAATCATCTGGAAAAAATAAAAAAAACATTGATGCAAAAAAATACCTCCATACACTAGGACGCACGACGATGCCGGATCATGAGAGGCAGCAGGTATGACAATTGTTTATAAGTTTTCTTTACGACTTACATTTTATTTTGTTTCCTCAATTATTTAATTATTTTCTGAAGTCTTTATATAAATTTTGTTTTCAATGTCATTGTAGAGGCAAGTACAAAATATTGAAGGACGTGTGCCTCGAGCAAAACTGTTTTGCTCGAGTAGACGAAAAAAGGATGGACGTGCTGTCAACGAAGCGACTCAGCATCAGATTGTAAGTTTTAATCTCTTGATTTTATATTTTAATATCTATTTCGTAACTTAATAATATATTTATATTTGTAACAGGATGCTTTAGAGGCCCTCGATGCCCAAGAAGCAGACAATTTTGGGCCATCTGATCACTTACATCAGGTGTTGGGAGAGGATCATTCTGGCAGAGTACGCTGCCGACCTAGGATAGCCCCGACGAGGTATTGGCCTGCCTCAGGTACGAGTTGTAGTGCCACCGAGCTGCAGCAAGTTAGGGAACAGGCAGAACAGGCTGAGAAAAGGGCCACAGAGACGGCAGAACAGTCTGCAAGGGAAAACAGTGCATTTATGAAATTTATTGAAGTTCTACGTCCAACACTTCCAGCAGAGGCCAACCCAGCGATTGATGAATACATGTCGTCGATACATTCTATATATGGTGCACCAGGTGGCAGTTCCAGTGGTGGTCAGGCCGATGTTGAGCTTGAAGATGATGATGGCGAGCAGTCTGATGCGGAAGAGGAGGGAGATGAGGAGGGTGAGGAGGAGGGCGAAGGCGAGGAGGAAGGCGCTGTGGAGGGTGAGGAAGATGAGGAGGACGATGACGAGGGCGATGATGATGATGATGATGGAGATGGTGATGCTGATGTGGGACATATTGATCTGTTACATTTTTGACTTGAGATTTGATGTTTAATCTATTCTAGTTGTTGGTTTTATCTAGACTCGTAGTATAGTATTGGAGTTGAGTTATTTTTATATATTGTCTGTTTTTATGGATGTTGTTGTCTTTTAGTGGTTGTGTGTTTGAGAACTCCCTGAACAACCCCCCCTCATTCTTGGACCCTGGACAACCCCCCCTCCCCCTTGGACCCCGAACACCCACCAAACACCCCCCTGACAGCCCCGCGGACAGCCCCCTGGACAGCCCCCTGGACAACCCCCCGTACAGCCCCCAACCCTCCACCCTGGACCCCGGATAGCCCCCCGGACAGCCCCCCGGACAACCCCCCACCCCCCCTGGACCCCGGACAACCCCCCCCCCCCTTGGACCCCGGACAACCCCCCAAACACCCCCCGGACAGCCCCCTGAACACCCCCGGACAACCCCCTGAACAACCCCCTGAACAACCCCCAGACAGCCCCCTGAACAACCCCGGACAACCCCCTAAACAACTAAAATCTAATCCATACTAAATATGATATAAAAATATTCTATATGAATTTCCATAAGATTTTAAGTGAAAACAAAAAGTGACATACGAAAAACTGACCAAACGCATTCGAAATGTGTTGATGCTTTAGGAAAACGATCCATGGGTCATATGTGACGTGTACGAGTCATCCCCGTCTCAATCCGAGGCGTGGTGTGGTCGGAACAACTCAAAGTGTATGTCTTTTGTTTCAAAAGGACATCATTTTAAGTGAAAAACATCAACTGGCATACAGAAAACCGGCCAAACGCATTCGGATTGTGTTGATACTTTAAGACAACGATACATGAGTCATTTTAGACGTGTACGAGTCAACCCCGCCTCAATCCGAGGTCGTCCGCTATGAATTTGACCGTTGGACGCCCGTTCTGGCCGTTTATGACACCAGAACTGCGTTGTCGGTCACCGCGGGCACACGACACGTCCGATTGATGCGCCGTCTGCTCGACCACTTCAAAAATCAGTCACCCGTATTTGTCGTCTGATTTCAGGCCATTCCGACATCGTTCGGCCCGTTTGGACTTCCCTCACGCGCGTTTTTGAAGTGCGCGCATCACTTAAAACACGAATATTGAGCCATACCGCGCAAACCGCACGTCCGATTGACGTGCCGTCTGCGCCTACACGTCAAGAATAATAATTAGAATGTTCCACGGTGGTTTCAGCTCAATCCGAGGCCGTCCGCTATGAATTTGACCGTTGGACGCCCGTTCTGGCCGTTTATGACACCAGAACTGCGTTGTCGGTCACCGCGGGCATACGGCACGTCCGATTGATGCGCCGTCTGCTCGAAAACTTCAGAAATCAGTCACCCGTATTTTTCGTCTGATTTCAGGCCATTCCGACATCGTTCGGCCCGTTTGGACCCCCCTCACGCGCGTTTACGAAGCGCGCGCATCACTTAAAACACGAATATTGAGCCGTACCGCGCAAACCGCACGTCCGATTGACGTGCCGTCTACGCCTACACATCACGAATAATAATTAGAATGTTCCACGGTGGTTTCAGCTCAATCTGAGGCCGTCCGCTATGAATTTGACCGTTGGACGCCCGTTCTGGCCGTTTATGACACCAGAACTGCGTTGTCGGTCACCGCGGGCACACGGCACGTCCGATTGATGCGCCGTCTGCTCGACCACTTCAGAAATCAGTAACCCGTATTTTTCGTCTGATTTCAGGCAATTCCGACATCGTTCAGCCCGTTTGGACCCCCCCTCACGCGCGTTTACGAAGCGCGCGCATCACTTAAAACACGAATATTGAGCTGTACCGCGTAAACCGCACGTCCGATTGACGTGCCGTCTGCGCGTACACGTGACGAATAATAATTAGAATGTTCCACGGTGGTTTCAGCTGAATCCGAGGCCGTCCGCTATGAATTTGACCGTTGGACGCCCGTTCTGGCCGTTTATGACACCAAAACTGCGTTGTCGGTCACCGCGGGCACACGGCACGTCCGATTGATGCGCCGTCTGCTCGACCACTTCAGAAATCATTCACCCGTATTTTTCGTCTGATTTCAGTCCATTCTGACATCGTTCGACCCGTTTCGACCCCCCTCACGCGCGTTTACGAAGCGCGCGCATCACTTAAAACACGAATATTGAGCCGTACCGCGCAAACCGCACGTCCGATTGACGTGCCGTCTGCGCCTACACGTCACGAATAATAATTAGAATGTTCCACGGTGGTTTCAGCTCAATCCGAGGCCGTCCGCTATGAATTTGACCGTTGGACGCCCGTTCTGGCCGTTTATGACAACAGAACTGCGTTGTCGGTCACCGCGGGCACACGGCACATCCGATTGATCCGCCGTCTGCTCGACCACTTCAGAAATCAGTCACTCGTATTTGTCGTCTGATTTCAGGCCATTCTGACATCGTTCGGCCCGTTTGGACCCCCCTCACGCGCGTTTACGAAGCGCGCACATCACTTAAAACACGAATATTGAGCCGTACCACGCAAACCGCACGTCCGATTGACGTGCCGTCTGCGCGTACACGTCACGAATAATAATTAGAATGTTCCACGGTGGTTTCAGCTCAATCCGAGGCAGTCCGCTATGAGTTTGACCGTTGGACTCCCGTTCTGGCCGTTTATGACACCAGAACTGCGTTGTCGGTCACCGCGGGCACACGGCACGTCCGATTGATGCGCCGTCTGCTCGACCACTTCAGAAATCAGTCACCCGTATTTTTCGTCTGATTTCAGTCCATTCCGACATCGTTCGGCCCGTTTGGACCCCCCTCACGCGCGTTTACGAAGCGCACACATCACTTAAAACACGAATATTGAGCCGTACCGCGCAAACCGAACGTCCGATTGACGTGCCGTCTGTGCCTAAACGTCACGAAAAATAATTAGAATGTTCCACGGTGGTTCCAGCTCAATCCGAGGGCGTCCGCTATGAATTTGACCGTTGGACGCCCGTTCTGGCCGTTTATGACACCAGAACTGCGTTGTCGGTCACCGCGGGCACACGGCACGTCCGATTGACGTGCCGTCTGCTCGACCACTTCAGAAATCACTCACCCGTATTTGTCGTCTGATTTCAGGCCATTCCGACATCGTTCGGCCCGTTTGGACCCCCCTCACACGCGTTTACGAAGCGCGCGCATCACTTAAAGCACGAATATTGAGCCGTACCGCGCAAACCGCACGTCCGATTGAAGTGCCGTCTACGCGTACACGTCACGAATAATAATTAGAATGTTCCACGGTGGTTTCAGCTGAATCCGAGGCCGTATGCTATGAATTTGACCGTTGGACGCCCGTTCTGGCCGTTTATGACACCAGAACTGCGTTGTCGGTCACCACGGGCACACGGCACGTCCGATTGACGTGTCGTCTGCTCGACCACTTCACAAATCAGTCACCCGTATTTTTCGTCTGATTTCAGGCCATTCCGACATCGTTCAGCCCGTTTGTACCCCCCTCACGCGCGTTTACGAAGCGCGCGCATCACTTAAAACACGAATATTGAGCCGTACCGCGCAAACCGCACATCCGATTGACGTGCCGTCTGCGCCTACATGCCACGAATAATAATTAGAATGTTCCACGGTGGTTTCAGCTCAATCCGAGGCCGTCCGCTATGAATTTGACCGTTGGACGCCCGTTCTGGCCGTTTATGACACCAGAACTGCGTTGTCGGTCACCGCGGGCACACGGCACGTCCGATTGACGTGCCGTTTGCTCAACCACTTCAGAAATCAGTCACCCGTATTTGTCGTCTGATTTCAGGCCATTCCGACATCGTTCGGCCGGTTTGGACCCCCCTCACGCGCGTTTACGAAGCGCGCGCATCACTTAAAACACGAATATTGAGCCGTACCGCGCAAACCGCACGTCCGATTGAGGTGCCGTCTGCGCGTACACGTCACAAATAATAATTATAATGTTCCACGGTGGTTTCAGCTCAATCCGAGGCCGTCCGCTATGAATTTGACCGTTGGACGCCCGTTCTGGCCGTTTATGACACCAGAACTACGTTGTCGGTCACCGCGGGCACACGGGACGTCCGATTGACGAGCCGTCTGCTCGACCACTTCAGAAATCAGTCACCCGTATTTTTCGTCTGATTTCAGGCCATTCCGACATCGTTCGGCCCGTTTGGACCCCCTCACGCGCGTTTACGAAGCGCGCGCATCACTTAAAACACGAATATTGAGCCTTACCGCGCAAACCGCATGTCCGATTGACGTGCCGTCTGCGCCTACACGTCACAAATAATAATTAGAATGTTCCACGGTGGTTTCAGCTCAATCCGAGGCCGTCCGCTATGAATTTGACCGTTGGACGCCCGTTCTGGCCGTTTATGACACCAGAACTGCGTTGTCGGTCACCGCGGGCACACGGCACGTCCGATTGACGTGCCGTCTGCTCGACCACTTCAGAAATCAGTCACCCGTATTTGTCGTCTGATTTCAGGCCATTCCGACATCGTTTGGCCCGTTTGGACCCCCCTCTCGTGCGTTTACGAAGCGCGCGCATCACTTAAAACACGAATATTGAGCCGTACCGCGCAAACCGCATGTCCGATTGACGTGCCGTCTGCGCCTACACGTCACGAATAATAATTAGAATGTTCCACGGTGGTTTCAGCTCAATCTGAGGCCGTCCGCTATGAATTTGACCGTTGGACGCCCGTTCTGGCCGTTTATGACACCAGAACTGCGTTGTCGGTCACCGCGGGCACACGGCACGTCCGATTGACATGCCGTCTGCTCGACCACTTCAGAAATCAGTCACCCGTATTTTTCTTTTGATTTCAGGCCATTCCGACATCGTTCGGCCCGTTTGGACCCCCCTCACGCGCGTTTACGAAGCGCGTGCATCACTTAAAACACGAATATTGAGCCGTACCGCGCAAACCGCACGTCCGATTGATGTGCCGTCTGCGCCTACACGTCACGAATAATAATTAGAATGTTCCACGGTGGTTTCAGCTCAATCTGAGGTCGTCCGCTATGAATTTGACCGTTGGACGCCCGTTCTGGCCGTTTATGACACCAGAACTGCGTTGTCGGTCACCGCGGGCACACGGCACGTCCGATTGACGTGCCGTCTGCTCGATTTCTTCTGAAATCAGTCACCCGTATTTTTCGTCTGATTTCAGGCCATTCCGACATCGTTCGGCCCGTTTGGACCCCCCTCACGCGCGTTTACGAAGCGCGCGCATCACTTAAAACACGAATATTGAGTCGTACCGCGCAAACCGCACGTCCGATTGACGTGCCGTCTGCGCCTACACGTCACGAATAATAATTAGAATGTTCCACGGTGGTTTCAGCTCAATCCGAGGCCGTCCGCTATGAATTTTACCGTTGGACGCCCGTTCTGGCCGTTTATGACACCAGAACTGCGTTGTCGGTAACCGCGGGCACACGGCACGTCCGATTGACGTGCCGTCTGCTCGACCACTTCAGAAATCAGTTACCCGTATTTGTCGTCTGATTTCAGCCCATTCCGACATCGTTCGGCCCATTTGGACCCCCCTCACGCGCGTTTACGAAGCGCGCCCATCACTTAAAACACGAATATTGAGCCGTACCGCGCAAACCGCACGTCCGATTGAGGTTCCGTCTACGCGTACACGTCACGAATAATAATTAGAATGTTCCACGGTGGTTTCAGCTCAATCCGAGGCCGTCCGCTATGAATTTGACCGTTGGACGCCCGTTCTGACCGTTTATGACACCAGAACTGTGTTGTCGGTCACCGCGGGCACACGGCACGTCCGATTGACGTGCCGTCTGCTCGACCACTTCAGAAATCAGTCACCCGTACTTGTCGTCGGATTTCAGGCCATGCCGACATCGTTAGGCCCATTTGGACCCCCCTCACGCGCGTTTACGAAGCGCGCGCATCACTTAAAACACGAATATTGAGCCGTACCGCGCAAACCGCACATCCGATTGACGTGCCGTCTGCGCCTACACGTCACGAATAATAATTAGAATGTTCCACGGTGGTTTCAGCTCAATCCGAGGCCGTCCGCTATGAATTTGACCGTTGGACGCCCGTTCTGGCCGTTTATGACACCAGAACTGCGTTGTCGGTCACCGCGGGCACACGGCACGTCCGATTGACGTGCCGTCTGCTCGACCACTTCAGAAATCAGTCACCCGTATTTGTCGTCTGATTTCAGGCCATTCCGACATCGTTCGGCCCGTTTGTACCCCCCTCACGCGCGTTTACGAAGCGCGCACATCACTTAAAACACGAATATTGAACCGTACCGCGCAAACCGCACGTCCGATTGACGTGTCGTCTGCGCGTACACGTCACGAATAATAATTAGAATGTTTCACAGTGGTTTCAGGTCAAAAGGACGTCATTTTAAGTGAAAATCATCAACTGGCATCCGGAAAACCGACCAAACACATTCCGAATATGTTGATAATTTATCTCAACAATCCATGGGTCATATGTGACGTGTACGAGCCAACCCGGGATAAATCCGAGTCGCGGTGTGGCCGGGATAAGTCTAAGTGGCTCTTTTTTGTTTAAAATGGACACCATTTTAAGTACATACGGAAAAACGACCAAACGGATTCGGTTTCCGTTGAAACTTTAGGAGAACGATCCATGGGTCATATGTGACGTGTACGAATCGACCCCGCCACAATTGGAGACACGGTGTGGCCGACACCACTCAAAGTGTCGGTCTTTTGTTTCAAAAAGACGTCATTTTAAGTGAAAAGCATCAAGTGACATACGAAAAACCGACCAAAGGCATTCGGACTGTGTCGATACTTTATCACAAGGATCCATGGGTCGTATGTGACGTGTACGAGTCAATCTCGCCTCAATCCGAGGAGCGGTGTGGCCGACACCGTTCTAACTGTGTCTCTTTTGTTTAAAATGGACAGGATTATAAGTGAAAAGAACAACTGGCATACGGAAAACCGACCAAACGCATTCCAAATTTGTTGATAATTTATCCCAACGATCCATGGGTCATATGTGACATGTACGAGCTGACCCGGTATGAATCCAAGTCATGGTGTGGCCGAGATCAGTCTAAGTGGCTCTCTTTTGTTTAAAACGGACATCATTTTAAGTACATACGGAAAACCGACGAAACGGATTCGGTTTCCGTTGAAACTTTAGGAGAACGATCCAAGGGTCATATGTGACGTGTACGAATCAACCCCGCCTCAATTGGAGACGCGGTGTGGCCGACACCACTCAAAGTGTCTGTCTTTTGTTTCAAAGGGACATCATTTTAAGTGAAAAGCATCAAGTGACATACGGAAAACGGAGAAAATGCATTCGGATTGTGTCCATACTTTAGGAAAAGGATCCACGGGTCGTATGTGACGTGTACGAGTCAATCCCGCCTCAATCTGAGGAGCGGTGTGGCCGACACCACTCTAACTATGTCTCTTTTGCTTAAAATGTACAACAATTTAAGTACATACGGAAAGCCGACCAAACGCATTCGGTTTCCATTGAAACTTTAGGAGAACGATCCCTAGGTCATATGTGACGTGTACGAGTCAACACCGCCTCAATCTGAGGCGCGGTGTGGCTGGAACCACTCAAAGTGTCTGCATTTTGTTTCAAAAGTACGTCATTTTAATTGAAAAACATCAACTGACATACGGAAAACCGACCAAACGCATTCGGATTGTGTCGATACATTAGCACAACGATCCATGGGTCATATGTGACGTGTATGAGTCAACCCCGCCTCAATCTGAGGCACGTTGTGGACGGTAGCACTCCAGGTGTATGTATTATGTTTAAAACGGACATTACTTTAGGTAAAAATATATGGTATACAAAAAACAGATCAAATTATGAATTGACTTCCGGATTCCACATATAATTGTCATCTACATTTTAAATTGAAATCTAAATGAATTATGTATGTTTATAATTTAATTATGGATGTGTATTGTTCTACCATTATATGTTAAACGTGTATGAATTTGTTCTCTATATGTAAGTGTTAGTTGGTTACTGTAGGTACAATAATTATATATGTATGTGTTAGTTTATTGTAGGTACAATAATTGGATTGAAAGATGAGAGGGAACCCACAAAACCAGATGTGGTGCTGGTCAAATTGGAGACCTGGTTGGGAGCTGCTGGGCAAATTGGGGAGCTGCTGGGTGATTTTCCCAGCAGAGGCTATGCCAACGGTTTAAAATCGTTGGCATAGAAATTGTGGATTAGTTTTACCAACGGTTCAACAAACCGTTGGTAAAACACTTTTCCCAACGGTTTAAAACCGTTGGTAAAGAGTAGATGGGGGTTCTTCCCAACGGTTTTGCAAACCGTTGGGAAAAACATGATAATTTTAAGACCTTTTGCCAACGGTTTTGAACCGTTGGCAAATCTTTTTCCCAACGGTTTTAATGAACCGTTGGGATAGAGTAACCTTTCTCCACCCTATCCCAACGGTTTACTGTAAACCATTGGGAAATGTTTTTCCCAACGGCTTACTTACCTACGGTTGGCAGAACCGTTGGTATATGTTATACCAACGGTTCTCCAGCCTTTCCCAACGTTTCTCAACCGTTGGTAAATCTATTATTTCCAGTAGTGAGGGGTGAAGATATAAAAAGACACAAACTATTTTATCTTATATTCTATAAAAAAATAAATAAAAAATTCTAAACCAACATTAAAGTAATTTCAAAATCTACATGCATTAAAGGATTTGATTTATAGTAGTTTCTTCATGAAACCACATTCCATAATATAAATATTGAATATAACCAAAACGTGGATTATGTTATGAATATTTTATGAGTAAAATGGTCATGGATGAATCCTAGAATCAAAATTCAAGACTAAAAATAAAATTGAATTAACTCTTGATATCATAGAACACGATAAAGAATTAATATGAGTTAAATCAGAATTCATTATTTTTTCATGGATACACATGCCAATAAAGACTCAATGCATCAAATAATAATAGGAAACATGATGTATCAGGGTAGGAAGTGAAAAAATACTATCTAGATAGCCACAATAGAGTTTAGGTTTGAATTAAATTTTAGGGAAAAGATTATATTTTTAAAAGAATATTAAAATAAATAAAATCTATATATTACCAAACTATTCAATGGAAACACTGGTAGAACTAGAGATATGGTGGAATCCATGTGATGGATAGTGGCACTTAGATGAAGTTGTAGACAACTGAAAGTCTCACCGGTGATATGGTGGGAAATGAAGTACACTTATCAAAAAAACATCTTCAATCGTTCGCTGGTGGAGTACATATAGGCACTCCCATCATATATACCTCCATAGATCAAACTATTTCTATAATTGGTGAGTTGGAGGACCTCACATGTCTATTTTGGATATATACTTATGTATATAATAATGGTTAAATACCCTAGCACCTCATCACTATTAACAATGATTCAAACCACACTATCACATCCCATTAAAATCCCTATAATGGTATAATAAACTGGGAGACATACATATATATCAATGAATCAATATAAAAAACATGATATCAACAAGGAAAAAATGGGATCCATTACAAAAACATGTTTAGTACATGGATATTAATAATTGGATGTAACAATCTCCCAACCGTAAATAATTTTTGACATATAATTCATGTCAAGAAGATAGGTCCAAGAAAATGTGATTCCCCTAATTTCTTATTGATTCCAAATGCCCTTAAGTCACATGTTAATCAGTTTAACATTTCTAAAATACATGAAAAGGGATATATTTGACATATAGGACCTTAATCAAGAATCAATAATCAGAAGAATACTCTCATATAATGAAAAGATGTTTTATAAATGAAAATTTCTGGGTAAGGGAATATTTGGTTTATTATATAAATTTGTTATAGTAAACTCAAACACTACTTTAGCTATTTTAGTCCATTCTAAGCTAAATCATAATGGATTTAACAGAATGTTAATAACCAAAATAATTTATAACTTATCCATGTCTAGTGATCTTTATGGTTAGTATATATTATGGGTAATGATAATACCTAATTGATATATAAAGAAGAAGAGATGTCCTTGACTAGTGGTGTCATAAAATATAAAGTCCATTAATCATTTCTTGGATAGAGATAAATTCACTAGGATTTTACCATATTCAATCCCTAGATAATATTCAAAAAACAATGAATGATTGAAACTGTTTATTTCATTATTCAATGATTATTAAGATTATGGTAGAAACCATGTTTGCAGAACCACCCAAACAATTTCTCCCCGTCGAAAAACATACCATTATGAAATAAACCAGTTTAATAAAGAGTTATGTATCTAAAACCTAGTAGTATGAATTTAAATATTTTTATTTTCAATATAGTGATTATATTTTTCTTTTTTTATTGTTAAATTATATATTAATAATTAACAAGGTTGATAAATATTAGTTTCATATATGATGATAATGGAATTGAATTTTTAGGGAATCATTCATTTCAATCATCAAAAATTATTTTATGAAAAATAGGCTCTTTATGTATTAATTAATGAATGTAATTTGATTATTCTTACCACTAATATCAAATGTATAGGACCATAAGATGTAAGGTAAGGGATTCTACCTAAACCATTATAATTCCTCTGAGTTAATCTTACTATATTTTTACCAAAATGAAATCATATATTCATTTTATTTACAATTTTTTATTTCTAATTATTTGTCCAAAATCAGGCATCATGATAAATTAATCAATCCCTTTTGTGGATATATATACATTTAAGTGATTTCCCCTTCAAAACATCATGACAAACAAACCCGTTTTAGGGGAACTTCCATAATTCTTACCCACTCTCAAGTGCTCTATAGCATTTAATTTATGAAAACATTGTTTTTATAAAATTGATATTTTATTATGAAAACCTTTTTTCAATTATACTCTTATAAAATATTTTATTCCAATTTCATTTTTTGGGGATCTTTTTATTTTTCATTAAAGCTTCAGTAAAATGATGTAATGCTAAAATTTCATAAATTCTTTTTTTTACATGTAATCAGATATGTTTGAAATAACTAACCTTGATATATGCATTTTTTACCTTATTAATGTCCATGAATGTTCTAAATAGTATATTTCATGGACACTTGTATGATACAACCATTTTATTATTCTTTATGATGTAATTATGATACCCATTTCATTATATGGGTTCTCTTATGTTTATAAATGATTTATTATATTTGATTATTTATGTAAAATCATATTCATGAACATGTTAATATGGGTGTTACAATATAAAATTCCAATTAATTTGTTAAAGTTTATTCTAATGAGACATTATGTGCAATGGTCTTGGCGGTTATCCTTGTCTCATGGTACAATGTATAATGGTCTTTGTGGTTAACCTTGACCTATGATCCTCTATGTGCAACAAGACTTGACTCATGATAAAGTAATGTTTTATGGTTCTTTCACATTAGTATTACTTCATGTTCATATGATCCCATGTTTATATTTTATGATTTCAAATGTTTTTCATGAATTTTAATATCATTATGCTATCCCTTATATCTGATGTGATAAATCATTATTACTATTATTTTCTCCCTTAATGAGCTTTTAGGTCATCCCTTATTTCATGTTATCCCCATGTTAGCCTATAAATATGTATGATCACAATAGAAGTTAGGAAATAATTATGAAGATTAAATAAAGAAATGTCGTATCTAGTCCCATGTTTTTTGTTATCGGTACCTATTCTTCAAAAATAGTAGACATCGTGATACTTGGATTTTAATATGGTGTTTTATTATTCTTAAAATCCTGAAATGATATGTGTAAAAGGCTAGGGTCACAATAGTTGGTATCATAGAATATTTTAGTTGTTTTTCAAGATTATGAATGAAGAACTTTAGTACGAACCTTAAGGATGAGACTACGTATACAGAAACATCCCTAAATTTGGGTAAGTATATAGTATGTGGTTTATCAAGAAAATAAATCAATTTCTAGATATAAACATGTAGAGGTGGATCTAACACAGATTTATATAGGGGTAAAAACCGAGAACACCACTTTGAGAGAGACTCGAACGAGAACTAGTGCACAAAAATGAGCCTTTCTATAATGTTTGTTTGACCCTACCGGGGGATATACTTCGGTAAATTCATGATCCTTGTACAAAAAATTATAAATGGAATTTAAAAAATAGACTATAAGAATATAAGTTAAGATATAGATCAAGGATAACCAAGATCTAATCCTAGTGAATCACAAATTAGGATATACTTCTTTTTTAGAAGACAGCCCTTTTAGGATAAAACATTACTTTTTAAGATTAATAGTTACGCCTTCAAGACATATAATTGTACAATATTTTTCTTTGTTAATGGTGGGAAATAGAATAACACATACCAATAATCATTGTGATATGGAATGTGAATATTTCACTAAAGATATTCCAAATATGATGGGAATATGTTGTCAAAACTAAATAACATTAATTTTTTAGTTGGCTCATGTTATGAATAATAACATTAATCACATAGGAATACATACTATCCCATGTAATGTGTATGTTTTCATTAAATTTTCCATGCAGAAAATGCCTCCCATGTTTAGTAGATATTCTGATCCCCTCCTCATAGAATAATGTATTCACTCTATTGAAAATATAATCTCTATCCTATAGTTCTTAAAAGAAGAGAAATCCATACTAGCTATATATTATTTTGGTGGTGAATCTGATTAGTGGTGGAAACTAATGAAGAATATGAAGTCACAAGAGGGAACTGATTCCTTCGATTTAGAGGAATTCATGATTTTTTAATAATTTTTTTCCAAAAACAGTTTGCCTCAAGATGGAAAAAGTGTTCCTCAGAAAAATACACAAAGAAGATGATTCAATTAGGTCATAAAAAGAAATCATCATAAGGCATACATGATATACCTATGACTTGTTCCTGAACACCGAAATCATGTTGGATCACTTCTTTAGAGGACTAAATATGTGTCTCAGACTTTTGTTGGAAATTCAAGACTATAAAAATTATGAGGAGATTGTTTTTTGTGCCCCCATGGTTGAAATGGATATCTGAGACTCCTAATGGCCTCATGGGACTGGTGATAACTAGCATAAGATGGAGTCTAATATGGGTGGTTTGGAAAATAAATCCCATGATGGAATGAACATCGAACATCCCACATGTCAAAAATGATGGAAGAAGAATTCTAGGTACAATATAAAGGGAAATAAGAATTTATTAAATGTGGAATGTTTGGATATCTAGAATAGAACTACTGAAGGGATATGAATAATCCCGTTAACATGGAAAAATAAAGTAAGGTTTAGATAAACACTCAGTCAGTGGTGTTATGTTATAACTTCAAGGATCATGGCTATTATGGGACAAATATCCCTATGTTAAGTGTTGTTGGAGGAAATTAACAACAACCTCTATAGAAATAATGAAGGGATTATTCTATCACTACTATTGAGTCCATTCCATAAAATGATGCGGGGAAAGGTATACTAGTTATTAATTAAATAATAGTGAACATACTATATTATTCTGGTTATACACGTTCTTTAATATATAGAAAGTTTAGTAGAACTATTCAAACACCACCTCAAAATTTAGAGGTTAAGTTATCTGTGAGAACAAAGAATTGAAAAATTATTTCATGATTGGTTTATCACTCCTCCATAGTAAATTTTTGTGGACTGAACCTCCCATAAAATCTAAACATACTTCCTTTAGTGGAGTTAGATGTTATCATGGGAATGGATTGGTTATCTTTATACAAATATGACATCCACTATTGGGAAATGGATATCACTCTTCACATCCTGAAGAATCCCCTAATTATTTACAAGTGTAAGGAGGATAATTATTATCCTTCAGAATCATTATCTCATGTGTGGATATTACTGCTTTATGAGAAAGCATGTCTAGATCAAATGATTGAGACAAATTAGATGATACTTCTCAAAGTTATTCCCATCATGATGGATTACACTGATGTATTCCATGATGAGTTTCTTGGTATTCCTCTTGATTTAGTGGTTGAGATCTCGATTAATCTTATTCATTGATCCCTACCTATATCATACATACCTTATAAAATTTTCCACCGTAGTGTTGTTAGATATAAAGAAGTCGTTAAAGGGGAATCTGGAGAAGGGTTTAATAAGCCCCAATGATTCACTATGTGGTAAAAAATTCCTCTTCATCAAGAAGTATGATGGATCAATTTAGTTCTACATTGATTAGCATAGATCCATAATATCAAAATAAAGAACCAGTATCGCCTAAAAAATATTGATTAGTTGTTCGATCAGCTTTGTTGGATGGTTATTTCTCAAAGGTGAAATACCAATTGGGATATTATTAATCAAAAGTAAGGAATAATGATATTCCCAAGACATATTTTCGAATGATATATGGTCATTATGAGTTCATAGTGATTCCCATAGGACTCACTGATGATCCAATAATTTTTATAGAAATCATGAATAGCGTTTTTAGATATTTCCTTGAAAAAAATATTGATGTCTTAATTGATGGTATTTTGATATACTCTAAGAGAAAGGAGGAACATGGGTATCATTTGAATGCTATGATAAAAAATTTGTGATGGCAGAATATTTATGAAATGTAAATTAAATGTGGGTTCAAGATGGAGTAAATATCATTATTGGGGAATGTTATCACTAAATAATGGATATCTGTAAAACTATCAATGTCAAAGGTAATTGAAGAGTGGCATAGGAAAAAATCTATTATGGAGGTCTATGGATTTCTGGGTCTATGTGGGTATTATGGAAAATTTGTGAAGGACTTCTAATAGTTTTTGAACACAACAATGAAGAAGACACGAAAGGGAGTGATGTTTTTCTAGACTCGTGATTGGGAAGACTAGTTTAAAGAGTTGAAAGACTTTCTTATCACAATGCCAATACTCACACTCCCATAAAGTAGAGAACTCTTTGTGGTGTATAGTGATGATTAAAGGAAGGTCATAGGTTGTGTGTTGATTTGAAATGATAAAGTTAAAGCCTATGCCTCAAGGATGCTGAAAATACATGATAAACCCCATCCTATGCATGATCCGTAATCGGCAGCTATGATCTTTTCATTGAAAATAAAGTGTCATTATCTATATCAGAAGAAGTGGGAGATATATAATGATCACTAGAGTCTCAAGTATATATTCACCCAAAAAGAGCTTAATATTTTCAAGTGATGATGGTCAGATCTCATAATGGATTTTGACTGCTCAATGTACTACCATCATGGTAAAGAAAATAAGGCAGTGAATGCTCTAAGTAGAAAAGATCTTACATATTTATCAATTATAATAAATGAAAAGGATCTAATATTCATAGATTTGTAGAGGATTTATATGGGAACCATTAAAAGAGGAACATAATTATACATTTCTCAAATGATTTTTTAACCATCCCAAATGGATAAATTAAAGGATCATCGACAAAAATATGTTAAAATTCAAAAAAGGTTGGAAGCTGTTAGAAATGGAAAATCCTCGGCATTTAATATTAGTGGTGAAGGATTTATAATATATGGTTCGTGATAATTTCTATCATCTGATCCATAGATAAAGAATGTTATTTTGAAGGATCACATATCTCAATATTCTACTATTCACCCAGGGATCACAATGATGGATCGTGATGTCTGAGAGGACTTTGGGGGGGGGATATGAAGAAAGAAATTGATTAATATACAACTATGTGCATGGTATGCCGTCATGTGAAGGATAAAAGACAAAATTATAAGGCGATTATAAAACCACTACCCATATAAACATGTAAGTGGGAGTAAATCACCTTGGAATTTTTCACAGGACTTATAAGTACATCTAAAGGAATCCATGCAATATTGGTCATTGTGGATTGTCTTACAAATACATATCACATTATTGTAATTTTTTAGGATGTCTCATTGGATCAAAATTCCTATACATATATCAAATAGGTGGTAATGATGGATTGAGTATCACTATCTATTGTATCCGACAGAGATCCAAAATTCATGTCAATGTTTTGGAAAAATCTCTAACATGCACTAAGAACCGAACTGAACTCCAGTATGACAATCATCCTCAAACTGATGGTTAATCTAAGGAAACAATTTAGACATTGGAATACATGTTGAGTGTGGGTTCTATGGAATTCAAAGGAGGGTGGGACCAATATCTTCTACAGGATGAATTATCATACAATTACATTTTCCACTTCATGTTTTAAATGGCACAATAAGAAGCCCTTTATGGGAAAGATTGTAGAAAAATGACATGTTGGGATGAAGTTAGTGGTCATATGATTCTATGACCCGAAATGGTCGAATAAATGGTGTAGAAGGTGAAAACCACTCAAAATAAGATCAATTAATCCCAAAGTATAAATATGTGATATGGACACAATCATAAATGAGTCTTTGACTTGAAAGGTAGAGACATGTTAGTACTCCAAATATCTCCCTGGAAAAAGGTCATGAGTTATGGAATGAAATGAAAACAAAGTCCCTTGTGCATCTTACCCTTTGATATTCTTGATCACAATAGATTTTTGGGATATATAATAGCACTATAACCTACCATGTCTAACATAAACAATTTCATCCATGTATCCCTCATAGGAATGTAAATACCAAATCCTTCACGTATACTATCTTCAGAGGTGGTATAGTTGGAGAATGATTTTATTATGAGGTGTATCTAGTGAAGATATTGGATCATAGAGAAAAATTTATAATAACAAGAATAATCACCTCATATAAGTATGATAGAGGAACCATACGTATGAAGAGAAAATATGGGAACTAGTGGAGGAAATGAAGGAAATCTACATGTACTTATATATGGATTAGAATGTAAAATGATATTTGAGGATAAAATTTCAAAAGAGGGGAAATGTAAAAACCCAATTTTTTATCAATGAAAATTACTGTCTTATAATTATTTCATATAATCACATGAAATAAAAACTCAATGAACTTCTAAGTAATATGTGATTTTTAAACTTAATATTACCACTACTGTGATTTGAATTTCGAAAATCTGATATACAGAATTACGATCAGTATGATTTTTGGAGTCTGATAAGAAAAAAATAATTTATTTTTGAACAGTAAATAACTCTTATGATTATTAATTTTACTCTTATGGATATTAATTTTTCCATGTAAATAGTAGCCTTACAAATGAATGTATAAATTAAATTTATCCACCTTATAAGTGATAATATGATAGTGTTGGTATTTTTATAAGTCTGATATAGTTAAAAAAAATTTAAGAACAATTGAATAATTAAAAAAATTATTTTTAATAAAATGTATTCATAAATTCTTGATTTGATTCCATATGATTATAAGATCATTTTTTGATACCTTAGTTAATTTTCTGAAATATTATAAAATCAGTTATAATTTTAAAATATACATTGTTCAAGTAAATGATTATTTTACATAAAACATAAATTTTCTATATTTAGAAAATTAATATCATAAAATTTAGTACATTTTTATATTCTACACATCAATAAAATGGTTAGAAATAATTTTGGGGATTTTTCTGAATTACTTGAATTTTTTATGAATAGTAAAATACAAAAATAAATGGTAATTGATAAAAACTAAATTAATGCATCATGCTTGGGCAATGGATGATGTAAATTGCTATTATATCAAGCTCACATTCACATATTACTATCTTTGGTCATAGAATCTTCACAATTTCTTGTCTTTTGGAGAAATAATAATCTAATTATTAAAATATTAAGAAAACCCTCCTCCCCTCCACTATATAAAACACCCACACTCCCCTATACTATTTACTCATCTAAATCCTTGTTCCTTGCATAAAGTGATCTCAAATATCTCCCTAAACTCCTCTCACAGTTCCAAAAGCCCTTGGTCTCTTCAAATACCAAATCTTCTCCCTTTATGAGGCTTTGAATGAAGATTAATTTAAGAGGTAAATTTCTCTTTTCATTTCTTTTACATTCTATTCAAGTTCCTTATATTATTTTATATCTTTACATATCCACATCAAAATGTTATGAAAAAACTAGTACCATAAATACATTTTAGTTTTTTTATGTTTATGTAATTTTTCCTCTCCATTACCCTTTATTTATACTATTAGTAAAAAAACCATCTAATATGTGTTAATTTATCACATTCAAGGATGATCGGATTTCGATTACTATTACCATCTCAAATTATTAACATAAAACCATTATTACAGTTGTAAGAGACTATAATATATTTATAGTGTCTCATCTATGGTTCTAGAAGATTTTATACACGTGTTTTTTAATTATAAATCAAAAAGTTTTCGTTTTGAGCAAAAAACTGCCAACTAACAAAAAAGGTTATCACTAAAGTATTGTATAATGATTCAACTTCACACCAAGTAACCCAATAGATTTTACAACTATGTAAACATTTGGATGTTAAATAAATAAATATAACTTAAGTTCTTGAAAACCAACCTCATTTTATCATATTATACTTTCATGTATTTATGTAAATCGGTCATGATACAAGTGAACCCAGACAATGTAATTGAACCTCAAAACCAATCAAAAAATGTTATGAATGAACTCAAAAAGGTTATGATAACTCAATTATATATAATATATGTTTTGGAATTATTAATTAACGAACATAATTTTATTATTGGGGTCATTAATATCATTTGGAGAAGACCATCAAACTTATGGTAAGAGATTCTACGTGAACCCCCATTATTACATCCTGTTATTTTTACTCACTTTTTACCAAAATAAAATCCCATATTATGATTATATATATCCTGTAATTTCAAATTATTTGTCCAAAATCACGTATCAATATCCATTAATCATTATCGTTTGTGGATATATATGATTTTATGTGATTCCCTCATCAATACATCCTTTTAATCAAACCAATTTGTAGGGAACTTCAAAAATGTTTACCCAACGTCAAGTGAAATCTACCATCTATTTTAAGTCACCCTTATTTTTATGAAATCAGATTTTTTTTTATTAAAACCTTGTTTTTCACATTTATATAAAATACTATACACTTTTCAATTTTAAATTCTCTTTATAATTTCCCATAAAATCACGTTAAATTGTTTTAATGATAAAATATATTAAATACTCTTTTCACATGTTATCTCTTATGTTTTACATCATGTACCATGATATAGGCCTATTTTACCTTATGAATGAAACTTTATGTTCTAATTAATTTTTTTCATGGACTCTTTTATGAGAATTCCATTAAATTACATGTTATAAAATGAATATGATTCCTATTTCATTCCATGGGTTCCCTTATGTTAATGTATGATTAGTTATGCTTGATACTTTATATAGAAAGTATATTAATGAATAATTGAATATGGGGGTGCCAAGATAGTGATACAATTATTTGGGTAAATTTTAGTCTCCTGATATGTTATGTACAAAGGGATTGGTGGTTATCCCTGACTCATGCTACCATGCATGATAGTCTTACTTGTTAACCTTAACTTGTGATCCTCTATGTTCAATGACCCCTGACTCATGCTAAAGTCATGTTTTATGTTTCTGAAACATTATTATCGCTCCATATTTATATGATACCACAATTATATGTTCTCTAATTCACATATTCAATTCTTTTTTATATCATTATGTCATACCTTCTAACCCATTTTCTAACGCATCTTTACTATTCTTTTCCCATTACGGGGATTTTACCTCATCACATTGTTTATGTTATCCCCAGGTTACCCTATGAATATGTATAAGAATGGTGGAAGTTGGGTTCTATGTATGAATATTAAATAAAAAAATGTCTTAATTATATATATGTTTTCAGTTTTATATACTAAGTTTTCCAAGACAACAGACATCAC